>CM052812.1:32097295-32143066 GCA_028533885.1 Nasua narica | reverse complement strand
ATCCATCCATCCATCCATCCACTCATTTATCCATCCATCCATCCATCCACTCATTTATCCATCCATTCATCCACCCATCCATCCATCCATCCACTCATTTATCCATCCATCCATTTATCCATCCATCCATCCACTCATTTATCCATCTATCCATCCATCTATCCATCCATCCATCCATCCATCCATCCATCCATCCATCCATCTATTCATCCATCCATCCATCCATCCATCCATCCATCCATCCATCCAATATATAGTGAGCACTGAAGACTCGGTAGTGAGCAAAGCATACCAACTCCTGCCTCTAAGAAGCTAATGGTCTAGGGCGGGAAGAGATAAGAATGAATGAAAGAATCATACAAATAAGTTTATCACTTAAGACTGTGCTAAGAGCAGTGAAGGGAGAAGCTGAGAGGCTGTAGCTAGGAGCCAGGAGTGAGGGGGGAGAGAAGCAGAGGAGGCTGGCAGCCCATGCTATATGGACTCAGCCACACACCTAAGTTAAGATTTTATCCCATGTACCTGAAGCCTGTGGACTGCCTCACGCAAGGTAGGACCCTGCCACGGATTTGCTGGGAACCTCGGCGTGGGCCCCCACCCTCTTTATCTCTGATTTCCCATCTGTCCCAGGAACGGGCCGGATAATGCCACCTCCAAGGCCCTTTATAATTCTGTTTTCTTTCCTCCAGCTTCCTCCCTCCCTGCTTAGCCTGTTGTTTGGGAGACACAGCAGAGCACAGAGAGACACAGAGAGCGATTTCACATGGCCGTCCCTCCCACTCGCCTCCCTACCCTCTTCTCAGGAAGCTCCCTCCAGTCTCCTGGCTGCCTCTGCACTTCATCAGCCCCGCCTGGAGGGCAGGAGGGTGACCGCGAAGGGCCCTCCTGATTGCTGAGGCACACATCCCGCTGAGGAAGGTCCCCTGGGGGGCTGAGGGGAGCTTAGGTGCTCAGGAGCCCAGGAGCTAGGCCGAGGTGCCAGCCCCTTGAACCTGACCAGATGTGGGCAGCCTGGTGGAGTGGCCAGACCACTGGCCTGAAGCTGGGGTCCTGGGCTCTAAACTTGGCCCTGACCTTGACTCACTGTGTGCCCGGGGCCATCCTGCCCATCCTGGCCTCAGTTTCCCCAACTGGTAAGACGAAGCCATTTTTCCAGAGAAGTAGTTTTAACAGTCTGGTCCTTTTTTTTCGAGGAAAATCTTACGTCTGATGCTGTTTTATAAACCAGATAGAATTGGAGTCACCGAACTTTTCCTGCCGGGTGAGGATAAGGGGACCACCCACTCGATGGGTCTGACTCCTGGGGAGCCCTGGGCTGGGTGGCCCCCAGGATCCTGGGCATGTTGGAATTAATGCTGGTGTCAGAAGAGACTGCAACTGTTTCCGGCGAGGCCAGGGAGGTGCGAGGAGGGGAATGGCCCCCTGGCACCTTGCTTCTCAGTCAGGATCACATAGTCCGGAGGGGCGTCTGAGAGTCAAGAAAGATCTCTCTCCACAAATAGGTCCCTCTGGTTTCGGGGGGAGAAGGTTCTGGTTTGTTTGGGCCCAGTCCTCCTTACTTGCTCCCTGGGGGCCTTCTTCTTTAGAGGCACCGAGAATTTTGCTCTCCACCCCCACAGCCTGATGGAATGTGGGAGGGAAGAGCAGGCCAGGCTGAGGCAACGTCTTGAATTATTTTGCAAACACGTTGGGTTCACCAAAGCCCTGTACACATCTTGTCCCCAGCACCCTCTGCCTGGGCGTGTGAGCCCATATGTTCCTGGGCGAACGTGCTCCGTCTGCCCAGGCTGCATTTACAATTGGTTCATCAGAATGCTGTTCTCTAATAGCGCTTTGATGTCCAACGAGCCTCCTAAGCCTGTGCGCTTCCTTGCCTTTGAAGCAGGACATCGTGTTTTGCCAGAAGTCAATGAAACGCCCTAGCAAAACAGAATGGTTTCATTCCCGCCTCAGATACAGGGCTGAGGAAGTTCAAACGGGCTCCTGCCCATGCCTACTGTCTCAGTCGGCCTGTCAGATGGCCCCTAGGGACGCCTGCTGGAGGCCACGGCCCCTGGAGGCTAGGCCTTCGGAGGAAGCTGTGACCACCTCCCTCGGGGAACAGTGCAGACTGCCTTCCAGCCTTAGGCTACCCTTGGGCCCTTGGCCTCCTTCCCTTACTGCATTTGAATTTGCCCGTGACCCGGATTCCTGAGCTGACTCTCACCTTGATTTGCTGTTTCCTCTGATTTGAACCTGGCATCAGGCCCGGCTCGGGCTACCCTCTCAAGTCCTGGTGCCCTGTGCATCCTGGCTTGGCTCACGTTTGGCTCCAGGACTCGATCTCAGCCTGGCAGCTCCCGGTAACCCCATCCACGATGTGTCCTAGAGAGCATTCCCCCGGGGCTGGCGGGGGGCTCAGTGTCATGCCTGACCCCGAGTGGCCTCCGGTCCAGGTACTGGTCCTCTCCCGAGCAGAGAAGGCCAAGTCCTTCTCTTGCCACGGGGATTTTGGAGTCTTGCAAACTTCTCTTCCTTGGTGTTTTGGGATTTGTTACAGGTGTAGTTCCTTCCTGCGGTTTAGGATACAGCCCGGATAGGTTGCTCTCCAGGGCTGCTAACCCAGCCGACCCTGGGGACTCCTGGCCACACCAGCTCCACTGTACTGGGCTGGACTTGTTCTCCCAGCAGAGTGCTGCTTCCTCAGAGCTGGCCCTGCCCGAAGCCGAGGCTCTGAGCTGTCCCTGGACCCCCAGTGGACATCCCGAAAGTCGTCCTCATCATCTGCTGCTCGGGTCAGAGCTGAGTAGTTTGGGCTCAGCTCATGACCCTGAGATGCAGATCCCTGGAATAGGTGGCTTGTAAAATTAGAAGGAACACTGTCCCTGCCTTTGAGTCACTATGACTGGGGGGAGCAGAGCTCCATGGCAAGGCTCTTTGGGTTCCAGGGAGGTTTTCATTCACTAATACATTCACTCATCAAAACATGGCTGGGCTCCCGATAGGCGCTGGGCACACACGGATGAGCAAGCCTTCTCCCATCTGCCCTCATGGAGCTTATACGCTCGCTGAGGGTACACCACAATACACCAATAATATTTCTTTCTGGACAGGAGAGAGCAAAGCTAGGATAGAAAATATGACAAGGGAGCTACCACAGACCAGTTTAAGTGGGGAAAAGGGGAAAAGAACTTCTTTGAGGAAGGGATATTTAAGCCAAGACTTGGATGATGAGCAAGAACCAGCCATGCAAAGTTCCAGAGGGAGAGCATTTCTAGAGGAGGAAGCAGCAGTGCAGAATCTGGGACTGATGGGTAGACTCAAGGATCAGAATGAGGGTCTTATTTATAACACATATATATAATACATATTACATATGTTATATATTATATATAATACATTATTAATATAATTACTATATATGTGTTATGTATATAAGTATATATATAAAAGAGAGTAGGGGTATAAAACTATATCATGGGGTGCCTGGGTGGCTCAGTGGGTTAAAGCCTCTGCCTTCAGCTCAGGTCATGATCTCAGGGTCCTGGGATCGAGCCCCGCATCGGGCTCTCTGCTCAGCAGGAAGCTTGCTTCCCCCTCTCTCTGCCTGCCTCTCTGCCTACTTGTGATCTCTCTCCTCTCTGTCAAATAAATAAATAAAATCTTTAAAATAAATAAATAAATAAATAAAACTATATCATAAAATAAGTACTGAGCTAAATTATAACAACCGAAGGTAAGTCTGTCCTAAACTTAGAAAAACACTTATCAGTGAAATCTTGGATGCCCTGTCCCTTACTTTCCTGGTCCTTCTGATGCTCCTGAAACATCCTGATGGTCCTTGGCCACTGGCCAAGACAGTCTACATCTAAAAGGCTCCTTTGGAACAGACCTGGAGAGGTGGAAACAGACTTTGCTGTAAACCGCACTTTTACCTGTAGGTTTGGAACCGCTGCTAGTGAAGTGCGCCCACTGCTTTACCTCCCAAGGCCTGTGCCTGAGTGGGGGGCTGGCAGGCGGGCCCGGTGACAATCCCTAGTGGCTGGTCTGACCCTGGCTCCAGGCACTAATGCTTGCTTCCTTTGGATTTTCTCATTTGAAGCTCAAGACTTGCAACTAATCCACATTTGTTGTTGGTGAAGACAGAGCATCTGATGATGTCACATTGCCTAGCCTGGCCCTCTCCACGCCTCACCCTTGACAGGCTGTGTGATGGGGACAGATCGTGAGTTGCCCTCTTGGGCCAGTCTCCTCATCGGTAACATAGGATCGAGATCTCTTTCTGGAGTCCAGGATGAGCCTCACTGGGCCTGGCCAGAGATGGGCTCCACACATGCTTCTCTTTATTAATGAATGCAGCCATGGTTGCAGAACAAAAGCCAAGTTATGAATTAGTGATACAGAGCCTTGTTGATTCCAAGGATAATCAACTGTTGGTTAAACCTAGCTCTTGGCCAGGCACTGACGTGCAAGCGTCCTGGCAAACAGCTATAAAAAAATTGATGGCCTTAAAAGCAGCTCGACCCAGCCTTCCAGGGTCCTCCCGGGGGGGACAGAGGCTGAGGCTGAGGCTGCCCAGGCAGGACGATGATGGCGCTAGAGGGGACAACGCCAGCCCCGCCCTGTGTCTGTGGCTGGGAACCAGGCAGGGAGCCTGCCGGGCAGACGCGGCGCCTGACTCTCTCCAGGCCACTTGCAGCAGACAGCACAGGCCTGGCACAAATAGAGGTTCAAGGGATGGGAACATTCAAACACGGGTTCATTTACCTCCAGCCCCCAGTGGTTTTAGTCAAGGCATGGCTGGGTCCTTTACAAATAAGCACATCAAATGTACGGTTACCCTGCGACAATGGCCTCATTCATGCCTTTTGCTTAGTTCTTTTTCTACCGGACTCACTGCTTAGATACTGTCCCTTCTGTGCACCCCCATCACATTCACGGACACTCATGCACAGGCATACACTCACACACACGTCTCGTACATACATAGACTCTGAGTGCGGGACCACAGGGTGGCCAAGAGTTCCGTGCAGGAGCCCAGGGTTTGCTCTCGGTGCCAGCGTGTCATGGCTGGGTGACCCTGGGCAAGTTCCTTAACCTCTTTGACCCTAGCTGCAAAATGGAAAAAAAAAAGTCACAAGTATCACTAGTTGTAAAGAGAAGCAGGCCAACCACTAGCCACGGCACCTGGAACACGAGACGACCTCGATAAGCGCTGGCTGTTCATGCCCCGCAGGCACTTACACACCAGCCCTCAAGGAAAAGCACATCTAAGCCCGCAGCTAAGAACGGGGGCTTTTCCCTATCGAGAGCCACTGGGTCAGGAGACCAGCAGGGAAGGGCTTGGGCTGGTCGTGGCCAGAGGCTGCTGCTCCTTGCTGTGGGTCTCTGCAGGGGGCTGTGCTGGGCCAGGAGCAGCCAAAGTTCCTGTCTGGGAAGACATGGATGGGAGCCAGCAACGACCCCTCTTCCTCTTGTCAGGCGGCCGTGAACTGAGAGCTGGCTGGCTTTTGTCTCTATCAAGTGGTCTTTTACACAGAGAGACAACGAGGGACAATTAATATAGCAATTGGGAGCAACCTTTGATGCCCTGGTAATTTCTCTGCCTTATAATTATCAAACAATCGGGGTTTTTCAAGCTCCCAATTAAATTCCAGTCAGAACCAGAGGCAGCCAGAGAGTGGGCACCGCAGCGAGAGGCCACGCGGGCCTGAGGAAAGACAAGGATCTGTGACCCCCAAGGAAATGCCCGGGGCGGGAGTGGGGGCCGAAAGAAGGGTCTGGGTTGGGTGGTGAGCCTCGTGCCCGGGGGGGGGGGGCAGCCGGACCAGCCCCGGGAGCCGATGCTGTTGCCGATGGAGGGTCTTGGAGGGAGCATCTGGCCCCTGGAGCCGGCACACGCCCTGCCGGGGCAGGCTCCTGGCATGCCTGCTGCCCCAGCCCCGCTCGCCCTGAGACCAGAAGCCAGCCCTGCGCTCCCTCTGGGGGAATCAGCCTCGGCTGAGGCCCGTCTGCGAACGCACTGACGGCTGCAGACGGCGCCTGACGCCTCTCTGCTCTCCCGCAGGCATCAGCCGATCACACCTCGGAGCTTCCTGCGAGGGCGAATAGCGGTGAAGCGAAGCCGCATCGGGGAGAGCAAGGTCGGCTCTCCCCGCGAAGGTCAGCTCCCTGGGGGAGCGCGCCCTCCGTGAGGGGCCCTCCCCAGCGGCTGTGCAGCAGGACAGCTGTTCCGGATGCTCACAGCTGGGCGTGTGGGCCCTGGATTCAGCCACCCGTTCTGGAAGCTTCTCCTCTTCCCTCTGCATTCACGTGGCCTCCATTTATTCAGCTGCTCCTAGGTGCCAGGCTAGGAACGCCACGTGTAGTATCTCGCGTGAGTCCCACCGCAGTCCTTCCGAAGCATTTACTGTCGCCTCTGCTTTCTGGAGGAGAGGATAGAATTCCAGGAGGGTATGCAACTTACCTACAGGCATGTTGCCTATAACTGGCACCAACAGAATTCAGACGTGTATCTACCTGACGTCAAAGGCGTAGCCCTAACCACTGGGTCACGCTCGTCTCCTTGATGACTGACAGTTGGACGGGAAGCAGGCCGGCGGCCGGCAACTGTCGCACCGCAGGAAGGGCTGCCACGGATCTGACCGCTGCCGGACACTTGTCACCACACTGTCTCCGGGCCTTCGACAGCTCTGCTGTACCCCCTCGAGACACCTCCAACTATGCCTATGTCCTCATGCCACCCGCTTCATACTCAAGAGTCTGGGATGGGGACATCATGTTGGCCAAGTCTAGATCCCATTCCCAGTCCTAGAATCTGGGAAAGGAAATTTCCCCCCAATGGACAAGATGAGGGATTTAAAACCCTGCACCCCGTATACTTTGGGATTCTTTCAATAGGAATGTTTCAGAGTGCTGGGAACCGAAAAGAAAAAGCACATTTGTCTGGGTCAGATTCTGAGAACACACCCTCCCTCCACCAGCATGTGGGAAACAAGCCGGGATTGGTTCGTGAGGTCCACAGCCTTGTAGATGAGGGGATAGGCACGTGCTGCACAACGTCTATCTGAGAGCCCATCGAGCTACCTTCTTCTATGGATGCAGACACTGCGGCCCAGAGAAGGTAATACACCAGCAGAAGCTCACACAGCTGCTTGGCAGCATTTAAATTACAAATAAAAATTGCATCAGTGCATACCAGCTCGGGTGGCTCGTCCAAGCCAGTGAATGTTTGGTGAAAGACCTCTCCCCTCCTTCCTCCATTCCTTCCTTTCTCTTTGTATTAGTTAGCAAACCCTAAGAGAAGGGCTCTGGGGGATAGTAATACCTATAAGACCTGATCTCTGAGCTCAGGGATCTATCCAGAGACTCCCAGGATTTGGGAAGGGTGAGCAGAGGGTGCTCTGAGCAAGCTCTGCTAGGTTGGGGCAATGACTTGTGTCTCGTCCTCCTCTTGCTTAAGGCTGAGGAGCATCTGGGCTCTAAGAAGTCTTCGCAGGGTTATAAGGACGAACGTTGACAATTTCTCCAACTTGGCTAGGGACAGCGTTGCGGGCAGAAGGCGTGTGGGACGGCCCGTGGCCTGCCTTTGGTCCGTGGTGAGGACACACCGGTTCTTGTTCCACAGAGAGGATCTCCCTTGAGCACGGAGACCACGGAAGGCTTCCTCGACAGGGCTGTCACGAGGATTAAGCAGTATATGGCGATTTGAGCGCTTCGTCAGCCATGAAGCGCACGCATGCTTGTTGTCACTGACGTTGTGTGACGCTGGACGGCCCAGGATGTCGGTTCCTAGGAGACTCATGGGGGTTTGGGGGCCCGGGACCCTAAGTCGACATCCGCATGGTTTGGCTGTTCTAAGAGAGCCTTGAGGAAAGCAAACGATGTCACGGGAGCAATGGAAGGATCCTTAGATGGCAGCCTGTGACCCGGGCCTCATCCGGGACCGTGAGGCTAGGGGACCTTGGACTGATTCTTGGGCCTCAGTTTCCCATCTGCAAGATGAGGCAAAGGTGAGGGACCGCAGGAGTGGGTGGGACCAGTGGAGTAATTAAGAGCTCCAGATGGGAGCTCAGGCCTGAGTTCAAACCCCAGTGTGGCCACTTAAGTATGCAAATGGCTTAACCGCCTCCTCCACCCCCCTGCCCCGTGCCTCAGTTTCCTTGTCTTTACGTCTGTCTCGGGAGGCTGCTGTGAGCATCAGTAAGTCAGTACAGAAGAAGTGCCGAGGTTGGTTCCAGCAGTGAGCGCTAAACCCTCGAACGGTTTGGTCTCTCGCCCTGACTTCTACCCCCTCTGGCGTGCTCTGGTTCTAGGGATAGGGGTGGCATGTTTTATGGCGGGGCGGGGCGGGGGGGAGACAAGGTGGCCTGGAGTAGATGAGCAAGGGCGCGGCGCCCAGGGGAGCGGGAGAGTGAGGGGCTTGTTTCCTGGGCGGTTATGAACGGCCCCGCCCGGCCAGCAGGGCCACGAGGCACCGCACGCAGTGCGGAGTCTGGAGGACACTGGGGGGTTCACACTTGCGTTTCTGAATTCCTTCCTCCTAGAGAAGCCTGCGGCAGCCTCCGTGCCAAGGCTGCTCCTGGTAATTTGGGGTGAGCGATAGCCCAGCACCACGGGGCTGAATGGCACCTGACCACAGCTGGTGTAGGGTAGACGCCCCTGGGATGGGGACCCCGGGGCAGCGGGGTGAAGGGACTGTGGCGGTCAGGGCAGTCTCTGCACGGGTCCCGGGGACTGTGGCGTCAGAGCTCCAGAACTCACCCTCGTTCCTGCCCACTGCCCTTTCTGACCTTGTGGGGAACAGATTACCAAGCAACTGAAGGAGGTGGGGTCCAGATTGCAGGGACAGGTGCTGGCTCCGGGGAGAGTAGAAGTGAGCACGGGACACGGATTCTGACCTCTGAGATGTGACAGCCGAGGGCTGTGGTCATCACCTTATCCCCTCCAAGTTCATCATTCACGTCTGTAAAGTGAGGGATCAACGGCCACCCTGTGTGAACCTGGAGTAGATGGATGGACAAGCTTGGTACATATGGACCCCGGCTCTCACTGTGACCCGGGGCATCTATGGGGTGTGTGCTAATAGCCCAGGGAAGCGACTCACTCAAGCACCCCTGAGCTACCAGGCTGGATGGGGACTTCCCGAGCTGCAGTTCTGCCTGCTCATTTTATGGATGGGAAGACTGAGACCCAGGGAAGGTGAGTCACAATGAGTCTTTTGTTTCCTGTCTCAAGCTGCATCAACCCATTCCGCTTCTGCTTCATTCTCTGAAATATCAACCTTCTGGTCAAAGACCCAGAATAGTTTCTCCTATTTGCTTATCTGCTTTCCAAGTCGTGTAAATAGACTTCACTTTGATAAGGAAAAAAAGATAAACCATAAAAATATGCAAATTCACTGCCATTTTTTCCTTGTAAAGAAAATACAGAAAAGTAAATGTCTGGAAGACATTGGAAGGTACAGAATTTTGCAAATAGTAATTACACCAAGCTTATGATCGATAGGATTTCAAAGAAATTTTAGTGAGCTTTTCCCATTGCCTGCAGAAAAAAACTGAAGCCCTCAACCTAGCATCCAAAGCCTCCTCTCTGTTCTTAATCCCCCATTTCCCAGCCTCATCTGCACTCACACATCCCTCTGCTGATAGCAGCCCCATCTGCTTCCTCTCCCTTCCCCTCACCCCATGGCATGCCATTCTCCCAGCTCCCAACTGCTACCTCTGAACTTCTGTCTCTTCCTTCTTTCAATTAAAAGTGTTTTGAATAGGGACGCCTGGGTGGCTCAGTTGGTTGGGCAGCTGCCTTTGGCTCAGGTCATGATCCCAGCGTCTTGGGATCGAGTCCCGCATTGGGCTCCTTGCTCTGCAGGGAGCCTGCTCCTCTATCTGCCTCTGCCTGCCTCTCTGCCTGCTTGTGTTCTCTCTCTGTTAAATAAATAAATAAAATCTTAAAAAAAAAAGTGTTTTGAATAAAAGGAAACAAAAATTGCAGCAATAAAGACATTTCTGTATCTCACTTTAAAAGTCTGGAGGTATACGAGGGTTTAATGATGGTGTCAAGGCCCAGGCTCTTCCTTTCTGTTCCCATATCTTCAGCATACTGCATGTATGCCATCATATTTATTGCCTCATGGTCACAAAATGGCTGCCACGGCCTCAAACATTAGCTTTGAGTTAAAGCAAAAAAGGGAGGAGATCAGCACCAGTAAATCTCTCTCTCATCAGAAAAGCAGAAGCTTTCCCAGAAGCCCTGAGCTGACTTTCTGAGATGTCTTATTGTCCAGAACTCATCATGTGCCTGCTTTTAACTATACGGCAGTCTGGAAAAGTAAAGGTCAGCAAAAAGGGAATATGATTATTTGATTGTCCTAAATAAATCATGGTTCATCCCTAGGGGTAGGGTACATTCTCACTCTGAACAAAACTGAAGTGTTTTTGTTGTTATTGTTTGTTTGTTTTGGGTTTTTTTTAGAGAGAGAGAGAGAAATGGAGAGGGAGAAAGCGAGGAGGGGCAGAGCACGAGGTAGAGAGAATCCCAAGCAGACTCCACACCTAGCTTGGAGCCCAACATGGGACTCAATCCCACGACCTTGCGATCATGATCTGAGCTGAAATCAGGAGTCAGACATTTAACCAACTGAACCACCCAGGTGCCCCAAAATCTAAGTTTTGATAGCAAAGAAAGAGAGGACAGCTTTCAGAGACTCTTTTTCTGGCAACTTCCTGGGCACTGGGTTTTGGGACTGGAAGTCTCTATTCTTGATCTTGCCCGTATTCACAATGGGTTAAGTCTATCTTTTGACCCACCAAATTTTGACCCATCGATTTGTCATGAGAGCCTAAGAATTTGTGGATTGGTCGGAGTTCCCGGAGCCCTCACTCCGACGGTGCCGCAGACACTCACTCCCCTTGCCCATTTTTCCACCCCACACCACCTCGGGAACCCTCTCTCTAGTCTCATTCTTTGAAGCCATGTTCTTTCCATGTTCTCCTCCCGGTTTTGTTTTTTATTAGTTTGTTTGAGTCCCTCCCTCCTCTCCTCTACTGCAGGGTTGCATGCTTATTCTTAAAGGGCCAGACAGTAAATATTTTAGCCTTTGCAGAATATACGGCCTCTGTTGTAACACCTCAACTCCATCCCTGCGACACAAAAGCAGCCAGAGGTGATGCACAAAGAAGGGGCATCCTTGTGTTTAACAAAACTTCATTTACAAGGGCAGACAGTGGGGTGGATTTGGCCTTGAGCCAAACTCCCAGCCCCTTACTCCTCTTGCCTTCCCTTTCCTAGCTCATCTAGACCCCGTGGAATATTGCTTCCACCCCTCTCTCCAGGCCCCTCAGCATCTCTACCCTCATACATCTAACTGTGGTATAGCTGACGTTTCATGAGAACATTCTGGGTGTCGAGGTCTAGGCTAAGGCCTTTACCTATGAAGTGGGCCCCATCAATCCCACTTCTCTGCCGGGGCTCAGAGAGGTAGAGGAACTTGCCGCAAGTTGCACAGTCGTGAGTGGACTCCATGTGTCTGGCTCGAAACCCACACCATTAGCTCGTATGCTCCCCTGCTCCTCTGGACGTGGGGGGCTCCCCCCACCCCACCTGCCAGGCATGAGTCAATGCTGGCACTAGCGTGAGGCGGCCGTGAATGGAGGGGGAAGGCCACGCTTTCCGCCTCCCCCCTGGGCCCCCGCATGCTCATGGCTCCAGTCTGAGCTGAACCCTCAGAAAGTCAGTCATCCTTCTTGGGCTCCGCCGCACCCAACTCCACCTAAGACCACCCTTTGCTTTCCCATAGCCCCGTGACCACACCACTGACGTCACTGAGAAAACTGAGGCCACCAACCAAAAATACTCACCTGTTTCCATCCTCGTGCCCCACCTCTGGTGTGTGGGTCGGACCCCCTTCCTCTCCTTCCCAGAGGCCTCCAGATTGGGTCACAGCCTCCAGAGCATCACGGAGCCCACCCTCCCTGCCTCCCTAAGGGACCTCACTTCATTCATGACAACTGGTTTCTTCAGAGACCCTGGGCCACTATCTGTAATCCTGCTCTCTCTTCACTTGAGGCGACAAAACAAACATAAGAACTCCAGCCCTCCACCCAGCCGGCCCTCTAGACACGGCTCCTTTGTTGGCTTCCTTTCACAGCCAGGTGTCCCAACGGGACACGAGCCTCCCCTCACCATCTCCACTCTCCTCACCCATTAACCCATCAACCCGCTGGAATCATGTGTTCCCTCTCATTAGTACTTCCCTGAAATTGCTCTCACCGCGGCCACCAAATGACCTCCTAATTGCCAAGTGCAATAGGCTTTTCAGGGCCCCACCTTCCCTGACCTCTCCATGGCATCTGACCTTGTAGACCATTTCCTGCTTCTTGAAACTGCCTCCTCCGCGGCCCTTCTCCCCGGTTCTCCCTCCTGCCTCCCTCCCTCCATGCTCATTCTCAGCGTCCTTAGCTGGCCCGTCTTCCCTTTGCTTCAGCCCCTGCGTTCCCTGGGCTCTGTCTCTCCCTATGCCTCCTCGCCAGGTGTGACTGTCAGTTCTTTTGGCTTCAGTGATCACCCAAGTCTAGCTGTCTCTCAGATGGATTTCTCTAGCCTAGTCCTCCCTGCTGCGGTTCAGACCTAACGATCTGGAGGCTTCTAGAAACTTCCACCTGGATCAACTTGCTGACAGTGAACTTAATGAACCTTTCCTCCCAAACCTGCTCCTCCTGTAAACCTTGTTTCCCCAGTGGCCCCCTTTTCGGTTCAGTTGTACGAGACCGAGAATTGGGAGCCGTCCTAAGCTTGTTCCTGTCACTCAGTTGCCATCAGGCTGGCTGCCAGATTTTGTCGATTCTGCCTTTTTCCTATCTCCAAATCCCATCTGTCCCTTCCTCCTCGGCTCTTCTATTTACGTGCGTCTTGGGAATGATCTAATTGTTTGACTTAGTGTCGCCGCTCGGACGGCTGTTAAACATCACTCAGCGGTCCGGCTTCTGTCCCTCATGAGTGCTGGCCTCCAACTGCACCTAGGACTCCTTCCTTTGTGGTTACTCAGCCCCTTACCTGCCTCTTTCCCATGACCTGAGTCTGTCCAGGAGCTCCACGGTCCACGAGCCCTCCAAGTTCCCTCACGGGTGACTCCTACTTCCATTTCAAGGAAAACCCCAAGGCTCACTCAAGCACTTCCTTCACTTTCCTGTTTGAATTTTCATTAGTTTAATATTGACTATGTCATTACAGACACGATAAACAAGCAAATATTAAAAATATAAACGGACAGAGGACTCTTCTTGTCCCTAGAGACATCTGAGACCCCAGTTCTCCTTGTCAGGGGTAATGACTATTACCAGCTTCTATAGATTTGTCAGAAATACCAATTGTCCGTATGCATACATGTGAACACGTTCTAGCCTCTAGAACGTGGAGGCTATTACATTCTAGAGACTATTAGAAGCCTAGAACTTCTAATAGTTCTAGAAGTATTATCCGATGCCGTAGTCACATGTGCCTATTCCAACTTAGATTGATATTAATAAAAATCAAGATTAGAAGTGCAGTTCCTCAGTCACACTGCCACACATCAAGCATGGTTAGGTGCCCAGGGCTGGTGGCTACCATCCAAGATGGCACAGATCTAGAATATTTCCATCATCACAGAAAGTTCTACTGGATAGACAGCACCTAGGTGATACGGTGCTGTGCACCTGGATTTTTAAAAAGTGATTTAAAGGCAATGCCTCTACCTAATTCCTTATCATGACTGTGTACCATTATCTGTTAGTTGTTTAACCACTGATGGACATTTAGTTGTTTTTTAGGCTTTGGCTGTTATAAATGATGTTCCCGCCATCTTTACGTATAAATGTATTAATGTCCATGCACATGCATGTCTACAGGATAAATTTCTACAAGTGAATCGCAGGTTCTAAAGTCATGCAAATTTGAAAACATTGGAAAAATTTCCTCACATGTCGATTACTCCCTAACTGGGGGACACGCCCATTTCTTCACACGCTCTTCAGCAATACACATTATCAAACTTTTCAGTCTTTATAAGTTTGATAAAAGACACATTTGGCACATTGTGGTTTTATTCTCCATACGTGAAAGTATAAGGGATTATAAGCCATTCGTATATTTTTTTTTTCCTGTGAAATGTTAATATCCTCATCCTTTCTCTGTGTTGGATTGTTTGTTGTCTTTCGTACTGATTTACAAAATTTCTTCACATATATGAGCCTGTTGTCATCTTGGCTGCAATTATTGTAATCTGGGTCTGTCTCCACTCCCTTCCCTTGCCAGGATAAAATGTTTGGTGTAAATGTAAAACCGTTATTGGTATTTTAATGGCTTCTGAATTTCGTGCCTTCCTTAGAAAAGCCATCTCTACTCCAATATTTTAAAACATTTTCTTATATTTTCTTTTATTGCTTAATTTTTTCTTTCTCCTTTGATTTATGTGGAGTTAATTTTAGTGTAAGGAGTAGAGGCCTCCATTATTTTTCCAGATGGCTAGCTAGCCTCAAATTATTTATTGAGTGATGCTTCTTTCTCCTAATGAACTAAAGTGTCAACTTTATTATATATGAGTTGCAGCAACATCTACGTACCTTGGTTACCATATTTGTAAAGTGAGCATACTAACTCAGTGTTGTTGTAGGTAGGGGCTAACGAGATAATTATAAGTATGTAGAACAGCGCCTGGCACAGAGTAGGTGCTCAATAAATGCTCACTATCATTACTGATACTTCCTCTGGGATGTATACGGCCTGTTTCTGGACCTTATATTCTGTTCATATAGTCTGTATATCAGTCAGGATTGAAGTTGCGAACAAGGAAAACTACTGCACCAACTGGAGCGGAAAATGAATTTATTAAAGACTGCTGGGTGGTTCTCCAGGAAGGCCAGGGAATTAGACCTGGTGGCTGTGCAGCCAGGAAGACTGCACCCGCCTCCCCCGGGAGCTGCTGCTGCTGGGCGCAAATGTAGAGGCCAGGGTCTCCGCTGTTTCCCCCATCAGCTCATGTCACTGCAGCTCCTGCTTTCCCACTGGGCTCTCCTAACCCAAGTCGCGCATGGGAGCGTCTGCCTGGCAGAGCCTGGGTCGCGCGCCTGTATGCTAGCCTGTATGTTGGTATCTGGGGATCACACTAATACAGGTTTATTTGGCGAGAATTGGAACCTTTACAACATGACTCTTCCAATCCAAGAACAGGGTGCATTTTCATTTATTGACGTCTTCCTTTATGTCCTCCGGTAGAGTTTGAACTTTTTTCCCCCCCTCTTTGGATTAGGCACATTTTATGTTAAGTATTTTTCTAGGTATTTTATCTTTTTATTATTACTGTAAAAGGGAAGTTTTTCTTCATTTAATTTCCTAATTGGTTATTTTATATAGGGAAGCTGTTGATTTTTGTATATATTAATCCTTACTAAAGTCTTTTAGTGTTTTTAACAGCTTTTTAAGAAGCCGGGTCTTTGTCCTGTGTTTTAAAAGTGTACAGTCAGATGATGGATAAATGATAATTTTGCATCCTCTTTTCAAACTCCACTTCCTAGTTCTTTCTCTTATGGAGTTGCATTGGAGAGTAGGTCAACAACGATGTTTAACAAGGGCCTGACGGTGGGTTATTGTAATTCTGCCTAGCAAGCCTCTCAAAGCTCGGTGGCTGAAAACAATCGTGCTCCTAGTTCTGCAGGTCAGCTGCAGGGGGGCCGACCCAGACGGGGCTTCACTGGCTGACCGCAGGGGGCAGCTTGGCTCCAGGTCAGGTCCACTCCGTGTGTTTCTCTCCCTCCCTGCCCAGCTAGCAAACCGAGGCATCCTCTCCTACGGTGGTGATGGAAATGCCAGAGTGGTCCGTACAAACAAATGATGATTCTGAAATCTGGGCTCAGAACTGACACTCTGTCACTTCTGCCTACTTCCCAAGAGCCACAACAAATCCCACGGTCAAGCTAAACATCAGTGGGGTGGGAAAGACCCCTGTCTTTGGAACAAACTGCAAAATCACATGGTGAGTGATGTGGGTGAAGACTTGCCCAATGCTATGAATTGCAACATGGTCCTTTGCTTGTTCTTGATTCTCACGGGAAGGATCCTAGTGGTATGCCATCGGAAATCATCTGACTTCGACTTCGCTTACGAGCTATGCATATCAATTCATATTAAGGAAATCCTGTATATCCTATTCTCTCAAGGGTTTTCAATCAAGAATCAGAATTGAATTTTTACCAACTACCTTCTGGGATGTATGAAGAAGGATACGGCTTTCTATTGATATTTTGATACGATGAAGTATATTAATTGATTTCTTCATAGAGAACCATCCTTGCCTTATTGGAATAAACTCCACGTGGTGGTGGCACATTAGCCTTTTAAAACGCATCTGTGTTCCACTTGCTAGTCTGTTATTCAGGATTTCACATTTATATTGCCTTAGAGACAGGACTGTGTTTTGTTGTTGCTGTCGTCGTTCTGTTCTTTGGGGATTTTGTTTTCACTGTCACACTGGATTCTTAGATTCATTTCAAAGTCCTCCTCGCTGTCCCTGCAATGTGCAGAAGCACCTTATACGGTACCCCAGTGACCTGCTACTTTGAAATGGTGATCGATCTTACCTGGGAAGCTGTCTAGGTCTAGGACTTTAATGGATAGTGGTTCTTTGACAACAGTCTCAATTTGTCTGGTAATTGGACTGTTTAGATTTCCTATCTTTTCTGAGGTTAGTTCTCATCATTTATGTTTCTAGAAAATCACCCATTTTGTCCATATGTTCACATTTATTTTCAAAGCATCAGACTGCGTAATCTGTTACAATTCTTTTCATGTCCTCTGTATGTGGTTATTTTCTTCATCCTCATTTCTAATTATGAGTCATTGTGCTTTTTTTCTTGATTAGGGTAGCTAATGGTTTAGCTACTTAATTTCTTTACTCTTTGCCCAACCCCGTACAAATGTATTTCCATCAAAATCCACTGCCTTTTCTCTCCCATGCACCTCGATCTTGCCACCTCTGCCTTGCGGCTTGCCCCTTCCCTCATTCTCCAGACTCCAGAACCGTGTGCTCTGTGCCACATCCTCCTCGCGTCCTCTTTTTTCCAACTCCTTTTGCTTATTTGTCTTTCCTAACAGCTTATACCCATTCTCTAGTTTCTTCCATCTCGAGGCCTCCTTGCCCAACCTCCTCTAGCAAATGAATGATTTCTTTATTTTCTAAGGCTTCCTGGGAGTGCATTTCCCGAGTCCAAACCACAGGATTGCTATTCGGGGACCTCACCTGACTCTCACCTTGATGACACACTTAAAATGCCCCATTGAGGCACTCTGTGACCTTCCTCAGAGCAAAGGTCATGGGCACTTGCCTGTTCTGGGCTCCCTTGACTATAACTTTGGCCAGGGCTGACCATTCCTTCCTTCCTGACACTCCCTCTCCCCTCTCTTTCCCTGACACCTCCTCTTTGGTGCTGCCTCCTATTTCTCCAATCATTTCTTCCCAGTGACCGCAGTCGTCTCTTCCTCTGCTTACTTAATACAGTTTTCCGCAAGGTTCTTGGTAGCCTCGCCCACATATGTGGCGTAAGCGACCACTTAGATGTTGAGGAACCCCCCATACACACTCTATCTGCAGCTCAGGGCAGACGTCCATTCCTGCTTTCTAGATGCATCCTCTTGGGAGTCCTATAGACGCTGTCATTCCGGATGCTATCATTCTCCGTTCAATCCTCAACATTTAAAGTGGCCCACTCCATGGTCTCCCTGTTCTGAGAGAGCCCTTTCCAATATTTCCTCTCCAGGGAATGTTCTAAATCACAGGCCTGTTGTTTAGTTCCTCTGCTTAGCACCTTCGGTGGCCTCCTGGGACTTGTAGGACCAAGGTCAGCTATCTTGGCTTCTCCCATGATCCTCATGCCCTGGCTCTTGCCAGCCTCTTCATCATCACCTCTTGCCCTGCCCTTGTGTACCTTTGCTTTTAGTCTTCCGATTACTTGGGTTTCCTTGAACATATTGTGATGCTTCACACCTCTGGAGATTTGCCCTATGATTTCCACTTCTTGAATTTGCTTTCTCACCCTTCCTTCCTGCTTCCTGGAAAGTTGGCTTAACATTCATGTGCTTTGGGAAGTCATTCCCAACCTCCAACCTGGTCTGCTTTTCATGCTCATTTGAGGGGAGCCTTCTATCCCAATCCAGCTCTCCTTCCATTGGCATATTCTGACGGCCACCTCCCTTTCGCCTTCCAGAAGGAAGTCATCTTCAGAGATAGAGTGGGTCTGAGCCTGAGAAAGAAAAGGAGGGAAGAAAGGGCTTTTGAGTGGGACAGACCTAGAGGCACAACGCCAGGCGTCTCAGAGCCTGTTCCTCATTTGTAAGGTAGGGACGGAAGGAATAACCATCGCACGTTGGTTCTAGGATTAAATGAGATAATGTACATGAAAGTGCTTTGAATGTGGAAGTTAATTTTTTTGAAATGCATTAGTTTCTTTTCCTTTCCTTGGGGTTTTTATGGCATGGGGACAGCAAAGGATGTCTTCAAACGTGGCCCGGACCAAAGTCCTTAGGGGAATTAGGACACTGGGGAGCAGCAAACACACCAAGTGTTGGCAAAGATGCGAGAAGCTAAGGCCTTCCATGCTTTGGGAATACACTGTGGGGTTGTAAAATGGCACAACCACCTCGGAAAACAGTCTGGCAGCTTAAAAAAAAAAATGGACATGTACACCTGTCATCTGATCCAGCCAGTCCACGTCTAGATAACCCAAGAAGAAAGGAAAGTGTATTTCCATACAGAGCCTTGCACAGGGCGGCTTTCATAGCAGCGTTCTTTGTAATAACCCCCAATGCAAATATCCATCAATCGGTGAATGGTAGACGTGTGGCATAACCATACGATGAAATACTACTCATCAGTAAAAAGGAATGAGCGATTGATGCACACAAAAACACAGGGGAATCTCCAAATAATTCTGCTGAGTGAAAGAAGCCAGACAAAAGAGCACATGCTGTGTGACCCAGTTGTGTGAGCTATAGGCAAGGGAAACTAATCTACAGTGGTAGAGCGCACATCATTGGTTTCCTAGGGACAGAGTCAAGGGACAGGAGGGAGGAATTGAAAGGGGGCACAGGAAGACTTTGGGGATGATGGATACGTTTGATGTCTTGATTGTGGTAATGGCTTCATGAGCTAAACATCTGTCAGAGCTTATCAAATCACACACCTTAAATATGGCATATAGTTTATTGTATGTCAATTAAACCTCAATAAAGCAGTTAAAGAAAAAGAAGTCACTGATAATACAAGCTTGGCTGCCTGCCTATCCAATATTTGTTCTCCCTTCCTTTAGCTTAATGGAGCCCCATTTTGTTTGGGGGGTTAGTGTAAATG
The DNA here is from genome assembly GCA_028533885.1 of Nasua narica. Classification (NCBI taxonomy): domain Eukaryota; kingdom Metazoa; phylum Chordata; class Mammalia; order Carnivora; family Procyonidae; genus Nasua; species Nasua narica. Next base: position 32,123,709 of record CM052812.1, on the reverse strand, counting down.
GATCAGTGTCTATGCCACTCAGAATGGTCCCTTACTCTCTCTCTCTCTCTCTCTCTCTCTGCCTCTTTTGCAGCTGGGAGAGGCCATATGACCTAAGTCCAAAGAGCCCTGAGCTGAAGTCTGCTGGCAATATTCTGGGAAAGCTTTAGCTCTTTCAATTAAGAAGGGCTAAGATGGCTAGTTTAGCCCTTTTCCCTTCTGCCTTCATCCTGTTTGGAATTAGAACATGATCTCTGGAGCCACAGCAGCTGTTTTGTCACCTTGAGGGAAAAGCCAAGAGAATTTTAAAGATGCTGGCTTTGATTCCATAGAGACTTTACGTAGCCACCCTCTGCTTTTTGTTTTTGTTTTTTGTGTCTGTACAAGGAAATCTCTCTGTTTATTTAAACTATTGCAGACAGGTTTTCTATTACTTGCCATTGAATGCATTCCTACTGTCCTGGCAGGGTCGGCAATCCAGTTATCTACCCCAGATTACAAACCACTCTGAAACTTAGAACCTAAGACATAAAACCACACCCATTTTGTTATTTTCATGATTTTTTGGGTCAGCAATCCTGCCAGGACACAGCAGAAATGCCTGTGTCTCCTCCATGTCTGGGGCTTCAGCAGGCAGGGGCTGTGATCAAGTGAGTAGGGCCAATTGTCTGGGGCCTCGGTGAGATTTTATGGGGTTCGAATGTCCAAGATGGCTCCTTGGCTTTTATGTCTGTGCTTGAGCTGGGACAGCCTCGGCTCTGCCTGGCATTAGTGTCTCCCTACAAGACCTCTTTATGTGGCTGGTATGGGCTTCCTCACAGCATGGCAATCTCAGGGGCTTCAGACTTCTTATGGGGTGGCTGGCTTCCCTCTGAGCAAGTGTACCAAGAAGGAAGTGGAAACTTCTAGTTCTCTTGAAGGTTTGGCCTGGCATTGCTTCACTTCCCCTTTACTCCATTGGTCAGAGAAGCCACAGGCCATCCCAATTCAATGAGGAGAGGAATTCCGCCTCTCTTAAGGGTAGTGGCCTGCACAAAAAGGAAGATAGGATCAGAACTGCCATCTCGGACAAGACAAGAAAGAGTTGCAAAGGAGACGCATAGTTCAAGGTCTGGTTCTGGCTTTGACTCCCCCTGAGATCTGTATGCACACTGCTCTCTTGGAACCTCAAGGCCCTGTCTAAATTCCTGATCTCAACACATAAACCCTTTCACATGGCCTTTGGCTTTGGCCTTGTTGAACTTCCCGCAGATTTCTCAACACCCCGAAGCTGCTCTTGAAGCCCGAAATTCCTCTCAATCCCTTCCCTCAACCTCTCTACTTGGCAAACTCCTACTTCCCCGTAAGGACTCAGCCCCAGTGCCCCTCCTCCCAGAAGCTCTCCTGACCGGCCTTATCCCGGTTAGGTCCTCCACCTGCGGGCTCTTGTCCCAGCCTGGCCGCCCCTCCCGCCCCTCGGCACACGCCTGCTTGCTAGTCTGACTTGCCCGCGAGGTGAGAGCTTTGAAGGTTCGGGCCTCTGGTCCCCGTGCTAGCCCCCAGCCCTTCCCCGTTCCCGGCGCAGGGCCCGGCAGAGTTGGCAGGAGGCAGTGTCCGTGGAGGAGTGAGAGGAGGCTGCAGATACACAAGAGCAACACAACAAACGTATCTGGGCTTCTCTGGGGGATTTTCCCTGCTGGCGTACTCTCTGCTCCCGGCCCTCCTGGGAACAGCTGAACTCCGGGACTGTCATTCTTACACCAGAGTTAGAGGGAAATGCTCGATGGCTCTAGAACAGCGTTTCCTCAGCACTCGGCTTAGGAGCTGTCAGCACCCCTCCTCACACGCTTCCCTAGTCCGGACACGCTTGTGTCGGAGCCTCTCTGGCTGCTGCTGCAGGCAGTCCTGATGGATCCCTGGGGCCGCTGCTCTTCCCGGCCTCCCATGAAATCCAGTACATCTTTTTAAAATAGCTGCTCTGCGCCCAGCTCTCTGCTGGGTGGTGAGGACAACGAAGACTGGATACAAAGTAAAGGTTCGGAGCAGAGAGAGTTCGCAGGTAGAGGTGGGGAGCGGGGCGGGAGCGCTGCGGCGGGGAGAGGGGGGCCAACCTGGTCAGGACAGGACCTGGGCCCAGGCCTCCTGCTCTGGCTCATCGTCGGCTAATCCTCAGTGCCTGGGCTTTGTGGCTGTTTCCCCGCATCTCCTCTGATGGGGGGACGCCCAGGCCTGCCTGATGGTTCGATATTACGAATACTAATCCTTCCCTTCCAGCCACAGAAGGCAATTTGGACTTTAGCAGGAGAGAAATGGAGAGACATCGATGGTTCTTTGAAAGGTGCGAGGTCATCAGATATGGGTTTAGGAAGCTCGCGCTGGCTGTGGATGGAGAAGGGGTTGGGGGAGGCGTGAAGGAGGCAGGGAGATCACGGGGGGCTGTCCCAGCCTCCCCGAGGACAGATGTTGGCTGCCTGCAGCATAGTAGGGCTGCGGGGATGGAAGGAAGTGGACAGATTCAGTGTCTGGGTTGTGGACCTCCCATTCCTGGTGGGTGGTGAGTGCAGAGACAGAGGGAAGCGTCAAGGCTCCTGGGGTTGCTGGCCCCTGCAGAGAAGAGGAACGCGTCAGTGACAATGATAGGGTCAGTTCTGGTACCTCCGCTGATGTTCACCTGTCTTGTTTTTTCGGAAATCCCTAGCTACCAAATGCAGAGTGATTTCCTCGCCACTAGGGCAGGTAAAAGGGAAACCTTTCCAGCATCTATGTTACGAACGTCCCATCTTCCGTGCCGTAGCTGCAGCCAAATCAGGGCCATTCGTGAGCACAGAACTGACATTTCCTTTGCATTCTGACTCACCATGCACCTGCTAAGTCCCCCCTGTGACTGGGTTGGCAGCATCTTTACCCCGTCAGTAAACTCTCCTGGGCTGTCTCGCTCTATGGTATTTGGAAAGAGATAAATAGAGACAGTGCCCCTAAACCACAGAGGACAGCCTCTCTACCTGGGGAAGGAAAAGAAGGCTTTACAGAGGTCTTGACGCATGAGTGGGAGTTTGCCAAGGAGATACGGGGATGAAGAACACTCAGAGCAGACGGTAAAGCAGGAACAGAGGCATAATGTCTGGATGAGAGAACCCGGAGACGGTGGGGCAGGAATAGCTTGGGAGGACATTGGAAGAGAGGCTGTGGTAAGGTCATAAACAGCCATTCTCCCGAAGCTGAACTTTACCTTGCAGTATGCGATGACGAATATAGCAATGACAAATTAGACGTCATCATCTGATCGAACCATGTGTTAAGAAGGATTCCGAGGCGGAGTTTGGAGGCGTGACATGATCACTAGTGAGGCCTGCTGTGTCGTGGAGGAGAGCTGCCGGTCTGGGCGCTAGGGATCTGACGTCTCTACAGTAAGAGGAAGAGCCACCCAAGGAAGGGAGAGCCTGCGGCTGAGGAGTGGGGGGTTGCCCAAGAACGTGCAGAGAAATTAGCTGGAGGCTCCGGGGGAACACGAGTTGCTGGGAGGCCAGACTGAGGCCGTGTTGCCAACAAGCCAGCAGTGAGTTCCAATATATCTGAGGCACGAAGCAACTACCAAGTGTCTGCAAGGCGAAGGGTAGACCTTATTGTAGCAGTTTGTAGTGAAGGTGTGCAGGAGGAAGATAGAATTTCAGCGCCTACACTGTCAGTCTCCCTTCTCCCCTTTAGCAAAGACACCCAGGTAAAAAAAAGCCGCACACACACGCACACGCACACGCGCGTGTGCACGCACACACACAGTAATGACCCCAGCAAGGGGGCACTTTCTACCTCCCCTTCCCTGCTCCCTGTGAAGTCAGTGCATAATTACCGGAAAGCATTTTTGACTGAATTTGAGATGAGCATTTTGACAAAATATAATATTGGAAACAATCTTTATCAAACATTCATGTGTCGTGTGAGAGATAAAGCCCGGAATCCATAATTCATACAGCGTGTGTATTACCAAGTGTGCATGAGAGACTGAATTTCAATGAGGCAGCCTGAACAATATTTTCTGCCAGACGCAGGCTTTCATCATTTACATTATTCACTAGGTTTTCCAGAACAGTAAATCTTAAATATATATTTGTGTTGGGAAGAGCTTGTGTGCGTGTCTGTGTACACACAGAGGGACGTGCCCCCTTTTGGGCTCAGAGCTGGCGGAGGCACGTTCCAGCTGGAGGGGCACGCGGTGACAGCCGGGAGGCTTGGCGCCGCGAATGCGCAAGGTTCCTTCTGGAGGACAGCCCGCATCACCATGGACGCCTCAGCTCCCCGCACGGGCATCAGATTCACCCTCCCTGTTGTCTCCCTCTTTAGACCCATCCAGCGTCTCCCGTGGCACCCTAAAATAAAACAGGACTCAGAGGAGGGGCATGGCTGCGGGTCCTTCAGAGAGGAGCGACTCAAAATATATTTGCTGTACTCTTCAGGAAGTAATTGTCCCCGAGTCTCCAAAGGTCAAGATTGGAATGAAGTGCTCATAAAGATGGTTGGATTTGGTCTCACTCTGATGCTTAAATCTCTTCTGCTGCTAGCTCTCCCAGTCGGTGGAATCGCTCTGCTTGCATACCTTAGAGACGGGAGCTCAGTACTCCCAGTTTGCCCCACCCTACCTCAGGAGAGTCAGAAGCGCCCCAAGGTCTTCCCCTGATGGAGCCAAAATTCGTCTTATAGTTATCGCCCCTGCTGATGGGCCGGCCCAGGAAGCTCCAGAGAGCAAGCTTGCTTCCCAGACCACAGGGCAGCCTTTCAGAGCTCTGAGCAAGGACATCACATCCCTGGAAGCTTCGCTTGCCAGGCCTTTGTCCCTTTAGCTTTTCCTCGCCTGGCTCCCGTGGCGGGCGCAGAGATGCTGTGCCCGGACTCTCCTTTAGGACCGAGGAGCTCATTCTCCAAAGCCGCGGCTGCTGCCTGCTGCCGGCTTGCAGCCGAGTCCGTCCTCTGGCATTGCCCTGGACAGAAGGGACTGACCCACCCCAAGTTTTGCCCTCCCTGGGGACAGCCACGGCCAATGACTCGTAGATGCACCTCGGAAAAGTCACGTCCGGCTCTAGAATCCCCGTGGGGTGGGCTCAGGCTCTGTTACACCGCAGCTGGTTCCACCTTTCCCTCTGCCCAATCGGGCATTTTTCTGTCCCCATGGGAGCTGATCCAGGACTCTCCTCCCCAATCATTTCCCGCCCGCCCATCTTTGCAGCAGAGTCTCAGGGAACCCGACCAGAGACGATCGGCAGTAGGAGTGGGCTGCGGGAGAGCCTCCCTGTGCGACTGTGGAGCAGGATCCCTGATGGCCGGCGGGCAACAAGGACGCTATCCCTGGTGGTCGGTGCCAGACGGCGGGCTCCCGGCCTGGGAGGACGGTGGGGCGGTTGTTCCGACTTTGTCCTGGTGGAGAGACTGGGATGGGATCCTGGTGGAAGGGAATGCAAGGCAGGTTGCATATTTCAGGAGGGTGAGAGGATTGAGGAAATCAGTAATTATAAAGACAATGGGATTGTACGGTTCATGCTGAGTGCAATCGTTGGATCGGAAAAAACCGATAAAAGGCTGTAGGTGATTAATTACCAGTTGAAGGCCACGTGTGGTGGTAGTCAGTGGGCTTCCCTGGTTACAGAGAAAGAGATTCACATCTCCAGCAGCTGGAGACAAGAGAGAGCTGAGGTTCAGGACCCAGACTCAATCGTAAGGGAGCTCCAAGAAGAGGACATTCTGAATTCTCACCCTGAGTGAGCTGGCTGTGCCAAGGTCATGGTCCTGCTTGGGAAGGAATGGAATCTTCCCTGGGAAAACTGGGAATGAGAGTGTCTGGGTCAATAACTTGAGAACTTTGAACCCCAGACCTGCTGAGCCCCCAAGTGGTCCTCTCCCTGATATGGAAGTCGAACGCGGCCCCCTCCTCACTTGCAGGTGATGTAGACTTGACCTCTGTCTACTCGGGATCTACCTCCATCCCCCTCTGGGACCCTGCGCCGATCGCTGGGGCCAAGCCACTCTGAATCAGCCAGCGAAGTAGGAGCCTTCCACAGGAGTCCACGGGGGGATAGGACCCCCCCCATACATGCTGACAGGACCCAGGGAGGCATGCACGGCACATTAGGGGTGCCCAATCAGCAACGGAATGCGAAGCTGGATGAGTGAGTTTATCACTGTGGAAGACTCTTCCTTCATACAGGATTTCACACCCTGACAAGGACCTTGGAAGATGATGCTAACACGCTGTTCATGGGGCATTTCCAAGTTTGGAAGAAGATATGGCCCACACTCCGTGGAGTAGAAATGTCAGGATTGCAATGGCAGATGGCTAGAGAGGGGAACCGCCACTCAGAGGAGGGAGCAGGCTAGAGTGGCCGGAAAACCTACCAGCTGGCTGGGTTCCGCCTCGGGGCCTGGATGACAGGCCGCTTGCCAAGGCAGTGTCAGGTGTGCTGGTGGGGAGGGACCAGCCGCAGGGAGGGATCCACTGGGTATGCCGTCTGTAGACTAGGCATGGCTCTCGGCAATGTCCGATGCCACAAACCCGGGCTCCCTGCTAGCAGCTGGGGTCCCAGGAAGGGGCAGAGGCGGGTGGGGCAGAGCTTACCCGCCAGAGGCCAGGTGGGCCCCACCACTGCGATGAGCGGTGAGGTCGGAGCCGTGGGGGGACCTGCCGATGGGTGGGCGTGGCTGGAGAATACCGTGGCCCCGGGGGAGGGTGACCAACCGTGCTTTTTTGTTCAGGACTGTGGGGGTTTCTGGGACAGGGAACTGTCAGTGCTAAAACCCCAGAAAAGCCCTGCTCAAACTGGGATAAATTGGTCACCTTACCCTCGGGGCAGCTAAGAAGAGCATTGCTCAATTTACAAAAAAAAAAAAAATGTCAAAGACGGATGATCAGGAGGCTAAAAGCCACTGTCCCAGTTTTGACAAAAACAGAAGCAAAAACAAAACAAAACCCATGATCTCTTGTGCAGTTGCTGAATTCGCAGGCCCAGAATCCACTGACTAAGGGAAAGGCTAGGTCTCTGTAAGGAAGGACTCTGCCTTACCACGGCAAGTGGGGTCCATGATAACTACCCCCGTCCTTTTCGGGCTTATATCCTGAGGAATGGCAAATGCCCAGAGCGGGCACTGATAAACAGGGTTCTGAAGTTGCCATGGCCACTGTTCGAGTGTGTGTGCGGGGTCAGGTTATACGTATGCTTCTGGCACAGATCTGACTCACACGGGTCCACAGCGTCCGAGCCCATTGGGAAAGTGTCACCTGGTGTCCCACAAGGTATACTAATGGGAAAGGCCAAGTGCAAGTTTCTGAAACTTCCATCCCTACCCCCAGTTAAGATGAAAAGTGAAGAACAATATTGCATTCCAAGAGGGAGAGGGCAGAGATTAGTGCCACCATTCGTCCTAGAGAAAGAGGAGTGGTGGTCCCCATCATTTTACCATTTTATTCACCAGCTGGAGCTTCCAAAAATGAGATAGAGCTTGGAGGATGAGAGTGGGCTCAGAGAAAGTCGGCGCTGAGCATTGCCCGCGTGTGCACAAGGTCTCTATCAGGAGAGAGGGCCAGAGCCTCTCCTGGGGGTGGAAAAATGCACCCATGGAAGGTCTTTCACCAGGGTGAGTCAAGGCTCCTGTCCTCTATCATCATATAGTCCCAAAGATCTCGAACTGTCTAGACGAGTAGTATAACATCTCACTGATCTGTGGAATTGATGAAATCACGTCAATAACACTGGATGAGCAAGAAGAGTGAGGAAGTTGGAGATCTTGCTAAGACACATGTGCTCCAGGGAGTGGGAGCTAAACCCCCAGAGATTTGGGGCGCCACCATCATCAGTGAGGGCGTTAGCAGTTGGGTGTTCTGGGGCCTGCCAGGACTCTCTTCCAAAGTAAAGACAAATTACTGCCTCTCAAAGCTTCCACTGCTAAGAAGGAAGCGCAACACCTAGTGGGTCTCTTTGGATTCCAGGGGCAGTATCCTCCACGCCTGGGAAAACTGCTCCAACCCGTTTATTGAGTGACACGGAAGACCCCTACCTTTTTGGAGAAGAGTCCTGCAGCGGATCAGTTTGCCGAGCTAGCAGCCCTGTTGCGTGAGCCACACGGTGGAGCAGAGTCTGAGGGATTACAGGTGTTTGTGGCAGGAAAGGAAACTACGTGGAGTTTATGGTGAGCTCCAAATAGAAGATTACCACGCAGACCCTTAGGGTTTTGGAACAAGGCTGTGCCATCTGCAGTGGAGAATTCGACATTCAGAACACTGCTCCCGGCAGGCTGCGGGGCACTGGTACAATTGTCGCCCTTGACCGCGAGACATGAGATGACCGTGAAGCCAACATTGTTCAGCATGAACTGGGTTCATACACAAACATCAAGTCATAAGGTTGTTGTGACTTGGAAGTGGTACCCCTGGGGTCAGGGATGATGGAACCAGAAGGCTCCAGTAAGCTGCCCATGAAGGAGGCGCAAAGCCCCACGTGGCCCACCACCGCTGTTCGGCTCTCACCTGTGGCTCCATGCATGAGGTCCCTGAAGACTAAGTGGCAAAGTAGGAAGAAACCAAGCTCTGCTCGTGGATGGATTGACTTGAAATATAGGTAGAAGGTAGAAATGAACCACTGCGACACGGTAGTCCTTCTGGGGGTTGACCCTGAAAACCAGCAGAGAGGGGAAGGCCTCCCAGCAGGCAGAGCCCCAGGCAATGCCGTTGGCCACCAATTTTGTAGAAAAAGAGAAATAGAACATAAGTAGCTTCTCGGGAAGCAATGAGTGACTGAGCTTTTGCCCATGGTCCTGAAAGGAAAAAGATGAGAAGTGATAAGAAGGTCCACGGAAGAAGCATGTGGATGAAACTATGGGAGTGGTCATAGAGCATGAGGACCTCTGTATCACATCTCACCACGCATTAGAGCTCATATAACCTGGAAGAGGCATCAAGTAGACAGAATGACTCAGATAGTTGACGTCATGGTGTCAGCTAGCCTCTCTCTCTGACCTTCCCCATGTTGGCCTGGATGGATTCACAAACAGGGAAACCATGGGGGTGAGGATTAGAGGCTACATGTGGCACCAATAGCACGGGCTCACTATTTATCAAAGATACACCCAATGTCCAATGCCTACCCTGCCAGTGACAGAGACTAATGCCAACACATCAACATGGCACCATCCTTCAAGGAGATCCATTGGCCACTTGATGGCGAGTTGATTCCATTGAACCCCTTTCACTTTGGAGGGGGAGAGGATTCATTTTGATTGGAACTGACATAAATGCTAGATGTAGATTTGCATTTTTCACCTGCTGGACCTCAGCTTGTCCCATATCTGATGGCTCATGACCTAGTTGATCCACCAACCCATGATCCCATATAACATCGGATCCCGTGATTCAAGAGGATCCCTTTACAGCAAAGGAGGTATAGGAGTGGGTGGAAGACCAGCGGATCCTTCGGGTTTATCACACACTGCATCCCAGATACTGCCACCCCACAGAGTGATGGAACGGCCTTTGAAAGTGCCGCTGAAGCACCAGGTTGGAGGTGATGCCTGTGAGCCTCCAGGGTGTAGCACGGACCCTAAGTCAATGACCTTTTAACGATGCTATGTTCCCAGCAGACAGAATGAATGAGGGTGGGGGACAAGAGGTGTCTCTGCTTATCGTAAGTCCCAGGGACCCACTTGGGGAATCCTAGGGACAGGAATCCTCCTGTCACCACCCCACTAACCTCTGTGGACCTAGAAATCCCGGTTTCTGGAGGGGAAATGTTTCCACTAGGGGACACAGGAAGTCACATTAAACTTTCGGCCACGGTGTCACCCCGTCTCTTTGGGCTGCTTATTTGTGCTGAGAGACTAGTAAACAAGGGACAAAGTCACTAAGGGCCAAGGGACTTTGATCGTTGGAAGGAAGCAGAGACGTTGCTCCTCCAAACAAAAGACAGAGACCAGTATATTTGGCATCAAGACGCTGCGGAGCCTCCGGTTCTCTCCCGCCCAGTCTTGATGATACACTGGGAAGCACAGTCCCCGTGAAGTAAGTCCCCATGACACGGAGAGGCCTGGGAAGGTACGGCAACCAGAGATTCAGCCCCTTCTGGGATGAGCGTCTCGTTCGGGAAACCGGACGAGTTGCAGAGTCCAGCACTGGATGCTAGTGAAGGGAATCCGGAATAGGCAGCCGGGGAGGGAGATGGCGCGCACCACCTGCAGCAGTGGTGCCTACGGCGTGTCCCACTGCACTTCCTCTTATGCAAGTTTCTCCAGGAAAAGAGGCCACCAGAATCCAGGAGACAGGAGAAGCTGCTCCAAGGACAGGTGGCTGTGTGTATCGCAAAGGGGTGGAGCGTAGTGGGGGCTGGGATTCAGTGCCCAGAGCCTGCTGCAGGACCAAGCGCTCACTCCCACGCTGCTGGCAGTGCTGTTCCCTGGCCTCACCCACGTCCCTCCCCAGGAACTGCCCTTGGCCAAAAGGAGCTACCACGCCTCCCCTCTGGGAGCAGCCCACAACGGCTGGTTGGTTGATATGGGGCACAAAGGTCCATCCCCAGTCCAGGAACTCTGAAGGGCCATGCCAGCAGCAGAGGCTTTGCTGAGAATATCACCACAAAGGCAGCAAGCACAGTTCTCCCGCTGCCCAGACACACTCACTCTCCTCTCACAGGTGCAGTTCCTGAGAGCACTCCCTAATGAACTCTCTGGATAGAGATCTCCACCTCAGACTGTTTCTTGGAGAATACATCCTATTACACAGGATTTTAAGATTTCTAGTGCCTGGTTTCTGGTCCTATCAGTATATCTTTTGACAAATGGTTTCTAAAACAGAAATCAAGTTTCGATTTTTCAGGGTAGGAGACTTTCACCTCCCTTACTGTAGACTCTATACATTTATTAATGTGGCCTATGTTAGCAATAACTTTTTTACGGCCCTGCCACACTGCCATCTTTTCTAAACTCATTCTTGGTTAGAACTCTGTGTCTGTTCTAAACTTTGCTGCTGTTAAATCTTGTGTCCCTCATCAAGCATTTGCAGTCAGCTTTTGGGGGATCAAGCACGGGACTTAGACTCTTCTGTTCAGTTCCATCTGGTTGGCTACTACTTATCATTCCTACCTGTTAAAAGATTTTTGGATCAGACTTTCATTTGGTTCATTTATCCTTCCTTTCAAATTCATGTCAGACTCAAATTTGATCAGCTGGCCTTCCATGTCCTTATTCGGGCTGTTAATGAAAATGCTCGTCAGGTTGCCCCAGGCCTTCCCAGGGGTTGGCTGTCTTCTTCCTGGAGTGGGGCAGAGCGCTCAGTCATGCCAGGGAACAACACATCTCTTCTCTTCTCTGCCGTGGGCTTTTTCAGGAGCTAATTATCCCCATTGCCGACAGGCACTGGCCCTTTTCTTTGTGACACCGCCTGAGCACTGCCTCACCACCTCACCCCTGCCACCAGCCCTGTGAGGTAAGCTGCCCTTGTTAGCCTTCCAGAGCTGCTAAATTAATGGGCCCAAGGTCATGCAGCTCCTCGGTGGCGGAGCCCGGATTCGGACCTGGGCAGGGGGGACCCCAGAGTAAATTGTCGTCCACTGTGTCATACAACACCTCTTCCGGGAAGCAATTCCCAAGGCTGGCTGCCCCCAGCTGCAGGAAGTGTGACAAAGCGGTGTGGAGGGATGGGTGACTTGGGTCACGTCAGGGGAAGGGGAAGAGGTACCCAAATACCTTTTCTGTCTGGGAGAAGAAAACCTCTAGAAGACCAGGCAGTGGGGAGAAGGAGTGATGCTCACTTAGTTCTATGTTCATCAGGTGACAAGAACATGAATGCTGGCTGAGTGTTACCCTTTGTTGGGCACCAAGCGCCATGCCAAGCCGCTGACCTGCACTAACGCACTTGCTTCCCCAACACCCCCGCGGAAGGGTCTGCGGCACCGAGAGGTGCGGCGACCTGCCCTTAGTCACAGAGCCAGCTGCAGAACGAACCCTGGATAAGAAACCACCAGTGTCCTCTCAGGACAATGCCGGCCCCTTCGCTCCCGTTCGCCGGTGAGCCACCCGAAGCCCAGCAGAGGGACAGTGACGTTGCAAGCCACATGGTAAGCTAGAGTCCTCACAACAATTCTGTAAGCTCTGCAAACCACGTCGTCACTTTCCGCCCTCGCTCTGCTAGGACAGGAGCTCCGTGAGAGCAGGAGATATTTACTGGCTGTTGCATTTACAGATTCACTGCTGAAACTCTCATAACAGTGCCTGGCATGGGATGGGCGCTCAATCTGTTATTGATTCACCAAAAACCGGGGTTATGACCCCTCGAGTGCTAGTCAGGTTCCCAGCCCCTGATACAATGTGCAACCCATGCCCATGTACAGAGAGCCGGCAGGACCAAGCGCTCTGCCCAACATCTCGTGACCACGCAGTTACTACCTATGAATTGGCTGGTCCTTTACAGGATGCCTGCCCTCCCTGGTACCATCAGCTTCCCGCCGTCCTTGGCTGAGATTACAGCCTGAGCATCACTCGGGTAGGGATGTGCGGGAGAAACACACACGGCTCTCTATTCCACCACCCGCACAGCGTTCAGTCTGGGGCCGGGCACCGGCCGGCAAAGGGATCTTCATGCCAGGAACAGCTGGCATTTTTGCTGTGCAGGTTGTGCTGTTGCTGGGATTCATTTCTGTTTTCCTTTCCCCTTACCTTTTTTTCCCCCCCGCAGACAAAGAGGAACACACCATTCTCCCAATGCAACATGAAGAATCTGTCTCAGCAAGCTCCTCCAGGAGTTAGCGGTAAATATTGCAAGAATCCCACCAAGGATTTCATTATCCGTGGGCGTCCAGCCTTCCAGGGAGCCGCAGGGGGGAGCTGGCTGGCTCCTTTGGAGACCCCCTTCGGAGAGCAGTGCAGAGCGGGGACACTCCCAGGCCCTCGAAGGGCCTGCAATCTAAGCCACTTCTTGATTTCAGGACAGACTCTCTCTGAGTATTTAGAATAACAAAGTATTTAATCTCAACTATTCATCAATAACAGAAATTCACGGGCTAGAAGACATTTTGGATGGTCAGATTGCAGTTTCCTCTCCTCTGCCTTGGAGCTCCCAGGGGTCGGTCATGCTCATTACCACGCGGTCGGTCAAGCGGCTGTCCGTCCTTGGCTTCCAGGGGCCACCGTGCTTCTTCCTGCAGCGTCCTGGAGGCCCCACACTAGGAGCTGTGCTCGCCCTGGGCTTTCTGCTCAACGAAGCCCCCGTAGCTTGAGTGATTCAAAAGCATCCTCCCTACAAGAGAAATCGGCCATGTCAGCAAAAACATCTTCTGGCTCTGCCTGGCATGTTCCTCCATTTTGTATCCTCTGCCACAGGGGCCGTTGCTTCTCGGGGTCTTATTAGGATGGCCCTAATGTCTCAGCAAAGGCCTCTCTGGCTAAGTCTCACTGATGTTTTAAAGGTGCATGCATTGGGCTTGCCAAGTAGTAGAATGGGAGGCCGCCTAGAGACCATCTAGTCTTTCATGTCCTGTTCGGGGCAGGAAACTGAGATGCAGAGAGGTTCAGGATCTTGGCCAAGATCTCCCAGCTGGTAACTGGCAGGGAGGCAAGGCCGGGTGGGTGGGCTCCCAGTGCCGCCTCCCCCCACCCGACCACTGCCTCCTGCTGCCTCTCCAGTCCAGGTGTAGAGAAGTTGTTCACCCAGGTCTTTCAGCAGCTGGAAAGCCAAATTAGAACCCTGTATTAGTTTTCTATGGCTGCCCTAACAAAATACCATAGAGCAGAAATAAAAATGTATTCTTTCTAGAAGAAAGAGGCTAGAAGTCCAAGATCAAGGTATGGGCAAAGCCGGTTCCTTCTGAGGCTGTGAGGGAGAGTGCTCCGTGCCGCCCTGAGAACGTCCCCTGGCAAGCCAGCAAACTTTGTCGCTTCTTGGCTGAGACCTATCACCCGAATGTCTGTCTTCAACTTCATGTGTTTTCCACGCGCCCACGTGCTGAATTTCCCCTTTTATAAAAGGACACCGATTCCGTTGAATCAGGGGCATGCCTACTTCTAGTATGATCTCACTTTAATCACATCTGCAGCGACTCCCTTTCCAAATGAGGTCGTCTTCCTAGGTATTGGGGGTGAGGACTTCCCCTATAAATCCGGGGGGACACAACTCAGCTCCTAACCAACCCCGATTTTCTAACACTCGGTTATCCTCTTGTGATCCTGGACAGTTTTTAATTTAACAAATCGCAATCAAATCAAATTAACATACGGGTTCTTAGCAACCTGGAAGGAAGGATTCCAACTTTAAATATTTGAATAATGTGACACGGTGACTTGAAACTACCTGCACGCAGATTGGTTGTGCCTGGGGCTGGCGCTCGCTGAGTAAGTAGCAGCGGCCGTTTGAAGCAGATGGATAGCAGAAGAATCCACAGAGAGGTGAGGAAGGGTTCAGACCCGAGGCTCCATGTCTGACATATGTATTCAGGGGGCTTATTTGCATGTCCCCATCTCCGGGCTAGGTGTCAGCTCCTCAGGGTAGAACAGGAACTGTTTGGTGCTCGTCAGTCGCCACCTCACAGTGGGACGCAGAGGCCAGGTGCCCCGCTCAGGAACGCACGGTCCTAACCACACGGCGATCGTGATGCCTGCTTTGTGCATTTCAGATTTGTTTCCTCAACTGAACCGTAAGCCCTTTGAAGCCAGAGATCCCCTACCCCAGGGCCTATCTCAGAATTCCAGTTGGGAGGCACTTGGCACCACAGTGGACCTGATCATAACCCATAGCTTCAGCCTCTTTCCCCACGCCCGCAATCTCAAGAGAAGCCCCAAGGCCTCCTCCGCGCGATGTAATTGCTTTGGAAGCACAGTGCTCCCGCGTGGCCCCTGGCTGGCGATCCTCTTCTCCCCCCACCGTGCACCCCCACCCGTTTCTCCTTGTGTAATTAAAGGGAAAATGTTCTGCATTCATTTACTTTATACTTTATCAAATAACGGAGAGATGAATTAAGAGGTCCATATTTCTATTTCAAGGTTCATGTGCTTTCACAAACTGCGCAAGTTGTGCTCTTAAAACCTGCCGCATCAGCAGGAAGTCTCAGCTTAAAACTCGCCATCTCGCCCCCTTCCTGTTTGCATCCCCCGTGCAATTTCTAAATAGATGTGATGGGTAAGAATTCTGCATAGACAATTGTGAAATAATACTCAGAGCCGCCAGGATTCTCTGTCCCTTTTGTCCCTCTCCTATTGCTCAAGTAGCCTTCTGGAGGAGGGGATGCCAGGCTCTTGGCTCAAGTAACTTGACTGCAACAAACATTTATTCAGTACCTACTGAATGCCGAAGGCTGTAGTGGGCACCACTAGAGAAATGAATATGTTCATATCTTAAATGTCTATAGTACTTTCAAGTTAACAAGAGAGTCCTACGTTCAAAACTGCATTGAATTCTTACAAAAACCCTCTGGCATAGATATTATTAGTATTAGCTGTGCCACTCTGCAGGGGGAAAACTGAACTGAGAGAAATGAAATGACAAGGGTTCTTCACATTCAGCGGGTCAGTGACCTGAGAGACTGCTGAAGTCCATGCATCTCATCTCAGAATAAATTCTTAAATGCATAAAACAAAATACATGGGCTCATAAGGGCAACCAAAGACACTGAAATGCAGTTTTTCAAAATCCTAAGAAAGTCTAATAGAGTAATTTATGTGCTTCTATATTAAGGCATTAAATAAGAAGATTCTAATAACTACGGCAACTCAAGAGTAATGACTTGCCTATATCAGGGATCAGCAAACTATCATCTGACTCACCACTTGTTTTTATAAATAAAGTTTTATTGGAACTCATCCCCACCCATAGATGTTCCTATTGTCTAAGACTGCAGAGCAGTAGTTGCAACAAAGGATACATGGCCTGCAATACCCAAAATATTTATTACCTGGACCCTTGCAGAAAAAAGTCTGCTGACCCCTGTTGTATTTAATATTTTGAAACACCTGCAACAACTCTAATGGAATGGGAAAAGACCTGTGATTTCTACTGGTGACAAATAACTCGGATATTATTGCAAATATGCCTATGGTTTGTTGCCTGCCTTTGTAATTGAAGCTTGTCATTTTTTCCATCCAAGTTCATGGGGCCCCAGAATTCTATTCGTGGTGCTGGGGTGGATAGAATTTGACAAACCAGCATTTGCCCGAACCTCGAGCATCTTACGGTCTAGTGGAACACACGTACACACAGACACACTTACCCCTGTAGGCAGGCAGACCCTGCTTAGGGTATCAGGAGAAGAAAAAGTGCCATGGAACTCTTGGGGAGGCAGGGGGGTCCAATCCCTTAACCTTCTGAAGTCCGTGGTAAATCCAGACCCCGCACATGTGGTCGTGTGGGTCGGCACCTGGCGGAAAGGGATGAAGTGAACTCTAGCTCAGCTGCCTAGCCTGCTTGTTTTGGGGGGTGGGATGCCTTTCTAAAACTCCCACAAAGATGCTCTGTGGGCTAGGAAAAGCCTGGGTATGTCTTCCCTTGAGTCACCTGGATGGGTCTATATTTGGGCTTAGACTCAGTGCGTATTTATTGATGCATGGTCAGTCCCTCAAACACTCACAGGTGCACTGATGGAAGGACTCTTGGATAGGTAGTAATAAAGAGGCAGGCCATTATTATACTGAGGGATTATCAAGACCTCACTCCGCAAACTTTCTATTCACACATTCATTCATTCACAACTACCTTCCTAACAAGTGCTTGTTAATTACCTATTCCGCCTCTCAGCTGGCCACGTGACTGATCTATATATGAGCCACGGGAAGTGTAGTCCCGTTTTATACTTTCCTAGCTATGCTACCTTGGCTAGCTTCTAGTCTCTGGTTTCTATTAGTCCATCTACAAAATGGGAATCGTAAATACGCCTGCCACCTCCTTGACAGATCTCAGGTAAGTCCAAGCAGATAAGAGATGGAAAGATTGTCGGGGAGAAGTTGCTTCAAAAATTGATAGGAAGGAGCTATCTCCGTAGCTCAGGTGGGGTGGGCTCATTCACAGAGAAGTGACCTTGAGTCAGGCCTTGAAAGATGCACAGGATCTGAAGAGGCCCCAGGTGAGCCGAACCCAGGAGAAGATGACAAAATGGCGCCATCAGTGAGAGCCGGGAGGCCGGGCAGGAGCTGTGGCATCTGGCTGCCTCCCTGCGGAGCGTGACACTCGGCACACTCCCTGCCGAGACGTTAGAGCCGGCCAGGAGGCTCGTGTTTATTATCCTCCTCATCACCATTATTATCATTATTAATAATATGATATTTGGAGCATTTATGCACATTAATTTTAAACAAGCATGTGCGGCGGCAAGATCGGAGGCAGCTACCAATAAACAGCCATAACGTGGGTCTTTAATTTGCATAAAATCATTTATGCTAATTTAATTATTCTTTTGTTTACAGCTGAGGCTCACTCACCACCAGGCTGCGAGATGCGCCCGACTGCAGCACGCCGCGGAGCCGGAAGCCGGGCACACGCATCCCTTGTGCGGGGAGGCCCGTCCTGCAGAGAGGGAAGAGTCTCCAGGATGCAGTCAGCCTCAAGAGCTCTTATTTATAACTTGCTCCCTGCAGAGGACGGTGCTGGGTGCTGTACTATTTTTAACTGACCTGCCCTGACAGCCACCTTGTGAAGAAGATCAGAGATGTTTCACATCTGACCCAACATCACACAGCTAGCAAGTGGCAGGAAGATATTAAACTTGTCTCCAGTTCTCAGCCTCTTTCTATATCTTTATGAGTGTAGACATTAAGTAAGAAGAGCTCACGTGGCTTGCTACATGGTACGGACTCTGTAAACACGGGATGAATGAATGAATGAATGAATGAATGAATGAATGAATGGAGAGGCAGCACTGTTCCAGTTAAAATTGCTTTCAGGTGCATTTTCACCCTGATATCTCAGAGCAGCCTGATAGATGGGTCTATCTGGTCTGCTCCATTTCGCAGAGGAAGCTGAGCAGGTGAGGTGACGGAGAAGGCACTGCACCTTGAACCCAGACTTCTGCATCCTCCGGCTGATTGTGTCGCTGACTGATGCCCTGACCTTGGCCCGCCCTTGACCCTGGGCAAAGTACTTCCCTCAGCCCAGTTCCTCCATTGCCCCATCTGCAAGACAGAAAGAAGGATCCCTTGTCCTTCTAATCTGATGGGCAGAAATGAAAAAATGAGTCTGTGGAGGGGACCGTGCAGGGTGCCTGGAAATTATAAGGTGCTATTGTCAGACTTGCCTTGGGAAACCTTGAAAAATTGAATGGAAACCACTGGGCTCATTCATCTCCTTTTAACCGCCCCATGTCATCCAGCCTGGTCTTTTCCATTCCTGCTCTGTCCAATCCTGACAACATAATTTAGTTCCAGGGAACTTGAATAGAACAGAGTGGACTGATATTTCCACGCAGCCGGGCCTTGATTAATACCGTCAGGGCAGCTGTCTGGGAGGAAGAGGAGTCAGAGACAATGAGGCTGTGCAGCACCCAGGCTCTTGTGCTCACCGCCTCTCCCCTGCCTGGGGGCTCGCCCCTTCCCGGCCCTACAGGTCCCCCTCGCCCCCTCTCTGCTCCTCCCCAGGCTCTGTGCCGAGACCCTTACCTGGGCGATTTGTCCTTCTGCTATTCAGCCCTCCATTCTGCGGACATACTGAGTGTTTGCCACGGCCGGGCAGTGGGGACTCAGAGTCAAGTAAGGACCAGCCCTGTCCTTCGAGAATTCAGTCACGAGAAAATGAAGACCAATGGCCCCTCGGGCAAAAAATGGCTTAAGGGATGAAGCAAGGGCTAGACTAGGGATGCAGTGAGAACGGGGGTTGACGGAGGAGCCCCCTCCACCTGAGGAGAGGGTGAGGGGGCTTTGCAAAGGAGGCGGTGTCAAAGGAGGACTTTTGGGATTCGTGAGGTTTCCCCAGGCAGAGGTGTAGGGAGAGAGGGAGGGAAGGGGTGGGGCGCCGATTTCTGGCCTAAGCAAACTCATGAGGGCCTGAGATGCCCGATGGTGTGGGCTGGCCAGTGGCCTGGGTGGCCCTGCCGTGAATGGGGGCTCAGGTGGGGCGGGGCCCAGAGCACAGACTGCGATGGGCAGGTGCCAACCTATGTGCTTCCGCTCTGGTTCCACGGGCATGCCTTTCGGTGGGAATGCACCCGAGTCGGCAGAGGGAGACGAAGAAGAGGACACTGAGGGAGAAGGGGTGGAAAGCAGAGAGGGGGACATTCCACACTCATCCCTTCTCAGTGAGAGTGGAAGTAAATCTCAGGTGCCGGCAGGGTGGAGGAGTAGGGAGCAGGCCGAAGGTGCAGGGCGGGGCTCTCCTCTCATCTGCGTGAACGGGGGCAAAGAATAGGGCCCGTCTGTCAGTCCTGAAAACAGTGCCTGCTTCTCTTTCTTTGTGGACTTTCTTCAAAATAGGCAGCCATCCAGAGCGACCTGGACCCTGCTAACCACATCCAGGCCTCCTTCCCAATATTCTGCACAGAAACCTCCTTAACCCATCGCAGAGGAGGCAGAATCACCTCGTCATGAATGCGTCCCTGTCTCTGCCCAACACCACCTGCGTGGATGGTCTCTTTCCATGGATATCAAGATTTATTGTTCCTCAAAATCAAATATTGACCTTGGCTTTTTGTCCATCAATATATGACCTTTCAAGTCAATGAACCTGGATATGCGAGTCAATGGTTACTTATTATTTCCCCTGCCCTGAAATGGAAATCTCAGACCCCAGTGCGTGGATTGGACCACAGTCATGATCCATTCATAGCTCCCTGCCCTTGGCATCTGTGACTGAAGAGCCCTTGAACGAGCTGCACGGTTCCCAGGAAGCCCGCTTGCTTGCTCCCTCATGGCATCAGAAGCCGCTCTGGGCAGATTTGCAATTCCGTGCCACCACCCTTCTTCCCTCCCTCATTGAGAAACATTTTGGTCTGGTGACTTCCCATCCCAATGGGCTGGGGCTGGTCCCAGGCCACTAGGAAGCACGGTGTCTCTCTCCCCATCTATCTAATGCCAAGAGAACATGGATGTCTTTCTTGGTCTGATTGATGAACTGATTCTGATCATAAGTGGCCCATCTCTGAAGTCCTCTTGCACCGGCGACCTCTGTGAGTCTGGGAGGAGGTAGAGAGGGGATTAAGTCCTGGACTTCTGGGTTTGAAGTATTAGTCTTTCCTTACTAGCTGAGTGGCTTTGGGTAGGTTCTTTCTGTTCATTCTTTTGGTGCCTCAGTTTCCCTCCTAGTAACGGGAGCTGTTGTAAAGAGTCAGTGAAATAATCTGGGTAAGGCGCTTCATCAATGTCTGGCGGAGAAGCAGTGGTCGGGGTAGAGAGCGCTACTGCCCACCTACTTCTTCCCACCTTCCAGCTACATGGAAGACAGCCCTTCCCACCCCACGCTGCCTTGAAGTTGAGGTGGGCCAAGTGCCAGGTTCAGGCCAATGGAAGTTAGTTAGTTAGTTAGTTAGTTAGTTAGTTAGTTAGTTAGTTAACAGAGAGAGAGAGAGCGCCTGCAGGGGGAGCAGGTAGGGGAGAAGCAGGCTCCCCCCTGAGCAAGGAGCCTGAGCATTGCCAGGATCTGCAAGGAAGGCTGTGTGAGGAAGAAACAAATCTTTGTGGGGTTAAGCCCCTGAGATTCTAGAGCTGCTGATTGCTGCCACGTAGCCTAGACCCCCCGGCTGATAGGGTTCTCGGTAAATAGGAGTGATCGTTAGTGAGAGGACCGTTACTGTGACAGACAAGTAGAACGCCCTGGTCACCGGCCGTCCTCAGCAGCAGACACTTGGCCGTGACCGTCAGGGCCTCTTGTTCAAGCCCAGCTTGGCTAGAGATTCTGCCCTGATCTTCTGCTCAGTCTGATGAGTCGGCTTCCCCTGGGCCTTTGTCCCCGGAGCCCCGTCTCCCCCCGAGACTCTCCCTGGAGCTTTTGACTCCATTAAATGGCCCTTTTATTGATGCCTAAGTCAATTTACTTGATGCAGGTAGGGGGGAAAGAAAACAGGGCACTGAGGAGCAAGGATCCTGGATTCGAATGTCAGCCCAGTGTCTGCCTTTTCCTGAGCTCCTGCCCAAGTTGGGAAGGACCTACCTTGTCCCCCATGGCACCTGCTTGCCCTGGGCAGTGACTCTGGCTGCCTTCTCCCCTGGCTCCCCGTCTTGCAGGAGTGGCTGGAAGTCATCCTGGAAGTTGTCGGGACATGATCCCAGGCCTGTGACCCTCCAACCCTCTTGGCTCATTGCTTCTCATTCATGCAATTTTAGAGGCTTCCAGTCAATTCTGTCTTAGGCAATTTTCAAATGTGTTTGATTGCTCTCTACATGGACAAGGTGACTCCCTAGAGTGGGCTTATCTAGGGGCGTGAGAGCAGCCTGGTTCGGGGCCTGGGTCTACCATTTACTAGCTCCATGACCTTACCTAGGTGACGAGTGACTTCACCTCTCTCCGAGTCTCTTCCTCACCTGTTAAATGAGGATAAAAACAGAACCCATGTGCAGACCCACGGTGGGCTCCCGGGGAATGCACACGGGCAGGATGCGGGGCGGGGGCTGGCAGGCAGTCGGGCCTGGGATGTCCGTCGTATGGTTGCGTGAGGATGTCCCCGCTGTCCACGCCACACCGCTTTGCCCCAATGACCCAATCACCGCCTTGCCTGAATGATGACTGTGCATTCTCATTCATCTGTTCAGTACCAGTCGTCTCCTACAGAGACAAGGGACCGCGCCTGTTTCCGCCTCGCCGATGCCGAGCACAGTGCTTGGTGCATCGTAGGGTTTCAGTACGTATTTGTCGACCAAATGACTGAGCGATTCCAGGCCTCGTGGTCCTGGCCTTCTCCACACCTGATTTGCAGGCTGCTTTCTCCTAAAAGAGCTCTAAAAACCATCCTAGAGCAAAAACGTTCATGAGGGCAAAGTGAGACTCAGAGAGGGTGAGTAACGCTCACGCAGCTGGTTAGCTGCAAACCACGGCTGGAGCCCAGTTCTGAGTAACTCTAAAAATCATTCACTTTCCCTTTTATCACCATTCTCCCAGGAAATTTGAAACCTCAGGGAATGGCAGACTTCTTTGGGGCATTTATAAAAATTCAGATTCCCGGGCTTCATTCTCAATGCTTCTATTTTAGTCAGTCTGGAGGCAGGGATGGCCTTAAGGCAGACAGGGGCCCCAGGCCAAGACTACATTTATTAATGTATTTATTTTGCGGCTTAGGCAGAACATTTTGAGTCACTCAAAATCATGTAAGCACTATTTTGCTGGCCCAGTCTCACTTGATCTAATGAAAGAAGTACTTTGCTGGCCAGAGAGAAAAATTCACTGGTCAGACTGCCTGCATGGTACAGGCATCTAACTGTGGGGCCCAGGGGTGACTCCATTGGTCCAAGTCCTTGGAGAGTTTGGGACATCTGCTCAACCCCCAGAGGCCATGGGGTCAAGGGAGAGAGGGTACACAGTCTCTGAGGAAGAGAAACAAATGGGGCTTGGAACTCACACAGGACCTGGTCCGGTATTTGGATTTCCAACCTCGATGGCACTGGGAACCCAGGCCTGGGCACAAGGAAGGCCTTCCGAGGCAGAGGGTCCCCCTGAGGTGTGGGCCACATGGCAGGCGAGTTTATCTGGAGGATACCTGAAAACCTAGATTTACATCAGCACCCCAGGGGATTCTGACCAGGGGTACCATAGATCACACTTCGGGAAACACTGCCCTAGGAGCCTAGGGACAACTCAAGATGGGAAGAACTTCTGAAAGCTGCGACTAGTCAGGGATGGGATCACCAGTGCACGGGGTCGGGTGCAGGTGCCAAGCCTGTGGACTCTCTGACCAGCCCTGGGGCTGTCACCCCCATGTGTCCCTCACAGGAGGAGAGTGGTGGGCGTTAGGTGGCAACCCTGCCTCCCAAGGGGGCTTCTGATCAGACAGGCCCTTGGCAGTCTCCTAATTTGTGTCCTCCTTGCAGTGCCAGTAGCCGCTTTCTGATGCAGAGGGACCCCAGTAATGAGTTTCTATTAAAAGAGCTGAATCTCAGCTCTCGGAACTCAATGTGCAGAATAAACAATGGGGCAGAATCCTATTAAAAAAGGCTTCCAACATGGACAAATTAAGCCCTTGGGAATGCCTTACAAAGAATACATTTTTCCAGTGTCGAACCAAGATCAATAGAGAAAAACAAATAATTTCAAGTGGGAGTCGTCATAATGATACCCAGGTACAGGCAGGGGTTGGGTGCCTTATTTTGGCCTGAGGATACCCCGGCGAAGATAATGAGGGAGCAGAGGAGGGGAGCTCGTCATGGGCGTGAGGGGTGTCTGGGTCTCCCGGGCGGCTGAGCAAGGAGGATGTCGTGTCTCATTTGTCTCTGTCGAGACTCCCTCTTTCTCTGGGGGATGGTTAAGCCCACGGCGCTGCGCTCAGCCCACCGAGGGCTCTGTAAGCCCGGGGAGGGGGGCGGGAGGGAGACCCCGGCTTTGTTCACGAGGGGAAGGATCTCTGCACAGGCAGGGCGGGGAAGCTGCGTCTGCCTCTCCCCGGGCAGGGTGGACATCCTCAGACATCCGTGCAGACACCCGAGTTGTCGCCCCCCAGAACCAACCCCCTCCTTTGCTGTCTCCACTTGTGACTGCTCTATGAATCTCACTCTTGCAATATCTAATTCTGTTCCCTGGAGCCATGCACACTCTTCCCCACGCTTCCAGGCTGATCTTGAATCCTGCCTCTTTATGAAATCTTTCCTGAATTCTTCCCTCCTTGCCTAGATGCCTAGTGATCCGAGTAATACCCCTGAGCGTTCCACATACGCGAGGTAGACTCCTGGCCCGGCACATCGTTACCCCCGCCTCCCCTCCCCCCAGAGTGTGTCCCAGCGCTATGACTGTCCTCTTGATCGGTCACGCCAGGCTTCCTCCTCCTTCTTAGGCACCCCTGGCTCAGTCCAGCTCACCCCACACCTGCTGGGCAGCGCTCTGTGGTAGTTCCCATGCTGGGTTCTGGGAGACCCCATGTTGAGCAAGACACAGGCTGGGGGCCCTTGAAGGCAGGGACTTACCCAACCTTCCTTATCTATGAAACTTCAGACTGCACATACCTTATGAGGCAGCAATCCCACCCCTATCTGCCCAGAGGAAACATCCATACATGGGCTCATGGAGGCTTTTTCTAGGACTTTTACTAAAACCTTGCTACACAGAGCCAGCAACGGAAACAACCTTAATACCCATCACTAGGAGAATGGCTAAGGCCTTACGGCGTGTCTCTACTTCAGTTAGAAAGATGCCCACAGAGTGACACAAAAAGGTCACCAGGAGAGTATGGGATCAACAAAGCAAGGTGCAGAATGTACATACGGTACAATACTTCTTAACAAAAAAATACACACACGTGTATACTACACATGGGCACACACATCCACATATGCACACACAGGCACGGATGCCTGCATACGTGCACTCACTTGCAGAACGCTATAGCCTTGCTT
The DNA here is from genome assembly GCA_028533885.1 of Nasua narica. Classification (NCBI taxonomy): domain Eukaryota; kingdom Metazoa; phylum Chordata; class Mammalia; order Carnivora; family Procyonidae; genus Nasua; species Nasua narica. Next base: position 32,099,283 of record CM052812.1, on the reverse strand, counting down.
GTTAGGACCACAATCTCGACATTCGGAATTTCTCCGAATTCTCGTTCTGCCACTCGCTGGACCGGTAACCTTGGGCAAATGAACTCACCCTTCCGTACCTCATTCGCTCCTCTGTAAAACACGGATAATTATATTTCAACCCCAGAAATGCTGGATTGGAATGAACGGTGAGCCGAGTTCATACACGCCCAGTCCTTGCACCAGAGCCCGGGCGGGAAGGGCTGAGCTTTTGCTGCCCTGAACCTGCTTCCCCTCGTCTAACGCACACACCTTGCTCACATCCTAAACCAGCAGGCAAGGTGCAGTTTACAACCCATAGACCTTAATGTCGGGACATAGTTTCGTTGGCAACGTTTTTCCTTCTTGGTAGCTCACGAAGTGATGATGGCCCATCTCCCACCCGGAGACGGCGTGGGCGCGGTGAAATAGACTGTTATAACCAGGAAGTAGTCAGTAGGGCCCGGGCACAGCGAGCTCTGGGCCAGGCACAGCCCGCTCACACCGGCAGTTCCCGCTGGGAAGAATGCCGGAGAGGGGGCTGTCAGGAGGCCTGCGGCCTTATCAGGGCTGCCTTAGTGCTTTACAAGCAGCGTGGACCCGTGTTTACATGTGGTTTCACTTAGCGTAGCCTGGCTGCAGCCGGCAGACACTAACACTGGTTAACTTCAGCAAAAAGGAATTTATTGGCAGGATGTCGGGAGCTCACAGAAGTGACAGGAGCCCAGAGAAGCAGACTCGGAGAGGGGTGGGGCCCCGGCCTCTCCCCGGGGCCTGAATTAAGAACCACGGCCACCACCTGGTAGTGGGAAGCATCTGGTCTGCACCCCGCCACCCCGGCTGAGAGGACTGACCTTCAACCTTCTTCTCTGTCTCTGCGTCCAGGGGCTCTTGTCATTCTTTTTTGGTGTCTGTCACGTGATGACCACCTCCTCCCTAGGCTGCAGACACTCCCCACCCTAAAAGTCTTGGGGAAAAGCAATCGAGTCAGCCTCCCACTATGGAGCCATGGTGGTGGATCCGGGCAGTCCCGGGCTCCCTTGCAGCTAAGGCACAGATGCGTGCCCGGATTGGTCAGTCGCCAAGCCCCTCTCCCATACAGTGAGATAGGAAGAAGCGAGGCCACGAAACAGGGGCCCAGCACACCTGTGCTGGGGCGGAGATAGAGGGCAGCGACGGCAGGAGCAAAGTCCATGTGAGGCACCACCCGTGCCCAGTGCCCGGGGCAAGCCGCGGCACCCGGTGCTCAGTGGGCTAGCTTCATGAGGACATTTCGGCTGTGTCAGCTGTGGCCTGGCCTCTCTGCCTGTCTCTGTGCCTGTTCCTGCCTTCCCAGCAAGTCTGTGGACCATCGTACCTCCTTCTGAGTAAATCCCCTTTACTGCTTCAATCTGACCAAGTTAGATTCTGTAGTCGGTGACCAATACGCCTGGCTGGCACCCTCCATCACTCACCCCAGATGCAAAGTCCCGAAAGAGAGGTCAGGACACGGGGCTGGTCCCTGGCGTGGAGCTGGCTTCTGTGATGGGAGGCAGGAGCCGGGAACCCGGCCGCCCACCCTCCCCCCACTCCATTGAGACCACACACAATGGGAAGGAGGAAGAGGCAAATTCCAGGAGGGAATCAGGAATCGAGGTGCTAATGGTGAGGGGTGTGCAGGGGGTGACAAAACATGACAAATGTGCCCTATTGTTACTTAATCAAGATAGTACACGCCCTGCTTGCAAGAAACCAAGTCATTCATTCATTCATTCATTCATTCATTCATTCATTCATTCATGTTAGTCAACAGACTGCAAGCCAGATATGCGCAAAAGCAGTCAGGCACTGGGGACATAAAGATGACAGCCCTTCAGGAACCTAGGTCTGGTGTTGTACCAGGTAAGTGAACAGGGACAGGCAGTGGGCCCACTGTCACAACACCAGATGGCCCAGGCACTCAGCCTAAGAAGGAGATAGTCAGCAAAGTCTCCAGAACTGGCAAATGAGTT
>CM052812.1:31947330-32096795 GCA_028533885.1 Nasua narica | reverse complement strand
ACTGCAAGCCAGATATGCGCAAAAGCAGTCAGGCACTGGGGACATAAAGATGACAGCCCTTCAGGAACCTAGGTCTGGTGTTGTACCAGGTAAGTGAACAGGGACAGGCAGTGGGCCCACTGTCACAACACCAGATGGCCCAGGCACTCAGCCTAAGAAGGAGATAGTCAGCAAAGTCTCCAGAACTGGCAAATGAGTTGGGCCTTGAAGGAGAGGCCAGATGGGCAGGGGTGGCCAGGCTGACAAGGGTAGGGGTGTGGAGGAAGGGGACAGGGACAGCGCAGGTGTGCAGGCTCAGGATCACGAAGGGACACCTCCTCACCCCGGTGCTCTGGGACGGGGAGAACTTCCGGGAGCTGAGGGTGGAGCACGGGGGGACAAGGTGTCCGCAGGAGGGCAGGTGCGGTGGGAGACGAGCCTGAGGGTCAGGTTGGAGCCAGCAGGCAAGGGCCTTGAATGTCAAGTGAAGGGGAGTCGGCCAAAGTGTTTGAAACGGGAGAGATGGGTCACTAGATTCATTTTGGAGAAAGATTGTCTGGGTGCGTGAATGAAGAGGCCTTGTGGGAGGCGGGAGAGGAGAGGACAGTGGAAAAAGAAAGGAGAGGCCCTGGTTTAATCTCTGAGCCTCGGTTTGAGAGAATAGAGCTCTGGTCAAGCTAGCCGCCCCTCCAGGCTCTGCCTGCTGCATGCGGGGTGCCTGCAAATGTCACGTCGCCCCCAGGCCACTGTGTCTCCCACTGCTCGGTGGGACCCGCAGCGCTTCCCCAGGGCAGCCACGCCCCCGGCTCTGTAGTGCACGCCGGGGGCTGCGTCTCACGTTTCGTCCTGCGCTGGTGCAGCTGGGACAGTCGGCGTGGAAAACCATGGACCCAGCTCCCCAAGTTCTCATGTGGCTCTGAAATCTTCGGACAACCGACCCACCCTGTGTGCTCTTGAACCACGCTGAAACCCCTCCGTCCCAGACAAGGTTCTGTCCCCAGACGGGACGGCTCTTCCCTTACACCCGGGGATCCCTGAGTCAGATACCCTGGGTCTCCTTGAAGAGTAGGACCTTAGCCTGGGAAGGTCTTGGAGGTGGGAAGGCAGACCGTGGCGCACGCTCATCAGCGGGGTGGGAATGGTGTGGCCTTGGCCTCGGCGTTGGCGATGGGGCAGCCTCCTGTGGGAGCTGGGCCTCTGCAGCTGGAGAGGAGCTGGGGAGGGATGTTGAGCTCCAGGAGGGGAGAGGAGACTAGCGAAGGGAGAGGAGCCTAGAAATTGCTGAGGCCGCCAATCCTGGGCTAGGGTTTGCTTTTGCAAGTGCGCAACGAGGAATCCAAAGAAGATCTGCTTAGTTAATTTATTTTTCTCAATAAACATTTTTTTCCAGGGGGAGAAAGTCCGAGTTTGGTGCAGTGGCTCCATGGAGCCACCAGGGTCTGGCCTTCTTCCTCCTGTTCCCCTGCCTTCGTGTGTGGGGTCGAGTTCCAGTTCCTGGAGGCCCAGGGAGTGGCAAGGGGGAGGAGCAGTGCCTAAAGAAGGAAAACCAGCTTTCCAGATCAGCCTTTCAGATGCCTGCTGCTCTCCCTGGGCACACCTATTCCAGGGTCTCCCCAGGTCGACAGGGGACCTGGGAAATGGAGGGCTTCCCCTGATTTGAACAAATTCAGGGTTTCCCTTGGTAAGAAAGAAAGGGGGAATGGGTGTGGTTTAGGCAGCTAGCTGAGTCCGCCTCTCCAGGCCATCAGGATTCTACAGAACACTGAGGCTTCCTCGAGCCCTACCTCGTGGCCCCAGTCCCGCCGCCCGGGGCCCCTCGTGGTCATTGTCCCGGTGCTAAGTGATCGGCACCCCCCGAGTCCGGCAGCTGGGCCCCTTCCTCATTTTTCCTGCTGACAAGGCCAGATGGCAGGCGGCACGGCCCCATCTCCTGGCAAGTTCCAGGGGACCTTGACCCCTCCCTCGCGGAGATCTGTGTCCCCCTCCCGATGGGCTTCCTGCGGCCTGCAGCCCAGCCTCCCTCCCTCCAAATGTGATTTGCCCTTCCTCCCTCCAGTGAAGAGGCCAGAGCGAGCGGGCCCATCTGGTTCTATTTCACTCCACGTTACTCATCAGGATGTGTTTGCCAGCAGTTATTTGATGTTCAGGAAGAATTCCGAAGCTTTCAAAAAGAAGTAAATAAAATCTTTAATCCCCCAAAGAGTCGTGGAATTGCGTTTTGCTGAGTTGATGGTGGGGGCCCAGGGCGGTCCGGTGAGGCTGCCTGGCGAGGGCGGCCGGGGCCCAGGTTTCCCCTCCAGCCAGTCACTCCCCTTCACACCGCTGGCCTCAACTGGATCTCCCGGAACCCACTCGGAGCCTCTCCAGATCCTGTCCTGATGCCCGAATTTGGGAACAGAAGAAGGCTGCAGCAGGGGATCCCTGATCTGTCTCTTGCTCCCCAGCCAAAAAAGCTTTTTGGGAGAGCTCCTCCCCACTCACAGCCCTGTCTGAGTCCTGCAGCCTCCTTGACAAGAAAGCGTGAGCTCCGGAGGGAAGCGGACTGAGCCTGGGTCTTCGTGTTCCCTCCTGCCGTGGCGGCCCGCAAGCCCGGGAAAGCGCCATTTCTCAGGGTCCTGGGAAGACATAGTCCAGATCTGCCAGGGCTTAGTGGTTACAAGGCCGCGGGCTGCAGGCTCTCTCCTCCTTTCTGAGCCATTGGAAGAAATGACAGAGACCACTGATGTTAGGGTATTGGGAAGGGAGAGGGGCAGCAGCCTACAGAGCCAGGTCTTCCCTGCAGGGGGAGGGTCCGACTCCGCCCCGGTTTCACCGTCTCCGGAATCCACTCCGCCTCCTGCCTCGACACACAGGCCACACTTACCTCTTCTCTCGGCGCGCCTTGTGGCAGGCTGGGATTTTCCAGAGACGATTCAATGAAAGAGCAAATCGACATTTCCTGGCAAGCGCTAGAGTCTTTAGGTTCTTTCAGCCGTGTGACCAGGGAGACCCTCGCCCTCGTTGTATTTAAAGTGCCTGCTGAAGGGATGAAGCGGTGCACGAAGGCTTGCTCCTGTGTGGCGACTAATACAACATGATTAAACAAAAAAATAAATAAATAAAAGGATGGCTCCTGGGCGCCTGGGTGGCTCAGTTGGTTGAGCGACTGCCTTCAGCTCAGGTCATGATCCTTGAGTTCCGGGATCGAGTCCCACATCGGGCTCCCGGCTCCACGAGGAGTCTGCTTCTTCCTCTAACCTTCTCTCCTCTCATGCTCTCTCTCACTTTCTCTGTCTCTCAAATAGATAAATAAAATCTTTAAAAAAAAAAAAAAAAAAAAAAGGATGGCTCCTGGGGCCGACGGAGGCCCTCCCCCACCCTGTCTTTCCCAATCACACCCGCACCGTGGTCAAGCCTGCGGAGCGAGTCCGTGCATGGTGGGCTCTGGGCCCCTGCCGGGGCTCCACCGCTCTCCCTGCGTGCACGGGGACTTCTGAGGGCTGGTCCCCCCTGCTGCCATCACGTCGCAAACCCTGCAGTTCACAGGGAACCTCTCCTCGAGCATCACTCCTGACAGCTTACAACTCCAACGATTAAACATTGATCACTCAAAATTTAACATCCCATCTTCCCTTTGATATCCTCAACCGCTCTCTGCATAAGACAACGAGCCCCTTTCTGCGGCTCAGCGTGAGGGAGGACTTCAAAGGTGCTTTTCCCTCTCACTTGCTCCCAGCAGCTCTGGGGTTCAGCAAGCCAAGCTGCCAAGCGGAAGGGGTGAGCATCGCCCCCTCCCCCAGCCTCATCTTGGGGCTCAGATTAGTGGGAGGACCTCCCAGATCTGGGTGCCGGATGAAATTTCGGGGGTTATTCGAGGGGGCTGAGCTCGGATTCAGGGGCACCCGGGCTGTCTCTAAAAGCAGCTGCGAGTCACGGGAAGAAGCTAGAGGAGGTGGGTGTGAATCCCGGGTACCTTGTCAGCTCTGGAATGGCAAGGAAGCGGGCCCTGTCCCCTCCAGGAACACGGAGACGATGTCACTTCCCTCTCAATGAAGCCCCTGGAGAGGGTGAACTGAAGCTGCGTGCGGGGCTGGCTGGCCCAGAGCAGGTAAGCAAATGGCCGCACAGCCCTCCCCTCTGGGGAAAAGTTCGGTTAAGCCAAGGAGCGCAAGTGCGTTTCTAGGAAAGATGTTTCAGCGGCTTCATAAAACCTGTGATTTTGAACTCTTCAGAAGGTAGCCACTTTTCAGAGACACAGCTAACCGGCCAATCACAAATTGTTACCTATCTTTTGATCACTCAGGCTCCCGGGGGGAGTTGCATTTTACTAAAAGTATAGTAATTGGTGGTCGTTTGTAAAATGTTACAATCAACATTAAAACTAGAGTAATTAGCGGTCATTGGTGACATGGTACATCAACCAGGCAGGGGACAAAGTGATTTACCTGTGCCACCTCGTATCATCCCCACACCAGCCTGTAAAGGTGGGCTCTCTCACTGGGATGTGAAGCTAAAGGAAGCTAAAGAACATCTTGCCTGACCCCCTGGAGGCTCCCGGTTCGCTCCCGGAACCCACCTGGAGGACGGGGGTGGGCTTGGGGACCTGGCAGTTGACATTGGAAGACCTCCCCAGTCTGGTGGGATCCAGGGCCATTCTGCACGACATCACACACTGCTTTGAGAGGTCTTCCGTGCCAAGAGCACAGCCAGCCCAGAAAGAACCAGTTCACTGCGCAGGAGCTCTTCTCTCCCCAGCCCTTGAGAATCGTGGAGCTCCTTTCCGCTAAACCCTGCTATGGGCTCAGCCCTTCCCACTGCCTCCCTCCCAGCTTTCACATGGAACCTACTGCCATCCCTGTGCTGGGGCGTGTTCATAGACAGAAAGGAAGCTAACTGCGATGGAACAGACACAACGCAGTGGGAAGACGGAGCGCCTCTCTCACTCCAGCACATTTTCCACCATATCCCTGCAGGGTGGCCCATCGATGCCCGTGCTGTCCCTAGGAGTCACACGGAGTCAGTCTGCCCCTTTGTCAGAGATTCTCCAGCAGCATTATACCTGCAGGCCGATGGCTCCAGGTTCATTCTTTAACGGTTCCTCAGGTTCCACGGTGCTGCAGCCTCTCACTCTGCTGGGGAGCGTGGGAGGGAAGCTGGGTGGCTGGGTGCAGCCTCCCAGGAAAGTTACCAGGGGCCAGGATGGAGCAAAGCCCTGGGCTGGAGAGGGGGACACCGGGCAACCAGAAGGGGCAGTGAAGGCCCTTCTCCCCCCACCTGTTCCCCACCAGGGTGCTCAAGGAACACTCTCCTCCAAGAGAGGGCAGAGGGGCAGAATGGGGTCCGTCCCATTCAGCCTCCACAGGGCCCATCGCAGCCCGGGATGGGCGGCCAAGACTTGTCTGGCAGCCCACTCGGTGCCTCAAGGAAACTGCCGGTTTCCCCAGAAATTGTGGGGTTGGGCTCCAGGGCTTGATAGTAGCATTTTCTCAGGTGTCACTTGCACTTTTCAAGCACAATAGATATTCTCTTTCCCGGAGAGGAGCTCTCCTGGCAAGGCGGTTCAGCCTTGCAGCACTCAGACCTCGGCGTGGCGCGTCAGGCAGCCCCCCTGGTCTGACCAGCTGCGCCCCGCTTCCCACGGGTACCAGGCAGTGCCTGCGAGCCCCCACCCCTCCGCCCATTGGAGCCCCCCTCCCCCCCCCCAGGCTCTTGTTGAATGTGTGATTTGTCATCCTTGCGGGCTGTCTTTACATTCCGCAGTCTGGAGAGGCATGGTAATGAAAGAGAAGAGGAACTGATTTTGAGGCTGGATGAGAACATATGTCATCTCCCTTTCCGCCCTGCCTCGATTTGGGCTCATTTAACGGTTATTTCCCAAACGCAGGGCTTTGTTTATTTCCCAAACGAGGTCATTGCAGAATTCAGAGTCTCTGGAAGGGCTGAATGAAAAGGCCGAGTGTGGGTATACAGTAGGCGCTCTATAATGTCAGTGGAAAAGAGAGCAGCTTCTAGATGTGGGAAGACAGGATCACTATCAACTCGTAAATAATACGTCGGTGAGGGGTTGGCTGGGGCTGGCGGCCGAGAGCTGCAGAAAGGAAGTGTAGGATCTTTAGGGTGCAGGACCTCCCAGCCCGTTCTCAATTCTCCGGCCGTGAGCTCGCTGTCTGTCGCCAGCCTCTCCAGGACGGCCCTTGGTGCCAACAGCCCCAAGAGATGGATCACCTTTACGTTCCCCGTCCTGCCATGAAGCGTCTGACAGAGCCATTAGACTGTGGGGTTCAACTCTCAATTTGAGCCCAGGAGATGTAACAAATTAACCCATTATGCCCCATTAATGGCCCTGCATGGCCATTTGTCATAATGAACTGCCACTTTGGAGAAGTGAGAGCTGGAAACAGGACCCTGGTGGGTGTTTCCGGATCCTGTTTCCAAGCCTGCATCCCCGGAATTCCCCCGGAATGTGTGAAGGATGGAGAATCAGTTCAGGCTCCTCCTGGCTAGGGGCTTTGTGCCATCTCACTTCGCGCCCGCGGCCAGCCTGTGGACCAGACAGCATTAGTCCCATTTAGCAAAGAAGGGGCTTCTCTGGCTGGGGTCACCCTGTCAGGAGCCATCAGACGGGCTAAAGCCCGTGTCTGGTCCCAGAGCCTGCCACGCTCACCCTTATCTGGTGTTCACTGCGGGCAGGCATCAAACAAGGCTCTTTGCGTGTGTTACTTTATCTTATGATGAGGTGTTATCATCATCCCCATTTTCAAGATGAGAAAACTAACTCTCAGGCTCTATCAGGGGCTGGTTCAAGGTCGCACGTGCAGTTTGTGGGTTTGGAGCCCAGATTTGTCCATTTTCTGAAGTCCGGATGCTAGTCATTGTATTGGGCTTCTCGCTCAAAATTAATTCATTGCTCCACCAAACTGCTCGGCACACACAGGGGCAAGGCTCTGCTTTAGGTCCGCAGGAGGGTTACAGAGATGGCCAAGTGAGGGCCCCCACCCTTAGGAGTCTTATCCATTCTTGCACCCTCAGCGGGATCTTCTATATCTTCTATTGGAAGGCATCGTGGGTCCCCCAAGTCTCTTGTCTCTGTGCCAGTGTGCCCTCCACTTGCTCCGCGCTCTGCCACTCCCTGGGCATCTCCTGCCCATCAATAGAATTGACGGAGAGGACTAGGATCGACGGAGCCACGGCGGTAAGCGACCTCAAAAGCCCAGGAGCTGATTGCAAGAAGACATTTCCCTCTAGTGAGAGAGACCCAAGAGTTGGTTAGCAAGGGAGGTCTACTCCTCAAAGTCACCCAGTCATTCAGGCTGAAGCCAGCCCTTCTGGCACCTTCTCCCATGGCCACCAGGCGCTCACTCTAAAAGACCTGCCTGGAGGTGACACCTGTTACCTCAGGGCATATTTCTCATCGGCCAAAGCAACTCACTCAGCCTGCCCGCATCCACAGCGGGCTGGAGAGCAGTCCCACCATGAGCCAGAAGAGGAGGAGAGCTGGAATATTCGTGAACAGATCCATGGCCCCCGTGACAGGTAGCCACGATAGACACAACGGACCCAAAGCAAGGTCGTTCAGCTCTCGCTGTGGAAGGTTCTGAGCCTGAGAACCCCTGTCTCTTTGCTCAAAAGAGAGATCGGCAAGCTTTAGAGGTGTGCGAGACGCATATCAGCTCCCAAATAAAACTTCCAATTTCACTGAATCACATTTAACGAAGGTTGGTTGAGAGCCTTCTATGTGCCAGGTGCTTTGATTTGATTGCAAGTGCCTTCTGGACATAGGTCATTGGTAGGTGACTTTACAGGAGACTTCTTATGTGTCAGGCACGGTCCTAGGTGCCCCTGTGGTCAGACTTGTCTGTATTTCCATCTTTTTTTTTTTTTAAGATTTATTTATTTATTTGAGAAAGAGCGGGAGGAGGGGCAGAGAGAGAGGGAGAGAGAGAATCTCAAGGAGACTCCCAGCTGAGCCCCACCCGGGGCTGGATCCCATGACCCTGAGATCACCCCCTGAGCTGAAACCAGGAGTCCGATGCTTAACTGACTGGGCCGCCCAGGTTCCCCTGTATTTCCACCTTCTAGAGCAGTAGTTCAGGCTCCCACAGCCTACATGGCCTGCCCGGAGCACAGAGGAGCCAAGCCCAGCCCCAGCCTGTCCCGGGCTTTGCGCTTTGTCTCCGGCCAGAGCCGCCTCCCAGTTTGGGGAGCAAATTAAATATTTATTCACTCCGACTCTGCAGTATTCTTTTCTTCATTCGGAGCGGGTGTGTGTTTCCACGTGCCTAAGGTTTTCACAGACTTTATGGTGCCAGATGGATAAAACATCCCTGCTTATTCATTAAACAGACATCTATTGCACGGGAAGCTGGCACCCTCCTTCAGGGCTCCTGGGAGGCACGAAGAAGGTGCCCCCTCCTGGAGAACAATTCGGGGACACTAGTCCCGGCACGGAAAGCCATGTGCTTTTGAACCCAGTGATTCCCCTTCGAGACCAGACAGGCTTCCCCCCGTGCTCAGGTGCACGAGTGCTGGGATGTCGGCTGCAGCATTGTTTAGATTATGAGAAAGGACTGGAAACCGCCACGTGCCCCCTGCGAGGGGACTGTTTAGATAAAGGGTGGTGCGTGTGTGCCCCGAAATGCCACACGCATTCTGATGGGCGACCACGTGGCTCCAGTGGGACGCGGTAGCCTCAGAAGACTGGTGTGTGTACCAGTTCGGGTCCAAGTGCATATGTCCATATATCACAAGTGAACGGCTGGATGGATATAGGATGTTTCTTGAGCTGTTATTATATGTCCAGTACTCTACTCTGTACTCTATACGTTACCTTATTTAATGCACAAAAATATGGCACAAGTGGTTGTACCATTCCCATTTTACAGATGATAAAGCTGAGGCATGATGAAGTTAAGTGACTTACCCGAGGTCACTTAGCTGGTGACTGGTGAAGGGAACATTTTCAGCTGGAAAGTCTGGCTCGAGAGTCTGAGCTCTTAATCTGCATGCAAGTTTGCTCTGGGGGGTGGGCCTGGACCTTCTCTCATCCTCCCATCTCAGAAGGGACCTTCCTTTCTTCTAGCCAGAGCCTTTCACCGGACCTCACCCACTCTCGCCCGCCTTCCCCCTCTGCTAGCTCCTTTATCTCTGCTTATAAAGAAGCCCGATCCTCCTATAGTCTAGAAAGTTTTAGAGTGGCGGAGAGAAGGCTGTGTATCATGGAGCCACTTTTTCTTTTCCCTAGGGCACCTGATTAGAACATATTCCCAGACAGGAGTTTAGGAGCAGCGTAGGTCTAACTCTTAACAATGGACGATGAGCAAAGATGAGATGCCACCTCTGCTCCTAGGCAGGTAAGAGTTAGGTGAGCTTTCTCCACACACCATCTCCTGTTGGTGCAGCTGGAGGCTGAGGTCCCCTGGATGGAGCACAGGTTGCTGAGCCCCCACTTGTAGAAGGACCATGCGGGACAGCCGCCAGGGCAGTGATCAGACTGTAAAGGGAGCGAGGCGTACCTCTGCTGGGATAAGCGGCTGAGATCCGGGGCTCCCCTTCTACATCACCTAGCATTGGTTATTTTCCCTTCGAGCCAACGTCTCATCCCTGTCTGATCTTTTTACTACTAAATCCTTAAAGAAGATACAGACCCCAGAGATGCAGACTTGGGCACCGCTCCTCTCTGACTTGCTTCTTGACCTTTAGGACTCTGCGTCCTGCATTCGTCGGACACTGGCTACTCAGGAGCACATTCTCAGTGGAGGGATGGGCTTCGAGTCAGCCCGCCCTGATTCATATCCTGAACAATCTCTTACCTAAGCTTCAGGCTGGCTGTCTTCGCCGGGGCCAAGAGCTAGGTCTCAGGGCTGCCTTGAGGAAAAACGAGAACCTGGGGCGCCTGGGTGGCTCAGTTGGTTGAGCGACTGCCTTCGGCTCAGGTCACGATCCCGGAGTCCCGGGATCGAGTCCCATATTGGGCTCCCGGCTCTGCGGGAAGTCTGCTTCTCCCTCTGACCTTCTCTCCTCTCATTCTCAGTCTCTCTCTCTCTAATAAATAAATAAAATCTTTAAAAAAAAAAAAAAACGAGAACCTGAACGGTGAGCCCCACACAGGACGTAGCAAATGCACATTTTCTTCTTTTCTCTTTGTAGTCTGTCGTTATTTATTTACTATTCTCTTCCTACCTTATACGTCTATGCAATAAATATGAATGGTATTTGTTTTCTTCTCCCTTTCTCCTCTCCTCGGAAGGATCTTAACTATTGCCACAACTTCATTCACCTCTGTGCAAGTAATGACCAAAAGAATACCAGTAGCTTAATATCCTTCTCTGGCTCCAGAGCTTTACCCCAGATGGCCCACTATACACACAATTAGTTAGTCAATATGCTTTGCTACTTTATTGAGAACCTACTGTGGACAGGACCCTGTGCCTGGTGCTGGAGACAACATAGCGACCAAAGGCAGACATGCTCTCTGCCTGCTGGGACTCACCGTCTAGTGAGGAAGACAGATGTTAATCAAATAATCTTGCAAATGAATGTAAACTTAAGATTTTGACAGGTGATTTAAGGGGGAGGGGTGTAACACTTTGACATACAATAATTGATTTTTTTGACTTAGTGAGGATGTTTCTTACGGAGATAAAGGTTAAGCTGAGTTCTGATGGAAGATAGGAAATGAATTCGGTGGAGCAGGAGCGGGAAGGGGTAACAACATGGACAGACATCTCATGTCACCAGGGGGCAAGACAGGAAGGAGGTAGTGAGCAGAGGAGACACAGAAGGGAGCATGGTTGTGACTGGGGGGAGAGGAAGAGAGGAAAAGACTGCTCCTCGTCGCCCAAGACACAGTGTCCTCTTGAATTCTGACCAGAGAGTCTTTTATTTCAACTGACTGGAATGAAGGCTATATTTCCCGCCATCCCTTGCAGCTAGCCCTGGGCATATAGATAAGCTCTGGTCAATGGAACGTTCTACACACCCCTTTTGGGAAGTGCTCTTTATCCGTTATTCCTCCCATCTGGGTGAAGCTCCAATATCACGTCCAAAGCCACCGTCCAAAGCTACTGTCTCGGACCAGGCTATAGAATCAGGCGTTAGAGATCGCAGAATGACAGAAGAGAAGTCTGGATCTCTGATGACGAAGAACCTGCATTTTTTTGCCTGGTCAACTGTTGGTCTCTCCGCATTGAAGAGAGAAAGACATTTCTATCATATCTAAGCTACAGTTGTTTGGGAGTTTCTATCCCTCGCAGCTGAGCATAACCCTAACTCATCCAGAGGGGCGGGAGCCAGACCATGCAGGACCCTGCAGGCCACTGCAAGGACCCTGCCCTCGCCCAAGGAGAGCGGGGAGCAGCGACTGACGAGGGTGGGAAGCTATGACCAGTCTCTAGCACAGGCTCCAAAGCAGCTCGGTCTCTGTGTTCATCCACTCAGGTCCTTCAGTTGGCTGAGTAGGTCATAGATCCTTGAGGAGTCAAAACCAAACGGGACACATCCTGTCTTTACATTAGAGGCTATCTAATGAGAACTGCAGACAGGTAAATGATGGTCAGTGTTCGATCAACAACATTCATGGGGCACTAAGGAGGTGTCCAGTGGCGGCATCGGCAGGGGCCCCCCTGGGCACTCAGCACGGCTGCCTTGCTCTGTCCGGTTGAGTGTGCCCAGCTGAGCACCTGGTGTGTCAGACACTGTGTCAGACCGTGGGAACTGCGGCAACCACGGACACGATGGCCGACCTGCGAGGAGCTCGTCCACCCTCTTCCACCTCCCACCCTTCCTCTTTCCGAGGAAGGAAAGGGCCGTGAAAATACTAGAAATGAAGTTCCGTGGGTCCCGTGACAGGTGTAGGAGAGTGCGGCGAGGAGTAGACCGGTCGGCTCTACCTGAGGCCTCAAGAAAGTCTGTGCGGAGAAGGTAATTCTCAAGCTACCCGTGCACCCCTGTTGGGAAGGAAAATAGTAGTTACCACGGAGCAAGGTGTGGGGCCTCAGAACGCCCTGAGAGCACTGAGGACGGCCTAACTCATTTGGTCTGTGTGTGCGTGTGCACGTACACGTGTGTGTGTGTGTGTGTGTGTGTGTGTGTGTGTGTGTGTCTGCACGCGCGCTCACACCCATGCCCAAATGCACACGTGCGTATGTTTACAAAGGCGAGAAGGGATTAAGAGAAGGTTTCACGGAGGACGTGGCTACTGAGCAGAGCTTTTAAGGAAAAGTAAGAGCCCCCCCAGCTGTTTTAAGGCGACAGGAACTGCACCTAAAAGGCCACAGAACATGAGAAAGCATAGGGGTTTGGAGGGACTTCTGAGAAGTTCGAAGCGGCGAGTCAGAGGGCCTCGGCGAGACACAGCTTGAGATGAGGTTCGATGGGGCCGGAGGCCATGTTGTGAAGACTTCGGTTGTCAGACTCGGGCCTCTCAACTGCGTTTTGTTGGGAAAGAAGCGCCAGGGAGAATTTAAACAGAAGAGAAACATGGTCGGTTCTGTGCTTAAAAAGAAAAATTAATCGGAACAAACTCCTAAATTTGTCCCTCTCTAGGGGGTGGGTTAAAAAATGATGGTGCATCGTTTAGGGGAACTCCAAGAAGAGATTGAAAACAATGAGGTGCCCTCAAAGGACACCAATTCCAAGATCAATCACGGAGGTTAAAATAAGCCAGGCGCGGTGCGGTGTTTGCCGTATGGTTCTATCTGAAAGCTGCGTGAGAATGCGCGCGCTTGGAGGTGTCTCTCTATCTCGTCTTTATGTATGGAGAGCAATCCTCTAAGGGTGCACACAAAATCCTTAGCAGTGGCACTTCTGTGAAGGGGGATTAAGAGTAGGAGCTGTGAGGGAGACTTTTCACTGCAAACCATGTGTACCACTTGAATATTTTTTACCCTGTGCATGCATTATTTTTTCCAATATATTAAATAAATATGCATTAAAAAATTTATTCTGCCTGAAATGTGAGTGATGGATTGAAGAGAGGAGAGACTCGGGATAGAGCGAGCCCTCCCCCACCTCCATTTTCCTGATTAATGGCCATCCCATCCGTCGAGTTATTCAGTCTCAGACCTTGAAGTCCTCTTCAGCTCCTCCCAAGTGTAATCACTTATCAAGTCCTGCCTGTTCTACCCCAGAAATCTCTCTCCCCTCAGCCCCAGAATAGACAGAGAGATCGATGGGACAGAACTGCAAGCCCAGAGACAGACTGGAGTATATATAAATATTTAGTATGTGATAACGGTGACATTTCAAATCCTTGCGGAAAGGATGGATTATTCAATAAATGATGTTGGGAAAAAATTAACTCCGATCTTTAGCTTTGTGATAAACTTAAATAAATTCCTGGTGCATTAAAGATATGTGTGTAAAAGTAAAGTCACAAAGGCACTAGAAGAAAATGTAGGTCAGCCTTTTATAAAGGACTCGAGACCAGAGAGAGTCCTTCTAAGGAAGATGTTGAAAGAAGATGGTGTGGAGACACATTCGGTAAGTCAGACTATGTAACATTTCTGCTCTTATATGGTAACAGTGCACTAAAAAAAATCAGAAGCAAAATACTTCCCAAGCTATAGCATATGCAGTGTTAATAAGCTTAATTTATAAAGAAAGATTACAAAACAATGAGAAAAAGATAAATGCCTTAATAGACTAAACGTGCTAATTGACGGAAGAGAAAACCAAATGGTCAGTAGACATATGGAAGAATGTTTGATGTTATTGTTTAAAAACCCAGCGCACATTAAAACAGCTACAAAATGCCACATTTCACCAAATATTTTTAATTAAAAGAGAATTCCCAGTAGTGGTCAGGGTTCTGGAAAACAGTCTTGCACACTGTGGTAGGCAGCAAAAATCGGGTCAAAGTCCATGGTACCATCTTCAAGTATAGATCAGAATCCTCAAAAATGGACATATCATTGACTCGCTGACTCCACTAGAAGACACTTTATGTATCTATGTATCCTGAGGAAATAATTAGGAACATGACAATGATGTTTATCACAGTGCGCAGATAACTTCAGGAATTTGGAAAACAAAACCCCCAAGTTCCCTTCACCGTGAAATTCTTAAAGAAAGATGACTAAATAAATCAGGGCGTGTCTAAACAAGGTAATATTATGTGACCAGAAGAGTATCTCGGTTTAACATCACATCTGTACTGCAAAATCTATTTATAATGTAGCGAAGTTAAACAATTGTCTTTAAAAGATGGTGTGTGTCCGGTGTGATCCCTGTTATTTGTACCCAAACATCACGTCCAGATGCAGAGTTGTAGAGGAAGGCCCAACACTTCCAATAGTACCTGCTTCTGGGTGGAAAAATCATGGATGATTCTTATGTTTTTAAAAATCACTTTATTGGGACGCCTGGGTGGCTCAGTTGGTTGAACAGCTGCCTTTGGCTCGGGTCATGATCCCAGCGTCCTGGGATCGAGTCCCGCATCGGGCTCCTTGCTCGGCGGGGAGCCTGCTCCTCTCTCTGCCTCTGCCTGCCTCTCTGCCTGCTTGTGTTCTCTCTCTGTTAAATGAATAAATAAAATCTTCAAAAAAAAAAAATCACTTTATTTAGGAGCACCTGAGTGGCTCAGTGGGTTAAAGCCTCTGCCTTTGGCTCAGGTCATGATTTCAGGATCCTGGGATCGAGCCCCACATCGGGCTCTCTGCTCAGCAGGGAGCCTGCTTCCCCCCCACCTGCCTGCCTTTCTGCCTACTTTGACTTCTCACTCTCTGTCAAATAAATAAATAAAATCTTTAAAAAATCACTTTATTTTAAAAAATTAAAAATAAATATCAACTACTGGAAAAACAATGAAAGGAATTTAAAATATACCTGCTCTTTGTCCCAGAAAGCATAGGAATTCATTCTAAAGACATAATTAAGGATGTGAGAATGGATGGTGGGACAAAGATATTCACCAGAGCATTACAAATAAGGATGAAAATTGGAAACAACCTGAATGTCCGAAACCAGGGAATATTTAAGTAAATGCTGGTTGCATGCAATGGAAAGCTATGGAATGACAAAAATCCAGTTACAGAACAGTATTTGTTAAAATGGAAAAAACATTCACAAAAATAAGCGGCAGCAAAGTAGGCCATGAGGCTATCCACCCAAGGACATACCTCTGTTGGAGAGAACCAGAAAATATTAGGAAATTCTACACTAAAATAGTAGAACAGTTATTTCTGGGTGGCTGAGTTTCAGGTAAGTTCTTTTGTCTGATATTCTTATATGGTTGTAAGCGTTTTGGATCCCTCATGTATTACATATTTTACTTTTTAAATGCGGGGAACTATTAAAACATCATAAATAACTGAAAATTCAAGTGAGAAAACTAGGACACTGTTACAACATATGTGATTTCCAAAGTGTTTTAATATACTTAATCTACAAAGAGCTCTTACAAGTCAAGGGGTAACATATAAACATCTCGATAAAAAGATTTGCATGGGAAATACGAAGACAATATAAAAAGAGAAAATAATCATTCCGTTAGCATATGAGGAAAGATCGACTATTTCTGATAATAAAGGGAATTGAATTCAAAGAGAGAGGGGAATTCCTGCTCTTCAAATTAGAGTTTGTTCCTCAAACACGGATAATCCCCGAGGTCTCTGTGGGCTGGGGAAGCTGCCTCTCTCACATATGGACACTGGCCGTGCTCCTCACTCAGCCCGTTGGAGAGCAGTATGGCAGAAATATCGAGAACCTTGAAAATGTTCATTCTTTGAGACCCAAGAATTCAATTCCTAGGAATATATCCCGAGGAAGCAATCACTAACGTGCAAAAAAATCTATGGGCAGGAATCCTCTTTGCAGTCTTCCTTATAATAACGAAAATTTGGAAACAACCCAAAACAGTCAACAATGAAGGGTCGGCTTGATTGCCAATCACAGCACAGACCTATAATTCAATGTGTGCAGTGTCCAAATCCACAAAGCTCTTTGAGCTGACAGATTTTTGAAAGTTTGCTGCAAGTTCATAGGTGACAAAAGTCTGACCTGGGCTGAATGAAAGGAGGCTTTTTGTTTTTATAGCTATTATTTATCTCTGTGTGATTATTCAAGTGTTTTCGTGTTCGAATATTGCATTTGGTTCCAGGCTGCTGTCGACATTCTATTGTAGGTGTTTCGTAATTACCGTTTTTACCTGGTCTTACCTTTCTCAAGCCCAAATAATTATGGTTTCTGAAATATCTGGCCTCAAGAGTTCCAGAGAATATTCCTATGATGTAATCCTATGACATCACTTAAATTCATGTTCACATGGAGCATGGTTGGGTATTTTGGTTAATCATCCTCCTTTCTTATTGTTAAAACCAAAAACAGTAGAATATAAAACTAGGCACATTATGTTTTTTTTTAAGTAGGTGTCTACAGATTCTTTTAATAGATGAAAGAGATTTGAAGGAATATCTCAAAATTTTAACATTACTTATCTCTAGATGGTGAAATTATGAGCAATTTTAATTTTCTCCTACACATTTTTTATGGTCTCCAAAATCTCTATAATGAATCTATCTTCTCTCTAACAAATAAGTGTATTTTAAAAACCTAAACTAAATCTAGATGGTTTTCCATTACCTAGAAACTAAAGTACAAACTTCTTAAAATGACAAAGACACAGAGCCAGAATTCAGACATAGTTCTTCTGAATCTGACTTCTGTGTTTTTCCCCCTCTAATGTGCTATATCTACCAGTCTTTTTGAAAGAAGGTCCAGTAGAATTTTAATAAATGTTACATGTAAACAGATTTCTGCAGAAAATACATACTGAAAAATGCAATATACAGGACTTTATGGAAGAACGTCTCAGGGTTTTTGATATTCTAAGATGCAATACATTTCCACAAGAGGGTTTCATATGCTGAGTTCCTCCCATATATTTGGCCATACATCTTTTCTATTTTGTGTTATTTGTATTTTAGTTTTATGCTATCTTGTGGAAAATCTCCTAGAACATCTTGAGAATGTGCTTCCCATAAAACACTTTGGAAATGCTAATCTAACAGAAAACTTTATCCTTCAACTCAGGAAAAATATACCAGAACCATCTCCAAAGTGGTGAGTTTCCTGTGGGAATGCTGACCTTTCCTCATTATCAGCTGTTCCCTTTTAAGGGTGCTCTTCATAACATGTGAAAGGCTTGCTTCTGGGATGGAGGTTTTCCACCCTTTAGGGCAACCATCTTGACCTTATGGGATCCCGCAGAGGGGATGGATGGCCCGTCATGTGAATATTGATGGAAGTCTGTGGAGGCGAGAAACCCAAGTTCCCAGACCTGATGCTCTGAGTCCTCTCTTAGGTATTCAGGGACCTCAGAACTTCTCACCCCCTGTGAAGGGACTTGGCAGACATCTAGGAGATGGGGAGTTTTGTGGAATGAGCTCTAGCCCAGGAAACAACAGCAAAACTCTAAGAGAACTTATTTATGTGAACATTCAGTGTAACCTCTGCCAGGTTGCTTCTTCTCTGTGTCTCAATTACTTTATATATAAAAGGAAAGGTTGATGAGGGCACAAGAGCAACCTTGTTTCATCTTACCTGCCAACCCCCATCAATGGGTAGAGGCTTCTAAGAGTGTGGAGCCTGCATCCCAGCTTAGTGAGAAAGAATGCTGTGATCGATTACTAATGTCTGCCCTGGACAAAGACAGGAAGAGTGGCATCACTTCTGCCCTTTCCTTGCCCCCATCTCAGAGTTTAGAAATTTCTAAGGACTCTTGAAGATCTGGGGTGCTTTAGAATGGACACAGCTCCCAAATCTAGCTCCTGTTCCATAAATGCTGGTAGTCTTTTTGCCTCATTTCCTCTTTTTTTGATTCCCTTTCATCCATGGCGATTCCAGACTCCTGGCTCTTAGTCTCTACAATAGCAAAGTAATGGTTTTCTATGGCAATCTTCTTATGCTCCCTTTCTTTCACCCTCTTGCCAAAGATGAATCTGTTTTTACTAAACGAGAAAAAAAGAAAAAAAAATACATATGTAAAAATCACACATCCTCACCATGTGCAAAAATCATGTGTTTGGCAGCAAGAACATCTTTCTGGGGCCAAATGGCATTTTTCTTTTCTTGCAAAACGAACAGAAAGAAAGAAAGAAAGAGAATAGGAAAAGAAATCTTACTTTCCCAGCATCTGGCATTGAATTATTGGCCCTTGTCAGTTGCTGCCACTAAGGGGCCCCTTGTCCTGAAAACCCATGATGTTGAGAAACCAAGAAGTCCTGGGGAATCTGGCTGCAACTGCCTCTCCTGCTTTGCACAGGGACTAAAACACACAAAACCAGGGTTGGCAGAATCATCGTCACGGGTATAATGGGGAGAGTGGGATGGAGAACAGATAGATCAGAGCGTCTGTAACAGCTCCATTGCTTACCAGCCATGTGACCTGGGGTAGGTAGCATTCTTAACTTCCCTGAGCCTCAGACTGCTAAAAAAAAAAAAAGAAAAAGTACCATAGTCTCCACATCCCTGGATTCAGCTGGTCACTCCGTGTGAGGACATCCCAGAGAACAAAACAGGTAAAAGTCCCTGCTCCCGGGGAGCTGATGTTTGATAGGGAGGGGCAGGCTCCGAGGAGGTGGTAGAGAGAGTCGGGCCTGACTAGTCAATTACATGTTAATATCAAGTGGCCCTAACTACTCCGGAGAAACTCCGTCTGGGCAGGGGAATAGGAAGTGTCTGGGTTGGGATGCCATTTCAGATAAGACATCCAGAGAAGGAGCCACTAGGCAGACTAGGAGTCGGTGAGGTGCCACACATGTACCTGGCATTTTCCTGGAGGATTAGGGCTCCAGGCAGCGGGAACACCAATGAGAAAAGTCCTTAGGTGGAAATAGGTCCAGGGGGTTAGGAAGTCCCTGTGTCTGGGACGGCGTGAGTGAGGCAGAGAGGAGCAGGAGAGGAGAAGAGACAGGTGTGAGATGGCGGGGCAGGCCAGGTAAGGCTTTGTTGGGATTTTGGCTTTTGCTTTGAACAACATAAAGAGATATGGAAGCTCGCGACACCGAGGAGACACATGATCTCATTGACATTTTAACAGGGACGTTTGCCACTGTGTTGAGAAAAGGCAGGCGGGTGTGGGAGGCAAGAATGGAAGTGGGGAGACCCCTATGGAGGCTATCGCCCTGCTCCAGGGGAGTGATGATGGGGAGACCCCGATGGAGGCTATTGCCCTGCTCCAGGGGAGTGAGGATGGGGAGACCCTTATGGAGGCTATTGCCCTGCTCCAGGGGAGTGAGGATGGGGAGACCCCGATGGAGGCTATTGCCCTGCTCCAGGGGAGTGAGGATGGTGGCTGGGACCAGAGGGAGTGGGGGAGGTGGTGGGAGACGGGAGCCAGCTGTGCACATTTTGAAAGGCTAGCTCACCAGATTGATGTGGTGCCTCGTGGAACAATGTGAGTGAAAAAAAAAAAACAACAACAAAACCCAGCCCAGCACCTAGAATTCGGTGGGTGCTCAGTTAAGTTACGTGACTGTTCCAAGTCCTTTGGCCGGTGGTGCTCGCCCTCAGGAGGAGGAAGAACGTGGGGCTGTGTGGCTCCCCAGAGGCCGTGCTCATTCCTCCAAGCATTTCACCTGATGCCGGGCCCGTACCGAGCGCAGTGGGACTGGAAAGGACATGGCCGTGTGTAGGGGCTGGTGCTTCGGGAAAGCAGGACAGAGAGAGACGTAGAGGGAACGGCCACTCAGGGCGCTTCGTTTCCCAGGCCAAAACAGAGTCTTGCCAAGGATCACCTCAGAGGAATCGAGCTGGTGAGAGAATTCTCGGCTTTGCCTTAGGGCAGATTTAGGGAGAACAACTGAGTTGGAGCTAAGCGGTGAAACCGGGTTCTTCAGAAGGGAGCAGAGGACGAACTGCTGGATGCATCCTGATGACAGGCTATGCGTGGTGCCGTGGGCACTAACTGGCCTGGCACCGTGTCCCACTGCCCTCCTCGTCTGTGGCCCCGGGGCCCCCCGCAGCTGAACGTGGCAGGTGCCGAAAACAGTCCTGAGGAGGAGCGTGGGGCCGAGGACACGAGGAAGCGCTGGGCCAGGATTGGCAGGGCCAAGGGAGACAGATGTGCCACCGAGCCCTTGTCGTGAGGGTGTCTGAGCACGTCAGCGGGGTGGGGGGACGGGGGATGGATCTAAGGTCGCATTCCCAGCGCAAGCGAGGTGATGAGGGCTGGGACACAGATACAGTTTCAAACCTTTTCATGGTCATTTTAATGTCTTAGAAAAACAACCATTTTTCTTTGAGGAGAGTGATACGAAATGTTCTTTTAAAATGCATTTGTGTGGGCGCCTGGGTGGCTCAGTCATTAGGCATCTGCCTTCGGCTCAGGTTATGATCCCAGGGTCGGGTCCTGGGATCGAGCCCCAGATCAGGCTCCCTGCTCAGTGGGGAGCCTGCTTCCCCCTCTCCTACTCCCCCTGCTTGTGTTTGCCTCTCGCTGTGCCTCTCTCTGTCAAATAAATAAAATCTTTTTATTTATAAATAGATAGATAGATAGATAGATAGATAGATAGATAGATAAATGCACCCATGCATTTGTGGAGGCTGAAAGTTCTGTTGACTTGTTGGAGATGGCCCCATCCAGGTGGTAGAGGCTAGAGGCTAGATGGAGTAAGCCAAGGGGGCCATGCAGGTTGACTGAGGTTTGGGCAACCGTATGCTCGAGGGCTCCTGTGTCCACTGGGTGCTAATGACAGGAAGCTATTCGTGCTGGACTCTGCAGAAACCGTCCCGGTTGGCAAGGTCCGGCGTCTGTTGTCACAGCTGAAAACTCCCCGGGCACGGGGGATCGTACATGGTGAAGGACATTTTCGTTTCCTCCTTCCCAGATGCAGCCGCCTCTTATAAAGATGGGAACTCGGGCAACGGGGTGAGGGAGAGAGAGTTGGGGACCTTTTGTTTATTCGAGAGCCCCGAGGCCACCCTGCAGCCTTCCACGTTTGACTTGCTCTCACGGCTTCCTTTCTCCCCAGACCCAGGAAGAGGTGGCCTGGCAGGAAACGCTGGCTTGGCTTACCCTGACCCCCACCCCTGGCCACCCATCTCCACAGGATGTCTTCCTCTCCAGAAAATTTGCAAAAGACCTTTCGAAAGCAGAGCTAAACAGGGGGCCGGTTCCCCACTCTTGGAGCCTTCTTGCAAGAATAAGAACTCATCAGGGCAGGACAATGTGGGGAGGGAGAAAGAGGGGAAACACGAACTCTAGAGTCGGAATGAGTGTGTTAGAAGTCTCACTGAAACATTTTAAAACCGTGGGTCCTTTTGCTGTAATTTTGAGCTTCGGTTTCTTTCTCTGTAAAATGGGCCTGACGATGCTTGCCTCCCAGGGCTTGTAGTGAAGGATGAAAAGGGTCAGACATGAAAAGCCAGCATCAGAATCTGGGGTGATCAATGCCGTCCCAGCCTCCTGTGTCGGACGCCCCTCCCCACCATATGAGGCTGGGGCTTCCGGCTGGGCAGAGCCAGCTCTGAGCTGGTGCTACCTGCTAGATGGATTATCAGTCTTCTTCTCAAGAACCTGCTGTATGCACCGTTGTCTGGGGGCATCTGCGCATGTCTCCCATCATCTCGGTGACATCAGCCTGGTCCCTTTCCCTCCCTGGGTCTTTATGGTCCCCCCGCGTAGAGGATGGGTGCTCTCTCGGGCTTCCCAGTTTGGACGTTCCATGGGGCCCAGGTGCAGAGGATGACCAGTGCAGAGATTCTGGCCCTTTCTCAAGCCCCTCTTGGCCCAGGTGACCCACCAGGTGAATAACATTCTGGCAACCAGGTAACCTAGGTCAGTAGGTCAGAAGTTAAGCATTTCCTCGAAACACAAGCAAACACACTCCATTTCCACCTTCACCAGTTGCCTACACAGGGATAATAAAATCACACATGCAAGGCAAAGCTCGGGGGCACCTTTCTTGATCTGGACTGACCCCAATTATCCAGATGACCTTCGGCAGGGGCTTTGTCCACCGTGGCCTCCTCTTGCTCATCTGTAAAACGAGAGTTGGGAATTTAAGGGAAGTCATACAGAGGGCACGGTTCATTGATGGAAGCAGAGCCTGGGAAAGTAGTCCGGGACCAGGCTCCCTCACGCCCCATTTCTTCCCCTCGGGTGACCTTACTCACTTTCCCCAGAAGGCCCACACAGTGGGCCCTTTGCTTCACAGGGACTCCTTGTTCTGCCCTCCAGCACGGGTCCTTGAAACCCGATTGATCCCATTGATCTCCAGGCCCCCCTCTTCCCCCCTCGGACAGGGCATCCCGTGTGCCAACTCTCGTCCACCTGGCCCCTCTGTCCTCTGTGAGTGATAGTGAGAATCTACGCGGTGCCCAACACAGGTTGTCACGGGGCGCAGAGCCGGGCTGGGGCTAACAGCCTGACCGTGCGCTTCCTTCCCCCCACCACACCCGAGACTTGACCCCTGGTGCCAGGTGCGGACTGAGGAGGGGCGCAGAGACTGCTTACCAGGCAGCGTGCTGCCATCCGTATGCACACCTGCGTGTCCTGGAAAGACTCTTGTCTGGTGGGCTCATGAACACATGGGAACCCGATTCTAGAAATGACTGGACTCACCATGTCTGGGAGAATGTGATCAAACATCAGTCCTCACATCAAGGTATAGTCATCTCCAAGAACAGAACTGGTCTCGTGGAGAAGCAGCCTCTAGCTCTGGCTCTGCCCTGGACCCCTGGCGAGCCCCTGCCCGTTAGGATTTCCCTGGCCTCACGGCAAGCGTGCCGTCCCTCCATCCATGTCCAGCTATCATCTGCCAGCTCCGTAGGCCCCTGCGTCCCCCCAGCCACCACCATGCCTACTCAGGAGAGACATGCTTGTGGAGAGCACGCCTCTGTGCTTCCCCTTCTGGCCCCAACTGCCTGCCTCTGCTTCCCTGAGGCTTGCTCAGTGCACAGCCCAGGAGACCTCCGTGTCCCCTCCCAGTTCTCTCCATGGGCCCAGCGGCTCTGGCTTCCGGAAAATGAATCATGTGTTCACTCCCACTAGTAGGTCCCCATGTGACCCCGTCCCCGGGGTGAGCAGCAGGGGGGGAAAAAAAAAGTTGAATGTTATAAAGCAAGGCAGAAAGGCTTCTGGGGTGAGTGTCGGCTAAATGTGCACTTTTTCTCTCTGCACGCTGGGGCTGGGCGAGGGGAGGTGGGCGGGGGCTGGCTACATCCTGCCTCTGCAGCGACCTAGGGCCTGGCCTGCTGTCCGTCCCTGGCGCTGCCTCTTTCAGAGAACCCCAGGGCCAAGATTTATTGGCTGCCGGGCCCTGCTGCGTGTGTGGCTTCGGTGTTTACAGGCCTGGGGGAGGCTGAGGTCTCCCTTCCCCAGCCGCACGGTGGTAGAGAGCGGGAGTTTGGGCAAAGAATGGCTGCCATTCATGGTGGAGTCTGCGATGGGCCTTGGTGTGCGGCCCAGAGCAGCCCAGCAGGCTCTCGCTTGTAAGAGCCAGGCCCGGCATGGAAATCCCACCCGGCCGGCTTCAGACAGGGAGGGCAGGGGAGGGAGGCCTGTGCCTCCAGAGGGCCCGGGCACCCTTGCCAGGAGCAGGCAGACAGGCCAGGGCGGTGGCTGCGTGTTGACTGGGTTTGCAGGCCCCAGATAGCTGAGAGCCGAGAAGGCAGGACGGGCCCCCCGGGCGGCAAGGGCAGGGGCACAAGGCCAGGACAAGAGCCCCGAGCCGAAGCAGGCCACAGAGTCCAAAATGCAGAGGAGGGAAAGGGGACGGGGACACTGCCCCCCGCATGCTGGGGAGGCCTGGTGGCACACAACGTGTCCTCGGCCAAGCACTTTAACAACCAGCCTTCATTTGTTCATCTGCGAGGTGGGAAGAATGATATCCTCCCCATAAGGTTCGTGGGCGTTAACCTACAGAAAAGAGGCAAAGGCCCGGCGGCAGAGTGGGTCCTCCGTAGTGGCAAGAATGTTTCCCACCGCCTCTCCTGCTGATTGTTCTGGAAGGCACACTAACTCCGCCCTCTAGCCTCGTGGTCCTGTGGGCCGAGCGCCGTGAAGGATGCTTTCACACTACATCCTCGCTCCTGCTGATGATGGCCACCCAGCGAGTCACTCAGGGTCCGGGGCCTGCCCTGCCCGAGGCCTCGCCCTCCTGGTCCCAGCCCCACTCACCTGCAAGGAGCAAGAGCCGATGCTCGCCAAACACTTGCTATGAATCAGGAGCCAAGCCGAGCATGTGACCTGTCTCATCACTTTTTAATTTATTATTCGGAACCTTTGATTGTGGAAATGTTCGAAGTAATCAAAACCAGACAGGGTGGTAATGAAGCCTGGGCCCTCCCCCAGCTCCTGTAGGGACTGAGCATCTATCCCTGCTGACTTTCTTTTCTTCCTCCTCCTCTGTCTTCTCTGTGTCCTTCCCTCCCTCGCTGCTGGAATGTCAAAAGCAAATCCTAGACCCTGTGTCATTTCATCTGTAAAGCCCCAGCGTGTGTTGCTACTGGATACAAAATTGTGAAAAAAGAAAGATCTATTACCATATCTGAAAAAGTAAACAATATTTCTTAATATCATCTAATATTCAGTCTGTGCGTGGTCTCATTTAATCCTCAAAATAACCCTTTGGAATACAAAATATGATTGCTTCCACCTTTCAGATGAACAAGAGAGTGAATGGACATTAAGTGGCTTGTGAGCGGTCCCCCAGCTCAGCCCCAACCCCTGGGGTCAGTTGGCAGGTGCTGGATGCCGGCAAAGCCCAGAGCCTGCCCTGACGTCCCTCCCATCGTGCCAGAGCCTCCGACTCCTGTGTCGCCCCGCAGGCCCCTGCCCACATAGGTCAGCCCCTGTCAAGCACATTTCCCTCCTGGTATTGCCTTGACCTCAGCTTTCTCACCAATAAACGGGCAATCTCACAGTGGCACCCTCCTCCAAGGCTTGTGCGTTTCTCTATGCTTTGGACAAATATTTGTAGTGTGGCTATTTTGTTCCAGTGCTGTTTGGTGGCACTTGGGATGCAGCAAGGTCCCCGCTGAGAGTCTTGGCCAACACAGAACTGACAGTCTCTACACACTTGCTACTCAAAGTACGGTCCGGGGACCGGCCACTTTGGCATCCCCTGGGAGTCGAATAGAAAGAGGGACATTCAGCACCGTCCCAGCACCGCTGAACCAGGATCTGTATTTTAACAAGGTCCATGAGGTTCATTCCCACGCACGTTGAAGTTTGAGAAGCCCTTACTTTGAGCCACCATTCTTACTCCCAGCTGCACATGAGAATCCTCCAGGGAGCTTTAAAAAAACATCAGGCCCGGGACCCACTCAGAACCATTAAATTATAACCACTGGTGATGTTTACAAGTTCTCTGTGCAGACGCGATGGAGTGCACCAACCCACATTGTTTGGAAAATAAATGAGTTCATTGTCTAGCAGAGTACCTAGGACACAGTAGGTGCTAAATTAATGCTCTATTTCTCCCTTCACCATCTTAACCTTGTCCCTAGGATTCCCACCCCTCCCCCCACAAACGCACAACCTCTTTGGGTGGCTTATCACCTTTCCTGGTCCACAGACATTCTTTGGCTTCATGAGTTTCCGACCTGGGTGCTGCGGCTAGCTCAAGAACCCCAGAACAGTAAGCTTGGGGTCTTCTCATGGGAGTCAGGCTGCAGGAAAGACATGAGCTGCTCTCCTGCATGACCTGTTTTTCTGAGCTGGACCAAGAGCTGCAAACAAAAATAAATAAATAACTAAAGGCTCAGCCACATGTGCAAAGAGCTTTCTTTCACCACAGCAGAGTCCCAGTGCAGACGTGACCTCATCCCACTCCCCCGCCAGGTGACGCAGCTGGGGGCAGGAGCCGCTAGCCAATGGGGCTCACCAGCCCGAAGCAGCCGTTGAGTCCCCAGGCATGCAAGAGAGGGCTCTGACCCTGGATACCCCACTGCGTGGCCTGAGGGACAGGGATGTCTTCCTGGGGTGGTGGCGTTGGCAGAATCTCAGGGTGGTGGGGATGGACCCGGGTGAGGTTCCCTCCCTCTTCCCCTTGGGGCCAGCAGGGCGCTGCTCTCGGGGCTGTGTATCGGCCTGTGAATGAGCCCCAGCCCATGGGGGAGGCCGGAGAAGGGTCAGAAGCCCTTCTCCACGCTGCAGGGATCGGGTCCGTCGGAGAGCGGGAGGGAAGTGGAAGGCGGGGGTGTGGGGGAAGAGCCGGGAGCTGCTTTTTGGGGAAACCAGCACTGCAGGCCTAATCTCCATCGTCCCGGGCACTGATTCCGTAGGAAGCACAAGTCCCCACACCACGTATGGGGCGACTGAGGCCCAGACATGGGGAGGCACTTGCCAGGGTCATGCAGACTGGTCTGGAGACACCAAGGCCTGTGTTCTCTCTGAGACATGAGGGCCCAAAAGCCACACTGGGCAGGTCCGGGTACGCCATGGGATAGCGCTCTGACCCCAGGCCTCTGCCCTTCTAGGCCGGGGAGAAATAAGGCCCGCAGGCAAAGTATGGGAAGGGAACTCGGGCAAAACTGACCCTGGGGTCCTCCATCTGGGGCCCGTTGGGGGCTTTGGGCCAGTCAGCTCACCTCCTCGTGTTTCTGGTTTTCTCCCCTGTCACACGGGGTACTGCCGCTGAGCTCACAGTGTGGCTTTGAGGTGTCATTGGATAAGGTGACTCTCTGCCCCTTTCTGGGGTTCAGTTTACCCCTCTATGACTGAGAGCCTTGTGACTCAAGGTGGGTCCACAAAGTGCCGGCACTGGAGCCCCTGGGGAGCTTGTTAGAAGGGCTGGATCCCAGGCCACTAGATTAGAATCGGTATTTTCCCAGGGCCCAAGTCATCCACGTGCTCACAGAGGTTGTAGAACCATCCAGATCCCGAGTCCTGGAGTCTCTTGCACACCCAACAACCGAGCAGCCTGCAGATCCCAAAGCCAGCCCCTGAGGCCCGGCCAAAGCCCATGCTTGCAGCTCAGGCTGGTCGTTCCAGCCGAGAGGGCTGAGCTGGGAATGCCAGGCGAGCCCTCGTCGGGGATGGGAGGCAGGGCCCCAGGCAGGAGTGGCTGTGTGCAGGCCCGCAGTGGCCGGGAGAACCCAGCCAGCCAGGCCGCCGCACACGGCGCCCAGTCTGGGGCGGGAGGCCAGCCACACCAGCACAGAAGGAGCTCCGGACGGCCACCTGGGTGTGGGGAGGCCGGGGACGGACGCTGCGGAGGCCGGAGGAGAGCGCGGTCAGGGGGGCCCTGGGACTAGAGGCAAAGCATCTCTCTGCACTGCTGTGCTGGACCCCAAGACCCTGTAGGGGATATCTCAGGCCCCATCACAGAGCGGTGGGGGCCACAATTAAATTTAAGTGCTCATCCATTTTCCCCACAAGCACCAGCATTTTCCATCCCTTTTATGGATTTCTGAGGAATGATAAAATGCAGCTGTTTTGGCTCCTGAACCAACAAAATAATGAAAGGTGGCCTGAGTCCCCTCCAGGGAAATCAGCGGCTTATTTATTTCTTTTGACTCAAGACTCCTATCCATGCCTCCTGATGACCCTGAGCTTCTAAACATGCCCCTCCACCGCCCCGGCCCTCACCTCAAACCACTTTCCAGTGACTTCTTTGCAGACACTGGAAAGCCTCCTGGTGATGTGATGTTGGTTGATTTTTGTACTTTGCTCTCCTCCTCTGAAAAAAACACGGGTTTCCGAACCCCTGTGCCGGGCGGGGCCCTTGGCAGAGTTAAACGAGACGCCGCAGCCCGTGACCTCGCAGAAGGCCTGGCACAGAGCTGGTGCACACCAGTGCCATTGGCCTGACTTTCAGGTGTCCTGGGGGGTCAAGA
The DNA here is from genome assembly GCA_028533885.1 of Nasua narica. Lineage (NCBI taxonomy): Eukaryota > Metazoa > Chordata > Mammalia > Carnivora > Procyonidae > Nasua > Nasua narica. The sequence continues at coordinate 32,069,057 of CM052812.1, read as the reverse complement.
ACTCAAGAACATAAAGCAAGCTGCCGGCTGCCGTTCTAGCAGGACCCCAGACGTGGCTACTTCTGAGACCATGAAAACAGCCCTGGCCTTCACAGGGGCGGGTCGCAAAGAGCCACAGACTATTTAAGCCTCACGTGACCTTGAGACGGGAGGGACCGGCATCAGCAACCCACTGCACGGAGGGCTGGACGGCCTCCACAAGGCCGCTGCGTGAGAGCGACGCTAGCAGAAGGATCTTGGAACCAGGGCTCGGCCACCACCCCATTCCTGGGGAGAGCCTGGCTGCAGATGACCTGGGACCCCTTGCTCCGTTTCTGCTCCCCGAGCTCATCTTCCTTTCGCCAGGATCTGCTTTTTGGTGTCAAAACCTGCAGAAGCCTTGAGTGTTCAGGAGAGCAGGCGGCAGCCTCGGGCGGGCACGTCCTCCTTCCTTCCGTGTTTCCTGACGGCCCTGCCGCAACCTCCCCCCCCCCAAGGGAGCATTCACGGTGGGGGCTGGTGCTGCCTGTCTCTGCAGGTGCCCCAGTGTGGGGGGCCCGCTGCCAGGTGTGCTAGGCGACCTCTAACCCAGACACTCCTGGGGGCCCTGTTGTTTGTCATCAGTCACTGCTTGGGTCAACGAGGTATTTCTGTGTTTCTAGCACTGTTACTGCACCAAGGGGCTTGAATTACCCTTACCAGATACGTCCTTACCAGGTACGCCCACGTCCTAACACCCAGCCCCTGGGAATGTGAACTGTTCCCTCATCTGGGAATAGGGCCTTTGCAGACGTGATTAAGCGAGGGATCAGGACGAGAGATTATTCTGGATTTGGGGTGGGCCTTATAAGGAGGCAGAGATCCAAGATGCAGGTACACACGGGAAAGTCACATGAAGGCAGAGGCAGGGACTAGAGGGAAGTGTCCACAAGCCAAGGAATGCCAGCAACCCCCAGAGGCTGGAGGAGGCAAGGGAGGGTCCTCCCTGGGGCTTCTAGAAGGACCTTGATGCCAGACTTCTGGCTGTCTAAGAACCGTTCTAAGCCACTCCGTTTGTGGTATTTGTTACAACGGCCCTAGAAAACTAATATTCCACATAAAAAATAAAACATTTAACGTAAGCTATCCACGTGTTGGAGATGTTTCCAAGGCAGCTGATGTTTCGCTGTCGCCGGAGGGGCGGGAGGGCCCTAAGGGGATCCCGGCTGCATGATGGAGGCTCGGGGCCGAGAGGCCGGTGGGCGGTTGTCAGGACTGTTGGGCGGGGGGGGCGCTGTACTTGGCTTCAGAGGATGCTGAGCACAGGTGGGGTCCGAGGCGTCTGGGCCCAAGCCGGGGTGTCAGCCTGCTGTCTGTGGGGGGTGGGGACGTGCTAGAAGGAGACGGGAGAGAGAGAGGCTGTCGGAGAATCATGGGGAATCAAGCCCCCAGCTTCCTGACCGGCCTTAGGAGGCCTTGGGAGCCATCTTCCCGTCCGGGGCCGGGACCGTGGGGACTGCGGCGCTCTTAGCAGGGGCGGGAGACGGGGCCGAACGTGCCCTGTCTCTTCCACTCTACAGGGAGAGAGGTGCCTGGCAGGCGGACCAGTCCAGCCTCAGGGCTGTTAGTCAGTGGGGCAGGCGGGAGCGAATACCTCAGGGGGGCTCGGGGAAAGGAGCCTTCTCCCTGGGCCGGGGCGTCCAGGGACACTTGCCAGCAGAAGTGGTCTGTGTGGCCCCAGGAGGTCCGTAAGGAGGAGTCCTGTGAGTCGGGAAACCATGAGATGCTCCCGGGAGTGTGGCGGGGCCACGGATGTGGCCACATGGTTCTGGAGGATGGGGGCAGGACAAAGCAGTGAGCTGGGGGACGCTAAGGCATGGGGGAGGGGGGGACTGGGCTAGAAGATGTCTGTGACCAAACGGGAGGAAGGGAGAGGTCAGGAGCGTGGGCCATGACTCAGGCTACGGAGCCCGAGAACCCATGGGCAGCTTGAGGGAATCTTTTCTCTGGGGTGGGGCTGAAGGCAGGGCTGGGCCTGCAAGGACCTCCCCGGGCGGGCGGGGAACCGATGGCCACACGCACACACACACACACACAGGAGCCCTCTCTCTCTCTCTCTCTCTCTCTCTCTCTCCCCCTCTCTCCCACACCTCTTCCTCCTTTCTCTGGGGGCTACTCCCTACCAACAGGGAGGGTGAGGCCCAGCCCTAGCCCCGGGGTGGACGGGGAGGGACAAGGGTGGAAATCCTGCGTCCCAGAGAGAATCACAGCTCTCTACCAAGGCAAAGGACAGACATGGATAGGTCCGTAGGCGAGCTCTAGGTGACACACAGACACCAGAGAAACTGACCCACTCACACACCAAGAAATGGAAGGGCACCCAGACTTCAGTCACACCATGATGTAGACCAAGACAGATACTCAGGTACACACACACACACACACCAGGCATATGCGGGCACACACTCCCAGACCCGCAGAGACATACATCCACACACGGACACACACTGGGTGCGCACAGACAGACATGCGTGTGCGTCACCCCAGAAAAAGATACACACCCGGGAGACACTCAGACACACACACAAAGACACACAGATGCACGGCCAGATCGACACAGGCAGAGCCACGGAGACAAAGAGGCTTTGAGCGAGGCCAACCCGCCTCCAGAACCCAGACATCCCAGCTTTGCAGTCCCCCCAGGAACCCTGTGAACCGCCAGGAGAAATTCCTGGGATATTAGCTAAATTTCAGACACAAACATTCCGGTCTCCCTCTCCAGATGCAGTGCTCCTGAAAGCCCGCACGGCCCTCCCTCAGCTCGCCCCTCACAGCCCCCGCTCCCCGGCTCTGAGGAATGCTGCCTGTCGGCTCAAGGAAGGGGGTGGCCCAGGAGGGATGAAGGGTCCACACCAGGCAGGGGGCACAAGGCCACACGGGGGAGGGGGCTGTCTGCACAGAGGGGGGGAATCAGAGACAGATGAGGTGGTCAGGCAGAGCCGAGGGGATTCCTTGGAGCAGGGTAGGGCACTGCCCAAAACGGGCTGGTCAGGCCCCAGGGAGGTATGGAGAGGTCTCTGGACTGAAGTCAGAACCCTGACTTGGAGTTCAGCTCTGCACCAGGAACACGGCTCATCATGGCAGGCCTTGTAGAGGTCTGGGTTGTGCCTTCCTGCCCACAGACACACCGGCTTCTCCTCAGCTCCAGCACCATGCCAGGTCCTTCCTACCCCAGGCCTTTGCACACACTGGGCCCTCTGTCTGGAGCTCTTCCTCCGACTCTACCTCAATCCCAGCATAATCCCAGCATTCTCAGAGAGGTGTCCTCCCCCACCTGCATCAGCCTCATCTTGTTTCCTCTTGGAACAGCTGGTTCTCCTCCAGAGTCCCTGTGTCAGTTTGCAGCTGTTCCTCGTTCTGCATGGCTACTCTTCCAGCCCTCCCCTGGGTAGACCAGAAGCTCCATGAGGATGGACACCGTGTGTCTGATAGCCAGGGCTTAATGCATAGCATGTGCTTAGCAAACACAGGCCTTGTCTCCCGGGCCATATACTCCATTTGAAAAGCTTTCAGCCTCAGTTTCCATACCTACAAAATGGGTTGAAATGGCATTTCTCTCACCAAGTTCTTGCGGGGAGAAAACAAGATGATGAATGCAAATGGACTTTGGCAAATGTCCTCTTACCTCAAGGAAGGGCTGCATGGTCTTCCTTCTTAAGCCCCCCGTGAGAATTGGTGGGAACCCAGATTTAGACACAGAGAAGCTCTGTAAACATATGTCCAGCAGGGCTTGGTTGCCTAAGACATATGTTTTCAGAGGTGCTGTGAAGTCTCCTAATTCTTCGCTGATGCCTAAAATTCCACTGTTCTTATCACAGACCTGTATCAACTCAGAGCCCATTAGAGTCATCAGTCACTCGCCATTAAAGTAAGGAGGTGGCAAGGCAGGCCTTTCCCTGAGACGCCAACAGACTGGAAATCGGGGTGCTTCGCGTCCAATCCAGCCTCACCACCACGTGTCCTGGCGACGGGGACACCAGGGGCACAGCAGGGCACCAGCTCTGTGGGACGTCCCACGACCAGCCAGATTTCCTACTCTCTACCTACCACAAGCCTCTCCATCTCCTTCTTCTGTCCTGGCTTCCCACAAGGACGGTGGCCAGTGGCTTTGCCTCCTGCGAGGTGACTGACCACGGGCACGTTACTTAACATCCCTGAGCTCCAGCTGCCCCAGGTCTCCCCCACCCCAGGGTTTTGTGGTGAAAATCAAGTGGCTTTGCGCATGTGCAGGTCCCCGACAGTGCTCCTGGCACTGTCAGCAAGTCAGTAACTGGTGGCGGCGGTGGCGATGCTGGTGACAACCATGAAGTCGAAGCAGCTGCCCAGTGACGATGGCATGGGATCCTGTGGCTCTCAGCCGAGGCTGCTGGCTCGGAGATATGGGTCTGCCTGCCTCCCACCCAGACAATGCCTGCTTTGCAAGAGGCAGCTCGTTATGCCGGAGATATATGTCTTGTCGTAAAGTGTTTAATATTTTAGCTCCTAATTGCGTTACCAGAGACAGACAGCCGTTTATCCTCATCGCTCTCCCATCGCTGTCTTTGGCAGGACCCACTGGGCCACTCCAGGTGTTTGCTTGCCTCCTCTTCTGAGAATCGGGGACGGCTACACGGGCGCCTGGAGGCAGTTCAGGGTGGTCAGCGGTGAGTGGTGCCGGCAGGCGGGGGCCGGGCTTGGCACCGTGGGGAATTCGAGACGACCCTCACCTCCTCCTCAGCAGGAAACTGAGGCCAGGAGAGGTTGTGAATTTCATTCATTCATCCATTCATTCGCTCGTTTCCTCAGCAATCCTTCTAGGTAGGAGCAGCATATGGAAGGTACTGGGGACATTGGAATGGATAAGACACACACACACACACACACACACACACACACCAGGACCCACAGCCTTGTTTAGATGGAATGACAATAATATAACCACCCTTCACATGTCTCTGCCGCCCCCCACCCCCCTGGGTTGTGCTCACAGCCAGCAAACATATCCCAACCTTAGCTCTTAGACGGGTTGCCCTCCGTTTAAAGCTCTGGAAGCATTCTGTTCACATCCTTGTCGGAGCTAGCCCCCAACACTATTCTTCACCATATCAGGCCCCAAAGGAGCCTCGCTGACCCCAGACACATCCAACAGCCCCACTCACTGCCCAGCCTGTGGCCCTTCTTCCTCCTTCCACGGCCTGTATTTCCCATCAGAGCCCTGATGCTGTTGTTGGTGGGCAGAGACTCTGTTTCAAATCTCCCCCACAGTGTAGACAGATCCAGGAGTCCTAACCCCCTTCACCAGGCACTTCCCTTGTCTCCCTCCTAACTGGGGGGACCAGTCCATGACGAAGTCAATGAGAACAGTGGACTGTTATGGAACAAATGTTTGCTGCCCCCTCAGATTCGTATGCCAAGTCCTAACCCCCAGAGGGACGGTGTTGGGAGGGGGGGGCCTTTGGGAGGCAGCGCCCTCAGGAATGGAATCAGGGCCTTTACCAAGAAGACCCCAGGGGAGCTCTGTCTCCCTCTGCCTGCCGTGGGAGAAGAAGTTGACTGCCTACGCCTGGTTCTCACCAGAACTCTGTCCCGCCGGCACCCCATCCTCAAACTTCCAGCCTCCAGAGCTGGGAGAAAAAGGCCCAGCAGTCACGGGAGCTTTGTTACAGCTGCCCGAGTGGACAAAGACTGGAGTATTCACCGGAGAGCTCTGGGACAGAAGGTAGGAGAGAATTCTCTCGAGTTTCACCTTCCCCTTCCTCCTGCCTTGCAGGTCTTTGCAGGCAGATGAGGTGCTGGCACCACAACAGCCATCTTGTGATCGTGTGGTAACAGATGAAGTGCCAAAAGCCAGGACCCGGAGAGAGGCTGAGAAAGGTGGGTCGAATCTGGGTCTCTGCGGGCACAACTGGGGCCTCTATGTGGCCTCCCGCTGACAGCACTGCCCTCTGGGACTCACCTGCTTGTGCTGGATGTTTCCTAAGAGACGCCTGAACCAGCCCCCTCATCCTCCTGCCTCGAACATCCTTTCCTGTGGTCTCATTTTGAAAACTGCTTCTTGTTTTTTAAGAAATGACTGGAGAAACCCCTTTCTGAGTTTTCCTTAACGCCCCCTTGCCCCACCCTGACCACAGGGCTGAGTACTACCCAACTGGGCACCCACAGCACATCATTCAGACCCCTTTCACGCTGCCTTCATCACATTGATTTGTGACTATTTCTTTTCCTCATCTGTCTGCAGACACCCTGAGAGGTCCCCCCAAGGAGGTCCTCAGTCAAGGCTTGGGTGATAAGGGCCTGCCACAGGTCCTTATGTCGTGGAATTCTCCTAGTGACCTTGGGAACCAAGGCTGATGCTCACCTTGGGCAGAGGTGACTGAGGGCAGAGAGGGGCGGAGGCATCTCAGAGTGAGCTCTGGGCATGCCGGAGGGAAGCCCTGGGCCACGGCATCCGTGGGTCTGCACCGCGGGGTGCCCCGCCTGGACCCCGGTCCCCGTGAGCCATGTCCCTACCGTGGCGGACGCTGCCTGCCATCACAGGGTGGTGGGCGGCACAGCCAGGTGCTTGGCCCCGGGGCAGCCAACAGACCTCGCTTGTCCTGGCACAGCCACCAGGGAAGGGTTCAGGGGCCATTCTCTGTAGGCAGCTGGGGCTGGGGCCCATCAGAAAATAAGACCTGAGCCGAGCCTGCCGGGGGATGAAGTCATGTGGAAAAACACTCAAGTCAGAACAAAACTGTCTTTCTGCAAATGACTTCATCACGTTGCCAGAAGGCTCGGATCACTCCACCTCTCACCTCTTCCAGCCCGCCCACGGGAGCGGGGAAGACCAGTTCCTCGGGTCCTGTTACATCACTTAGCAGAACTCAGTGTTGCCGAGACCCACCCAGGAGGTGCTGGGGAGCTGATGCCTTCATCTTCCTCCGCAGCCAGAGCTTCCTCCGACCACCAGGCTGGGAGGGCTTTGTGGGCAGGCCAGAGCCTTCTCCGCCTCTGCGTTCCTGGTGCCCAGCTCGGAGGCCAGCAAACACCACCTAGGATAATGGGACTTAACACCCACTTGCTGAACGCATGTGCTCCCGCATTCTGCAAATACTAACTGAGCAGCTCTTTTTCTAGCCAGGCATCGTGCTGGCACTGCGGTTATGCATGCAGAAAGAGGAAATGGGGAGGGAAGGAAGGAAGGAGAGGAGGAGGGAAGGAGTAAATTCCTCACTGGGACGAGGGAGCAGGACAGGCCCAGAGAGAGGGGTCCACAAAGCTGAGTACTGTTGCTCGTTCCGGCAATGCGTTTCTACTCAGCAGGGTTTTCTGGAGCATAGCCCCCATTCCTGGGAGCTTGATGGGACCTGGGGATCGTCGGAAGCCGTTCTGGCACCGCGCCACTGATAGTCTCGCCCGGGAGGTGGACGACGTGAGCGACTCGAGTTACGTGCTGTAATGGACAAGGCGACATGGGACATGCAAGAGGAAGTGTTGGAGGGGCTGGCCAGGGAGGAGAGCCTTGAAGGATGAACACACTAGGCTGTCCACGGCGGGGGTGGAAGAGATCTGAGACTGCAGGGTGCTTGGGAAAGTGCAGACAGTTCTGTTTGGGGAGCACGGGGTGCCTAAATGTGGTGACAAGAGGCAGAGGTGGTGACGAGGCTGGGAGCCAAGCTTTGGGGCAGCGGGTTTCACCTGGTAGGGAACAGGGAGCCATTGAAGGGGTAGAGAGTAGAGGGTCCAGTTTGGGTGGGCATTTCATCAATGCTGTTCTGGACTGGAAGCATGGGGAGAAGGAGACAGAGAGCTACTAGAAGGCCCTGGATGATTCAAGGCCAAGAGGGAGACCATCTAGAGTAGAGTGGTGGGAACAGGGTTGGGAAGAAGAGGAAGGAGAGAGAGACAAGGCCCAACGCTCGTGGGCCTTGGGGACCACCAGGATGAGGGGAAAGTGGAGGTTATTGATGTTCTGGTCTCTTGGGCTATCAGTTAAAATTTTTGCTCTAATTCTACAGCAGAGAAACTTAAAGTAACCATGGCCTGATAGAGAAAAACGACCAGGTTAGCCGTCCCAGGCTGGGATGGGGGCTCCACAGTTGTCAGCGATCCAAATCCTCCCATCTAGTGGCTCCGCCATCTTCAATACCCAGCCTTGACCACCTGGCCCAGAGTCACTGCTCCAACTCCTGCAGTCACAACTGCTCTCTGCCCGGTGGTATGAGGGAAAGGAGGAAGCAGGGTGCACACATTCTTTCCAGAGATAGGACTTAGAAATCTGCTAACGTTCCATTGGCTGAATTTAGAGGCAAGACCCTACATGGCTGTGAGAGATGCTGGAAACTATAGGCCGCCATGGGCCCAGCTACAAAATGCCTCCATTGTGGAAGAAGGAGAAAATGGGGGACACAACTGATGCTATTGTGTATGCCGGTTGGCTTCTCTGAGTTTGTTATTTCTTATTTGCAAAATCCATTCTGTGAAGAGTCGTACTTATTCCTAACCAAATACGTGTTAAATACGACCAACTCTCTGCCAACAATCTGCTGCGTTTTCCTGGACAAGTTGGGACCTCCAACTTGGCTTCAGATTCCCCACCCATCGAAGGGGATACTGGAACCCATTTTCAACACGAACTCTGTGGGGTTAGCTGAGTGGGCTTTGGCGGTCTACGAATCCCATATACTTACATGCTCAACTGAGTGCCTACCTTTTTCTTAGGAGAGAATCTACAGCTTTCAACAGATATATGAAGCGGTTTGTGACCCTAAAAATTTGAGAAACAGGCTGAAAGAATTACTCAGTGTCCTCCACACCTATATCGTATGACTTCTTTGTCCCCATCTTGTAGTCCCTACTTGGAAAGGACTCCAGGGGAAAGATAAAGGGAGTTGAAGGCCTTCAGGATGGTTGGTGAGTGGGCTCCCATCCTGACGGCACCCACATAGGTGTGGCTGTGGCCCCCCGGCCCCGGGGCCTTCCCCTCCAGGCCTCGCCCTGGCTGGGCTGGGACTTGGCTGGGTGTACGCCTGGCACACGCTGCCCGATGCCTCCCACGCGGTCCCCAAAGCTCCCAGCCAGGAGCCAGTTAGGGTTTCAGAGGTACAAGTGAGCCGCTGTGTCCGGCCTGCCAGGGGAAAAGAACAGAGCCCGCATTAACGAGAAGCTCCTCTCTGGGTATCGGCTTTCCCTGCTCAGGCGAGGTCTCGGACCGGGAGCAAACCTGTCTCTCTCTCCGGAGCCAGGGATTTGATATTGTCGTGAATGGAGGTTTTCATCCCCCACTAGGCGTCCGCCCTCCCTGGCGCCTGCCGCTGGTGCCAGGCTTGGTACGTGAGCCCCAGCTGCAGGAGTTGCGGGTGGATGGGAGGAACTGGGCTCCAAGGCTCCCCCCGCCAACACTCAGACTCGGTGGAGGGAGAAGAGGCATCCCCCACCACCCCCGGAGAAGGAGCGAGGAGACGGGCACCGTCCTGGCTGAACGCGATGGGTCCTGAGGTGCTGATGGTGCCCATGACGTGGGAATTTCTCGACAGCCCGCGGAGGCGCTGACGAGCCAGGCTCCCGAGCGCAGAATCACCGCCCACCATCAGGATGGCACAGAATAAAGCCACAAAGAAGGATTTCATCAAAGGGGAACGGGAGAAGGGAAAGGCATCATGGCACCAAGACGCTTAGAGCAGGGATGAACATCTCCAAGCGCGGACAGGCCAGGGAGAGGAGGAGCAAGGGGGGGAGAGGGGCTGTCCCTGGACGCTGCCTGGGAGACGGCTCAGGAAGGAAGGAACGGGGGAGAAGAGTGGGCATGGGCTGCAGGGGAAGCCCCAGCTCGGGGTTCTGGCAGCTGGAGAGCGGCACCTCTCCCCAGGGAGGGCTAGACCTGCAAGAGAGGTCAGGGCTGGGTGACAGGGTGTGACCCTCCTGTGGCCAGGGAGCTGGAAACGGGCCTACCCCCTTGACAGAGCCGGCCAGCCCTGTTCTCACGTCCTCAGGCCCCCGGGCCACGTCCCCTCCGCCCTGAGCTCTCACTCAGCACCGGCTGGGACTTCGTTCTGACAGCCTCTGACTGCAGGTGTGGGACCAAGGAGGGTGGCCAAAGAAAAACAAAGGGGAAGGAGGGAATGGCTCTGCTTTCAAAGAACTACACACACAGGCCTGCGTCCAGGCTGCAAAGCGCTGGCTGGTCGGTTCCACGGCTGAAGCCGGTGGGTCAGGGCAGGTCTCTCGCAGATACCACCGCAGGGTCCCCGGGGTCGGTGCGGTGGAGACAGAGACAGAAGGCAAGAAAACCGCCTCCCCCCTGCCCCCAGAGAGTTCACAGTCTGGGCAGGGTGGGGTCTGCTGCCGGCCGGGGGGTCAGACGTGCACCTTTCCGAGATCAACCTCGCAGCGTTCCTGGGAGGGAGGCAGAACCCCCCTACCTTGGGGGAAACAGAGGCTCAGAGACGCTAAGGAACCTGCCCAGGACCACGCAGCTCGGGGGTTTGCAAGTGAATTTTAATCGCTGATCTGTCCGAATCCAAAGCCCGCCTGCAGACCCCCAGTCTTCTCTGCAGGAGGAAGGGCACGGGGGTGCGGCCTGAAGCTGGAGCGGGGAGCTGCTCACGGCCCTTCCCGTCGATGCTTGCCAAGGTGTACGTTACCCGGTAATTCCTGGCTGCCGAGATGGAGGGATGAAAGCGCCTTCTACTCAAAGGCCACCCACTGGACAAGGGACCAGGCTCTATGGCGCGTTTGGGGGTGATGAGATCAGTAGGAAACAGAGGGCAAGGGTGTGATGACCACGGGCACTGAGCAGGACACAGCTCTGTCCCTTCTGAGTGGGGAAGGGACGTGAGAGCCAGCCCATCACGAAACCTCAGCTTTCTCCTCTATAAAATAGACAGTAGTATGTAATGTTTCACGCTATTGTAGAGATGCCCACGAAATGTAATGTGCTTCACCCCAGGCCCGACGCAAAGGAGGAACTCAGTAATAATTACAGCGATGATTCTTACTACCATTCCGGACAGAGTTGAGCAGCCTCGAGGAGCAGCGAAGTTGAAGAACTCTACGAGAGGCACAAATGCAGTGCTCCTGGGATTCTCCGGCAGGGAGAGGGCAGGTGAAAGGCGGGAAAGACGCAGGAAGGCTTCCCTGGGGTGTTTGTTATCGTGTTTAGTTTTAGAATCTTCTTCCTCGAAGCCTTTGCTGTCTCCCTCATGCCGAGGCTCTGGGACAGGCAGGCGGCGCCCGGTGACTCTCTGTGCAAGGGGTGAATGGCTGGGCCAGGCGTCCCTCAGGCCACAGGTCTCCGGAAAACCTAAGGCACAGCCCTCTCTGCCCCTTCCAGGTGGCTCCGAGAGCTTCTGTGACGTCATCACAGCCATCCGTGGCCACGCAGACCTCTGCCCTCACACATCCCGCCCAGGCTCCGGGCACAGGGGATCCCTCCTCCTGAGCAGCCTGTGGGGCTCCTGTGCCCTTGCGAGTCCATGGGGAGGATGGAGAGAGCACCGGGGAGGAGTCCAGGGCCCCGCGCTGGCACCTGCCACCTGCGGACGTGGGCCAGCCTTTGCACCCTCAGGGTGAGGCAAAGCCCCACGGCCCTGGGCTTTCCAGGCCCCAGAGAGGCCGAGGGGGTGAGCGTTGCCCACAGGGCAGCAAACGCTCCTCCAGTGCAGTGAGATTGGGTAAGCGTACACCTCAGTTCGTCGGTGGGCAGCCCTGAAGTACGTCCTCCGTAGCCTCGCCGACGGTCTGCAGACACATGAGTCGTAGGGACGAAGCCCACTCCCCAATACGTGCTTCATTTGCTCCTCTTGATTCAATGCCTTATTGCCTGTGTTCCCCCACAGTGCTCCTGGAGGGGCTCACTTCCCAGATAAATTGCTGGCCCCCAAACCCTGGTCCCCGGGTCTACTTCTTGGGAGCCCAGGTACAGGACTGTACCTGTCTGGGTCACTCCTGGGCGGAGGACCACGAGGGCTCGGTGGCTGCCTCCGTGACCCGTGGGCACCAGCCCGGCTGGCTTTCCCTCGACTTGCCTGCCGCGCCCACATTCCTGGAGCCTGGGGCAAAGTCCGACCCCTCTGCTTGCCGTCCTGGGTTACAGGGTGACCTTCGGTTCCCTCCCATCTTCCTCGACGGCAGGAGGAGGCAGCTGGGAAAAAGTGAGACAGCTTCGGGCTGGCTCCAGGAGGAGCGGCCGGCAGCTCCCTTGAGCCTCCTGTGCGATGGGTGTGCCGGCTTTATATTTAGAGGAAACACTGTCAGGGGACAGGGAAAAAGAGGCTGACTCATCAGTTCCTAATGACATGAACACGCGGCATCTGTGCGGCCTCCTGGGGCTCCGTCGCAGGGGTGATTTACTTTCCGGGGCTCCGACATCAGAGCCTCCATCTCCACCTCCCTGGAGTGTGTCACGCTCTGGCTTTTCACGGGAAAGCTGCCTAACGCCATGGCGAAAGCAGGGTAATAAAATATTCATCTGCTGAGGCTGGAGGATGGAAGCCCTCGGGTCCTCCAGGAGAAGCGGAGCCCTAAATTAAAGACACTCACAGAGCCAGACAAAAGCACGTGCCTAAATTGCACCCACGTACACGCGTGGGCACCAGCCGGACGCCCACGCAGCACACGAGCCCGTGCTAAGGACACACGCATGGGACGATTTGGACACATACGTGTGCATTGCACATACCTATGAACCCCCACCGTATGTGTGCACCCACTCACATGTCTATTCCCCCACCACTGCGACGAAGAGTGACATCTTCCTAGCTGGCGGATTGGAGCCAGAAGAGCCCATCACCCAGCCCCGACTTTTGAACAATGGTAGCCTGTCTCGGCCATCCCGAGGAAGCTCCGCTCTGTCAGGCAGAAGGCAAAGGCTGTGCGGGGGGACGTGTGACTCACAGGTGAGTTACACAACTCCATTCAGCCCGTCTGCTCTGCCCAGGATGGGGAGGATGAAGAAAGCCTGCAAATGCGAAAGCCAAAAGGGCTGGGGCTCTTCTGGAAGCTTCCGCATTAGCGAGTCTCTGGTCCAGGCTAGTAAGGGCTGAGGCTCCCCGAGGGGGGTTCGAGGAGGCACTGCACTATCACGCACGTGGTCGTGGAGTGTCACTTTCCCACCGACTGCACGGCTCCTGCCCAGCTGGGGTGCTGCCCGGGACTCCATCACACCTGCAAAGTGAGCAGCTTGGCCCCGGGGCCTGGGAGGTGGGCGCATATGTTAGCTCGTGTCTGCAAAGGAGATCCTGCCTCCGGATTGTTCTAGAAGCTCTGAGTGAGCACCTCACAATTAAAGGACTCGTGCCAGACATAAGATTTTTGAAACCACTCCGGTTCACAGACCTCCTGAGCGAATGACAACATCCCGGTTTCCATATATCTATTCAGCAAACACCCACCAAAACTGTACCAAGACCTAGGGCCTGGGGTGACAGAGTCAACTGCCATCAAGATCTCATATTTGATCCTGGAGGGGTAGGAAGCTGGCCAGACAGAGAAAGGGGTACGTGTGTCAGCGGGTGGGAGGTGGTGAAGTGTGGGGGACTGAAGGGTGGAGAGGAGGGAGAATTAAATTCTGAGCAGAAAAGCAACAGTCGCAAAAAAAAAAAGTTTTCTACGCAGGCAACGGCAGACGGGGGACTGGCCAACTACAACTGACAGGGCAAATCCATCTCATTTCCTGTTTTTGTAAATAAAGCTTTATCGGCACACAGCTATGGACATTCACTTATGTAGCGTCTTTGGCTGCTTTTGAGCTACAATGCAGAGTTTTGCATCACAGCAATGCCTTCAAATCCTAAAATATTTACTATCTGACCCTTTCTAAAAAAAATTGCCAACCCTATTCTGGATCTGTCGATTAATTCTGGAGCCCACTGTAGAATTCTTTTTTTTTTTTTTAAGATTTTATTTATTTATTTGACAGAGGGAGAGATCACAAGCAGGCAGAGAGGCCCACAGAGAGAAAGGGGGAAGCAGGCTCCCTGCTGAGTAGGGAGCCCGACACAGGGCTCGATCCCAGGACCCTGAGATCATGACCTGAGCCGAAGGCAGAGGCTTAACCCACTGAGCCACCCAGGCGCCCCCCATTGTAGAATTCTTGAAACCAATTGCAAATATCTAGACCCCACAACATTAGAATCCCGCACGGTTTTCCAGAGCTCCTGTAAGTGTGACATTTGTGTAGGATCTACAAGTTTACAGGGAGCTTGTGCCTCAATTAGCCCATTTAATCCTTCAACCAGCCTGTGTGTGGTTAATGGTAATTTTAACCCAATTTTGCAGATGGCAAAACTAAGACAAAGGGAAAGGAAGGAACTTGCTAAAGACCACATGGCTGGGAGATGCCGAGTCCCAGGCAGCCTGGCTCCTACATTCCATGCACTTTCCACCACATTAACCTGCAGATGTTTCCCCGACACATATCCCACCCCTGAGCTGCCCTCCCTGACAGTCCATTTCCCTCCTCTCCTTCCTCCCATCCCTGCTGCCACGGAGGATGCCTTTTGTGCATTGTGCCGTCTTAGCAGGAGACAGGGTTCGGAGGAGAATCGAATTTCCTTGCCGTATCTGTTTGCCGGCGCCCAGTGCACCCTGGGATGCTAACGAACAGTGACAGATGAGCTTCAAGGGACTGGCGTGTATGAAGAACCACTGGACCAGGTAATTCCAATCCACCTCCTCAGAACTGCATCCAGGAGGGGGCCCCGGGGTGGCAGGGACGGCCCTGCCCCTGGGGCCCCGCGGGGCCGAGCTGGGAAGGAGCCCAGCTGGGTCCCCAGGAGGGGTGGGCACCCCGAGCCACCCCTTCAGAGGGCAAGGATTTCGGTGCCCTTGCTCATTTGTTTTTACAGGAGCTGCTCTTAATGGAATTACATTCCTTTTATTAGATACAAGGACCTACGATGTGGCTGTGTTGTATCAGGCAGATTCTGAAGACCCACCCCTGCCATACTCTCGTGCTCGTCCTGCGCGCGCGCGTGCACACACACACACACTCACACGCGCACACACACACACACACACACACACAGCACACACATTTCCTGCAGCTCCACACCACTGCTGGCTGGAGCCCTGCATGCTGTGGGTAACACATTTAGCTCGATAAAATATAATATACGACGGGATCATATTTAACAAGGAAAACAGGGCCCGAATGGACAGAGGAGCAGTGTGGCTGGGTTGCCATGGAAACCTCTGGTTCGGAATTTCCTGACTCCTAGGAGATTACATTTTCAACCCTAATGCTGTATTAACATAAGCTTTGGCACTTAATGTCTCTGTTTTTCACCTCCCCTCTCTCTCTTTCTCACAGACACAAAAAGAAAAAAAAAGAAAGAAAAGAAAGAAAAGAAAGAAAACAAAAGAAAAGAAAAGAAAAGAAAAGAAAAGAAAAGAAAAGAAAAGAAAAGAAAAGAAAAGGAAAGGAAAGGAAAGGAAAGGAAAGAAAAAAGGAAAGGAAAGGAAAGGAAAGGAAAGGAAAGGAAAGGAAAGGAAAGGAAAGGAAAGGAAAGGAAAGGAAAGGAAAGGAAAGGAAAGGAAAGGAAAGGAAAGGAAAGGGCTTCGGGAGTGAGCCGGGGAGGAGGGGAGAGGCTTCGCTTGCTGAGAGCCCGCACAGGGTCCCGTCCAGAGCAGTAGCGGCCGCGCCCGGACGAGGCGCTCTGCGGTTTTCAGAGAGCATCACATCTATTATCTGCCGCGACCTGCAGACAGGCCCGCGCAGGCTACCAGCCAAATGCCTCTTGCATCCATCCCTTCTTCCCTGTCGCACTGCCGCTGACCTTTTCGTCTCTCTCGGGGCTGTGGCAATAGCTTCTCACTGTCTCCCTGCTTCCAGCCCGTGCCCTCCTGTCCTCTCTTGCTGCCTGAGTGATCTTTCTGCACCGCAAATTTGTTCATCTTGCCGTGGGCGTCCTAGCCTCCAATGGCCCCAGCAGGTACAGACTGCAGTCCCGACTCCCATGCATTCAAGGATTAATAGCTCTCTCTACAAGCTCCTGGCCAGCAGTTCCTGCCATATCGCCTACCCTCCCGCCCCGAGGAGGAGGCAGCGACGTGCTTTCCGAATACACTAAGCACTTCCAGGTTCAACGCATCTGCTCATTCTATGAGCTCAGCCTGAACCCCTGGCCTTTTCCATCTTGTTGACAGAGTCTTATCTTCCCTTAAGACCCAGTTCAGCATCACCTGCTTCAGAGGTCCCCTGCGTACCTGGCTGCCAGGGCTCCATGCCTTTTGTACTTGTTGGATTCCTTACCAACTGCTGGTCCCCTTGGGCCTTCATGCACCTGTCTCCTCCACCCTATTGGGAACCTGTCAAGCCCAAGGGTCATGCCTCCTCACCACCTTATCTGCCTCCCTCCCAGAATGGTTCTGGAACTGTCTAGATGCTCAGGTGGCATTGGTGAAACTGACTTGCAGGTGACAACGCTGAGGCTCAGGGAGCTCAGGATGACTCAAACACCCCTTGTCTGGTAAGAGGCCCAGTTGGTGTCTCTCTCCTGTCACTACCTTTCTCTGCCTCCCTGCTCACTCTGGGGTCTCAACATTGCCTACCACCCACAAAACTCCTCTCTGTTTGCAGAACTACACATGTCTTTTCTCTGCCAAACCCTTCCTTCCTTCCCTATGTCTTCTTCACCTTGGACCAGCCTTGGACCAGCAGAGCCTCTGGAAGCCTAGATCTGGGATAGTGAGGCTCAGAGACCCTTCGACCCATAAAAACCCGTGACTTCTTCCTGGTGAAACCTACCATTCTCCTAAAAAATGAGATTCTCAAGGTTGCGGGGAATAGCACCTCACACAGCTCATGCTTTGGTATTTCACAGCAAGGATCCGGGGAGGCGTAGTGAAGGCCACAGTCCCCATACCAAAGGAGGAACTGGCTGCCACCCACCCACCCACCTGGAACCTCAGCGTGGGGACATTACTTGGAGTGAGAATCTTTGCAGATGTAATGAGTAGAAGGGTCTTGAGATGAGCTCGTCCTGGATTAGGATGGACCCTAAACCAATGGCAGGCCCCCTCTGAGAGGCAGGAAGAAGACACACGGAGACACAGGAAAGCAGGTGATACGGGCATCCCTGTGAAGACGGACGCAGAGGCTGGAGGGATGGGTCTACAAGCTGGGGGACACCGAGGATCTCTGACTGCAGAGTCAGGAGAAGCTGGGACAGAAGCCAGAAAGGAATCTCTCTCAGAGCCTCTGGAGGGAACCAATCCCATGACGCCCTGCTCTCAGACTTCTGGCCTCTGGCACTGAGAATAAATGTCTTTTTTTTTTTTTTTTAAGCCACCCAATTTGTAGTTCTTTGTTACCTAAGCAGCCCTAGGAGATGAAAACAACCAGGCAGCATGGCAGGGGAAGCCCCAGCAGGGCCCCAGAGAATGAGGATGAGGGGCTCATCACCAGCGAGTGTCCCCTCTGTGCCTCACCCTGGCACCCCCAGGCTCCTTCCCGTCTCTTTGTTGATGTCCAGCTGCCT
The DNA here is from genome assembly GCA_028533885.1 of Nasua narica. Classification (NCBI taxonomy): domain Eukaryota; kingdom Metazoa; phylum Chordata; class Mammalia; order Carnivora; family Procyonidae; genus Nasua; species Nasua narica. The sequence continues at coordinate 32,051,601 of CM052812.1, read as the reverse complement.
CTGGCCTGCCCCAGCCCTCCTCCTCCCTGTGTCTCCGTGTCAGGCTCCCACGTGGTTTCCATCGGCTCGGGGGTCTGCAACCTGAGCTGTCCCCCGTGTCGATCTGGCGGTGGTCTTCCCACTTCCTTTACACCTGCCCACCGGCCAACTCTCTCACCACAGTCAACCTCTTCAAGAGAAGCGATGTGCTCATGGTTAACCACCATTATCCCCAAAGGGCAAAGCCTTCGCTCCAGGCCACTTGCCCTCTGCAGACAGTAGACCTTGGCCCTGCTCATTCTGGTCAAGGTCCATCAGGGTCCGGGCACTGAGGCCAGAGAGGCAGGTCGTAGGTTCCAGCAACGGGAGGGAGGCTCTCTCTGGGCCAGACCGAACACCAGAGACAACCCCAGACTGGCACCTTCCCCAAGGCTCAACTTCCTGCACAACTGACTACTAGGCGGTAGGAAAGGGGAGGAAAAAGGAAAGATGCTTTTCTTTAAAGCGTGAGAGGGAGAGCACCATCAACTGAAGCTCTTGAAAAGCCAACATTGTAACCTGCTTACCTCCTTTGCAGGAATCCAGCTGCCTTTGTCGATATGCTCAGAAGTGCTCATCGCTCTGGGGCAGCCCAACAGCCCCCGGAGACAGCAGGCGTGGGCCCAGAGAGGCCGAGCAGGAGGAGCGGGCTGCTGGGGCCCTGGCCGAGCTGGGCGCAGTCCGTAACCGCAGGTATTTGCAGAGGGTAAAGGACCACAGCTCCGGTGTGTCTCGGGCTGCTTTTGCTAGAGTCCGGCTCCCTGCATCCTTCCTGTGCACCGTACCATGCTCACGGCGGTCCAGACTTCCTCTCCTTCACTCTCCTCAGGCCCCAGGGTGTGGGTCTCAGTTGTGGACCCTTCGCACAGGTCAGAGGACGCAGGCATGAAGGCCCGAGGTCACAGGGCGGGTATGCGAGGGAGTCAGGCTTCCAGCTCGGGTCAGAGGGGGCTAGAGACCAACAGCTGAATGCACTGCCCATTCCTGGAGTGGATCCTGGGGTGCAGGGACCCTATAAGGACAACTGGTGACATTTGATTAGGGGATCCAGGGCAAGTCATCTTTGCGGGTAATTAAGGCTAAATTTCCCAGTTTTGATAACTACGCTGTGAAACGTGGAAGGTCTTATTCTTAAGAGAAACACATGGCAGAGTTTCAGAGTCACAGGGAGCAATGTCCTCAACTCACTTGCAGATAGCTCAGGACAAAAATAGAATTATGAAGTGAGCGAGACGAAATCTGGCAATTGGAGCATCTCGTGAAGGGTGTGCAGGGGACCCACGCCTATTCCGGCATTCCGTACGTTTGAAACCATGTGAAAATTAACACTGTAAAACAGAAAACTTCAAAGTGCTAGCTCTTTTTATTTTTTTCAAGCAGCCTTCACGACGTATGATTTCTACACACGAGCCCCACGTGTTCCAGGCATGTGCTGTGATAACTTGGGGCATACATATGTACCCATGAAGCCATCACCGCGGTCAGGAAACGGAACCTGGCCCTCACACCTACATCTCCTCATGCCCCTTTGTGACTATTCCCTGTCACCCCTCCCCCCGCCCCCCGCCCCAGCCCCAAACTACCGCCTTCTGTTGTTTTAGAGTGTTTGCATTTCCTAGAATTTTATAGACATGGCATTGCATAGTATGCACTGTTTTTAGCCTGTCTTCTCTCACTCGGTGGGATTATTTTGAGATCCATCCTTATTATAGTGTGTATAGAGAGCTCATTCCTTTTTGTGGCTGAGTAGTACTCCCCCGAATGGACCTACCGTCGTTTGCTTATCCATTCCCCTGCCGATAGATACTTGCGTTGTTTCTGGTTCTTGGCAATTATGGATAAAGTTACTGTGAAGATTTGCATACAAGTCTTTGTTTGGCTATATGCTTTCGTTTCAATGGAATGACTGGTTCATATAGTAGTAACTGTTAACTATCTTTTTTTTTTTTTTTTTAAGATTTATCTATTTATTTCAGAGAGAGGGACACAGAGAGAGAGAGAGCAAGCAGGGGACCGGGCAGAGGGAGAGCGAGAATACTGAAACTGAATCCCCACTGAGTGTGGAGCCCAACAAAGGGCTCCTTTTCAGGACCCTGAGATCAGGACCTGAGCCAAAGTCGAGAGTCCGATGGTCAACTGACTGAGCCCTCCAGGGGCCCCCGTGTGTGTTAACTTTCTAAGAAACTATGCAGGTGTTTTCCAAAGCGGCTGTGCCGCCAGCAGCGTGTACGGATTCTAGCCTCCGTGTTCATGGCCTTGGCATTGGCAGTCTCTGTGATGAGACCCATTCCAGCGGACTTTCGTAGTCTCTCACCGTGGTTTTCACTCCCGTGTCCCTGATGACCAGCGGTGTTGATGTTCTCACTACGCCATCCCCTCTCCATGTGGCAAGGCTGGGAAGCTTGTTGCAGCCACCCTGCCATGCAAAGGTGGATGGCCAAGTCCCCGGCAGAGCTCAGGGAAGTGGCTGCACCCAGGTTGGAGACTAGAGCCCCCACCTAGAGCTCAGGGTACTTGCCAACAGAAGTCTAGGTCCAGTGGCTCCGATCAGCAGAGACCGCCTTTCAGACCACCGCCAGCTCGGCCGCCCAACCTGGGGCACTCCCAGTTAATCAGTAAACAAGGTGCAGTAGGTCCCAACCCTTAGCCTTCATTCATTTACTCAATGACCATCGAGTGCCTCTCGAGTGCCCAGTGCGGTGACCAGCATACGTGTATGACAGGCTTTGCTTGGATCTTAGGTTGTAGGCAACATTCAGGGTAAAAGCCAAAACCCCTAAGGATGATGTTCGAGGCCTCTCTTGATCAGGTTCCTCAATTTAGGGTTTCCTACTACATCCTTGCCCCCAGCCTATGCTCCAGCTCTCGCAAACGCCCAATGTCCCAGACTCGCCGGTTCCTTCCCGCCTCTTGGCCTTAATCTTCTCTCATGCTTCTCCCTCTTGGCTGATGCGGAGCTTCTCAGCCAGACGAAGCTTCCCTCCTGGCCTTCCGCACCCTCAGGGGGAGACCTTCCTGGGGCCAGCGCCAGCCAAACTTCTACCCCACGCGCGGTTTGCAGGGGCTGCGGGTCCCTGAAGAACAGCAGACTAGGGCACGCGGCCCTCTTGGCACCGGGGGCTCCTGGTCAGCGAGGCACCGTCGGCCCAAGAGGGCTGATTTCCGCACCACATCCTCCCTTTCCGCATTCGGGGCCTGGGAGGACTCGCCGCCCCCAGGCTCCCACACCACGTGCCGTTCGCCAATCACTCTGAGTGCCCGAGGGGGCACCTGCTACGTTCTAGAAAGTTAAGTACCTTTGCCGCCTTGCCCACCATTACCTGGAACAGCCATTATCGTTGTGTGAACACATGGCCCTGGAGTTTAAACACTATAACCAATTAGTTTCTCGGGGTGTATCGTCTTAAACACGCCAAGCTCGACGAGATGTGGGCTGATCCTGGAAGCTTTCTTTTCCTCCTCCCCCCACTCTCGTTTCTTCCTCTTGTTCCCGCGGCACTTGCCCATCTGTACGTCCACCACACAGCTCTTCCCCCCAGAAATGCCATGAAACCTTCCAAATAAAATATTTAACGTGTGGATCTAGTAATTTTATGTTGTGAGTAATGAAACCTTTATTTAGGTTTCCACCTTTCATTAAACCTCAGGGTTCTCCTTTGGTCTCTAACGACATTGCGTTGCGTCAGAGTCAGGCAGTTTTTTGCAGGGGGCTGTATTATTTGTTGTGACTCGGTAATGCTAATGTTTAAATTTTGAGTCCTTTTACTGCTGATTAAACCTCTAAAGACTATAGCAGAATTTCCGCTTCGCTGCTAGAAGAAAAGAAAACAGCTCGGTTTGTGTGGAGGAGATCACTTGAAGAATGTGCGGGAAGGTTGCTGCATTTATGAATAAAGCGAGGCATTATCATTTTTAATAGGAATTAAACAGCTAGAGGGAGAAGTCGGGCAATGCTGTGATCAGTGCAAAGGAAAACAATCTAACAATTTTAATTAACTGTATTTTAATAGCTTTAGTTATAATTGAATAATTTAAATACCAAGGGAAACAGTTAAATCTCCTAAAAGCCCTTTTTTATTTACATTTTAAATACAGTTCACGGTGAAGAGATGACAGTATGTGTGCTGGGGGGAAATCGCCAGGATGACTCCCGCAGCCGGGCAAGCCTGGAAGAGGCAGGATGGAACCCTGAGTGATCGCGGGCCAGGGGCTCGCAAGCCCCACCACCGCGGGCAGAGGTGGCCTCCCGAAAGGACCAGGGATGCAGAGATAGGAAAGCGAGGAGCTCCCCGCCCATCCGGCACCTGCAACACATCTGCTGTCACAGCCCCTCCAGCTAGTGCGGCCTGGAGTGAGTCTCAGTATTCACTCGACATTCAGACGGTATTTATTGCTAGCCTACGGTACTCACCACCGCAGCAGTATAAAATAGTGGAGATAATAGCCGACACTCACTGCACACTTCCTGAATATTGGGGCTGGAGATAATGGTGAAAGAGAAAGAGAGAGAGAGAGAGGAGAAGGTCTCTACCCTCCTCGAGAGATAGACGATAAACAAACTATGGAATAAACAAAATAAGCATAAATTATAAGAGGCCTACGGAAAGTAAAATAGAATGCCAAAACAGATGATAATGGGGTGGGGGGGTAATTGTGGATAAGATGAGCAGGAATGGCCTTTCCCTGGAGTTGATTCATGTTAAGACTTTGAGAACTATAGGATGGGGGCTGGTATTGAAGCCTGAGGCAGCTAGAGCTTTCCTGCCATATAAGCAGCATATGCAAAGGCCCTGGGGTGGAGAAAACTTTGGTAGCATTTTGGAGGAATTGAAAGAAACTAGCAGTGGCCACCCAGAGGGAGGTGAGGAAGATGGTGCATGGTGGGGTGAAGAACCTACCGGGGCACATAGGTTTCTGGGTAGCCACTGGAAGGTTTAAAGCCGTTGAATGATGCAATTTAGTTAGTGATTCAAAAAGATCTGGCGGCTATTTTCCTAAGCCTTGTACTTCGATATGACTTCTTACCTGCCCCACCCCTGTGGTCCCATCTGGGCACTATCATCCTTCCCTGGATGATAGCTGAAATGACAGCTCCCAACCCCCACCCCATCCCATGCACAGTGCCCATCACCCTGCCCCTTGACCAGCCCCTCTGGCGGAATTTCTAATACCCTAGTTCCTATACATACCCCATCTGGGAGCTAGCCTTTATTCTTGATCCCTTGCTGATCAGGGCCCAGGCTGGAACTGAACAGACTTCCTCCACCAATGCCCCTCCAAACCATGAAATGGTGGCCTCACCAAACCTCCCCATTTCCACATACGGACCCTCCTGCTACTGCATGTCCACCCTGGGGCTGGGGCCACCAAAGCCCATGGGTCCCTGCGTATTAACTAACAGCTTCCTCTTGGAGAGCAGCCCACTGCCCACCCAGCGCCCTTTCCTCCCTTCTCACCAGCCTACAAAGAAAGCCCTGCATGACTTGTAGCCAAGCCCTTCTGCGGCATGAGAATCTCCATCAGCACTAACGAGGAAGCGCAGGACACCCTGCAGATGTCCACCTCTGCGGAGACTGGGCCCTGGGAAATGACAAGATGCATCCTGGGGGGAGCGGCTGGGGTCACAGCAGATGCTGCTAATGGACAGTGTTCTGGATTGCCATCCCCTTCCATTAGGAGCTGGGCACTTGTGCAGTTCCAGGCTGCTCTAGGATGCCCAGCATCCTCTCCTGCCGGGGGAAGGCCAGGCTGCTCCACTAATGGGGCCCCCATCCAGCTCAGACAACAGCAGGGGAAAGCTGCTGTCTGAGCAGTCCATTTCTTCCTGCCTGGAGCCTCACCGGCTTCTCAGAGGGCTCGATGAAGGAGGGACGAGCTCAGACTCCAAGGTTCAGTAGCAGGCTGCATGGCTAGGTCTAGACCTCCAGTTTACTCACAAGATGATGCAGAGCGCATTCATCCCACAGGGGATGGGGCAGGCCGTGTGCGGTGATGACAAGATCTGTGACACAGAGTCAAGCAGAATCAAGCATAATAGCGAGAAGAAAACACACGTGTGCTGAGTGTCGACTCTGCTGCGTCCACTCTAATTTGCCCAGTGAAGTGCCCCTTGAGGTGAATCCCATCATCCCTGCCTCACCACGAGAACAAACGGCAGAAGGTGTGGCAATTTGCCCAAGTCACCCAGCTCGTGTGTGTTGGATGGAGGACCCGCCGGACTGTGCCCTTGTTCTTAGCCACTGCACGCTGACTCGCCCCCGATCCCGGCCCCGGCCTGACACTCGCTGGCCGGTGCCGCCGAGCAGCGTCGCCCACGCCGTGCCCTCACTTGGTCTTCTCGAGAGCAGTGAGACCTTCTCGAGGGGTCTTCTCGAGGCCTCCTCCGTGCCTCTCATCGATCTCATTTACAGATGAAGAAACTGGTGCTGGGAGACACAGGACCCTACGTAAGAGCGTACAATTATTCATGCTCTTCGACTTGAGCTAGTGGTCCCACAGAGCTCAATTTCTCCGCAAGCCGGTGGTGGCCCTCAGTACAGCTGCAGGAACTGTGGGTGCTTGTCCTCCTCATTCACAGCCGGGCTGCCGGGCGAGGCCCAGAAGAGGCAGCAGGTGAGGCGGGTGAGGGCTAGAGCTTCTTTAGGGAAAACAGTGCAGAGAGACCAAGTACTGAGAGTCTGAATCCAAAGCCCAGAGAAGCAGAGCCTGCGTGGTGGCCGGCGGGGGGGAGTCTCAAATGTGCCTTCCTGCCTGCAGAAGCCACATGGTTAAGGGGAGCCCCGGGAGTGTCCTGCTGAGGACAGTCTGGGGCTCTCTTTGCTCCAAGTCCAAGTCCAAGACTGAATACAGAGCATGATCACATCCTGCCCCAGCAGCCCCATGCAAGGGTTGCCCCTGGGAGGAGCCCCTGGCCTCACGAAGGGAAATTGCAAGAGGAAACAGGAGAGCCGGAGGCTGGGATCAGTGGGTGGCCAGGCTACGGGGCAGGAGTCGCAGTATGGGACTCTGGTGACATGTCCTGAGCGTGCAGGACCAATGGACTTTCTTCTCCAGCTGCTGGGAAGGTGATGAGCTGAGCGCACCCCAGAGTCAGCCTCTTGAGGAATCAACTGGGCTAAAGGAAGTGGCACTATCAAGGCCACACCCCTCCCTGGGGCAACCTACACTCACTGGCCAGCCTCCTTGGAAGTAGAGGAGCCCAGTCCCTTTGCCTAAACTCAGAACCACTCTGAAGTGCCACCAACTTCTGGGCTCCCCAGGGGGCCAGCTGAGGCTTAGCTGTGACCACCTGATTTCTCCCTCAGCTCCTTCCTACTCTCTTCCCTCCTCCTTCAGATGTGAATCCCGAGAACCTCCCCTAATTAACATCCCACATTAATCTTCCGCTCAGAGCCTGCTTCCCGGAGAGCTGGACCTGTAACAGCCACTATCGTAAATTTCACACTTCCTCGACAAACCTGCACCGAGTTCCTGTTACGGACCAGATATGTTCAGGCACTGGGAACAGATCCACATAGAAAGGTCCTTGCGTGCCCTTCTGGCTGGAGAGCCAGACACGGAAGCAGATACGTGTGCAGAAATGCAGTGGGGGCTGTCACCAGGCGTTGCTCCTGGAAGGCCTAACCAGGGCCCCTCATTTTTTCCTGGGTCCATTCAAAAGGTAGGAAGGGGCTAGCTCCCTGGTCAGTCAGCCCATCTGGACTTGCATACCTTCAGTGACGGGGGATTCCTACAGTCCCGAGCAGCTCTGCAAAAGGGAAACATGCTTGTGAAGAGTCCACCCTGCCTCCCTGAAGCTGTCCCCACACTGGTCTTACTTTCACCCTCGGACTTTCAGGACAAGTCCATTCTGGGGTTGCTGAGTGGATCTGGGAATCCCTGAGCGGGCAAGGAGATGTGTCACTGAGAAAAGCCCAGAGCACAGAGCAGGGGGAAGGGCTTCACACCAAGCAAGTCTCCAGAGAAGGGGGTCTTCTGCTAGTGGGTGCATGCCCTTCTAGAAGGTGTCTCTTGCCTGAACCTCAGTGTTCTTTCCAGCCTTGGGACTGTGTTCTCATATTTGGAATAAGCGTTCTTAGGATAAAGTATAACTTGGGAAATGCTGCAGGACTTCTCAGTGCCTTTATGGCTCCAGTGTTCAGGGGAGACCTGCAAGAGCAGGACAGTGCATGCAGCATCTCCCCTAAACTGCTGCTGCTGCTATTGCTATCTCTCCTCCTCCCTTTCCTTCTCTTCCTCCCTCTCCTCCTCCTCCTTCGTCTTCTTTTGCAAGATATCTCTCAGGGTGAACATTTTAGAGTGTGCTTTGGAAAAAAAAAATTACTGCTTTCAGAACTTTCCAGAGCAGCCTCTGTTCTTGCTCAGAAGGGAAAGAGACATTCCATCCCAGTGGAAGCTTGCTGCAGAGTGAGGGAGGCAGACAATGGCATCTGGGAGAGGAGGAGAGGGGGGCCAGCCAGGAGGGGTGAGAGGCAGGGCGCCCCTCCTCTCACCTTCCCCAGAGATGAGGGCGGTGGCGCAGGGCCGTCTGGCATTACAGAGCAAGAAGCCCGGGGAGCTTGCGTGGCATCCATGCGTCCCCACCTCTGACGAATGTGTGCTACACGCTGACAAACAAACACGAGTGTGCACCAGGCTGTCCTCACTCGGCCAGCTCAGGGGCTCGGTCACCAGGCCCTGGCTTCCATGTGAATTACGGCGAGGCGGGAGGCAGGGCCCAGCCGGCTCCGGAGCGGGGGGAAATGATAAACAGATGTGGGAGGACAAAGGGGCAGGATGTGCTGGAAAGGTTTGTGGTACCTCAGGCCTGCTTGCAAGGGCCCGTCTCCCCGGGGGACGAAGAGGGCAGCGAGGCCACAACAAAGAGAAACCAGTGGCAGACGGGGTAAGGCCACAGGCTTTGAAGTCCCACAGGCCTGGGCATGAATCCTGACTCCACCACTTGCTCATTGTGTGACCTTGGACAAGTTATTTAACCTCATGTGTCAAGTAGGGAAAATAATAGCTCCTTACTCAGACCGTGGCTTTGGGTGGATTAAAGAAGATGATGCACGGAGAGGACGTCACATAGGGCCTGGCACGTAAGCCCAGGCAGTGTTTATGCTGTCACTGCGGCAGCTGGCGGACTAGCTCCTGCAGAACCAAAGTGGACTAGTCCAGGGAGTACGGACTGTGCCTTGCTCAGTGCCAGGGGCCAGGCACAGACCCAGGCAGGCCCCGAGCCCGGCCTTACAGAGTCGACGGCCAGGGAGAGGCTGTGCCGGGAAGCTACTATTGCCCACAGGGTGTCATATATACCCAGGACCTGCCCTGTGTCTCACATGAGAAGCTTGTGAAAGCAGCATGTGCAAGGCCTGCCCCCTGCCACGAGCTGGTGACAGTGCCGGTCTTCCCACAAGCTGCGTCTCCCAGATGGACTCCTGCTCAACCTTCAAAGCCCAGTGCAAATGGCCCTTTCTCCAAGCAGCCTTTCCCGCAAGGCCAGGGCCCTCCTAGGACTCAAAGCATGCCTTGGGTGTGACACTTGCCAGTTCCGGTAGTGTGGGCGTTCGCTCTTGACCTGACTTACAGCCCTTTTTGGACAAGAAGGTCTGTGAGGGCAGGAAATGTTTGGAGAGCCGCACAGAGCGCTGCTTACGGGTATGCGTTCTGGAATCGATCCCGCGTGGGTTGGAATCCCTGGATGCACCAGATGTTACGACCTTAGGTGAACTCATTGACATCTCCGAGCTTTGATCCCTTTATCTCTAATGCTGAGAGAAACACAGCCTAAGAAAGGGACACTGGCCACAAGTCTTGGCACAGAGCCTGACACACAGGGGTCACTTGGGGACAGTCACTAGCACATCTGTATTTCCATCTTCGTGTTTACCTAGTCTTACCCCATCACTTGGCTCATCGAGGGTGTTCTATGAGTAGTTATCAGTTGAATAAAATCATTAGTCTATTCCAGGACTTGGGATCAAAATCTGTCAACTTTAGATCCACTCTGTATACCCAAAGGAACCTGAAGCAGTCTAAATCCACCCCTCCAACTTACAGACAGGGAAACTGAGGCCCATGGACTTCTGTGGGGACCATGCATGCAAACAAATCCTCCCTAGTGAGTTGGAATGTTATTTCGGTTAGTTCCACGGTGCATGGGTTCTCAATAGCCAGTTTCTTTCCCATCTGAACTGTTTCTGTGTAGAGGAAATATCAAGGTGTATGATGTCAATGCAGTTAAGTAAGCCAGCCAGCTGTGTAAACATCTGGAAGTAGTAGAGACACAGCCCCAGAGCGAAAGCAGGGATCAGCATGTCCAGACGTCTCGGTGAGGCTTCTAAACTGTAACCTGTAAGGAGCCGGTTAGGAGAGGCAGTGCTCTGGTCCGAAATCCGAGCATGCATTCTTTCCTCTTCAGGCACGGAGTCCTGGAGGGCCTCGGAGGAGGACAAGAGGGCCACTGTGCCTGCTCTGCGCCTCTTTGGAAAGTGGATGCAAGGTTTAGGAAAATCCTGCTAATGACATGTTAGCAGCAGCTGGAAACAACTCGTCAGATCCACAGGGGCCTGCCTCTTCTGTCTTTCCCCGCGGCAGGGAGTGGCCATGGCTGTGGCCGGACTCCAGATCCCCAAGAGAGGGAGTGGGTGGGTTCGGGGGTCAGGTATTTTGGGGTTTCAGATGAGGAATTCCTGATCTACTTTCTCCTTAGAAGTGACTATTCAAAAGACAGAGAGCCATTGGGGAAAGCCTCCATAGGAGCTCCGGGGTCAGTGCTTGAGTTGTGGACGAGGGAACTGAAGCCCAGAGAAGGAGGCTGCATGGCCAAGGTCACAGACCCGGGCAGGGAGAGACTCAGAGCTGGAACCAAGCTTCCTGATTCCAAATCCATGCTGGTTTCCCTACAACTCGTTTGCCCTTTCTCATTATTTAAAATTATTTTAATAATGCTTATTGCTCCTTTTTAGATCGAATTACAGAAGTAATACTGTAAGAAATGTAGAAAACACTCAAAAGCACAAAATACATTTGTTAACAGAATGCTTACTTTCTCTCTCTCTCTCTTTACACACACACACACACACACACACACACACACACACACACACACACACTCACACACACAAATGGTATTCAGCTCCTTTGATAAACTTTCTTTTCTTTCCAGTGCCTTGACAGGTGTGGTCTGCGGTGATTTTCTGGGACCAGATATTGTCGTTTGCATGTAAAGAACGCAAGGCAAAGGGGAATCTGTCTTGTTTATTCCTCATGAATGATGGGGTCTCCTCTGGGTTATCATACGTGCCTTCGAGTGGGTCAAATTATGGCTGTACAAAATAGAAAGCATGCTATTTAAACACTAAGGGAACGATGATGGGGACAGCAGGTGTTTAGGGAGGGAAGTGATGGCCACCCGGGTCTCTTTTTCTGGCTCAGGGGACCCCACTCAGGGCAGCTTCCTTCTCCTTCCCACAAAGCCCAATTCCCGCTCTCGGGCCAGCCTCCTGCCCTCCACGCAGTGGCACCCAACTCCACCCGACGGCAGCCCCCAAAGATGAGACCCTGCTTCGGACCCCTCCGTGGATGGATGGACCCGCTGCGCAGGCACTGGGGGTGGCACGGTGGCAGCACGGCCCTGCGAGGGACACAGGCAGCTCCCAACCTCAGCTACCCTTCCTTGGCTGGACCCCAAAAGCTGCCACACTCCAGGCTCTGACCCACAACCCAAATGCTTTGGGGCCATACATTCTGTCTCGGCCACAACGCCGGCAATTTCTCCTCCAGGCACTCAAGCTGCTTCACCCTGAGCGGGAGGGATGCTCGCACCCATTTAACAGATGCTTGCACCCATTTACAGCCACGGCCTTCGGCGCTCCAAGTGATCCTCATAGGAATGTTTGCATTCCAAAAGAAAGAGGTTGCTGGGCTGGAACTTCAGGTGCTGTGTTTGTGCTGTTGCTGGTTGCGGGGCACAGGGACTGTGGAGGTCCTGTCTTCCTCAGACCTGTCGCAGGGACCTGGGGGTTACACCCGGCCTTTACTGCCGTCTGCCTCTCCTCCTCGTCTGCCCAGGCAGCACAGAGACGGACGACGTCCACTCATCCCCGGGAAGCAGCAGAGACCAGGAGTGCCGGCTGATGCTGGCTCACCCCGGCCGGGCCCAAAGGTGGCCCAGTACCTGGATATCTCAGGTGTCCCCTGTCCGGGCTGCCGGCCGGGAAGCTGGGGTAGGCACCTGAGACCGGGAAGCCGTGGCCTCCCTGGGGAGACTCCGGGCTGGCGCTGACCATGTCTCACGGACGGTCTCGGCTGGGTCTGGACTTGAAGGGCCGGAGGCGAACGGGTGGGGGCCTGCTGGGAGCTGAGCTCCTCCTCCACCGAGGTGCCCTTGTCTTAGTGACCGCCTCCGCCCTGCCTGGTAGACTTCCGAGTTTCAGCCTCACCCCTCACACCCTGGAGAGCTTGGAAGGATGCCTCAATCCTCTCTGCACCCCAATAATTAAGGCCCACTTTGCTCCCTCCTTAGGAACAAACAAAGGACTGTTGAAAACTCTCTTCAAAACCAGAATCCCAGCCCGATTTTACTGTGGGGCAGGCAGGAAATGGCCTCTGGCCCAAACGGCAAGGGACCCAGGAGCTGAGGGAGAAGAACCCAGCCATGCGCCCCCTCCTATGGAGGGCATCCTGGCTGTTGTTCGCAGATACCCAGAATCGGCCCCATCAAGGAGTCAGGTCCAAACCTGGGCCCACCGCCCCATGACCTTCAGCACGTGGCTGCCAAGGGCTCCCGTTTCCCGTGTGCCATCTCCAGCCTCGGGCACGCTGCCCGTCTCCTGGGGCTTCCTGGCACGCCTCGCAGGCCTGTCCCCCTGGGCGTGGGGCGTGGGCGAGTCACGGCCTCCCCGGGACTTCTGCATGGTGTCTTCACCCCACTGTGGAAGGTGCCTTTGAACTTGGCCGGCCTGTCATGTGCTGTGGTGTGGGAGTTCCTCCAGTAGCAGGGGCTTGGGACCCAGCCCCGGGGTAAGCTTCTGAACTCTCCAGTGTGCGCGGGGTGGCCTGGGCCTCGTTACCTTCGCTGTCAGAAAGCAGCCCGTTCTGAACACCCAGCTCCAGGGCACCAGCGGGATCCCAGCCCAGTCCCTTTAATGGGTCTTGTCAAGCGGTTCCGATCCGGCCGCGATAAGGAGGCTCAGCTGCTGGGGCTGGCAGCCCAGAACCAGCCGGGAGCTCCTATCTTCCGTCCTCACAGGCAATCACGGGAGGTCAGTGGCTTCCATTGATCAGAAAGATGTAATCTTCCGGGAGCTCCCGAAGATAACTGCTTCCCCAAGAGGCGAAGGGGCATTTCCTTCCCCAGGAAGAGATGCCATCTGCATGCAGGTTTGCACAAAGCCCCTTACTTCTAGTAGCAGAGTTTGCTGGTTGCTTTCAACAGCATCCATGCTCCCTCTTCTCCTTAATAACAATGTGTGTTCAGGATAGCAGTGTCTCCCACTAAGGGACTACTATTCCACTCTTCCCTGATGTTAGAGGGTTTCTGGCCCATGAGATAGAGCTGGATGGGAACTTTGGGAAGTCTCTTAAAAAGGCTGGGGCGGATTTTACTCCCTCCTTTTCTGCTTCCTGGTACCTGGAATGGTGATATAATGGCTGGAACTCCAGCACCTATTTTGGGCCTTGAGGGAACCTACACAATAGGAGCCACATGCTAGAATGGAAGGGCAGCAAAATTGAAGATTTAGTCCTTCACCCTTTTGAAGCACTATACCAACCTCAGACTGCCTGTCTTTGGATTCTTTACAGAGTAGATAATAAACTTCATTTTGTTTAAGCCACTACAATGGGATTTCTATCACATACTGCTAAATCTAACCTTTACAGATAATACTTTTATTCTGAAGTCTGACAACATCACATTGCTTTATTCATTCATGAATTCCCTGATTTTTTTCAGTCATGCAGCAAACGTTCTCTGTGCTAGGCTGTGTGCAGGGAGTGGAGGGCCTAGAGATGAATGACACACAGGTACTGCTTCCTAAGAACCCCCAGTCCAGGTCAAGAGTCAGATGTGATCCTCCCCTGCGCAGTAGCTTTCAATGGCTCCCCCTTGCCCTGGGCATGGTGCACTGCAGAGCTCTGGCTCTGCACCCATCCCTCTTCCCCATCCCTCTTCCTCACCACGCGGGACCACTTGGTGGCTGGTGTGCAGCCTGGGAGTGAAAGCAAGAGCTGTGGAGTCAGCTGCTCTTCGCCTGAGCTCTGATGCTGTCTTTCACTAGCTGTATGGCCTTGGGATATGTTCCTGGAAAGTGCTCACCCGTCTCCTCATCTGTAAAGCAGAGATAAGTCATCCTCTGACTGGACTTCAAAAAATTTGAGGAAATAACATGGGTACAGCACATTCTCAAAAATAATCATATTTTTGTTATCACGTTTCATTTAACTCACCCTGCCAGTGGGCAATGACTGTGTATGAAGCGGCTTGTGCCAGGCATTGCCTCCTCCCTGGGTCCGCTCCTCTCCTCTCTCCCTAAGGGGCCATCTCCCCTCCCCACTTGATGCCTAGGCTCTCAGAACCCTGAGCCCAGCTGCCCCAGAGGATCTTCCCAATGTTCACCAATACTGAGATCGGTGCCCCTCTTGGCCAGTCTTGCTTACCCCCACTCCAAGGGCATGGGCTGAGGTCCATAGGAGTCAAGATCATACCATTGTTTATCTCTTTCTCTCCAGTAGTAATTGGTACTTAGAAAATGCTTGCTGACTGGATGGAAGATGGAGGATGGATGAATGGGTGGATGGATGGATGGATGGACGGATGGACGGATGATGGAAGGATGGATGGATGGATGATGGAAGGATGGATGGACGGATAGATGAAGGATGGAGGATGGAGGATGGATGGACAGACAGATGGACGGATGGATAGAGGATGGTAGATGGATGAATGGATGGACAGAAGGATGGACAGACGGATAGAGGATGGTGGATGGATGGATGGATGGATGGATGGATGGATGGATGGATAAACGCTCTAAAGAGCTGGCCACAGTCAGCCAGGAAGGCACTGTAATAGATGAATGTACACAGTACTACGGAAGAAAGAGGGGTATTCTAACTTGTCCAGGTAGGAGAGAGAGAGGACATTTGTGCTGAGTGTTAGGAGTGGGATCCTAGGGTGGCTGGGGGTGTCCAGGGTGGGCAGTTACTTGAGTAAAGTCATACAAGGAGTAGGGTGAACGGGTTTTGTTGCACTGATCCCCAGTGCCAGGGCCTTTTCCTCATGCCCAAAACCTTCCTTTCTTGGGGTGGGGAAAAGTCTTCTTGAGACTCTAACCCATACAGCTAGAACATGTGGAAGTCTCTCCCCTTAGATGAACAATCATGAAACTTGGTCATGAAGGGCCAAAGGCTGGTCTCAGGACCACCGAGGAGGAAGCGGGAACCCACATGAAAATACCACCATATCCTAGAGTCAGATACACGTGACCCCTGAGCCCAATGACCAGGGGAAGACAGCGGTTGGCTCCTCTATTGCAGTGAGGAGAGCTGGGCTGGGAGGGAGCGGTCCGGTCACTTCCTCCCAATCATCCAGACTGTGGGTGGTGGAGCAGATCCCAGAACCTCGAAATCGAGGGCCACAAGCTGCCTCTGTGCAGGTTCCCGTGCTAGGGGCAGCCAGGGAGCTCAAGACCCCCTCTAAGCCCACCTGGGCGGGAGAACGTCCTGGCGGTGGACGAGCTGGGCAGCAGGCTGTGGCGAGGGGCAGCGAGGCTCACAGCGTGAGTGTCAGAGGAAGGTCTGAAGGGTCCATTCATTCATGCATTCCCTCGGTCGCTTGTCCATCTATCCACCATTCATTCAAGCATATTTACTGATCACCTCGTAAGCACCGGACACTCTTCTACATGCTGTGGGGAACAAAGAGAGGCGGGATCTACATATCCTGGAGTTTATTTACGGGACAGGGAGATGGAGAACAAAGCAGATGAGCCGGATGACCCCGGGTGGAAAGCAGCACGGTGGAGAAGACGGAAGGGGGCACAGACCACGATGGCTCAAGGTCAATAGAGCCAGGGAGGCCCAAGGAGGAGGCCGAGACCTGAATGACAAGGAGTTGGCCGTGGGAAGGTTCAGAAGAGGAATTCCAGGCAGAGGGCCCGGAGGGGTGGATGGCAGTGCTGGGGCACCCAGAACACCCAGGAGAGCCACAGCCCAGGGCCAGAGGGGCGTGGGAATCAGGGCTGCGTTTGAGAGCAACCCCCCCCCAGCTCGGCGCTCTGGGAGGGGGGGGTGCGGCTGTGAGCATGCAGCCGAGACATGTGGGTCTGAGTGGGGCCTCCTACTTTCCTCACCCTGGCAGCCAAATTTTTGGTACCAATATTTGCTCAGCTGTGCACAGGAAGAGAGCAAATTGGCAGGCTCGGTGGGGGCAGAGCCTGACTCAAGCCACCCACCGAGCGGAGGCTGTTATTTATGTCCTTAAACCCTTTCTCCTTCTTCCCTCGGTAACAGGGCCCCCCGATTCTTATCTGGGCACCAGCCGCCCAAAGGAAAGATCACATTCCTCCGTTTCCCTTGATGCTGAGCTAAGATCTTGTCCCTGCGATGTGAATGGAATATGGTGTGGCCCCTTCCAGGACCTTTCTGGAAAGACAGTGGGCTCAGGCCCTTTGCTTCTTCCGCAGACACCACATTCTCTCCTCCTTTGCTGGGAGCTGTTGGTGGGGCCTGCTGCCGGCCTTCTGGGACCTTGAGATGGTCTCAGGAGAGGAGGCTCCATGTGGCAGAACAAGACAGAGAAACCTTGATGGAAAGGAACCCCAGCAGGAGCTCCAGACTTCCTCCATTCCAAGAGCGATGTGAGAAAGAAATAAATGTCTGCCTTATGAAAGGGCCATTATTTGATATCGCTGCTGCTTGCCCAATTGGCCCAGCTAGAAAGCCAGCCGTGGAGGAGAGGCACGGGCCAAGTGAGCCCACCCCAAGGACACAGGCGATGGGACCCCCGGGATAGAGGGGTGGGCTGGCTGCAGCAAGAGGTGCACGAGAGGCCAGGCAGAGATGCAAGCCCGCTCACTAGGAACCAAGGCCCAGCCTGCGACTTGCAGGTTCATCAGTCTGAGGGGCAAGACGTCCCCCTCCCCAAGCCTGTGTGGGGAGGGCTGCCGCAGCAGGTTTGGCATGGAAAGGGGGTGGGGGCTCCTCGCCCCACGCATCTGGCCATGCCATGGGATCTGGATGGATTCTCACGTCAGGGTGGCTGGGCCCCTGACCAGAGGGGTCGACATCGACGTGATGACAGGAAGCAGCGTGTGCGGTCTGACTTGGAGCCCCCTCGGGGAGTACAAGGGAGTCTGAGAAGTAGGACCGCCATGATGGGCGTCCAGGTATTTTAGTGGCTTATGGGCACCGACGGGGACCTTCTCCTTGACCACAGCCCAGCCAGGCTCCTCTGAGCCCTCTTCTTGACTAGGCCTCAACCGTGGCCTGTGGAGACCTGAACAAACACGAACACAGTTTCTAGTGGCTCACAGACGCATTCCTAGGGTGACTCTGGCCCCGTTCGGAGCATGGGAAAGCTCCAGGCTACCAGAAGAACTGATGGTCCCAGTCTCCTCTGAAGACAGGGCCCTACCTCGCAGCCTCTGTGGGAGGGGAGGAGCCTAACTTCCACGCCACAGGCAGCAAATCCAGAGGGCTCCCCGTGGATCAGCATCCCCTTCCTGCCATTTGTAGTCTGCACTTCCCTGACTCTCCTGAGCCCCTGCCCGGAGCCCCCTCCCTCTCCTTCAAGCTCCCTTTAAAATGCCCAATCCGGGGCGCCTGGGTGGCTCAGTGGGTTAAAGCTTCTGCCTTCTGCTCAGGTCATGATCTAAGGGTCCTGGGATCAAGCCCCGCATCGGGCTCTCTGCTCAGCAGGGAGCCTGCTTCCCCCTCTCTCTCTGCCTGCCTCTCTGCCTGCTTGTGATCTCTCTCTCCCTCAATAAATAAATAAAATCTTTAAAAAAAAAAAAGAAAATATCTGATACATTGTACCCTTTGGTCTCCCTGCTCCCTACCCCTTCTCACCCCTCCCCCCCACTCACCACCTCGATACTGCAACTACCCTCTTCTGTGCCTGGCCCCCTGGGAGACTGTGACTCCCGTGAACGGAAACTATTATTTGCTATATGCCCAGATCCAAAGAGTGGCTGGAAGAAACTAGTTTTTAAATAGGCTCTAGATGAATGAACGAGCCAATGAGTCAGAGGTAGGCCTGGACCCCAGGGCTCTTGCCGCTTCCCGGGCTGTGATGAAGCCACTGTCTCGAGGGCAGCCTGAGCTTTGTCCCGGTACCCGGAGCCTGAAGCCAAGCCGGGTCTGGAGGTCAGGTCTGCCGAGTGGGGCGATGTGAATGTCTGGGGGGCCGATCTCCAGAGCACAGCCACAGCCCAGGGCCGCAGGCGGCCTTTGCAAGGCTCGGCCTCAGTGCAGAGACGTGAAATGGCCACAGTGCAGGCGGAACCCAGGACGCTCGGCCTCAGCCCTGGCTCCGCAGGGCCGCAGGGCTTGCAAGTGGACGGACAGCAGAGCCACCAGCGAGCTGCCCAGACGCCTGGCTGCGGAGTGGGACTGAGACCCGAGCCCAAGGAAGGGACTTGAGGGCAGTGTCCGGAGACCCCAGCTGCTAAGACCCAGAACTTTAGGGGGACAGGAGCTTTGGCGAGCACCCTCTACAAGGAGCCCATTATACAGACGGGCACAGGGGCTCCGCCCGAACCTCACAGATCCAGGGCCGGGGCCTGAGGTGCCCGCTCTCGTCTGCAGGGTGCACTATATACTGGGCAGCCAAGGCCGTTCTTGAAGAGGCTGGCAGATTGTTTGAGTTTGTCCTCTCCCCAAAGCAGATGCTAACTCGAGGACTGGGCTGCCCGTGGCTTCTCGGGGAGGCGCTCGCGGGAAGCAGGCGCAAGTGAGCAGGGAAGGTGAGGCGGACAGGGGCTTTCATGGGGCCACTGTCACCAGGGGCAGGGCCCAGTTTCACCAAGATCTCGGAGAAGACGGGATGCCGCTGGGCTGTCTGAGGGAAGGCTGAGGAGCCCCGGCCCCACGGATGGGAGCAGTTCCCAGCTCTCGTCTCTGTGCAGGCTTAGTGACCCCGGCTGGAGCCAGAGGGAGGGACAGAGTCGCTGAGCTGCGCTTGCGGGAGAAGCTTCTGGCGCTGGTGGAGTCTGGGAAGGCACAGGAGAGACTGAAATCAAAGATGGGTCACTGGGCTGCGAGGCAGAGCCCCCGAGATGGCATCTACATGCCTGGTGTCCGATCCCTGCCTCGTGCCCACACGAGAATGTTGACTAGTGAGTCTCCCGCTGGGCCCGGTGGGTCGTTCCGGGCTCCTCACCTAACCCTGGGCCATCTGGTGTTATGTCTCTGGAAACTGGGTAGGTTGGTAGGTACCAGACCGAGGGGCGTGCATCAACACAAGAAGGGAGATGGACGGGAGGGAGCCCATCACAGCAACAATGTCGTGGGGGGCGCCTGATGAGAAGACGCCTTTGCTTCGTGCTGGTATCCGCTACTCTCCACCGAGGGCTATTTTCCCTTTTGAATTTCACAGCCCTTGCAGAGGTAGGCTTGTGGGATATCAGCCCACGGGGAAATAGGAGGGATATAAGAAGGTGGTGGGATCACTGCCCCTGGCGCCAGGCCCTTCTGGAGAGAAGCAGGATCTAGAACACGAAAGGGGGCTGCGCCTACTGCATATTTGCGCCCTGGGCCCCCTGGCTTACAGATGGAATCTACATTCCTCCTTGCATGCACTCTGCAAGGGGGCTGCCACGGCCCCCATTTTAGGTGAAAAGATGAGATTCAGAGAAATGCAGCATGCAGGCAGTTGGCACGCTTTCCAAGATCAACCTCTCTGTTCCGTGCCTCTTATGGGATCTGCTAAGTCTAATTTTCAAAAACCTCTCTCTCTCTCTCTCTCTCTATCTCTTTTTCTTGTTCCAGGAAACCACTTGAAAGCTTTGCTGCCCTTGACGCAAAGTGTTCCAGGTCAGCTCACATTCTAGAAGCATCTGTGACCGAGGGTATTTTAAGAGCAGTGAGCCAGGCCAGGAAATTTGGAGAACTGCCAGCTCCCTGATAAGTGTCTTCTAGGGGGTTGGTGGCTGATAGAGAGGATGAAGATTTTTCTTTCTTTCTCCAGAAGGAACCTCTCTTGCTTCTGAACCTACAAACTCAGGGGGAGAACAAGAGAAGAATTAACAACAAAAAAACCCTCTTACGTGTGGGCGTGCTCTGTGGCAAGTGTGGCCCGCCAACCACCAGCTGTCCTGGGCTCGCCCATCCCCCCAGCCCCTCTCTCCACTCGCTCCTCCAAAACGATTGCAGATTTTTGTTACTTGGTACACAACACATCTCTTTTACTCTGGCTGCTTTGTAATTTTGTATATATATGTATACACACATATATATATATATATATATAAATATTTTCCCCCAGCAACTTGATGATGATGTATTATCATTTGGTTTTCTTTGTGTTTATCTTCCATGGGGTTTGTTGAGCTTTGTGGAGTCTGTGGGTTTATACAGTTTTACCAAATTTAAAAATGGTCAGCCGTTATTTTTGCCGAGTACTTTCCTGTCTCCCTCCCTTTTACGCTCCCACTTGGCTGGCTAATCCCGTCCCGGTCCTCACTGAGACTCTGCTGAGTCTCCAGTATCTGCGCTTCGTTGTAGGTAAATTCATTTGCTAAGCCTTCAACTTCACTGATCTTTTCCCTCCTGGTATCTGATGCATTGTTAATCCCCAGCCAGTGAAGTATTCGTTTCAGATATTGTATAATTTAAATCTCTGCACTTCCATGTGTATCTTCTACTTGCCTCTTCATCGGGGTCCTATCTTCCTTTACATGCTTTCACACAACAATTGTTTTAACATCTTCGTCCGCCCCTTCCAGCATTTCTGCCGTTTCTTACCTCTTCCTACTGACAGGTTTTTCTTCCTTACAGTCTGTGGCTCTTTGCTTCTTGGGGAGTCTCGTAATTTTTAGCGGATAATGGACGTGGTGAATTTTATGTTGTTGATGGTCTGGAATTTGTTGTCTTCCTTTAAAGGGAGTTGGCTTTTGTCCTGAAAAGCAAATAAGCTTCTCATAGATGATTGGGTCACTTTCTGCTGGTTTCTGAGATGTGCGAGGGCAGGGCCGGAGCAGCCTTCAACCTGGGGTCAGAATATCTAGGAGTGACCCCTCAGAGGTCACACCGAATGCCCAGGTGACCACTGAGGACTCACCATTCTTGTCATGAGTGTCCCAACCTCTCCCCGCCCCGTGTAAGTGCTGGGACTTGTCCAACTTACAAGTTGCTAGGGGCAGCTGGCCTGATTTTGTGGAGTTACATGCTATGTAAGCAAGGCCCCACACTCACTAAAGACCCAAGGGGCCTCCTCTGCAGATTTCTGGAGCTCTTTTTCTCTGTTCCTGAAATATGTTCTATAACTTCTAGCCATCTTGGCTTTCCCCAAACTTCCTATCTTTACCCCTTCAATTCAGCAAGACTGTGAGTTTTATTGGACTTCCCCACCTTCCTCACGCCTCACACCCACAGTCTAGAACTTTCCTCCAGGCAGAAAGCCCGGTGACCACAGGGAGAAGCCTGCGTTGACTACAGGGCTCCCCTGCTCTTCTCCCGAGGACCACAGCCCTGTGCTGCCCATCGCCCCATGTTTGCAAAGAACTGTTTCATACATTTGCTCCCTTTTCCCACTTGTTCACAGCAGGAGGCTAAGTCCAGTCAGTAACATTCCATCCTGGCCCAATTTCAGGATTTTGATGATATTCCTTTTGGCTAGAACCCTCCTGTCTGACTCTCCTATCCTGCTCCGCAGTCATTCCCCCAGCGAATCCACATATACTGTCTCACAGGAGATCCCTTTTTATGGACCGTTCCCATTATTGGTGGGTTATGCCCAACCTGAGCTAGCATCTGCGTGGTCAGGAAGTTAGAGCAAGGGTAGCTCACAACTTAGAGGGCGTGTTGTGATAGACGGGCACTTTCCCTTTTTCTAAAATTATTTTCACAGCTGGTCAGGGTGATGAAGGCACAGAGATCAAGAGATGCTTAGGATCTACTCAGGTGAGCGACAGGATAGCCAGACTCCAGAGCCTTGGGATTTACTACCAGCAAAGCTGAAATGTCCTGGTCCTTGTTCTCCACCGCATTCCCTGGGGGTGAGTGACTGGAAGATGCTGGCAATTTCTTCTCCCATTTTGAAGCTACCCAGGCCTCACTCTACCTGCACAGCTCAGAAGCCTCTATTTATTGCAACATTATGACATCTTGGGGGCAAACAATTCTCTCTCTGCAACCCTGTTATGACTCTGGCTGAGGAACGGCAGTCTGCGCTGGGATCACTGGGGAAGAAAGACAGTGGCCTGCAAGCCTGCTAAGAGCAGTGACAGAGCCTCCTCCTGCAGCCTGAGGTCCAGAGGGACCTGCCTCCCAAGGGCACTGGCTCAGGCATCACATCACCCAGCTGGCTGAGGCTCTACCACGCCCTGAGATATGTGGGGAGGATCAGATTGCTGGCTGGAAGGACATGCCCCTAAGCAGAGGGAATTTTTGTATAAAGAGGGAACATTTTATCTACCAAGCACACACTCCTTGCAAAGAACTGCAAGGAACAATATCTCATGTCATTCTCACAGTGTTCTCTGTGGGGAAATTCTTGAATATTACAAATGTAGTGTTGGCTGATTGAGAGGGAAAAGGAGAAACAACCAAGAACTATACCTATTACCTTTGATTCTATCACTCAGAACACCTTACCAGTGTGCCGCATGTCATTTCAGAAACTTTAAAAGGTAGCTTTGTTGGGTGTATAATCTACATTCCATAAAATTCACCCATTTTAGGTGTATGGTTGGCTAAATTGTAAATTTTTACAGCTAGGAACTTAACCACCGCAATCAAGTTCATTTCTATCATCCCCAAAAGCTCTCGTGTCCCTTTGTAGGCACTCTGCTCCTACCCCACCCCAGCAAATCCTCAGCAGTTGTCTCTTTTCTAGAAACTACAGATAAATGGGATCATGTGACCTACAGTACTATGTATCTGGTGTCTGATATCCTTCCTTAGCTTTTGAGATTTTGAGATGGTGCTGCTGCTACATGGATCAGGCATCAGTTCCTTTTTAATTGTTACATAGTATTCCTTTGGGTGAATGCACCAGTTTGTTTATTTCTTTACTAGCTGATGGACATTTGAGTTGTTTCCAGCTTTGAGCTTTGAGCTGTTAGAAGTAATGTTATTGTGAACCAGCTTGTCCTGGTCTTTGCATGAACATGTTTTCATTTCAGTAGGTCAATATCTAGAAGCAGAATTCTTGGTCTATGTGGTAGGTGTATATTTCACTTAATTAGGAAACTGTCAAACTGTTATCCAAAGTGGTTGCACTATTTATATTCTGAAAGCAATGAGAACATTCCAGTTCCTTTACATTTTCCCAACATTTGGCATTGTCCTTTCTTTTGATGACAGCCATTCTGGTGGATGTGTAGTGATAATTCATTTTGATTTTAATTTGCATTTTCTTAATACTAATGATGGTGAATCTGTTTTCATGTGCCTACTGGCCATTCACATATCATCTCTGGGGAGGGGTCTGTTCAAATATTTGGCTATTTTTTATCTGTGCTATATACCTTCTTATTGAGTTGTAAAAGCTTTTGTGTTTTATTCTGTATACACATCCTTTATCAGATCTATTGCAAATAGTTTTTCCTGTCTGTGACTCATCTTTTCATTTTCTCAGTCGGTGTTTTTTGAAGAACAGTAATTTTTTTGTTTTGATGAAATCCAGTTCAGCAATTTTCTTTCCAGAAATTCTAATGTAAATATATTTTAACAGGTTTGTAAAGGTACGATCACGTTTTCTCTTATTATTTTTATCTTGATAAATTATGTTAACAGATTTTAAACCTACCATTCCCAGATTATACCTTACTTAATCATAGTAAATGTACTATGTAGTACTCCTTTTAATAACCTTCTGAAATGTGATACATATACCTACTTTGTTTAGAAACTTTACATGTAAATTAACTGATATCATCTTGTGGATTTATTTTTTGTATATCATCTCTGTCAAACATGATATTCTAGTTTATAGAATGAATCAGTATTCTTTCTTTTTCTTTCTTTCTTTCTTTCTTTCTTTCTTTCTTTCTTTCTTTCTTTCTCTCTTTCTTTCTTTCTTTCTTCCTTTCAGTGTCTGGGATAGTTTACATAGCTTGGTAATCATTTAGTCCTTGAAAGTCTGAGGAAAAAAACAAGAGTGGAACTTGCTTGTCTGTGAGCTGCCCTGTTTCACCATCTTTCCTTTGTGGGGTTTAGTTTTGTTTTGGAAAGAGGTCTCCCCCATGGCAGACCTTGTTTCCAGACGGAGGGACACTCCTGGGCTTTTGTCCAAAGCTATTTAATGTGCCCGAACTTGGGGACTCAACAGAAAGGAGCTTCCAGCCCAGTGGACCATCGCTAGTGGTCTGTAGTGGGGGGGGGGGGATAAGCCCGAGGGCGATGTCTTCAGAGGTGGGCGCACTGCTCAGCCTCATTCCCTCGGTCTCTCCTGCACACCTTGGGGTGATGTTGCACCGGTGGAAAACCACCACCATCATGGGAGAGCTCTGGATGGGAAATAAGAAATGCAGGGAGTTCCTTTCTCTGTGAGTCTGTTGTTTTTTTTCTTTTTTCTTTTTACAAAGATACAAATTGTTCAGAAATGTAATTCATTAACACTCCCCCCTCCCACCTTAGTTTTTTTCCCCAGGGTTTTGCTCTGATAAAATTTTCACTTTCAAAGTTAATTTTAGCAATTTCTATCTTCATAAAAACATCATGCGTTTGCTCTTGACTTCAAAATTGTTTATACAGTTGACGCGTCTATTCTTATATTAGTCTAATAGTGTCCGCCACACAATGCTGATGTTCACTTGCCCTCCCCCACTCCGAATTTTGAGGATTGTTTCAGCTGTCCTATTTTTGTCATTAGATGAACTAGTTATTTTCCTATTTTGATGCTTTCCACATACTCCACTCTCCCCTACCCCACCCCCAGTTTCAGTGATCTCATTTAGCTTTCAAGACGGGAAAGTGGATAGATTTTTTTTTTTTTAATGCCAATTTCTGGAAGTCAGAGCAGTCCATTCAAGGAGTTGTCATTTTATAGACGAAGGAACTGAGGTCCAGAGAATTAGCAGGACAAGGAGAATGGCAGGGCTGGGGCTGGACGCAAGCAGCCTCTCTGCAGCTCATCCCCGAGGAGTAATGTGGGTGCGCCAGGGGTGCCAACAGGAAACAGCCAGCCCTGGGGCACAGAGGGCAACGGCCGCTCACCTCGGAAGGGCACAAACAGGCCTGGAGCCCCACCTGTCCCATGCATGGTCTCTGCGACCGTCCCAGCCCTTCTCCTTTCTCGGCGAGGCTGTGGGACCACACCTGCTCAGTTGCTAAGCGTCATACTTGCTCCCTGAGGTCCAGAAGCCGCAGGCCACACTCTTCCCCTGCTCTCAGGGATAGGAAGGGGGATGGGATGCGGGGGGCGTGGAGGTGTGTATCTAAGAGGAAGGCGGAGGCCAAGCATATGTTGCGCCCCATCAGCACTGCCCAGAGAAAAGAGGTTGGTCAAATATTTGGTGAGATCAAATATGATGGTCTCCGGAAAGAAGTGCTATGAAAGGGAGGAAGGAGGTATGCTACCAAACGGGGCCATGGGCCGCACCCGTTTACCCCTCTTCCCAAGCCACCCCCCCCCCAACAACCATGCACTCATTCCAGGCTTCCCTGGAAAGCTACTAAACACTATTGTGTTTCCCGAGTTTTTTGACATTTAGCTAAGTACACAAACGGTCTGGTTATAGCAGAATTCTGCCCTCTATTGTGAATTAATGAGTAGTCTTTGGACATCTCAGTGTGGCAGGAGGCCATCCTGTGATTCACAGCCAGGGAATCCTCAAGGCTCCCCTGCCACCTCCTCCATGAAGCGGCCCCAGATTTCCCAGGTGGAGTGGTGCTGTCTCCTCAGGCCTTCTGGTTGGTTTTGCTTCTCTATCTGCCTTGCGTTCGTTCATTCCTTCTTTCACTCACTGTAGTCTCCGTTTAGACACCCCTATGCTATGGGACAGGCTACAGGGTGCACAAATCAGACCTCGTGCTGGCCCTCAGGGATCCTGGGGTCTGGTGGCAAAGAGAGAAGACAAATAAGAACTGATTACACACTGCAACTGGAGCTCAGAAGGAAAGAAGCGGAATGGGAGCTGGGGTAGCCCAGTGACCGGGCTCACCCGGAGGAGGACAAGAAGCCAGCCATGTGCACGGCGGTGGGAAGCCGGCGCTGGGCGGCCGTCCCGGGGCAGGAGCCCAGCGGCCAGTGCAGCTACTGCGCAGTGAGTGGGGGAGGGACGGAGGGATGAACGGGGCCGTAGACGCCGGCCTGCAGGCTTGCTCCCCCTGGCTCTCACAGTGCCTCCTCAGCCGGCACAGCCCTGTCATCCCCGACACTTTACTGGGGGTCCTTCTCCAGCTAGAGAGCACAAGATCGGGGTCTGAGTCGTTTCCAGGTCCCCGACCCTGAACACGGGGTCTGGCTTTCAATCAGATCACGATTACCCAATGGAGCGAGTTAGGGTGAGCACCTACCTGCCTTGCTGAAACAATAAATACGGGAATAACTTGCCAACTGGATCAGCTGCTGATCAAGCCCAGGCAGGACTCGCCGGACACACCTGCCCACTGCCTTACCTCTTGAGTGGCAGGGGTCTCGTCCCTCACGAGAGCTGCTCTGCCTTGCCGCCTGCCTCCCAGGGTCCCTCGTAGGCACACAGTGCAGTGAGAACGTGCGTTGAGAGCACTGCTGGACCTTGGAGATGCACTGAGATAAGAGATATGGTGCATACCCCTTATTTGTGCCCGAGAGAGAAGCTTCCAGACCAGCCCATCCCTTCCCTGGCCCCGTTTAAACCTTTGCATCCTGGCCCCTTGGGGGCTGCCAGCTGGCCGTGTCTCACCTCTTACATCCTCCCCAACACCAGAGCAGAGACACCTGCTCTGAGGGGACTGAGCAGGAAGCGTCCCTGACATGAGAAGCCAGCTTGTGAGGTGCGCTGGGGAAGTGCATAACTGATAGGCAGTCCGACGGAGACCCTCCTGGAGGACCCCGTTGTAATCAGCTGTGGCGCTTGGTCACGACAGGAATTCCTTTTACATCCTAATGTGGCCGCGGACCTGGCGAGCAAGTCCCCGCGGTTATTAAGACTTCAGCGGTTCGCCTCGGGTCACTGCAGCCGCGTCCATTCTGCCTGCTGGACTGGAAGGGGGCATCGGGCTGAGAGCGGGGCTCTGGTGTCCTTGAGGAGTCGGCAGCTGAGTGCTGCGTCCCTCACGTGCTCGGGCAGGTGGGTGGGGGAAAGCCATCTCTCCCACGGCAAGAGCCGGAGAGGGCGTGCCCTCCCAAATGGGAGAATGTGATACGGCTACTTCGACGATGAATTATTCACACACCGGGATGAATTAATAAACTGAGCTGTGAATTAATTTTATTGGGCTTCTTCCAAAAGGTGAGCATTTCAGAGGCAGGGAGGAGGTAGCCTGCCCCCCCGCCCTCAGCCCAAATCATTTAAATGTGAGCACACGGGTTCGCCCACAGCAAGTCATTCAGAAAGTTCCATGTTTTCCGTGTTAGAAGGTGACTCGTGGACTCCTCCAACAATTGCTTTTTGACCTTAGTAAGAAATTACAATACCCCTAATTGCCCCAGCGTCTTTCCCTGTAGCTGGAGTAAAAATTTCAAATTAAATGCCTTCTCTTCTTCCCCGAGGTTGGCTAAGACAGCCTTGTAGACACAAATCCCTTTACACTTGGACACGGAGAAAAGAATCAAGACGGATAGCCCCAGCCATCCTCGTTGGCTGCACACCTGCCTGCCCCCGCTCCCGCCGCTTCGCCACCTCCCTCCTGGCTGGTTCCTTGACAAGTTCATTGCTGTGTTCACTAGAAAGCGATCAGCAGAGTCTTGCTTCTGGAGAAGTTAAATGCAGGCCGACAATTCCTCGGGGGTTCAGTGGATGAAAGGCTGCGAACGGGGGTTTGGAAGCGCTTCACAGAGGGGCCCACGTCTACACGTACGTCAAGAGAACTGTTGTTTGGGGAAAACAAGTTGTATTGGAGGCTTTGGGAATTGCAGAGAGGTTTTGCAAGAATCCAAAGGAACAAATAGGAAATAAAAGGCATGGCTAACATTTACCGAGTGCGTGCTATGTGGTGGGCTTCATGTTCAGTCTTTTCAAGTCACTGTTTCATGGAATTCTCGGAACCCTAGGGGACTGGCTCCTGTTATTAATCCACAGAGGTCAAACAATCCTGCCCGGGGCCGCCGAGTAGAGAGCAGAGCCGAGATTCTAGCTCAGGCCTGCTGGCATCCGAGAGCCCATGACTTTCCTCTGCGTGCACGTCCTCCAGGCTGGGAGACAGGAAGAGAACACAGGCACACACAGCCACGGGGCAACAACAACGGCTACAGGAAAGCCAGGAGCTCTGGACTCTCCTCGAGCCCCATCCCCAGCTCCCTGGGATCCTGCAAAGGCCCCTTTGTTGCTCTGGGCCTTAGTCTTCTCATGGTAAGACGGCAGGTTTGAAGTTCAAGCCTCCTCCAGGCCCAGTTTTGTCATGCTCTCCTTCTGCCCATCCAAGGGCGAGGAGAGTTTGGCTCAGGAACGGGACCACAGAATTCCGTGGCCGGCTGAGCCCAACCGGTCACCGAGACCTTGAAGGCCCTTGACGGCATGTCCAGGGACTCCAGGCTCTGCCCTTGAGGTCCTCAAGATGGAAATGAATGAGGCCCGAGGCCGCCCGTGGCGGATCCGAGAGAGCTGGCCCAAGTCGGCTACCCGGCAGCCTGGAGCCCTGTCGGCGTTCGGTGTTTCCTTATTGAGCAAATGTAGTATTCTTAGCGTGCCTTCCCTAAGTCCTTGCCACGTGTCCGCTCCAGCAGCAGCCCTAGCTCCTCGCCTGCATTCAACTCCCTCCACCCGGCGTGCCGGGATCCTGTCCGACAGCCAGACCTTTGACTCCCTCCGCCCCAGGGAATGAGGGAGGGCCATCAGGGCCGACCTTGACTCAGTTTGAGGGGAAGAAACTCATTTCCAGCAGTAGAAAGTCAGAGGAAGAGCTGAGAGCAGAGCGGTAGAACAGGGATCCCGCGGGATGAGGTCCAGGGGGCCTGCTTTGGACAGCAGCCGGCGCTTACTGGCTGTGGGGGTTGCAGGTAAAACCCTTTTTGGTTTCCTTCTCTGAATAAAGAGATGCCGAAATCCAGCCGCTTGAGATGAAAGCGCCGGGAAGGAAGTGTGTGTGTGTGTTCAGGGTGCTTACTGCTCCCTTGTGGGTGGAGTGAGAACGCAGGTGACGGGGTGGGTGCCCAGCAGGAGGGGAGCGGAGTAAGCCCAGCTGGGCCTCTGCCCACAGTCCTTTCAGAAACCATATGCCAGTTCACCTGGAGGGGATTCTAATACAGGGAAGCGCGTTATAATATGACTCCATTGTTAAAATCGAGAATAACAGAAGGTATATTAACATATGATGAGAAAGGTGTGGGGACACACCTTGGATTACGAGCAGGGGTCACCTGCGGCCTGGGGACGGTTTGCAAGGTTAGGGAAGTCAAGGGAAGGGAGAAAAGAAGGGAAGTGGGGAACGGAGATGATAGGCAAAAGGGAAAAAAGGGAATTAGGGTATCCAAAGCAAAGCAACATGTCTATCCTGGTACGTGCATGCAAACGTGCACCCCAAATGGGTAAAGGAACGTTCAGTAAAGTACAGCTCTCCTAGACAGAACGCTGATATCTCAGAGACTCTTGGAGAGCGGTCCGGAGGCTCAGAGGATGTCGTCATGTGTCAGGCTGAGAGAGCCGACCGAAGTCACATCTTAAGAGGAGCTCCAAGACGTGAGTTCTGCCTACTCGGCCTGCACCCAGGCCAACGCGCTTCCTCCCGCGACCACCGCACTAAATAATCATCAGCCAGACGTAGTCCAATGATTGACTCGCTGAACGTGGGACATTGATTATGAGTCACTCTCTCAGGCTAGGAGCATGAATCAAAACAGATGACAGTCCCCTCACTTTAGGTGGGAGAGGTTCACCCAGTCAACCACGAGTGCTGTAATCGTGATGTCAAAGCAGCAATCCCATTTCAGTTTAAAAATAACTGGAAATGCGCACTTGAACTAAGCACGTGAGGGGTGTGCGGCTAACGGGCGGTAGCGGTGACTGAGGTCTGACGTTAACCCCTGGCCGGACATGCGAACCCACGTGCACGAGAGCCGGGAGACAGCTCGGTGTGCGCCAGTGTGCATTCCTTGCAAAGCATTTTGCATGCCTTATCTCAACTAATGCTTCCAAGAACGCCACCTCAGTTCCTTAGCTTACAGGTCAGGAAACCGGGCTTCCGGGAGGTTAGGCGACTCGCTCCAGGTTTCACAGCTGGTGGACGTGAGGATGTGCGGCTTGACTCCAGCACCCACGCTTCGAATCCTACACGGCAATGGTACGGCTGCAGACTGGGAGATTTTTCCAGGCTTTATTCACCTCCTGTGCTGTGTGTGTCCACAGCTTTTCAAGCCACCGGTGGTGGCTTAACTACGGTGTGCGCTTGATATTGTCGAAATACGACATTCTTCAGTGTATTCATCTGCAATGGGCTACGACGCCCAGGTGTCACTTATGTGTCCTTTGGTGTGTTGTTAACATGTGCTCTCGGTGGAGGTTTAATTTCGGAAGTGGTTTTCCATATCATCGTAGAGGCTTGAGAGGTAATTAGAAGAGCACCCCTTGAAATATAAAGATTAGCACCGTGCTGTTTTCTCGAAGGTCACCCATGACCCACCCCAAACCAGTGGACCAGTCTCATTCTGCCTCTTCCTCCACTTCGTGACACATGGGACACTGTGGCTGTCCCCTCCCCATGGCTCTTCTTTCTCCTCCCACCGTGGCCCCATGGTGACTATCGTCGTGGAGACCCAGATGAAGGAGGTAGAGGGAGGTCTTGGTAGAACCACCACTCCCCATGGAGAGGCTGACGCTGGAAACTCCTCAACAAACTCCCCCCGAAGCTGGTGTCCGGCACCCGCTCGGAGGCCTCCTGCCTACAGAACTAGCTTGCAGGAGACACAATAACTTCAGCTTTTGAGCAGCCGCATCGTTGTTCTTCCACTCAAAACATGAAAGGACCCAGTACATGGGGGTCGTCTGCTGGTGCTAATCCAACCCTTGGGCGGCAGACATTGTGTCTAGTCCCTTTCAGTGGCCGGTTCCTCGACGAGTTGAAAATAGGGAACATACACCTTCCGAATGTTTTCTTCGGGCCGAACACCTGTTCTTCCTTGCATTATTGTGATGATATTTGAGCACGTTCAAGATTGTCAGTTGTTCTCCTACATCTTGGGGCTGAGAACTGAACACAAGACATCACTAGGAAAGCCTTGAATTGGAGACTTTGACCTTCTTTGTCCTACACACTCTACCTCTCTTAATGCAATCCCAAATCGCTTCTTGCCAGTGAGAGCTAGGGCAAAGTGCTGATGCCTATTGAGTGGCTGATGATCAAAACTTCTCTTTTCTCTCAGGCTGCCTCCCAGCCAGGGCTGTCTTACTCTCAGCTGACACAGTAGAGGTTCCCGAGCACCACTGCAGAACTTTCCTCTCCCCTTTATGTGTTCTGCCTTGTGAGTTTTGTTGCATCACCGTGACCCATTGAGAGCTCTGGGTTTGGAATTCTTCCCTCTACCTCATTTGTCATCCTTTCCTGGTTCAGTGGCATCTACAGATTTGATAAGGAGCTTTCTATGCCTTCATTCAAGTATTCACAAAATTTGTTTTAACAGGAGAGAGCCAAGGACAAAGCCTTATCTCGGGCCCCTGGAGAGCTCCAGAAGTGACAAGATGAACAGGAATGAATTAATCAGCAAGCTCTGGGCCTGTCCACCTTCCTTACTGTCTTCTCACCTTTGCTAGAGTTCTTCATGTTACCCAAAAGGGTATCATAAAAACTTGATTATATCCTGTGCCCAACTGCATTTTCCTGATCTACTTAATAATTACAAATACCCTCCAGGAAAGGACAGAAGGAAGGTGGGAAGGCAGCAAAGGAGGGAGAGAAGGAAAAGTAATCAGGTTGCTCCACTTGGACTCATTTTTAAAGGGACATGCTGATTGTCCCTTCCTGGACCACCTTCCACAGAAACCACCCTTTTCATGGCTAAGTTATTGCTTAGGAACAACGTCAGTCATGGGTCTTTAGGTGTTGTCTTCATGTTAGTTTTGAAAACGGAAACAGCTTTTCTCATCTTCATTCATGCTTCCAACGCTGTCAGGGGCCCCCTTTCTGTCTGGTACTGGGCTAGCATTCAGGCTAGCATTCCCCAAAGTGTGGGAAATCACAGCACTGCATCAAGACCTTTGATGCCTTCATTTCTCCCTTATTTGACAACTCCTTCCATGTCTCTGACCAAGGATGTGGGACTCCATGTTCAGGTACTCTTTTTGCCCAGTAGCCAGAGGTCTTAAAGTACTTGAAAACCATCAGGTGGGTCCCCTTTCTCTCTCCAGACCACTGATCTCTCCTTTTCAGGCCCAAGCTTATCCTCCTGAACCAGAAAGACAAAGGTCCGTTCCCATCACTGCAGCTGCATTGTTTAACTGGGCCTGAGGAACTCAAGTTCTTCCTCACCCTTCTTGCTCCAAGTATGAATCGAAAAGCTCATTTCCCCCGGATCTCATGCTACTCTGGGCTGTGGCCCTTAGGACCATAGAGTATTAGGACAATTTTACTTCCAGTGACTGAGAACCAAATGCAAACCAGCTAAAGCAAAACAGGGGAATGTATTGTATGTATCGAATGTAGTGTATCACATAGTTGAAAGTCTGAGGACGGGCCAGGCTTCAGGAACTGTCATGTTCAGGGGTGCAGGCGACATCATTAGCACTCAGTCACTGTCTCTGTCTCTCGCTTCTCCTTGACTTTATTCTCGGAGGGCATCTTGGCCCCCTACAAGATTCTTTCCCTTCACTGATACAGAGCACAAAAAGAGAAGTGGACTTCTGGATCATGTAATTCAAGGGCTGGGTTAGCAGTGATTAGAGCCTTGGCTTTGTCAAATCACCATCGCAAGACGATGCTGTGCCCTGATTGGCCAGGAAGAGCCACGTGTCCACGCCTGGAGGTGGGGCTAGAGCCCACAGGGCACCTGACGCTGGAACTGGGTGTGGGCTCATGTCTAGAGGGATGTCTGGGTCCTTACCATCGAAAGAAAGGGGAATAAATGCTGAGAGGGCGAACAAGCAAAACCTGGAAGTGTTCCTCCTCAGGCCTCTTCTTCCTTTGTCTCTTGGAAGTGAAACCTGATCTGGCTGAGACCTCCATGCCTCAGGGAAGATGATGGTTGTGACAAAAGCTGACTGATCTGGACCAGAGGTTCTCGAACTTTTCCGCACTTGGTAGCACCTCCAGGGCTCCTTACAGCTCAGATTGCTGGCCAGCGCGGGGACCCTGTTCTAAGAACTGTGTTCTAGAAAGGTCGCTCCAACGCAGAATGCAGTCTAAAGTGTGAGAAACTCCGGGGGGGGGGGGGGGAGGGGGGAGGGGGCGGGGAAGCAAACAGACAGAAGAGCCAGAATCACACGGTGTTGGTATGTCCTGACTGAAGAAAACGCTCAGGGAAAGGCCTCCCGCATTTGTAAAATAAAACCCAGCCCTCCCATCAGGGCTTTCTTGGCCACAGCCTGTTTTCCAGCCCAGCCCCACTCCTTGGCGTGAGCTTTCTCTCTAACCGTGAGAAACCACAATCTTTCGTGGACTTACACCATTTCCAGAGCTCTTGCCCACCTTCTCCCTCGCTCGTTCTCCATGGCAAAGCTCTCCTGAGAGGCCCACCCCGAGTCCCCTCCTCTCTCCTGAGAAGCCGTTAAATGCAACACCCACCAAAGCACCACACGTGTCTCCCTGGCCTGCACTGTTTCTGGAGGGCAGACACCGGACTCCCCTCCTGGTGACCCCATGCCCAGGACTAGGCTGGCCCGCACTGGAAATTAGCAGAATGAATGAAGTTACCTGGACAAAAAGAACATCTATCATCTGTGCACCCTTCATCCTGCCGAGCCCAGAAGCCGCTATATAAACAATGGCGAAAGAGTAGGCATCTGGTTGATCCACGGCTCATCTAATGCCATGCCAGGAAGCACAAAGCCAAGAACGGCGATGTGAACATCAGACACAACAACGCTTAATCCTGGCTCTGTCCGGTGACCAGCTGTGTGACCCAAGCTTGCTAAGACTCACTGTCCTCATCTGGAAAAGGGGAATACTGATGGCATCAAAATTATTTTTGTTAAGAGACCGTGAGTTTAGGCACCAGGTCCCTGCTTTCCACATAGCAAAGCTCTACGAATGTCAGTCCCTAATATTTTGTAACAATCATTCAAATATTGCAACCAAACACATGCACCAGCTTGGTCAATTTCGGTTTCTAGTGGCCTTGTTTTTAGGAAGGAATCCAGTCCAGGAGGATAAGGGGCTCATATAACTTGGCCTGAGGTTATTGAAGCTGCCTGACACCATCAGTTGGACCCAAATTCACTAAGAAATCATCATGAGGAGCCCGAACTTGTTCTAGACGATCTCTGTGTGTGCTGGGGAAGAGAAGGCAGCAGTTCACCAGAAATGAAGACACGGTCTATAGAAGCATCCTCTCCACTGATCTGCCTGTGAGGCAAGTTCTTCTTCTCCCAAATGCGATTCACGCATTCTTTGTCCAGAAGCTCTCCTGGTCCCTTGAGCGGTCGCTCAGCTTTGACGTCGCCTCCGTCTCTTGATCTCACACACCTTTTAGCCTCATCCCAGTGCATGATACTTAGTTGCTGACCTGTCTGCAGCAGGAACCTGCTGTTCCTTGAGCCTAGCCCAGTGCCTGGCCCAGAGCGGGAGGTGGGGCAGGGTTGGTGGTCTCCCTCTTTCTCTGGGGAGCTCTCAGTCTCTTTGAGGGAGTCTCACTGACCCACAAAACGGCCACAGTGAGCTTTAAGTGGTGTGATGCTTACACTTTGGTCTGGGCTCCAGGGCCCATCAGTCACACTCTGTGGAAGATGGAGGAGGCTTGGGTGGTCACAGGAGTCAGCCAGTCACAGGACAAACGGATTTATGGCAGCAGAGGGTATGGGAGGACAGCCAGGGGAATCCTTCCCAGGGGAAAGGACCCTCAGGATAGTGAGGGCTCAGCCTTCTGCATCGAATGGGGCTTTCCCAGGCTCTGTCCCAGCCCCAGGTAATCAAGGCAGTCGGCCCAAGACACCCCCTTCTCTGATGTGGACGAGGCCCAAATCCCAGTTAAAATCACCATGGGGATTTGTTTACTACATTTGAGCTCTGGCCCTGCCATTCACAGGCTGGGTAGTCTTGAGTTGTAGTTTGCATCTGATTGCCAGTTTTCTTCTGATTTCCCTGATATCATTTGGTAGCAGTTTGGGGAGGATCAAAGGTGCTGTCTGACAGCAGTGTCTGTAAATGATAGCGCAGTAGATAAATTCAAGGCATTCCGAGCGCTGTTACTCTGGAGTATTAACTCTTTATCCTACAGGTATGGAGAGGGAGGGAGGCAGAGGGAGGAAATACCAGGAATGGGTGTCTCACCACGACAGATCATAGTTGTCTACCCACTTGAGCCTTTCCGTAATCCTTCCCACCCTGCCTTGCCCTGGTTCTGCAATCTTGAATACTTTTGGGTTACCCCAAAATGCCAGAAATCAGTGCCACTGTAAGAGCCAGGAAAAGGAAGCAGAACGACTGGCCATTTCTCCTTGCTTGTTAACTCAACAATCTCATGATCCTCTGTGTGTTTTTAGAGCAGAGATCACAGAGGCCAGTCCACGCATCAGCGATCCTGAAGTTTCTATCAAATGAATCATTTGAAATGGGATTGCCAGTCGATTTGAGCAGAGCCATATGCCAGCGCCCTTCACAATGGAAGTTGTCCGTGCTATGCATTGGGACGTGAAAAAGTTTTCATCGCAGCAAATGTATAAGCTTGTATTACAGCCTGGTGCTCCCTGAAGCTTCAAGCTTTTTGCTTGATCGGAATCAACTCTCCTTGAAAAGAGTGGGAACCCAAACTTAATAAGGAATGAATGGAGTCCAGGCCAGTGTCCATGGTGGCAAAGTAATACCACACCCACAAGCCACAAAACCCAAGTCCGAGGGGAAAACGAGGCTGACTTTTTGCCTATTGTGCCTTTTATTCTTTTCTTTTCAGACTCCTTTCTTTCCCACCCACCAGGGTGGTTAAAGACACAGTGTCATTTGCACAGATCAGGCTCCCTTCTTGTAAGTTTCCAGTTAAACATTCTTTTGTAGCTGACACCTATTAATAATTTAAAATGCCTGCTCTTTTGAACAATGATCAAAATTAAGCTATTACCCACAGGGGGATATTTACATACAGTTAGTTGGCAGCTGCTTAACAGCCTTTTTGACTCAAGATTTCTCGTGACCCTCACATATCATTTGTAAGCGGAAGAATATTTGGTGATTGTATGATTTTTTTTTCTTCTGCGTGTTTGATAAACGGCCACTGGGAATCACTTAGGAAGTAAATAAGGTAATTCTTTGTGATTTCTGCAGGCTGCTGAAGTTACAGGAGAAAGGCAATTACTTTTAGATCCCTCTACATGCAATTTACTAATAAACTACAGAAGGCAGAAACATGTAATTAGTAATTACTATAGTATGTAGTGATGCAGCGCTTACCCAGCCGGTCTATGGGCCTGTAATCTAGCAGCAGAAAACGAATCGAGCTTAGTTCACCCAGGCAAGCCCTGCTATATTTGAAGACCGTTACCGTGATAAACTGAATTTCTGTTTATAGAGACTGTGGAGGGGACACCGAGCATTGGTACATCCATCTGTACTTTCTGTACACCTGAGATCACAGGTGAATGAATAGTGGACCCAGACCCAAATCCTGAGCCTCAGGTCCAAGCCCATCCCTGTCAATCACACCAGAGCATCGCCTAGCCCTGCTGCCAGGGAAGCATGCCACATCACCGGGCTCAGATGTGGACAGGACTCAGGATCCGAAGGTGCGTTTTACGGCAGAGTTGGAGGCTGGGGAGAGGAGAAAAAAGAAAAGCGGATAGGAAACAAGTTGCTCGAGTTGAGAAGGAGACACTGGCCATGCACTGTGTATGATCTTATTTACAGTAGCTAGGTGTTATTGTGCCCATTTTTATAACAGAGAGGATCGAAGATTCATGGTTTTATGTCATCCGGTCAAGATCACGCAGTGTTCAGTGGCAGAGCCGGGACGTGACCTTGGGTGAGTCCGACTTTAATGTCAACCATCTCTTCCTCATACACGGAAGTTATTCTGTCGCACGTAACTCCTTATTTCAGAAAACTAAGTGTATCTATATCAAATATCTCAAAAAGGATAAGAAATACCCTTGATCATGAGGAGGGCCCACAGATAGCAGGACCTTAAAGCTGAGTGCTTGCACCCAGTAATCTCCATTTTAGAAATTTATCCTGAAAAGAGGAGAAAATCTCAAAACTGGAGATACGAGTTTATGCACAGAAATGTTCAACAAAGATGTTAATGATAATACTAAAACCTGGGGAAAGAATTTAAACACTGAATAACACAATAATAGAGAGATAAGTTATGGTTGTGACCATATGACCAAATATTAGGCAACTCTGAAAAGTAATATTAATGAAGAGTTATTAATAACATAGAAAAAGCTTTAAAACCTAATGGAGGGGCACCTGGGTGGCTCATTGGGTTAAGCCGCTGCCTTTGGCTCAGGTCGTGATCTCGGGGTCCTGGGATCGAGCACCACATCGGGCTCTCTGCTCAGCAGAGAGCCTGCTTCCCCCTCTCTCTCTGCCTGCTTGTGCTCTCTCTCTGTCAAATAAATAAAATCTTAATAAATAAATAAATAAATAAATAAATAAATAAAAGCTAATGGAGAGTGAGCAAAATACAAAATTATGCATGTAGTAAGAACTCATTTACGTACGGTAATATTTACAGAGACATAGAGAAAAATTGCATGTGATAAGTTATTTTTAATTTTTTATTAATTAACAACTTAATTAAGATCTGTGGTGTGGCTATATCACATTTTGTTTATTCAGTCATGAGTTGATAGACATTTGGGTTTTTCCATGTTTGGGCTGTGATGAATATTGCTGATATGAACATCAGTGTACAATATGTTTTCATTTCTCTTGGGCATATATTGAGAAGGAGAATTGCTGGTAACTCCATGCTTAACACCTTAAGGAACTGCCAAAATGTTTCCAAAGTGGCTGCCATACTGTTCCACATCCCCACCATCAATGACTGAGGGTTCCATCTTGTCCACATCGTTGCGATCAATTGTTATCTGTCTTTTTAATTTGCAACATGCTCGTGGGTGTAAAGAAGTATCTCACTGTGGTTTTCAAATATATTTCCTAATGACTAACCACGTCGATCATTTTTTCATGTGTTTATATCTTCTTTGAAGAAATATATGTTGATGTTCTTTACCCATTTTTTTTTAAAAGATTTTATTTATTCGAGATAGAGAGCGAGCAAGAACAGGAGCCAGGAGACAGAGGGAGAGGGAGAAGCAGGCTTCCCACCGAGCAGGGACCCCGACATAGGACTTGATCACAGGACCCACACTTCACTGACTGAGCCACTCAGGCATACCATTCTTTACCCATTTTTAAGATGAGTTGTCTTTTTGTTATTTACTTATGAGTTCTTTATATATTCTGGATACTAGTCCTTTATCAAATACACGATTTGCGAATATTTTCTCCCATTTTATAGTTTATCTTCTTACTTTTTTGATGATATTGGCAACACAGAAGTTTGAAATTTTGAGAAAGTCCCAATTATCTATTTTTTGTTGTTGCTTCTGTCTAACCCCAGGTCATGCAGGTTTATTCACACGTTTTCTTCTAAGAGTTTTACAGTTGTAGATCTTACATTTAGATCTATAATCTATTTGCATATGGTATGACGTAAGAGCCCCTCTTCATTCTTTTGTCTGTGGACTCCAGTTATCCTCGAATCATTTGTTAACACAGCTCTTCCTTCCCCCATCGAATTGTCCTGGCACACCTGTCAAAAATCAGTTGGTCATAAATGTAAGAATTTTATTTACGGACTCTCAGTTCTACCCCATCGATCTTTTTATCTGCCCTTATGCAAGGACCACACTGTCTCGATTACTGGAGCTTTGTAGTAAGTTTTGAAATTGGGAAGTGAGTGAGGGTTCTCCGACTTTGCTCTTCTTCCTAAAGATCATTTTGACTTTTTTGAGTTCCTTGAGATGCCACATGAATTTTAGTTTGGGCTCGTCAATTTCTACAGAAAAGGCAGTTGGGATTTTGATAAGGATTGTGTTGACTCGATAGATGTGCTTACTGGGGGTTTCCACCCGGTTGACAAAGTGACGGCTGTGCCCCTTGCAAATCCCTCGATCTTTTTGAGCCGTGAATGAACACCATCTTTGCCTGGCAAAAGCATTGCAGCTCCGTGGAACACTAAGGCAGGCTTGGAAATTACATCCACATAGACACGACCTATAAAGGAAAGGCGGCTGCTCCCCTGAGGCCATTCTTGGCCACTCCAAACACCATGCGGCTTCTATTACTTAGGCCAGCGAGGCTTTAAATACCTCCGGGCACCCCTCCCCCACTTCCTGTGGAATACTATTTCACAGTCCAATAGATCTTCCTACGGGGGATTTCCCCTGTTACTTAGCCCACATTTCCTTTTGCGTCTTCGTCCATTGCTTCCTTAAAACCACACCATTCCAGACTGGTTTGCCTACTTGGGACTTCCACACTTCACAGCCTCAGAAGCCATATTCTTTCCCAGTTGTTGGGTAAATTCTGGGTTTTACAGACGAGGGCTTTCACAGGAAGCCCCTAGAGTGTGCGCTAATACCGGCACCCCTTGGTTCATGAGGCTAAGAGCAAATGTAGCCAATCCAAAGACACCACGGAGTCCGAGGTCCTCCTCATCAAGAACTTGGGAGTCCTTTCTGCGCTTTGTGGAAGAATGGTGCACTTCTCTGGCTTCCCTTTTTTTGTCGCAGGGTCTGGGGCTCTAGTTCCCCCAGTTTCCTCTCCATGTCCAGTGAGAAGGGCAGGGTGTTGGATACCAGCCCGATGCCTGCTTGGTTAACTCACCTAGGTCCCAGGTCCAAGGGGGGCTCACCCATCACTCTAGAGGGGGACTGGGGACACTTCATGGAGGCTCAGTGGAGAGAGGAGAGCCAGAAAGAATGAGGACGTGGAATGAGCACGTCCTGAGTGCTTATTCTGAGTGTTTTGCCAACATGGTGCACTTCATCTTGAATCAGCCGACCCAGGTGGAG
This sequence comes from Nasua narica, assembly GCA_028533885.1. Classification (NCBI taxonomy): domain Eukaryota; kingdom Metazoa; phylum Chordata; class Mammalia; order Carnivora; family Procyonidae; genus Nasua; species Nasua narica. The sequence goes on along the minus strand of CM052812.1, from coordinate 32,011,132 downwards.
GGTGTTTACAGGATGATTCCAACGCAAGGAGGTAAAGCCACCAACCTGAGCCATGCAGCAGACAAGGGAGCAGGGCAGGGTTCAGACTCATACTGGGATTTTCCAAAACCCATGCTCTTTCTGGTAGACACTGGGCCTCGGTTTCCCCATCTAGGGAGTGGAGCTAATGCAATCTCGCAGAGCTGCTGAAAGAACTGATTGGGAGAATCTAGGTGAGAAAAAAATCAGGCTCGATAAATGTTATATTGCTTCTTGCCTCTCTTCCCCCTGGATGGCTGATCAGGGCCATTTCTCCAAGTAATTTAGCAAGGCGACTGTCTGCGGTCCCTCTCCTCCCAGCCTCCTGCCCTGCACTGATAAGTTTTATTAGCAAAGAGGGAAGGGATTTTCTGTGACCAAATTTTTTCTGGGCTTTCCAGGAGAAATTGATGGAGCTGCCTGGCTCCTCGGGCAGCCCTCATCCTGACGGGATTGCCTGGCCTGTGCGGGGACTGAGTGCGACAGAAACCTCTCTAGCCCGGGGAGGGAGGGCCGGGCAATGTTATTCTTCGGAAGGGGAAAATCATCATTTGGCTTCTTGGGTTTATGTACCCTGGGCGCCAGGGAAGCAGCTGGAATTTGCCTGGAAACCACAGTGCTGTCTGTTTGGTTCTCAATAGGCGACTGGGGACAAGACTGCATCAGACAGTCGGTCACCTGCCTTTCTGTTCTGCATAATGAAAACCAATTCTCCGGGCACCTCATTGGCTCTGCTGAGCTGGGGTCTGCTGTTTGGTTTCCTGAGAACTGAGTGAGTGTGTGTGTGTGTGTGTGTGTGTGTGTGTGTAAGCATGCAAGCAGTCCATGTATGTTGTGTCCATGTGAATGTATATGTGTGTGAATAAGGGTGTATATGTACATATGGTGTATGTATGTGCCTGTGTGTGTATGTGTGTAAGTAAGTGTATGTGTATATACGTATGCGTGTGTGCATGGGGGGAATATACATACCTGCTTGTGTGTGTGTTTGGGGCACCAATGTGTGTGAGTGTATTTATCTGAAGGTAGTATGTATTTGTTTCTGCCTCTCTTGGGTACTAGATGGGGTCCCAGTGACACCCTGAAGAATTAAAGCTTTGGGAGATGCAGAGACATGCCTGTGGGTGCCCCCCCATCAGTGGCCTCAGTCTACCTTTGGAGGCGGTGGCGTGCAGCAGGAGCTCTGGCCACACTGTAGGCTGCCTCTGCCCGCAGAGCTGGACACCCTAGATGAGACCACCTGCTTCCCCAATCCTGGTCGCTAGGGTCAATCTCAGTACCTTGGGCTTCCCGCCACTTCAGAAGCCCTCCGATTCTGCCTCCCGTTCCATGCCTAGATCGAGCTCCTCTTTCTGAGCTAAATCTGTATCTTAGGCCAGCACCGAAGGTTCCATCCTGAACTGGCACAAGGTTCTGCTATGAATCTGCTCCTACATATCTGGACTGTTAGCACCCTGAGAGCAAAGTTGTTTCTGCTACATAGCCCAGGGCCTAGTACTATAAGCCACCTTCTAGACATTCAGTAAACGATGTAGAATGAGTAAATGAGTGAACAAATGTTCTCGGTGTCTCAGCGTTCTCATCTGTAAATTGCAGGTAAAAATACTTTACACAGTTCCCAGGAGAATCACCTAGGCGAACTCTCTGGATTATGTTTTAAAGTGTCAAGGATTCACCCAGCAATTTAGCCTTTTGGGGTCTGGGGCATCCCAGCAGTTGAATGGGAAAGCAGGAGAAGGAGGTAGAAGGAAAGTAGGCTTTGGAGAAAGGTTCTGGTTCAAATTCTGGTTCCACTACTCAGTTTCTGATTGACCTTGGATGAGCCACAGTCTTCCTCTCCTCAACTGTAGAAGAGTCACTGGTGCTTTCCTTATAGGCATTGGGCCAGCCTTTACACAGTGTGGGACATATGGAAGCATTCAGTAAAAATTGGTTCAACCGAGGACTATGCACAGACACATGAGCGCTGACACAGAGTCGGCATGTCGACAAAGAAGTACCAGGAACCTCGAGTAGGGAGGATGAGTGTGCCCTAGAGAAGCAAGACCTGGTGGGGGGTTCGGAGAGTCAGGGACCTGGAAAAGCAGGAGTGATGGTATCTTGGGTGGGCGGGCTCAAGCGAGCATAAGAGCAGATGATGAACGTGGTAGTGTGGGTTTGGAGTTTGCGTTGGTTTCCTCCAGCTGTGTTTTCAAACTAGCAGAAACTCAGTGACTTAAAACAATGTCCGCTTTCATCTGACTCTTTCTAGAAGTCGAAGGGCTATACACAACTTAACTGGGTTCTCCACCCAGGATCTCGTGGGCTGGAATCAAGATGTCATCCAGGCTGCATTCTCATCTGGAGGCTCAACTGGGGAAGGACTTGCTCACTCGGGTTGTTGGGAGGATTTTCCTTGCAACTTTGTGGAAATGATGTTACCGTTCTCTTGTTGGCCATTGGCCGCCAGCCTAGAAGCTGCCCGTAGGTTCCTGACATAACACAGCTTACTTCTTTCTTCTTCTTGCTCACTTCTTCTTCAGGAAAGGCCACATCTTTCTAGGAAAGCCTTTCACCTGATTAAGTCAAACCCACCCAAGATTATCTCCCCTTTGATTAACCCAACCCCAAACCCAAAGTCCCTGATTTGGGACTTTAACTACATCTCCAGAACATTTTCACCTTTCCAAATATAGCCTAACCATGACAGTACTATCCCCTCATATTCAGAGGTCCCACCAACATCAAAACAAGGAGATGGCGCAGGGTCTGTGCACAGTATCATTCTGCCCACCAAAGAGTTATCAGTCCATCCCATCTAGCTGTGCCATAAGGCTAGAATTCTGTGAAGAAGTAACTTTCCTGTCTCCTATACCAACCCCCAGAACTGACAACCAGTAGTGGAAGGTGGACATATGACCCTGTCCGCTTAGACAATCCTGGTTTGTGCCTGTTTTTCCTGTGTGATTATTAACAGTACCCTTTTCACTCTCCCAATGACCCAGACAGGAGGAATATACATTGTCTTTTGGGCTAAAGGAAGGAGCTTCTCTCCAGAGTCTCCCAGGCTCTTTTGAAAGAAGGAGAGGGAAGTTTGCGTGTAAGCTGCTAGCGTGGAAAACAGAGTGGAAAGTACTCAGCCTCAGACAGACTCTAAAAGGAGAAGGTAAAGGAGTTGGGTATGTGTCAAGGTCTTGCCAAACACCAAAGGATTTTGATAAGGTGTCTTACTGAGTTCCCATGACAATCTGTGAGGAAAAACAGCATCATCCCAAATGCATGGTTGAGAAAACTGAGACTCAGAAGGTGACATTGACTGGTCTAGGGTCATACCACCGTGCAAGAGGGTATCTGACCTTCCTGGACCTCACTTCAAGTTCACTGCACCTGACCCATCCTGCTGTACCCTCCCCCAACTCCGGGGCTATTCCCGTAACTCCCCCTGGGCCCTGCCCCTTGTGGTTATCTATTTCTTTTCAAAGTGACTTGTTTTTGTTTTTGTTTTTGTTTTACCAATGAGAGACACCAAGTTACAAGGCTGAATTCTGAAATGTAATAAGCTCACATCACGGGTGCTGAGATTTGTTCTGTGGGGACCGTCAGCCAATTGCTCTCAAGCACCGGCTTTTATCCTGAAGGTGAAGTAACCAGACTCTATCCTCGAATGGAGCTCGATGTCAGCTCCACGGGAGTGAGAGCTACGTCTTCATTGCTTCATGCCCAATGTCTAGCAATGTTCTAGTATACTGCATGGTACTCACTAAATATTTGTTCAAAGGATGAGTGAATAAATCCTTGACTCAAGGGAAACTCAACTTTAATATCAAAGCCAACTTATCTCTTTGAAAATGCATTCCAACAAAGAATCAACAGTGCCCAACGGTTCTACCTGTCTGGCTAAACCTTCCTTTCATAAGACCCAGTGTCAGGAGACTGAGACGATACGCATTTTTAATTAACATCTAAGACCGTCAATTTCCATGAGTTCTCCAAGGCTGAAAGCGAATTAATCGGTCAGTGACCACTTCAATCAACTCACAGGCGACTAGCATGAGAGATTTACGTGGCGTTCTCAACAACAACACATGGGGAGCTGGTTTGTGCTGACTCCGAAGCCTTCGCAATGGGTGTGATTGTGGTCTTAGCAGACCCAGCGGGTCTGCAACCTGATGGGAGACATTTTGTACGGGATGAAATGGTGATGCTGATTACCTGCCTCCCTTCTGTGTCCTCACAGGTAGTCCTGATCACAGATGATGCCAAGGAGAGCAAAGGCTCTCCCCTGCTGAAAGGCGATGGGGGGAAGTCTGATGGCATTTGCTGCTAAATCCCTCCTGATTAATCAGGCTGCTCCAATCTGTGAGTGAGAATTTCTCCAGGAGAGAAATCTGCTTGAATGGAATTATCTGGAACTCTGACTCCAGGGCAGGTAAACTCTTCAAAAAGCAGAGGCAAGCCTCTTCGTGCCGGGACACAGGCTTTGCGAGAAGAAAGCGGCTGCACAGGAACGATGAGAGGAAAAGGAGAGAATGAAAGGCTAAAGGGATGATAGTTCTAGTCCCCAGGGATTGTGGAAGCCCATGGAAAGGAAACTGTATTTTTCCCTTCAAGGCTATTTTATGTAATGGTTATGGGTGATGCATAAATGTTGGAGTCCGGGACCCGGGTATGACATCGTTTCTACCATTTATTAGGCACGTGACCTGGGTGAGTAGCAAAGGCTTGGAGCTGTGGTGTTATTGTTTATTAAAAAGGGGAAACAACTACTGCTCCCAACCAGGGTTTTTGCGCAATGGCATACTGTGTGAAGGTGGGCTTTCAGTGAATGGTAGGGTCTGTCCCTACCACGCAAACCAAAGCCGCACTTAGAAAAGCTGGATGCAGTCTGACGAGGGCTATTTTTAAATTATGAATATATTTGTGGGAAAAGTCTTACAAACACAAGTGCAAACTAACTCACATTGAGGGTGTTATTTTTACCCAAAATAGTAGAATCACAAAAAAATTCAGAAACCCAGGTCACGTAGGGCTGCCCTGCCCACAGGGCCTGGTACCCTCCTAGCATTGAGGCCAGGAGCTCTCTGGCTCGTGTTTGCAAATGTAAGCAAGCCAGCTTTCTCTCTTCCGCAGAACCAAACTGATGGACACTCAGACCCTGGATTTTTGCATTAGATGACCACACCTGGCTCCAGGGAGGAGGTGACAGTCAGAATAGGAGCAGGTATCTTGTCTGGCCTCCCAGCTTCCAGTGTGAAGTCTTTTCCCTCCCACCTCCCAGCCCCCCACTTCTTAGGCACTTGGTGTTCTCTTCCATTTATGACCCTCCATCTTCTTGAACTCACCCTTTCATTCCTCCACATGACTTTAGATCTGCCCCTTTGAATATTACTACCTCAATTCTTTTGGGAACTCTGCCCTACTCTAGAGGAATTAAATATCAAGGGATTTGAGTCTCCCTGAAAAAAGGATGTTGATTTTTTCATTGATCACAGGTCGTCACCTTCTCTTTTTTCAAAAGATGCATAAAGTAAAGGTCCGAAACCGAAGGGACTTGGAGAAGCAGCAGGGGATGTGAAAGGCAAGATTTCTCCTGACCCTGGAATATTCACAGCTAAGCCACCCAGAAGCCTGCCAAGCAACTGAGTATTTTTTAATCATTATTACTCTCTTGCAAGGGGGGAAAAGAGTCATTTGTAGCCTGGCAACAGAGATCTGCATGTTCTTCCTTCATGCCAACCCATAAACACAGCCTTCCCTCTGCTAAACCTAATGATGCTAAAAGGCCGGTGACCAGGACAAATTAGGGTGGCACTATTGATAGCACTATAGGCGCTGGTGGCATGAACGGGCCAATAGAGAGTGTCATAGAAATTGGCACGTGACCGACAGGCATTCCGTAGAAACCCAAAAGCTCATTAGAAAAGTCGCACATTAATGGGTAAGAAGCTGCTCCCAGCCTCAAGGCTCCATTTCCTGCACTAGTCGGGGATGAGGTTCTGGAGGCCAGGGCAGGGCAAGAGCAGGTCTGGGAGAAGAGCTGTGGCTTCCGTCTTAACAAGTCGCTGCATGCCCAGGAGCCCTTCCTGATCCCTCCTGGGGCACCGCCCCTGGTCTCCAATGCCACCTCCCAGCTGGCCTCCATGCAGCACTCCTCTGCTTTTTACCCTGATCCAGGCACAAGTCCTTCACCTCAGCGTGCCACGGTGGGCTTGAATGGTTCCAAGGAAAGTGTTCTTGAAGTGGAGGAAGAAAGAGACCAGAAGCAATAACTCAGGTGAGCCTACACCCCAGCATTTAGCACCGCCTTGGAGAGGTCGTAGGGAAGGGATGGTTAAGAATGTGGCATTGGGGACAGACTGCCTGGAAGCAAATCCTGATTACCAACGGATGGGCCAGGAGCAAGTGACTTAACCTCTGAGCCTCAGTTTTCTCCTCCGTGAAATGGAGACAGACATAATTCCCATAAAATAGCGATTTAGGTGAAGCACTTCAGGCCTGGCCATAGAAAGTGAGTGCTAAAGGATATTAGCTATCACTGGTCATACTATTATGACTACTGCTATTATTGAAATGTTTAAATGTGGGCAAGTAACATATGTACTTGATTTTCTCCTCTCAAGGTTGTTGTTAAGTTTAAATGAGATTATGCATTGAACTCATGTAGCATAGTTCCTGGCACAGAGCTGGTCTTAATCGGTGTTAGCTGTAGTCCCTCCATGGGCTAAGCCTGCAAGGGATTTGGTGTGCCAGCCTTGTAGACCATGGTGCTCTGGCCTCCCCTTCTCCCTGCTCCCTGAGGCAGGCACATAGCTCAGGAGGACATACAGAGTCTAAGTGTATCGCCCATAAGTTACTGACTCCACAAAAGGAAAAAAAAATTTGATAAAGAAGAGATCTAGCAGATATCACCTTAACCAAGGGGCCAAAGTCAATATGACCAATATCAGGACACATCTACATTACCTGCTCCTTGGTATGGCGTGCTGAGAGGGACACAATTCCGTGGGATTCCTGCTAGAAACGAGAAGCCTAGGTCTTACCCTGAGAAAATAGCACATGATCCCTAACTGAGGGACATTCCACAAAATAACTGCTCTGTCTGCAGAAATATCAAGGTCACGATACGAAAAGGAAGCCTGAGGAACTGTTCTAGATCAAAGGAGTCAAAACAAAGACATGACAACTGAATGCAATGCGTGAGCCTGGACTGGATCCAAGACTGGGAAAAAATGAATATAAATGACGTTATTGGCACAACTGATGAAATTAGAATATAAGCTGTGGGTTAGATAATACTATTATATTAATGTTATGTTTTCTGATTTTTATCACTGCACTGTGGTTTTAAAAGAGACTCCTTAGTCTTTGGAAATATACACTGAAATATTTAGACATACACTGGAATATTTAAGAACAAAGGGGCAAGAGGTCTCAGATTCTCAAATGGTTCAGAAAAAGTATATGTTTTATTATATATATAGAAAGAAATAGATATAAAGCTCTCTATCTGTACAACACTATCTACCTATCTATCTATCCACCTAGACCACCCCGTTATTGCTCAGATTCAAGGGTAGCCATTCTCCTGACCTCTTCTCAGTGTTGCCTGTTTGGGGACTTTATGTAGGTGAGATCACATCGTATGTCCTTTTTGGGGTTTCACGTCTTGGCTCTACGGTATGTTTCTGAGATTTATCTGTGTCGTGTACAGGAGTGGTTTGTTCCTTTTCACTGCAGTAAGAATTCCATAGCATGTTATATATATTTTCCTATATCCAGTCTCCCTTTGGTATCCATTTGGATTTTCCTTTTTGGCTATTATGAATAATGTGGCTATGAACAAGCTAGCACATGACTTTCGATGAACATACGTGTGCATTTATGTTGTGTTTATTCATAGGAGTGGAGTCGCTGACTCATATGCTATCTGTAGGTTCCGCTTTAATAGAACCCGGCAACACTCCATATTGGTTGGAGCACTTTCCACCTTCAGTGGCGGTGTATAAAAGTTCCAGTTCCTCCACTGTCTCGTCAACACTTAGTACTGTCAGCCCTTTGGATTTTAGCCATTATAAAGGGTGACATCTCACTGTGAGTTTAAGTTGTGCTTGTCTAATAACCATTGAGGTTGAGCCCCTTGTTTATCAGACATGTCAATATAGTCTTTTGTAAACTGTTTATTCAAATCTTTTGCCCATTTTTCTGTGGGCTATCATTTCTTGTTCATTTGAAAGATTTTTTAATATATTCTGGCTAGGAGTCCTTTGTCAGATAGACTTATCATGAGTATTTTCTGCTCTGTGGCTTGCCTTCTTCCTGTCTGCATAGTATCTTTTGTGAGTATGAGTTCCAATTTTAATTAAGCCCAAATTATCAAAATTTACAGAAATATTCTAACCTTTATTCTTTTAAAGCATTAAACTGGGGAGATTGTGAAGAATAAAATCAGGGAGGTCCCAGATCTAGGTTTCAGTGGGGAGAGTCCTACCTTGGAGGCCTCAGGTAACACCAGAGGGCCCTCTTCCAGCCCCTCAGGCATGTGTGTGGTCTAGGAGAGTGAGGTGTTTGGGGACACTGGTGGCAAAAGGTATAGCCTCCTTAAGGCAGGGTATCAACTCCAGAATTCAGAAGTCTAGCACTCTCTCTCTCTCTCTTCCCTAGCCTCCTGCCTCAGGGTTGTAGAGCAACGTCTCCCAGAGTCAGGCAAAGTCCCAACCAGGAAGAGGTCTCAATGAGAGAGATCAGACCTGGGGACAGTATTGCAGTTCAGGTCACAGGATCAGCTGCAGAGGTGGGCATTGAACTCGGGGGGTCTGGAGGGTGAGGAATCATTCTGCTCACAGTGGGTGGGAAAGAAGAGTAAGTCAGTTACGACCTCACAGAAGAAGGGACTGTTGGAATGGGTCTTGATGGATGCATAGGAGCCTGCCAGAAGAACATTGAGCAGATAAGCTTCCAGGGAACAGGAAAAGCTCTAACAGCTAGGAAAACTGTAGGATAGGGGGTGAGAAAGGGAGCAGCGATGGCCCTCCATTCCCCCATCTGTGAAGGGAATATTCAAATCAGCCCATCTCCCTGCTGACGTGGCTGCTCATCGTTTACTGCTTGGTATGACAGACATAGAAGTGATTCAGATAGAAGCCCTATCTTTGAAGAGGAGAAGGGGAGAACACAGCCAAGAGATCAGAGAGTTGGAGAGGTCCAATCCCGATGAACTACATGGAGGAGGTGGCCATGGAGCTCGGCCTTGAAGACCTGACTGTGCCCTCAGCTCTGGGGGATGCATCGGTCCCGCTGCAGGTCGCCAGGAGATTCTGAGCAGGTCCCTCCATGTGGCAATGAGGGCTGCAGACTCTCCTCCCAATGCAGAGTCCCTACTGTGCAACCCAGTGGGAGAAGAGTGGACTGGGCTAGTGACGGGCGCTGGGCTCTACCCCTTAGAGAGGGCCCTTGGGCTGCATCCCCCCTCCCACAGACGGCACTGCCCTCTTTATGGGATCTGCATTCATGTTCTCTGCAAAAAGAGTGCGTTCAGTTCTAGCTGCTCCATGAAGAGATGTTCTGACGCGCCTCTGGGCCCTGAGCAGGGCCCCCGCGTGCAGGGTCAGCAAGCAGAGGCCCTGTCCCTAGCGGTCAAGTCCCAGCCTTCCTGCAGGATATTGCGCTTCCCCGACGGGCCCCCACGTATGGCGGACACAGGCGGGCTCACACACCTCCACTGCCTTCCTCCCCGGCTTCCTTACGCAACTAAAGCTTGAAATTGGAGGCAGAATTAAAAACTAGAACGTTTTATCACTCCCTCTGCTCTATCTCCTGAAGATCTTGACTCTTCTTTTTTTTTTTTTTTAATGTTTTTCTACCCTTTTAACAAATGGCTTTCAGATGCACGACCTACGTCACTACATTTTTCGGTCTCTGTCTCTGTCTCTGGTTTCCCCCGGGGAGTGGAGACAGGAGCTGGGCCTGTGGGCGTTTTGAGCTGGAAACGGCCCCTGGAGCTTCAGCATCCCTTCCCGATTCCAGACCCGGTGATGCCAAATAGGGAGCTTGAAATCAGCCACGGTGGGAGGGCTCATACCATAGGAACTGCCAAGGGCTCCGAATCCAGCTTCTCTCACTCTCTTTTGGAGGGGATGGCAGGGTAGGGGGAGCTGGATGTCAGTCCTTTGCAGGGGATAAATATGCAGAAGGAGGGAGTCGGGGGTGGCTAGCCCTGTTGAAACACACTCCCCCAAACACTCCTGAGTCAACTGGGAACTCTGGGCTGAATGTAATATAATTTCACACCAATGTTTGTCAATATCGGTTGCGTGGGGATTTAAAAACCAGGCAGGACTCTGCTGGGCAGGAGGGTGCAACGTGGGGAAGGGGGAACGTGCCTTAGCTCCTCCTTTCCTGCTCTGAGCTCTGCAGTTCTAGCCCAAGGCCAAATGTACACAACCCATTCAGCAGCCAGAAGTCCCACAGGCAGGGCCACCTTCACCCTCTGTAGGAGGCGGGGGAAGGAGGAGAGGTTACTAAAATAGGGGAGGAAAAATGTCGCTCTGCCCTTCTGGGTTCTTGGCTGAGACACTCCGTCCTCCCCCCCGCCCCCCAATGAAAGAGAGACTAATTAGAGAAAAAGAAATTTAATCTAATCTTGTATAAATTACCCCCACAGACATGAGACCCAAAGAAGTGACCGAAGCTTGCAGCTTTTATTTACCTTTTAGGCAAAGTAACAAGGAATTCGTGAAGCAAAGACAAGACAAAGAAGTTTCGGCTTGGGGAGCAACTTAATGAAGAAGTCACAGGGCTTGTTTCTACAGCCTCCTTGGCCCTGAATTCCCTATCTCAGGCCACAGGGCTGCCTTCTACCCTCCAGGCACAGGGAGGGTACCCTTCACATGGGGAATGCAGGTCCTGCTTTCAGAGAGACAAAGGCATCAGAATGTCCTTCTTGCATCACTACCTCTTACATAACTTTAACTCGAAGTAATCAATATGCCAGAGTGGCACATTTGGGGGCTGCCTGCCCTGAACCCCATCAACACTCAGGCCTGCCCTGGGGGGAGGGTCTCCACCCCCACCTCTCACTGTAGGCTCTTCCGGCCATAGGCACCAGCCCCAGGGCGGAGTCCTTGTGACGGAGAAAGACTCCGTCTTCCTGCATTTCTAGGGACGCTGTTGGGCTCCGCACAAACCTGCACCCTCTGCCAGAGTCAGCTGGCCTGTCCTTTAAACCACCCCTCTAGACAGACTCTGCCCTTTCTGAGCGGGGGGCCTTAGGATCGGATCCGCTGACTCCGCCTGCACATTTTCCTCTTGGCTTCTCGTCCTCCTCCATCCTTCTCCACCCGCTTCTGCTCTCCTTGGACGTGTCGTGGACAATATCCAACAAGGCTGGGAAAAGCTCTGATAACTGGTCCCAAGCATGCCCTCAGCCTGGGCCATTTGGGTGATACCCCAAGCTGCATGCTCTTCCCCTGTGTCATCTTGGTGCCAAGATAATGGCCCCATGTGAAGACACCCACTGAGTGGCTGAAACCCAAGGGTCGCCGTGGCTTAGATTTGATCTCCATGAGCTAACTATACTATGGGTAAGACATTTAATTCCCCTGAGCCTTAGTTTCCCCATCTGCAAAGTGGGGCTGATTCAAGACCTCTTAGGTTGACCAGGAGTCTTCAAATATTTTGGGGGGGCAGCTCAGTGTGCTGGGACCTGAGCCAGCAGCTAGGTGCTTAATTGATCCTTAGTCCCCTACATCCTTCCCCTGCCCCAAATGGATTGCAGAGATGGCAAAAAGGGACTACAAGATGACACTATATTCTCTTCTGGGCTGTGCTGGAGGGAAACTGTGTCAGGCATAGCTTTGGTGCCATTACCTCAAAAAAACAAGTGTGCCAGGCTAAGTCTTTGTCTCTGGGGGTCACAGGGCCTGGGTTGTGGGGCAAAGGAAGCATCCTTTGGGTGACACTGGGGCTCTGCTCTCAGCCTGGGCAAGCAGGTCTGTGGGCAGTCACCAGATTGCCATAAAAGCCAGGAAAACAGCTGCAGATTCCTTGAAAGCCTCAACCTTCAGCCGGCACTTTACCAGCAGGGTAAGGTCTGGCCCAGGTTCAGAATGGAAAATCCAGGCAGGTCCCAAGGCTGAAGGGCTGGAGGGTGGGGCCTGGTAGGATAGAAGGTAGGTGAACAAGGACGTAGGGCAGAGAACAGCCAACCCTGGTGCCCAGGCTTTGAAGGATGGGAACATTCCCCTGGATCAGCGCTTTCTCTACCTTTTTTCTAATCCTCAGCGAGCCCACTTTACAGAGAAGAAAACTGATCAGCTGGGGGTCAATGTCTTGTCTGCTATCCCCTTGTGGTGACAACTCAAAGCCACCAACTTTTTCTGGTACCCAAGACTGACTTAGACCCCTGAGGAAGTATTCTATCAGCACCTGAACAAAAACTGAACCCCGAGCCAAAACCTAGAAGCATCCACCTAGAGCAAAAGTTAAAGTGAGCAGAAGCAGCTCCTTTGCCGGGACCTCAAACATCTAACTGATGCGAACAAGGACCACACCCACATCATTAACCATTTAACTGGAGCTTTAGTATTAAAAGTGCCCTGCTGGGCTCAGAGGAGAAATCCAGAGACCTTGCTCCCCAAAGAGTTCATGTGTGCAACAGCGTGATTCCCCAGTCTGGGCTGGTGGGTAGAAAGCCCAGGGAGCCCCCGGAGGAATACGGGGGCAGGGCAGGGGACTGCGGAGCTCAGAATTAACCAGCTGCGGGCTCCAAACTGGAACGCCGTCACTAGCAGGTTGAACCCCCGCAGCCCCAGCCTGGGTGCCAAGCTGGGTACCAGCATTTTTGTGGAAAGGAAATCACAGTGTGGGCTGCTCATCAGCTGCCCTCCAGCGCATGCTTGATCTGCGGGAGGGCCAGCCTCAGCCCTCTTGCTCCCCCTCCCCGCCTCGGGGCCACACAGCTCTCCTGCTCCCATCTCCCCGCCGAAGCTGGCACCACCGGCGGGCAGCGGCTCTAGAACTGGAAACCCCAGGTGGATCCGGGATCTGTAGCCGGAAGACAAACGGTTCTAGGGGCGTTCCCTAGCAACCCGAGCGATTTGCGTGCAGCCCACACTTCTACAGCTGACGCCCCTCCATCCATTTGCACCGAGGCGTTGGGTCTTAGGTGCTCCGGAACGCTTCCTAATGTCCCTTCAATGATCCACGAAGCCATTTTCTTATAAAATCTCCCTCCTTCCTCCTCCCGAACCCCCTGCCCTTACGCCAGCGCTCTGCGCAGTGAACCCTCTGCGGCAGGCTCACGAACGGAGCCCTGGGTGGCTTGCCAAACAAAACCCTCCTTCCACAGTGGCAGCAACCGCGTGGGGGTGACCCCCCCTTGTGCCGATGCTGCCTGCCGTGGGCTGTGCTGGGAGTGCGGGAGGGGATGGATGGGATCCAGAGACAGAAGCAAAGTAAGCCCAGTGCCAGGCAGAGGTGGAGAGGAACAGGGGAAGAGGGAGAGGAAGGGGATGAGGGGGGAGAGGAGAGAAGAAATGGGGTGCCAGAGGAGGAAGAGAAGGGGAGGAGGGAGAGGAGGGGGGAGGAGGGGGAGGCAGAGGAGAAGGGGAAGGAGAGGAGAGGCCACTTCATTTATTTATTATGATGCCAGTTGTAGTGTGGGTCTCATGTGTGGGGAGCAGACTGTATTTTATGTTTTAATCCTCCAAGCTGTGTGTGTGGGCTGGGGATAATTACATTGAAAAATGTGTATAATATGCAGAAGGTTCTTTTTGTGGGGAACGGGAATGCTCCAGTGGAATATCTTCCTCATGGCAACCAATGCCTTTTCCATAAGCCGCTCAGGAGGTGCCAGTAATTGGGAGCACGGTGGAAGCCTGGGGCTGCCTACCCCCCCAGACGGCCAAATCCTCTATTTTAGGGGAGGCTTCGGCATTGAGAATCAGAGCCCGGCATCCCCTCACCCCGCCTGCCTACCAGCCTCGTGGATGACAGGCAGGATACAAATGGGAGTCCTGATTGCTTTCTGGGCGCAGCCTTGGGGCAGCCGCGGAAGAATGCGGGAGGGAGAGGACGGCAGGCTGCTAGGAGACAGAGCAGGGCTGTGCGCGCGCACACGTCCGCCGTCACGCACCCCTCCGCACGCTCTGCGCATGTGCACAGACTCGCCCATCCACACACACACTATAGGCACACGTGCACACCCACGCCCACGCGGCAGCCCTCCACGCTTACCCCTCCTCGTGCATACACACACAAGCACGTGTGCACCCATACATTCCTACCCACACCTCGAGACGCACAGACACATTGCTCACACACACGCATGCTCACACAAATGCACACAACAGTGCACACTTGCACGCACACACATGCACACACAATGGTGCACACATCCATACACCTGCATGCTCACACGCAGTCTCACACACACACACACACTCAAATGGCCACAGACCCCCCTTATGCATGCACACACATTTACACAAGCTCACCGTTCTCACCCACAGCCATACATGTGTTCACGCACACCTTCCCATCCCCTGACACACTCACACACACATACACGCACCACTGCCCTGGTGAGGCAGACCCCTGGTGAGGTAGAATCAGAAACATGGCCAGTGACATTTTTATTTGGAATTTAAAAGAAACAAGAAAAGACGTTGGTGTCTGCCTTCCCTAAAAGGCCACCAAAAAATATCTTCAACCCTGACATTCTAAATGTTTGTTTTTTAGTACACATGCTTTAGTGACTGCACCGCTCACTTAATTTGAGCCACATGGCGAGTTTGCGAACTTTCCTTTGGCTCATACTGACTGCCGATTTGATGCCTGTTTATCCAGAAACTGCAGATCCAGTGGAAAAAATACCCCAACCTACCGAGGTGCCATTAGCCGCTCTTCCCACAGCGGGCCAGCATCCCATGGGAGGAAATCCGTGGGTGGACAGCAGCATGGTCCCGGTCCCGGAATGCCCAGCTGTGATGAATAGGTCTCCTGGGTCCCTTGAGACTTGGCTGGTTATTTTGTAGGAAATTGAATTTCTTGGTACATTAGAGGATGCACTAATGAGCATTAATGTGGGCTGAAGGGCTGGGGATGGGCTCCGACCTGGCCATCAGCTGGGTTAGCTTCCACTTCTGCCTCTGGGACCCCTGGATCCTTCTCTCCCCTCCGCTCGCTCCTAGCTCTCTCGGCCAGACCCACGTGATGGCATCCAGCATGCTCTTTGCCCTGGCATTGCTCGGGTCCAGGCCTTCAGTCTCTCAGGGACAAACTCCACCAGTCAATTGGAGAAGATCCCACACCCTCCGTTAGTTCCCACAGCTGTGGGAATGGAGGTCAGAGTCCTTGGTCCGGGGCTTCTGGAAAGCCTGGAGAGTTTGGCTCCAAGTTGCCTCCTCTTGTGCTCCCCTTTCTCCACTCTGCCCCAGCCATGCTGGCCACCCTCAAATGCTCCTGGCACACCCCCACTGCAGGGCCTTGCCTTTGCGCCTTTTGCTGCTGCCTGGAAAGTTCTCCACCCAGACATGCACACGGCTCACTGTCCACCTTGCTCGCTCTCATTCCCGGAATGTCATCTCCAAGAGGCCTCCCCCCAACTCTGGTCCCCCACATCCTCTTCTCTCCTTTCCCCTGTTGTCTTGAGTGGCCCTTGCCATCCGACACGCTCTGTGTTCCTTGACAGCGAGCTCTCTGAAGACACTCACACGGGCCGTTTTGGCCACTGCTCCATCTTCTACACCCAGAACAGAAGTAGGTACTCGGCCGAGTCACAACCGTCCGTCGGACAGATAAATGATGAGCTCCCATCCAGCCGCTGGGGCCCGCCCAGCTTCCCCAGCCTGTCTCCAGCATGGCCCGATCTGGTCCATCTTAGGCTGGAAGAAGGAGCTGAACTTTTCTTTCTCGGTACAGACATGCCTCGCGTTGTTGCTCTTCTCAGAGGCTGCATTTGTTCCGAATGGTAGGTTTGTGGCCGCCCGGCACCAAGCTGGTCTACTGGCATCATTTTCCAACAGCATTTGTGCACTTCACGTCTCTGTCAAGTTTTGGTAATTCTCGCCACATTTCAAGGTTTTTTATCATTATTATATCTGTGACAGTGATCTTTGATATTATTATCGTAAGTGTTTGGGGGCATCACGAACTGCACCCAAATACCCTGGCGAATGTAATAAATGTGTGCACTCTGGTTGCTCCTCCCACGGGCCAATCCCCCATCTCTCTCCTTCGCCCCAAGTCTCCCTGTTCCCTGAGACACGACGATATTGAAATTAGGCCAATTAATAAGCCTACAATGGTTTTTAAGGGTTCAAGTGAAAGAAGAGTCGGTCAATGCGACAAACTTCAGTGTCGTCTATTTTAGGAAATTGTCACAGCCACCCCAGCCTTCAGCAGCCACCGCCCTGATCAGTCTGAGCCATCAAGACGCTCCACCAGCAAAAAGATTAGAACTCGCTCAGTCGATGGCTAGCATTACTGTTGACAATAAAGTATTTTTAAACTAAGGTATATACATTGTTTCTTCGAGACGTAAGGCCGGTGCTCACTAACAAGGTTATAGTAGAGAGTACACATAGCTTTTGTCCGCACAGGGAACCCACAGCGTTCGTTGGACCCACTTTACTGTGACATTTGCTTTGTTGCTGTGGTCCAGAACCTAACCCATAATATCTCTGAGGTTTGCCTGTACTCCAAACCTGCGTTCAGGGTGCTTGCCGAATATGTAGAATGCACACGCAGATGTCTTTTTACTGAACATATAGTGAGAATTTGCCATGTGCTTTTAAGTATTTCACGTGTATTATCTGATCTGCTAGCCACGAGAATGCCACCAAGTAGCTACTGTTCTTATACCCATTGGACAGATGAGCAAACTGAAGCTCAGAGAGGCGAAACAACTTGCCGGGGTCACGCAGCCTCCACCTGCCCGTGCTCTTTGGGCTAACCCCCCCACCACCGCTATTTGCACCTGGCGGGTAGGGCTGTCTATCGATTGGCCAGCACCCGCCCTCCACTGATGATCTAGGCTGTGTCTGAAGTGTGAAGCACACGCAAAAACACTTCCCCTCAGCCAGGATGGCACTGCCACATCTGAGAACAAGGGAGGAAGTGTGTTCTCACTAAGAGTGGGCTCCTCTTTGGGGGTGGGTCTCTGATCTGGCACTTCCTGGTCATGTGACCGGGATATATTTCTTTACCCTTTAGCCCCTGTGTCCATATCTACAAAGTGAGTATAACACCTGCCTCTGGGGTAATCACGAAATCGCACCGTTGATGTATATAGAAGGACCCCAGTAAGGTTTAGACGTCTTCCAGCCTCCGAATTATCTTCCTGTAAAAAAATGTATGATTTCCTGACTCAGAGAGGTCTGTCTCTTCACTGGAAGGGTTTGCCAGGGCCCATGATCACTTCTGATTTTTCAATCAGCTGCTCTGCCCGTGGGGCGGTGTGGGGGGGCGGGTAGCAGGCAGCTCGGAGTCCCATGCCTTGGCCGCACAGTACATGGCTGTGGGTGTCTTTATACCAACAGAGGACCCATCCGCCTCCCCAAAGAGGGCGTGAGATAAAACCTGGACAGGGGAAGGGTCCAGGACTCAATCTGGGCCAGGGTGGGAAGGACAGAGAGGCAGTTTTCCAGGGGAGGGTGGGGGCAGCGGGGGTGGTCAGTAGAAGAGCCCCCAGCAGTAGAGACAAGGCTCAGGGCTGACCGCGAACACGGGGAGGTGCACGCATTTGCAGCCCGGATCCTGGGGCCACGTCCCCGCCGCAGCCCCGTCAGCCACCGCAGAGCAAACAAAGCCAGAGGTGCTGCTGCAGACATTGTGCGCGGCTGGGAAACAGGGGCCGTCTGTACCTTTCAATGCTCTCGTCTCATTAATCTTGTGCCTCCGCAGTCCTTCTGAAGAGCGCACTCACGGAGCCTCATTCATTACGGCTCTAATAACGGCGGCAGGCGTGACGGCGCGGGGCTGCGCAGGAACTGGCCTCGGCAGCAGCAGAAAGCCAATACCTTTTTAAATACATTTACACAGCAATAAATAAAAGCGGTCTCAGTTTACCTCTTTATTAAACTCTATTTGCTCGTCAGAGTTAAGGGCCGCATTTGTGTCTTGCTCTTCAAATTTATTCGTGCGCGGCTCCTATAGGCGATCACGATCGGTCCAAGGCGCGGTAATGGTGGCTGGAGCTTACGGGGTCTTTCATCACCCAGCCGCCCTCATTAAGGGCTCTGCGCTAGGCTCCAGGGGTCCATCTGAGCACCACGAAGACCACCCCATTATCCGGAGGGTAAACCCAAGGCAGGGAACTAGCGGGCCTTGGGGAGCCTCTCCCAGCAACCAGCCAGCCCAGGACCGGAGGCAGATGAGAGCAGAGTCCCCACGCTCAGGTCCTGAGAGATGGTCCCCTAAACGACCTTCTGCATCTTACACCACCCCCACGGAAATGGGCTTAGAGATTCACAGAGTTAAGGCTCCGAGAAAGCATGCAACCTGTTCAAATTGATTTTGACTTGGGATCTTCTCTCTCTTTCTCTCTCTCAACACCTGGTCATATTCCAAGAAACCAACGTGGTGTGTTTGTGGAGAATGCAAGATTTACCAGTCTGGAAGGATTCCCGACTTTGGGGTCTCCTGACAGGTCCCACGAAGGACAATTTCTTGCCTCCACAAGCGTTACCCATCGTCTCCCCTATAGGGCCTTATCTTCTTGCACTCTCTGAAAAGGATCCCACTGTTAATTTAATTTAAATAAAATTAAATTTTAAAAAGAAAGAAAGAGGAAGAAGAAAGAAAGAAAGAAAGAAAGAGCAAGAAAGAAAGAAAGAAAGAAAGAAAGAAAGAAAGAAAGAAAGAAAGAGACTCCAGTGGATGGGTAAGGACACTCACTAGCAATAAATTCCTATCCCGAAGCTCAGGGGATACCTCTGCCCTTCTGAGTGTAGTGCCCCAAGTCCTCAGATTCAGGCTAAAGTGGGCACACGCGCCTGGTCGAGACCGGAAGACCCCGGTAAGCCGGACTCCCTGGGCAGGTGTTGAGAACAAGATTTTGCAGCAAGAGGATGGGGAGAGCCTGGGAAAGTCACCTGAGGGGAGCGTGCCTGAATGTACGGACCTGGCCTCCTGAGGAGACTAGCGGTGTCTTACCCTGCACCCTCAGCATCCCAGCACCCCTCCCGCTGTGCACAATGAGATCCTGCGGGGAACGCACCGTTCCTCAGCTCACCTGGGGAGCTCTTGCTCTCCGTGTTCCCCGCAGTGGCTCATCCGCACTGACCGTGGGCGACGCACTGGGAGTGCGTCACTACCTCCAATGCAACGACAGACCCACAGAGGCAGCAGGACAATGGTCCCCGTTTCACGGATGGAGAAACGGGCACAGAGAGGTTGTATGCCTTGCCCAAGCTCACACAGCTGGTCAGGATTCCAGTTCTGGAAATCTATTCCCATTCCTACGCAGTGTTGGGAACCATCTCAGCACCGGGAGGCCTCTGAGGGATCCCCGCGTTAGAGAGGGAGGGAGGATATGTGGGGTCAGAGTGCTGAAGGGCCCCCAGGGTCCTGCAGTCAGTTCAAAGCTCCAAGTTATGCTGAATATTGGAGTCCTCTTTCCCCAGGATTTTTACTGCTTCCTGCCCTTTCCTCCGCATGCACACCCCCAGGCGTTGGGCATCAGCGGAACAACGATCAGGAGACCAGCAGATGAAGATTCTGACTTCAAATATGCCTATCTCCAGCTGCACCCCTGGGGCAGGTCACCTCACCTCTCTGAGCCTGAAGGAGTCAGGCCACAAATCCACACCTTGTACATCAGTCCAAGCTGGGGCAGGGACTTCTTCAGAAAGAAAGAGCACCGGCCGTGGACTCAGGCTGGCCTTGCCCAGGCCGGCTGTCTCACAATTTGTGCCATTTCGAGCAAGCAGCTTTACCTTTCTGGGTCTCAATTCCTGCGTTTGGTAAAAGGCAAAAGAATGCACACTTCACATACCATGTACACCGAGTTGTTGAAAGGATGGAACATACAGGAAATATCCAGTATGGGGAGTACACAGGAAATGTTGATTTAGTCCCCTTCCTTCATCTTAACTTGGGTAGAAGGGGAGGGCGCTGGGGCAGGGAGGGAATCTGTTCTTTTCATTTCAAGTTCAAGGGAAGAGTGCAGAGCAGCCTACCCGTTTACTGATAGCGTTGGAACACCGACAGAGCAAGGTCACGCCAAGTCGGAGGCCAAGAGCGCCGACCTCCAGCGGCACGACACGGGGGGCTGTCCTGCTCACTTGTCTTCCCCCATTTGGAGCAGTAGGTTGGGCAGACATGACTCAGTAGCTGGTTCAACATTCACCCTCTATCCCCCTGTCCCTCGTCTGCTAGAAATCAAAGCACTGACTTTCCCAGGAGCCCTTGTAGTTTGGAGTGGCCGCAGGACCAAGTTTGTCCAATGAAACATAAGGAGAGAATGTCTAAATCTTCAGAGTGAGCAGTAAGCTTCTGGAGAAGATTTTGTGGGGAAAGAGGATACATTCATTATCTTGGCCATGGCGATAGTTCCATGTGTTTATATTCATCAGAAATGATCCAATTGTACATATTACGCATGTGCAATTTATCGCGTCCGTCATACCTCAATAAAGCTGTTTCACAAACTCTGCCAGGAGTCCTGAGAAAGTCTGGGTTTCCTAAACAAAGGGACCCTCATGGGAGACCCTTCTGCTCTCCCTTCTTCCTACTTCGAATGCAGAGCTGATGTTCAAAGCATAACCAACTCATAACCAGGAGCAACATGCCTGTTGGAAAGCCAAGAAAGTTCCTGACAGCTTGACTTTGAATCTGTCCATAGACTACTTTTGTTGAGGAAAAGAAACACTTCTTCATCTAAGTAATTGTAAGTGAGGTTTGTGGTTTCTTGCTGCCCAAAGCCTTCCTACATATACATAGGTGTTCAATCAATATTTGTCGAATAAATGCATTAAGGATGGGGTAAACCAATGACTGAGGAGGAAGAGGAGATCTATCTGATATTTGGGGCCTGGGATTAGAGCCAGCCCTGGGTTTTGGCCAGAAAGAGAAGGAACAGGCAGAGGTTCAAGGTAGAGAGGACCTCAGAAGCACAAGGCACAGAGAGGGGGATGCACGAGGCACCCCCCTCGCAGGTAAGCCCCCCTCTGAGGACCAGGCAGTTCCACCCCTCCCTCCATTGTGGTTAATAAGCCATCCCATATTTTGCTTTCCTCCCACATTACTTTTTTTCAGTGGCAGAAAATTATAGTTGACAAGTGGCAATTGATCTCTTCACATTATTTTGAAGCAATTATATTGAAATGGGAAATAATGCTTCCAGGAAAGAGCCCGATAACAGAGTTGAACACAAAGGTCCCTCCAAGACAGATAGGGGAGGCCGATTTGCACTGAAGAGAAGCTGACCAAATCTCCTTCCCCTGAAATTACCGTTAATTATTGCCTGAGAATCTTCAAAGATAACTTCAGTTTCAACCCAAGGGGCAGAGGACTGGCCAGAGGCCTGTGGGTATCTTCATGAGGAGCTGCCCAGCCTGGGGCTTGCTGGGATTGCCCCAGCAAGGTACCCCCAAGCCCCCGACATACCAAGGGGGAGTCTGTGGACCCAAGTCTGGGCACATAAAACCGGCTCCTACAGAGAGCAGTGTGCTATAATTCACCAATCTCAGAAGGGCCCAGGACACCTTTAAGGCAGATTTCCATGGGCCACGATATTAACATTATATTTAAATGTTACTTAAATCTATACAAACCAAAGGTAGGTATAAACTTCCTCTGTTTATAGTTTATAACTGAAGGTAAACAAAAACACCATTACAGATTGAGAAATAAGCCATTAGACCAGCAGAAGTGAATTAGCAACATCAGTTTAACATGAAAAATCGTGCAGCTTTTCGTGTACTGAATTTGCACCCAAGACCAGCCCATAGCCAGATCCTGGCACACAGTAGGGCCAGATTTTCATGGCCCTACTATGTGCCATGGGATGAAGCCCCACCACATCCCTCTCCTGTTACCTCTGCAAAGCACCTGCTCACACATGTGGCTCGGTGACATTCGGCCCTCCCCTGGGAAGGAGGCATCCACGGGCCAGCCTTGGATCTGTCCTCATTAGTCCACAGCAATTCATATAGTGTCATCATGATTGTAACACACTTAGGTCACTTGCAGGTATAAGTGTAAGGGGGCACTTTGGTGTAAGGCATTCGCCTCTATCAGTGGTTTTCAACCTTAGCTACACATTGGAGTTGTTTAGGGAGGCTGGAAAAATCCTAATGGTGAATCCTAATCAGGGCGAAATCCTAATCATAGTGAAAACCTAATCAGGGTGAAAAATCCTAATCGGGGTGAATCTCAGACCATTTCAGTCAGGATCTTTTTAAATGCTCCCCAGGTAATTACAGCCAAGGATCTAGATCATGTTCTCATCCCTCCCCCCCCCCCCCCACACACACACATACAACCAGTTTCTAATTCAGTAGGTCTGGCGACGGGCTGAGCAACTAGCATTTCAACTTGTTCCCAGATGCTGCTGATGCTGCTGATGCTGCTGGTCAGGGGACCACATTTTGGGAACTGATAACTTCAATAATCTGCATAAGTTTATATTGATTTGTTCTGGATTATCATAGATATTAAAGCACTGGCACCCAAAAGTCGTGAGTCGCAGAGAACCCATCTGAGAATGCCAGTTTGAGAAACAGCCACATTGTGGACCCAACATTGGATTTGGGACCCAAAGCCCCCCTTTTACTCCTGTACCAGATACTAGGGTAGATCACCTGCCTTTCTGAGCCGCTTACTTAGTGAGAGGGGAATTATGACCATCTCGGAGAGTGGCCGGGATGCTAACATCACTAAGCATTAGGGAATGTACATCAAAACCACAGGGAGATACCACCTCATGCCCACTCAGGCGGCAAACAAAAACGGAAAACAGAAAACAAACAAAAACAGAAAAGAACAAGTGTCGGCGGGGACATGGAGAAATTGGAACCCGTGCTCACCGTTGGTTGGAATGTAAGATGGGGCCGCTGCTCTGGAAAATAGCATGATAGTTCCTCAAATAATTAAAAATAGAATTACCGTATCAGGTAGCAATTTCACTTCTGGGTATATACCCCAAAATCACTGAAAGCAGGATCGCAAAGAGATATCCGTTTGCCCATTTCATAGCAGTATTACTCACATGCACTAAAAGGTAGAAGCAACCCAAGTGTCCATCAAGGGATGAATGATAAGCCAAATGTGGTCTCTACATATAACGGACTATTACTCAGCCTTAAAAGGGAAGACGATGCTGACACATGGTGCTACATAGAGGAACATCAAGGACATGATGCTAAGTGAAATAAGCCAGTCACCAAAAGACAAACACTGGATGACTCCAGTTACAGGAGGTACCGAAAGGAGTCAAATTCATCGAGACAGAAAGCAGAATGGTGGTCGTCAGGGGCTGGGAGGGAGGTGCTTGGAGGATGTGGTGAGTGCTGCATAGAAGTCAGGCTTTGTTAGGTGGGGGAGTGGGAGGGGAGACTTGGGCTTTGGTCCCAGCTCCATGACTTGATGGCTGTGTGACCTTTGTCGAGGTGCTTATCAGCACCGTAAAGATGAAGAAAGGGCTAATGGTCGCTGGCAGCTTGTGGTGAGTCTCAAATGTCTGTGGAAGCACTTTTTAAACAGCAAAGCACTAAATGGTGTATTTTGCAAATTAAAACATATTTCAAATGTTGTAGGGACACTTGTGAAACAGTTTATGAAAGCCACACACATCCATCTCTTCTGTCCATGTCCCGGGTGGGCTCTCTTAAAGGAGACCCTTCTTAGCGGTTTGTTGAGAATTCCCTACTGTTTGCCAAACTCAAAAAATGGATCTGAATCCCCAGGATGGTTGCTGGTGGGTGGCGCATATGAGGGGACCTGTTCAGTCTCACGGCATTTACTGCTTGGATCACTGTCAGAACGAGGTCCTCTTCTGGGATCTGCCCCATACGTAACTGGCAACTGGCGCTCAGCTCAATGAATGAATGCCTGAATGAATGAAACGAATAAAGGACTTTAAAGACATCCCTGCATAGCACAGTTAGCACAGAGCTCAAAAATTTGCTGACGCTTGAACATCTGTAACATAGCAAAGGGAAACGTGTTTTATGAGGAAACCAAGAAGGATCTTAGAAAACCAATTAATTGAGTAACATGACAGGAGATGAATTTCATTTAAGGGAACAATTTTAAGTGTTCACACAAGCTGATGGATTTTGGATAAGTTGTAACCTTTGGGAAAAAAAAAAAGATCTCAGTGTTGCTTTAGACACCACGATGGAGCCCAAACCCAGTGGCAAGCTTCACAATTGAGATGTTTCATCTGATCAGGGAGGGAAGAAAAGAGATGGAAATTATTTTAACGTCTGCAGGAGGAGTCCACCAAGAGAGGGGCCTGGAACATTCTCCCTCCAGAGAGAACTGGCCCCCAAACTGGAAGGGAAGAGCATCACCAGCAGCAGATCCACTAGCTTTCTCTTTTTGGGAAAACTGCAAAATAGCAGCTGGGAATAAAATGAGGGGAGTTCAAATTAGGAGCTCGCATTTATCTTACTCCATTTGGCAGAAGCCAACAGTCACTCAGAATGAAAAGCCCAAAATTTAAGGCAGAAAGAAGGAAATTGCTTTTTCTGGGCCACGTCTAATTAACCCTTGGAGCAACACAGCAAATCTGTTTTACTGCGACTCCTCGCTTAGGAAGACTCAAAAATAAAGATTAAATACGGGGTGTTCGTGAGTGGTGATTCTCCCCAGGATGTGACTCGCAGAGGCCATCAATCCTTGTGCCCAAAGGAGGAACTGGGTGGGGCAAGAAGAGGGTCTCTGCTCCTGTCGCATTCTACATGGAGGATGAGACGCACTAAGGAAGGAGTTTGCCTTCCAGAGACTTCGCCTATGGTTATAGTTGAAAAAAGGATGCGAAAAATCAGCTGGATGCTTCTTGCTGCCGGTTCTTCAAGACCAGCGGGGGTTTCCTTTGTCTGATGTATCCCGGCGTTGACCCTGACCGCCACCCCCCCCACCCCCTGCCCCACCAAAAAAAGACTTGGTAAATAGACACACACTCTCTGAAGGTCATCTCTCTCATTCTCCTGAGGTGTGGGGAAGGATTTCTTAAATTGTTGGGAAAGCTATTGGAAGGAAAAAAAAAAAAAAAGAAAAGAAAAGAAGGAAATCTGTAGCCCACAGGTGATCAATGACTCTGGGCAAAACCCATTTGAACGCAGTTTCAAATCGGCAGCAGGGCTGGTCTGAATGCTTAAGTGGGTGTGACAGCCCACCTTCCAGGAGAAGTATCTGCTTTGGCTCCTCGTATAAATAGCCACATTAGCACCACAGGCAGAGAATAACGCAATCTCCACCTTGAATATGCTAAGTGTCCTCATTATTCAAAAGGAATGAAACCGGCCAGGTGCACTGTTTAAATGAAGGGACACTGTTCAGGGCGGCTGCACAAGTTAATGACAGGCACTCCTCAGTTTAACCAGGTTGGTTTTACAGGCGGTCTAACTTTTGGAGCTGAAAAAGCCTGGCAACCAGGTATGAGTCCTACCTGGACAAAATAATCCCTGAGAACCTTCTCCACTTTCAGGATTGCCCGACTTTTTTAGGAGCCTCCAGGTTGTGTGGACACGATGCCTCAGAGAGCGGCCTCTGCTGGTGAGGCGCAGTATGGCAGCCCAGCTGAAGTAGCCAGCCTTGCACACAAAGTGCTTCCGAGAATAGCAAATGTTTATGTGAAGATCCTTGGTTGGGGGTGAGGAGAAAAGTACAGGCTCAAATGGCAATTATGTAACAATTCTCAAATGAAAGCTATGCTGAGGTCTGTGGAGTTCTGAAAAGATAGCTAACCATAAATAGCACATCATGGCTCAACCAACTCCCCTGCACGCAGGAGGGAGAAGAAGCTGGCACAGACCCTTTCTTTACAAAGTGTCTTCGATTCAGTATTTTGAGACATGCACCTAATTCCGTAATGGAAGCCAATGCAAAAGCGATTTCTTTAGTTATTTTCTCACCACCAATTAAAAAAAAAGAAATTTCCTATGCGTGAAGAATCATACAGTGGGCATCCCCCGAGTTTTAAGGCACACAGAGTTGGTTCCCAGAAAAACAAAGACTTATTTGTCAAGATCATTTAAAACCTCGCATCAGAAGGTCGAGGTGTGATGCCTAGAAACAGCGGGTCAGAGTCCGAAGGGCCCCAGGGGGCCATCTTCCCAGCCTCCCCCACTGTACAAGATGGAGGAACTGAGCCCCGAAGAGCCGTGCTTAAGTCCCAAGGGTCTTTGGGCAAAAGGCTAATCTATTCATGGACAAACTCAAGGCTCATCGCTACCAGCCCAGGGCTCCTTGTTATGTGATAGCCCAGCTCCCGCATTTTGTAGTGAACTTCCCATTGAAATAGGCTATCCCCTTATCCCTCCAAAATATGATTCCCTGGTGAAATTCCAATAATTTTCCACCAAGCCATATTTCTCAGCCTGCCCTCCCCGCCCCCCAGGAAATGGTCCTAACTTGTGATTCAGAAATGATGGTTCTGGTAACATCACAGGCCCTCTAACGAGGTTAACCTGGATGACTATCACTATGGTAATATGGGAAGGTGTGCCTGGAAGGTTAACCACACAAGAGCGTGAGAAAAAGGAGCCCACCCAGCCCACCCCGAACCCTCTTCCTACAGGAGGAGCAGCTTCTGCCCCCCAGCCCCCAGGGCCTCTTGCTGGAGAGGAGAACTTCCGTGCCCTTCAAGAGACAATTAGAGTCATCCTAAAGAAAGCTGAATTAGAGAGAATGAGCCTCCATGGATTCAAGAGTTTCTTCCCTCCCAACGTCCCTTATGTTCCTCATAATGGATCCTTTCTTTAAACATTACACCCCTCAATTAGCTCATAATTGCTGTCCGTGCTGTATGAATTATGCATCGCGCAATGCGAATCCAGGTTCCCTGGTACTGGACAAATCACAAGCTGTTGGAGAAGCTGGAGTAATTACCAAAACAATCCCAGGAGACCTGGACGAAATGAACATTATCTGGTCACCAGGTCGTTCTTCCGCCCTGCCTTTCCCACCTGCAGCCCAGATTCACCCCCTCCCCACGGAGCATTAATAAATAGTGGCTGGGGCACGAGCGCATGCCCTGCGCCGAGCAATGTGTGAAGACGCCTTAACATTTTTATCCTTTGCCATCCTTGGGAGGCAGAGACTACAATTTTATATATCATACAACTTAGCTTAAAATACCCTCTCCTTCTGGAGTTTCTGGGTCTCACATGCTGGGGCGTGGGTGAGGTTCACCTTTGGGACATAAATGGAAAAGAGAGCTTGTTTCAGTAAGTGACGAATGTCATGACAAAGGATGGCTTGAAGCTACACAAAAGGACAAAGAGGGCACTTGGGAAATACTCAATGTGTTCATTACCAGTCAAATTACATTTATTGAGTCTACTTGTTAAGAACCTCTAAAGAAGGGTTAATACACACACACACACACACACACACACACACACACACACACAAAAGCATTAAAATTGCACTTCTTCCCATATATTCATATTCATGTATGCAAATTCTTAACGATCTATCCTTTCAAACAATTATCTCAAATCATCTAGCTACTACTACTACACACACACACACACACACACACACACACGCATGGGTGCACACACACACACACACACACAGGTGTGTATGTTGGTTATATCAGGTTGACTGGTAAGGACATGTGTCCCTACCTTCCTTTTACCACCATCTCTCCAGGTAAATTTGGAGGGTAACCCATCACTGCAATTACACTTATATTCAGGCTCTTTGCACAAGATTTGTCCAGATTTTTATTTCCAAAGCATCTGCAATCAGACAAATTGTCCTCTATAAGTTCATTCAGCTTAAGGAGGTAAATGTTTATCTTTGGTTTCCAAGCATTTGTTAGACAAACGTACGGCCCTCTCTCAATCCTGCCCATCTTTCACGGAAGCAATGTTGAGCTCATGGCTGCTTCGAGCTCTGGTGTTGCCAGAGGTAAAGAAGATGTGATCTCTACTTTCCCATAGCTCGTGATCTGCCGGAGGCCGCTGTCATCTGAAATGGTGCTCGGGGCTCAAAAAAGTGAAGGCAGGCAGGCCGCAGCACCGCCGGCTAATTTCATGTTCATTGTCTCGCTGTTTGCTCATCTGCAAAATGGGATTAAGGAACAGTACAAATTTGCAGTGTTAGAGTATTCTCTAAGCAGGACTTTTGAATCCATTTACACTTTTCAACAGTCAGGCACGTATCAGAGTTTTTACTTAAAAAAAAAAAAAACAAGCAGACACCGTTTTGAAATTAATGCTGACACAGAATGGAGGGCCGAAGGGACACCCAGAGACTTCTTTTTCATCTTGCTCTCTGTCCAAGGACAATTCACCTATCTTGTCTGCTTGCTACTTTCTTCATTGGACAAAAGATGAAGTCGAACAAATGGCCTTTAAGGTAGCTTTGATGTTTAAAAGTCAATGATTTTATTTATAGGTAACAAATCACCAACCCCTTTGGTGGTCTTCCCAGCCTCAGGAAATATGATTGGGGTCAAGCCCGATGGGGTGGATGGAAGGTGGGCTGTGGTGGTTGTGATGGGTGGGCGTTACCTAGTGGTTTGTGAGTGATGTCGCCAAGAGGGGTGGCAGGGAGCCAAGGTCAGGAGATCAGAGACACCAGAGCGTTCATCAAACCCCAAGAGTGAGCTAGGATTTCAATAGAAAAGCGACATCAAAGTTGAGAGCAGAGGAGCTCAAGGGATTGATGTAGGGCCCGGGCAGATGAGGCCTACTCCTCAGCACAGAAATTTGTTCATTCATTCACTCACCCGACGAATATTTCTTCAGTTCCTGCTGCTTGCTGGTTGTGCCGGGTGTTGCAAGCACAACGCAGGCAAGACAGACATGGGCCCCTGTCCTCATGAGGTTTGCAGTCTCATGGGAGAAGCAGACATTAAGAAAAGAACCACTGAAATGTATAATTATCAGCCCTGATCAATGCTCTCATAGAGTAGCCCAGGTGGTCATGCAAGCCGAAAGAGCAGATCAAATCAGTCTGCAGTCAGGGAAGCCATCCTGGAGGAAGTGACAATTTCCATAAATGACAGGCACTGTGGAGATGCCATTCTATATGGGCATTGGTATTTCTCGCTTAAAGGGGAGAAGAGGGAGGAATCCTTAAAGGGCTGGTCAAAACAGAAGGGCTATCACTTTTTGTCACTATAATTGGGTTTATAGATAAATATAGAGAGAACATCAACATATTTCTTGCATCAAAGTTTCAAAAACTGCTGTAGCCATATCTGTTGCTTATGGAAGAGCTCAGGTTTGAGTTCGGGTTCTGGCTTTTCATGAGTGAACTCTCCTGGAGCTTTAAGAGCTGTAGGTGAGTTGTTCCTGTAAGCAGACACGGAACATGGGCCCCGGGTAGCTTTAAATGGACTCTCTCCTCCCACTCCTGCTTCCTGCCCATGATCCTTCCTGAGACAGAACTACCCAGAGAGAAGACTAGAAGGCAAGAAAGGAAGGAGATGAGGATTCACAAATTTTACAATTGTTCTAGAGTTTCTAAAGTGTGTTAAATAGCAAAGAAGTTTCACCAAATATTAGTAAATGTTATGTGGGGGCTGGGGGGAAAGGGTCCAGAATTCAATACATCTAGGAAATAGATTAAATAGTTATGCAAACTTTCATTGCAGGACTTATTGGAACCTTGGATATGATAATGTGCATTATAAATCTTTAATTAGGGGTACAACTGGGAATATTTTCCAAACATATTTGACCATGAAACATGCTTTCCTAGGAATATTTCTTGGGTGTATTGTGCTTCGGAACGCATCTTAGCAAATGCTGTTTAAATAAGTCAGATCTAGGATTTAAAAGTGAAATAGATCTTAGAGACCACCTCATCCAAATCTTCCACTTTGTGCAGGAATATGAGTAAAAAACCATTGATCTAAATCCACTTTTCGGCATTATAGTATGTGTTTCTCTTATACTATGGACGTACACCCTATTAAGTTGTAGGAGGAAAAAAATGCCATAAAGGAACAAGGAAGTTCCTTCACAGTACCAAGTGACTTTGGGAATGTCGCTGCTCTGGACTTCAACTTCATTATGTGTTGAATGAAAACGACACACCCTTGGGCTGTTGAAGAGTCAACCCTGTATGTAAAGTGCCTGCTACTGACGAGGTGCTCTTATTAGCTCCCACCCTGAGAAATAAGCATCGTGCTTTATATAAATACGATACGCAAATATTCTATATGCAATATGCAAATATTCAAGACATTTTTTATAACGTTGGGTTTATCCTGGCCCCTTAGGGAACACATTAAGGCAAAGTAAAATCCTCTGTTCAGTTCTGCTGGTTTAAATGATTCCTTGTCCTCCCAGGAAGTGCTCCACTTTATAACCTAGTGTTAAACTTAATTAAAGACAAATACTTCGGAGTTTATCATCCT
Organism: Nasua narica; assembly: GCA_028533885.1. Taxonomy (NCBI): domain Eukaryota; kingdom Metazoa; phylum Chordata; class Mammalia; order Carnivora; family Procyonidae; genus Nasua; species Nasua narica. The sequence goes on along the minus strand of CM052812.1, from coordinate 31,980,588 downwards.
TTATAGGAATCTAGGCTTCAGAATCAGAGCATTTCAAAATTTGCTCCTTTACATGTTAGAAAACTAGAAATAGATCCACAGGAGGAAGTGACTGGCCCAAGGTCACTGCCCGATCTAGAAGCAATCCCAACTCCAGTTAAGCTAGTAAAGCCTAGCCTCAAGCCTTTTCTCCAAATCAGCCACTCGTCATTTATTTTGTTGGAAGCCAGAATTATTTTGTAGGACCCAGAATGCCAAACGGCTTGCTCTTGGGTTCTCTCTCGACCTCTGTAAACTCAGAGGAATTTTTACTTCCCAAGGTGAGAGGATACAGTTTGTTGGAAAGAGGAAAACCTTCAGCTATCAGTTTGGGGCTTTGTGCCAAACAGAGGGTTTGGCTGGTTGTTGCAGGGATTGAGCTCGAGTCCAAGCTGGGCACGGGCCTCTTTCGGCGACCGACGGGGGAGGGAAGGGAGAATGCTCAGCTCCGAGAGCACCTCCTTCCTGATGTGCGCACAGCGCAGCAGGTGCCAGGCAGCAGCCCCGACAGTTAGGCAAATCGGGCGCAGATTTTAAAAACAAAAACAAAGGTACACTGATGGCGCCGAAGGCAGCATTTATGCAACATGAGCGTAAATAACAAGAGCGTTGACGCTCGCTCTCTGCTTTCTCTCTGGTACTGATCCACGTGGTGCTGGGGCAGCACTGCCGATGGAACAGGGACAGATGTGGAGCCTGTGGGTCTGGGTTCCCATTCTGCTCCTCCACGCCTGGACTGGTGAGCTCCAACAAGGCGTGCTCGGTCCTTCCCATCTGATCCCTTGTCTGTCCGTCCTATGGAGATGCTAGCTGCCTCAAATCCTCTTTATAAGAAGGAAAGGAGAGACTGAACAACCAATACGCTAGGGCTGCTCCAGAGCGAACATCGAGCTCGGTGCTAAAGGGGGAGTAGGATCCCTTTCAGCCCTTCCTGGTCCCCCTCTATTGGGGCGCTTGCACCCCAGCTTCATTAAAATATCCCTACAAAGTGCTCACCCAACAGCATGGAAGTTCAAGGCAGGCCTTTGCCATTCTCCAGGATGCTGTCTTTGCTTGTTCCTGGCTCACATCAGAGATTTGGGTTTTGCAGTCATTGGGCTCCCAGGCACATGAGCTGCTAAGGGGATTCTATGGGTGACCGTCTAATCGGCTTGAGCAAAATCTGAGGCTCTGTCATGTAAGGAGGGAGCACAGCGGACAGGTCCTGGAAACCAATTTTACCAGAGAGCCACCCTGGCGGTTCATGCCCACAGGGTGCGTCTCCTGGTTAGTAGGTCGTGGATCCGAGCTCGCAAGGTGGCGTGGGGTTTCAGGTAGCGGGCACTGCTGTAGCGAGCACAGGCTAGGGCCTGGGGTGCCCAGCAAGGGGGGACGATTTCGCCTCTGGGGAGCGGAAATCAGACTAATCCTGATGTGCTTGTTCCAACTGGACCTCAGCCCATTAAAGGATCATGAGGAGGATGGGAGGCCCTGGCTGCCTCACTGAAAATAGGACTAGAAGGTACCTTAGAAGGTAACCAGGTTTAAGCTTCTCTGAGAACTCAAATGGCCAGGCATCCCCCAAAGCACACTCCTAGAAGATTTTCTTCCCACCTGGAAAATAAAGTCCTAAATCCAAGCAAGACTGTTGCCCAGACAACAGAGGAGAATTGAGGTGGGCAGCCGATGTCACCTGGCCATCTCTAATGTCACCGACGGGAAAACTGAGGCAGTGAAGATTTGCAGGAGGACACACAGGGAGCTAGCAGACGGTCCTGAGAACCAAGCTCCTGTCCCTGGGGAAGCGTGCTTGGTCTGGAGAGCGAGCCGCATCACTCGGGCCGGCGGGAGGCACACGCCGCCCTAATCAGGAAGTGGGTTCCAAGCTCACCTGGGAAGCCGAGGCTCACAGAGGAAACCCTGCCTTCCGGTTTCCCCCTGCAACAGCCCCAGCCTCGCCATTGCCAACCTCCCGGTCCGGGAGCCAGGAACGTCCTCCCGTCCCTGACAAAGACATGAGCTCGCCTAAAACTTGCACCTAAGTTTGCTTCTCTTGACTGGATCAGTGATGGGAGCAATTACCTGTCTAAATACTTCTCCCGCCACCCCCCCAGGCAAGGTGCCCCCCCCAGGGGGACCCGGGTATGGAATTGGTCGTGGAGACCGGAGGATAGTTTCAACCAGAGAAGTGCGTCCACTCATCTTTGCAGACATTCACTGAGCGCCTACTATGTGCCAGTCCCGGATGCCAGACAGATCTAACCAGTGCTCCGGGCGGGCACGGCCGCCTTTCTGAATGTCAGCCTCCCAACCCTGGGCTTTGTGCGGGCTCTCTTTCTTCTTCACTCTCTTTCTTTCTTTCTTAAGCCACCAACAAAACTCTGACCTCTCCCCAGCACACAATGCAGGCAGTCACTCATGCATTAACAACCACCGGGCCCCAAAGGTCGTTTCTATGACAACCCCGGGGTCCTTAATGACCCTGGCAGGCCAATGATTTTGTTTTGTTTGAGAGTGAAGGAATAATAAGTCAGGCCGGCAAGCTCGGGCGCTCGCCCCCTCCCCCGCGCCCCCTCCGCCAGCCGCTCGCTCGGATAGACTACTGTTCATTATCTGGCTGCTGCATCAGCCCCAGAGACAGGGCGGCAGCCAGCAATGAAAGACAAGAGCCCGGCTGCAGACAAAGGGCTGTAAAGGACCAGAGTGTGCCCGGCATCCAGGGCTGCCCGGGCTTCATTAATTCCATCGCCGGCCAGGGAGCCGGAACGAGGGCCCTGGGGTCCCCCGCTCCTGGAGTCCGAGGAGCCCACATGAACCCCAAACCACAGTGCAGAGCCTGGTTGGGAGGTCTCTCCATCCAGGGGGCGGGCGGGCTGGCAGCAGGCGGCACCACTCCCAGTGGCAAGACCTATCATTTTAATGATGGGATGAGCGAGGCAATTAACGTGCAGCCCCTCCACCTTCCGTGGGATCGCCAGTAACTTGGGAGGCTGGGCCGGAGCGCCCGGACAAAGGAGGGAAGCGTGGCCTCCCAGCTGATTCCTGTCCCCCGAATCTGGGTGAGGCGTTGCCCCTCTAGGGGCTCCCATGGGCTTTTCTGTTTCTGCCCTGAGAAACTTCCTGGGGAGGAAGCTTTCATTGTCTTCTGATCTTGGGGCAGACAGGCCTCCAGCTTGTCACATCAATTTTCAAATGTGATGTTTGGCAGCATGGGATTTTGCTAGCAGACACTTGGAATTATTTTTGGTGTGTGTGTGCACGGCTGAAATCCCCCAGAATAAGTCATTATCCTGCAAAAAAAAAAAAAAAAAAAAAATCTGCTCCTACTGTCTGCCCGGTAGCCCAATCAGCTGACTCATTCTCCACGCTTTCCCTCAAGTAATTAGCGTTTTCATTTTTCCCAACCTGCCCATTAGATAAACTCCAGGATCTCATTCTGGTGAAGCACATTTTTGTGAGTTGACTTGCCCCAGCCTCTCCCGGAGAAACAAAAGGAGAGGTCTTGAAGAAAGGCACAGAGATGTGTGATTTAGGCCCACGTTCTCCCACCTGGACTGCTGCTTCATTGAGGAGAGGGACGAGGAGGGCCGTGTGTCGATCGGGGAAGAGCCGGCACAGCGCCCCGGATGGTGGGTCCCTGCCTCTGCTGTTGGTCTCCCGTGTGATGCTGTGCAAGGGTCCCTGGCTATTCCCTAGAGCTTCCTGAAGCCCTCTCAGAGCTCACTAATCCAGAAAAGCAGAAATGAGACACTGCTGGGTGCAGGAAGGGCACCCCCCCCCATGTCCTGCCCCTCTCTCTGGCCTCAGTTTCCCCTCTGTCGAATGAAGGGCTGGCTCTGGATCAGGAATGGAAACCTCTGCAGAGGCCAACAGGCAGCATGGATGATGAGAGGGGAGGCGAGTCCGGGAGGACTGGAGGGCACTCCCCCAACCCCCGCTAAGTCAGGTGGTTGTAGGACAGCTCCTCTGGGACTGTAGACCCAGGATTGCCAGAGATCCCGAGGTTTCTCAAGAGAAGACCGAACTTAGATTTTTTTTCCCCAATGTGAAATTTCCAGATTTTTAAATGTGGTCAACTAACTCTAATCTTTTAGAATATTATGTTGATCTAAGAAAACACACTTGCCTGTAATGTGTGGTTCCAGGGTTCCCAGTTTATAGCTTCTGCTCTAGACCTTTGCAGCTCCAAGTGTGGTCTGACGACCAGACACGTCGGCATCACCTAGAGGCTCGCTGGAAATAAAGATCCACAGGCCGCCTTCCAGATCTCTTGCCTCATCAGCCAGCGATCACCTTGCACACCGACGTTCGTGTAGCCACCAAGTGGCTCTTCAAGGTCTTTGAAATCTGCCATCTAGCTCTCCTTCCTTGGCACATTCTCTAGCACCTTCCCTGAGTGCAAGTTGGCTCTCTGAGCCTCCCACGTGCACTTTTGTCACATCACAGGGAAGAAGGATGGCCCCGTTGAGAGTATAAGAGACCGAAGCGTGTAGGCTCATGGTAGGGACCCTAGACTCATTGGGTCCAAACCTTTCCCTCTGGTGGGCGGGGGAAGATTTAAGCCATCCAGAGCAGATAGCTCTGTATTCTCTCCTCTGGGGGATGGAGGGGCAGAAGGGGCTGATGCTCAGACTCATAAAAAATGCAAACTTTTTCAGTCTTCCGTTCCTAGAATTTACAGCCATTGACACAACTGACCACGATTCTTTCCCCAATTTTCCTTCTCAGGCGGTCCTCGATCTGACATCTTCCTGGTTTGTATCCACTTCTTTGAAAGCCTTCCCAGTCTACTCTTGAGTTTCTGTCCCTCTCCAATATTCTGAGTGTGGGCTGTCCCCAGGGTCGGCTGTCCCCAGGGTCGGCTGTCTCCACGGCAGCGTTCTTGCAAGCCCTTAGACCTCTGACTCTACTTCTCAGCTTTGATCTCTCTGAAGGATTGTGGCGCTTTTCCAACTGCTCGGTGGCACCTCGGCCTCAAATGACCTAGAAGGAAAACATGACCTGTGCTCCAAAGCTCACTCTACTCCTGGTCGCACAACCAATTATAGTGGCCTTGCCACTCAGGCTCGACTCTGGGTGCCAGGCTGGCGAAACAGAAAGGGCCAAAGGCCTGTGCTCTGATGTTAAACCACACAGCTTCAATGTTCTCATCCCCAACGTGAGCTCTTCCAGGAGCGAGTGCTCAAGGAACAGACAGGTCAGCAAAACAAGTTTACGAACATACTTTGTTTTCAACTCACCGTTATAATTAATATTTATTTCCCACCCTCCTTCCATCCATATCCAACAGCTGCAAGATTCAGTTTATGCCACCTCTTGGATCTCTCTCGCCCATCTCCCCCCCCCGTCGCCCTAGGCAGCACCCTCATTAACCATTACTCATCCCTCGCGATGCTGCAAGAGTTTCTAGGCATGAAACTCCCGAAGACCTCCAGATTACTCTGCCTAAGGCACAGAGCTCAATGAAGCTCTTTTTGTCTAGAATTGCGAATATATCTTCTGTGCCCTCGGATGGAAGTCCCCAGTCTTCATCCTGACTTTCAGAGTCCTTCCCAACATGACCCAATGTGTCCCACATTCTTGGGTATCACACACACCAGACGCCGTGGACAAATAGAAGGTGTGTGTTTTCCTACTGCTGGCTGAGCCCGTAACATTTCCCGTGGCTGGGATGGTCTTCCGCTGTCAATCTCACCTAAATCCAAGAGCCTGCAAGTGTTTGCGGCTCAGTTCCGGGTCACCTCCTCTAATGAGTGCTCAGTTATCTCCCCTCACCCCTAGTTCAATGCCACTTTGTCCCTGCCCCATACGATGCTATATCCCGGGGATTAGCTCCACCAGCTCAGGCCGCTGGGACACAATAATATAGACGGGGTGACTTTGACAACAGAAATGTATCTTGCCGTAGTTTGGGGGGAGAGAAGTCCAACGTCAAGGTTCCGACCAATTCATTTTCTGGTGAGGACCTGCTTTCTGGCTTGTTGATGGATGGCCACCCTCTTGTTGGGCTCTTGCATGGTCTTTCCTCAGTGTGGGCTTTTGAGACAGGCAGAGAGACTGAAGGGGCTGCTCTCTGGGGTTTCTTTTTATAAAGACCCTAGCTCTGGACACTAGTCCAGAGACCCACCATTATGATCTCATTTAAGCTTAATTACTTCCTTAGAGCCCCCATTTCCAAAAACAGCCACACTGGGGTCAGGGCTCCACATAGAACTTTGAGAGGATGGGACATTCAGTCGTAACAGGATCTTCTGTGTACATCTCATTTCCTCTTTTAAGCCCCAAGCTTTCCAGGGACAGAGTGTGTGTCTTACGTATTTCACGGTATGTAATGATTCCATCTGTGTGATGGTGCTCAGCAAACACTTGTTGGATGAGCTTGCAAACAAGGTCTCCACCACCGCCTAAGGCACCAGGCCCATCAATCACCTGAAAGGCTCCGAGGCTTTTTAATTCAGTGCCTCGTTCCACATGCTGCCCTCCACCAAGATCTAGCCCTTCCCTCCACCCACGGATGCAGGACTTAGTTCATCCATCCCTTTTTTTTTTTTTTTTAGACCTTCTACCTGTTTCCACCAAGTAAATCGAGGGTTTCTCACCAGCCTACTGGGTATTCCAAGGTTTACCTTTACAGCATAGTGATGTCCATTTGCTTCTCTGCCTCTGTCCCCAAATGACATACTTAGGGCAGGGACTGGGGCTTCCCGTTCTCATGTACCCAGCACCTGGCATCGTGCTTGACAACTAATAACAGCCCAATTCGATGTTTGTTGAAAGAAGAAATGAATAGAAACAGGAATATTAGGAGAAAATTTCCTTATCGTTCCTCTAAGCTTCCTGAAATTGCCTTTTAGAAGCAAATTTGTTATAACACTTCAGACAATGACCCTACAGGACTGTTCATGGGATAGGCTCATATCAGATCCCGTGACAATGAAAAAAATTGATTAGTGTACAGAGAAGGTGAAAGAAGAGAAGTTGCAGATCTATATTAAATTCGAAAAGAAAATTCCTCAATAAGGGTAGCTTCCTTGAGAAATATGCCGGGAAACAGCCACAAGTACTCGGTTCCCCTCATTCCCGCGCGGCGTGCTATTCCCATCCGGGACGATGCAGGCACACGGACGTGAATCCGTTGGATCCAGAACAATTCTGATTGCGGTCACAAGAAATGGCAATAAGACACTCACGGAGCCGAGCATTCCGCTAAGTACTAGCATATCCCCATTCGATGCTCGCAACAATCATGAAAGGTCAGAATTATGATGATTCCCATTTTATAGTTAAGGAAACGAATGAACTCGCCCAAGGACATGAAGCTTGTGAACAGCCCGGGGGGGTCAATCCCGCCGTTCGCCAAGGGCGTGGCACTTTCAGTGCTGACATCGGGGAGGTCCCAGGCAAAGCAGGACTAGTTGGTCATCCTATAAGGGATTCCCGTAGGGTTTGAAGCTAGTGTCTGACACCAGAATTTGAGCTATTCAACATGATTCAATACCTGCTTGGAAAAGTTTCCAGCGGCCAAATTCGTGGGCTGAGCTAAAGTTTTCAAAGCGGTAAGTTCTTAAGTATTATCAAGCATCGTTTGGTGTAGGAGTTTCTGCTCCAAGACTGGCCCCTCTGAGGGCGGGGGCTCTCACACTTACTCCTCCTCCTTCATCTCACGGTCCCAACATGAGACTTTGCACACAGTATGTGTGCAGGAAGACTTGGTCGAGGTCAAGTTCTTCTCCAGTCACTGGAAGTGGGAATTGATCACAGGGGTCCTCGGGCATTACCGCCTTTCTCGCTCTTCTTCCCTCTCCTGCCTCTGCACACACCCGAACGGCTGCCTTTCTCCCCATTACTCTTCCAGGTTTCTCAGCTTGTCTGTTGCACTAGGGAATGTGTGCCGCACAGTAGGATCGGGCGTCGCTTTGCCTTTCCCTCCTTAACAATGTCCCATTATTCTCTCGGAAGTCCTAGCTTCCCTGTTTGCCTTCCTGGGATTCCTCTTCTGGGGAATTATTTACTCGGAAGGCCCATTCCGGCTGCCAGATCCCTAACTGCGATTGCCAATCAGCTTGCTGTCCAACACATCACACCGTCTGCATTTTCCCTAATTTAGGACTTCGTGAAGGATTAATCAGTATGGTGGAGATCCCTGGTTGTCACCCAATATCCATTCTCCCTTCTTGCCCTAGGAATAAAATATTTACCAGGGTGCATGGTTGCCCCGATTCAAGGCCACATCTCCTAATCATTCTTGCGTGGCTATGGAGCGGAGTCCTGGCCGACGGGATGTTAGTGGCCGTGTCTCATACTATCTTCCGGGACCTTTCCGGGTGGGAGCTGGTGTGCACATTTTATATTTTCTTTTCCATCATTTTCTCTTTCCTGGAACATAACGTCCACCTTAGACTAGGAGGGCAAGGGCTGCACTGCAAGGATGGCAAGGTGGGGATCTAGAAATTTCCTGTAGGGTGCTACACTGACCCTTCCACTGGACCTTGCTCTGCCTACCCAGATTTCTATATAAAAAGTAAACAAGCTTCTATCCTGGTCAAGCCACAGTTGTGTTTTACTTTTCGTTTAGTTGCAGTTTCAGTCCTAAATGAGATCGTTGCCATGATCCAGGTTGCTGCCTGAGATGAAGTGTGCGTCACCTTACGCTCAATTACACCTGCAAAACACAGAGACACGACTCGGCTTCCGTGTTCATACTGCGGAGATGGAAAACAAAAGCCCTCCGGGGGCCAGGGGATCATCTGCTTCCCCCTCCCTGTCCCATGCTCTCTGCCTCTTGGTGCTGGAATAGCTCAGTCCAGGCTTTTGTTCCAACGGCAACAGATTCTGCCGAATATCTAAGGAGTGACTTCGCTCCCTGAGCACCTCTGTGCACTCCATTGTACCTCTGATCTCCATTACAGCAGAAGAGAAGGTCTTTGTAGCTCCTGATCCTTAATGTTTTTAATGAAGCGACTTCCAGGAAAAATATAACATGAAAAACGCTCCCCCAGGCGCTGTCTAGCCCGCCAACCCCCAACTCAGCATGGACTAGAAGCTTCCTTGCCGAGCCCACCCGAGTGACCACAGCTTGAGAAGATGGCCTGGCCTAGAGTCGCATAGGGTACTCAGCAGTGTTAGCTGAATCTGAGTCATGGCTTGGAGCCCAAGTACGACGTCCTGTCTCATTTCATCTCTCTTGGGCACATGCTGTCTCTTACCCTTTATAATATAAAGCTTATATTAGCTTTAACCAGCAGTTTGTTATGTAAAATGTTCCACATGACAGCTCAGCTTTGCCCTAATTCCCCCATTTCCTGCAACCTCTCAAAGATCTTTCTTAATGTCTTTGCTCTGTAATCCATTAATTTCTATTTTATGAGTAGAGACTTCCCTTGATATTTCTTTGCTACTGCCCGTTTTTTCTCTTTCTCAGTCTTTTTTCCCCTCCTCTTGACATCCTTTCTCATCCTGCTCTTCTCCACGTTTGATACAAACCTCCCCCATTTTAGGTCAGGCCTATTGTCCAATATTTCATCCAGCATGCAAAGGGAAGATAAACGGTCAAGACACCCTTCTCAGAAACCAAAGCAAAAAAGGTTCTCTTTGTGTAGTTCAGGGGTAAGACCTAGTTTACAATGCCATTTCACCCTCCTGGATCTTTTTCCTTTCCTTTTCTCCTGTGAGCTCCTTCCCTCCTGTGCTCCTCTCTCCCAGGACCCATAGCACAGACCTAAGAAGGCACTCGCTTCACCTCTCCTGCCTCACCATGAGCATCCTGGAACCAGGGATCATGTCTTTTCCTTTTTTCCATGAAGCCAAACAGCTCCTAGTGCATAGTAGTTTCTGCACAAATGTTAAATGATTGGATGCCATAAACCATTCAGCTTTCTTTGTTTTAAATGCATACTTTTCTGATCATGAACTAAGAAGGTGCTGGGCTTCCTCAAAATTACCTGGGCTTCATCAAAATTTAAAACTTCTGCTTTTCAAAAAGTACTATTATGAGAATAAAAAAAATAAGCCACAGACTGAGAGACTATAAAGGTCTCATATCTGAATATTTAAATAACTTCAAAAATCAGGGGCACCTGGATGGCACAGTCACTTAGGTGTCCGACTCTTGGTTTTAGCTCAGGTCGTGATCTCAGGGTCCTGAAATCGAGTCCTGCAGTTGGCTCAGTGCTCAGTGGGGAGTCTGCTTGAGTTTCACTCTCCCCTCTCCTCATGGCCCTCCCCACCCCATGTGCTCTCTCTCACTCTCTAGAATAAATAAATATATCTTTTAAAAAAATAATTCCAAAAATCAGTGGTAGCAAAAGCTCAACAAATAAGTGGCAAAATATTCAAATAGATCCTTTATGAAAGAAGATGTATAGATAGAAAATAAGCACATGAAAAGGTACTCATCCTCATTAGCATCAGGGGGAAGCAAATTAAAACCATAATAAGACACTGTTCCCCCTTAAAGTGGCTGAAACTAAAAAGACTGACCATTCCAAGCGCTGAGGTTAAGAAGGAACCAAAATACACACACTGCTGGTGGTCACGTAAAATGGTGCCACCACTTTGGAAAATAGTTTGAAAGTGACATAAAAAGTTAAACATACGCCTACATATGACCCAACCAGTCAATCTTCGGTATTTACCCACAAGAAACGGGAGCATATGTTCACACAGAGACTTACAGATGAATTTCAGGGCAGCTTGGTTTGCAGTAGCCAAACACACTGGAAACAACTCAGACATCAGTCAACAGATCAGTGGATTAAAAAAAACCTGTGGTACGCCCACGCAGTGGAATACTACTCAGCAATAAAGAGGAATGAATACTCAATACACAGTACAACACACACAAACCTTAACATAACCTTGCAGCATGAAAGAAGACAGACAAAAAGGGTCCACTCTGTGATTCCATTTATGTAAAATTCCAGGATATACGAACTAATCTATAGTCACAGAAAACACATGAACGATTGTTTAGGACTAGAGTAAGAGGGTCAAGGAGGGACTTCATGGGAGCAAGAGGAAACGCTGGAGGGGTGACTGGACATGCTCATGACCTTGATGGTGTTATAGGTGTATACATTTGTCCAAATATATCAAACGGATACTTTAAATATGTGCAGTTTCTCACCATGAAGAAGAATGGTTAAGTATGTGACAAGATGGAGGTGGTAGCTGGTACTACAGCAGCTATCTTCATTTAGCAATGTAGAAAGGTACCAAGTCAACAACTCCTACACTTACTCATTTGAGAGAGAGAAGGAGAGAGAGAGGGCACTCAAGCAGGAGGAGGGACAGACGGAGAGGGAGAAGCAGACTCCTCGCTGAGTGGGGAGCCTGACATAGGGCTCAATCTCAGGACCCTGGGATCACGACCTCAGCCAAAGATAGAGGTTTAACCAACTGAGCCCCCAGGGGCCCCAACACATCCTACACTTTAAGCTTACCCAATGTTATGTGCCGATTATATCTCAGTCAAGCTGGAAAAAATAGAAGTGCAATTTATCATATTGTTCATTTATAAAAAAATAATTAGAATAATTATTATTTATGTATCTGTGTATTGTTTATTATTCTTTATTGTTTATACTTCAGAAAGGTGGATGGACAGAAATAGGTGATAGCTAGATGATAGCTAGATGATAGATAGATAGATAGATGATAGATAGAAGCTTTTGATTACCACCACCATTCTTTCAATCGCTCTTGTTTTCTTCAGAAGCTAGTCTATCCACTTCTTTCCACTATTTTCATAAAATAAAGATACCACGCATGAAGCTATAGTCAAGAGGCAGATTAGTGAAACCGGATGAAAGGTTCCTTGACTCTGCTATTAAAAATTGTGTCTGGGAAGATGTGATGCTACTGTATTTGTAGTTCTGACACATAGTTCTCGCTTTTTCCTCAAGCACCTTGTTGTTGGCCACAATTAGGAACAGTGACGTGGGAGGAACTTGGAGCCTGGGCTCAGTTTGAGACTCTAGGTTAGTACTAAATGCACGAATGATTCTGCTAAACAGAGCTGGCTGTGACGTCACAGCCTGGGCCAATGGAAACTGCCCAAAGTAAGGAGCGTTCCCTCTGTGACTTGTCGGGCTCCCTTCTCAGGGCCAGGACACAAAGATGAATTTGCTCCAGCTCCACCCTTTCGTGCTGGGGTGGCTGCAGGGCTCCGCCCTTCACCTGGCCGGCCCTAACACAATGGGAGAGGCACAAACTAGTGCAGGGGGAGTCCCGGAGAGGCGGTGGAGGTTTACCCTCCCGACGCCAGCGGAGACAGTCTGAGCAGTAAGTGCTGAAGGTCAGTAGAGTTGACCCTGGAGAGGGGCGAGCGCCTTTCAGGTAGAGCAAACAGCATGGACAGCAGCAAACAGTGCAAGATGAAGCCTGGTGTGCTGCGTGGGGGTGACCCTAAGGGAAGGCCGAGTTGAAGTTGGCCCTGGGCTGGCGAGGGGGTTCCCTCCGCTGGTGAGCAGGAGGGGCCCTTCCCACTGGGCCCTCCCGCCACGGCCCAGGCAAGGCGACTTAGGGGCTGCTTCTCTCCTCCCTGGCATTGGCCGGTCAGGGGGACAGCCGGCAGTGACAGCAAGCTCAAAAGGCAGAAGGAACTCTACCTAGAAGGAGGAGCCTTTGCAAAGGAAACATCATAGGGAGTGTGAAAACCTGGAGCTTTTTTTGTCCTAGCCATCCTCTCTGAGATCTGGTGATCGCATCGCACGAAAACATGTCCCTGGTCCCAGGTCTTGCTGCGAACTTGCGAATGTAAGCAAGTCAAAGAACGATGCAGACTCCACTTCCTCATGGGTAAAGCAGGGATGCTGTGGGGGGCCGAGGAACAGAAGAGTCTAACTGTAATGGCACTTGGAGAAGTTAGCCACGGCAGGCACCCTCCTCCCTGGGCCCGGCCCCCACCTCCCACGCCCAGACAGACATGGGCCACACTGCCGAGTGGAAGCATTGCCGCGTCCCGCTAAGCCCAGGTCACCACATGCTTGGTGAGCGACTTACAGGGCGTCTCTACGAAGACATCCCTAACCTCCTTAGGTTAGGATCCCGATGGGATGACGCTGCCAAAGGGGAGATCGGTATGGGCTGGGAGAGTCAAGGAAGACTTCTTGGAGGAGGCAGGGATATAGCCGGACCCTGAGGAGTAGCGAGGATTCAGCGCTCTGCACACTGGAGCCTGGGTGGAAGCAGGGGAAAGAACAGGCTCCAGGGAAGCAGGCAGGAGGCTGCCCCAGGTGAGCACATGCAGGAAAGGACTGGCAGGTCCAAGAAGAGGTCCTGCTGCCATCTCATCTTCCCAGGTGCCAAGCATTGCTCATCAACTGGGTGAGAAACTCGAAAGCCCACCTCTGACAGCCCTCGAAAACTGCAGTCAGGGCAGTGGTGAGCTCCTCCCCAAAGATATATCTGCCCAGACGCTGTGGGTGTGGGCTTATTTGGAACAACGGTCTTTGCAGATGTGAGTGAGACAAAGTTCTTGAGATCAGGTTATCCTGGATTATCCCCGTGGGCTCCGAGTCTGTCGACAAGTGTTCTTGTAGAAGAAGAGAAGGGGAGCAGACACAGTCACAGAGAATAAGGCCACGCGGTGGGAGGCAGAGCCGGAGGGAGGCAGCTACAAGCCAGAAACACAGGGATTGCAGGCGGCCACCAGAAGCCAGGGCAGCAGCATGGGACGACCCTCCCTCAGAGCTTCCAGATGGAACGTTGCAGACACCTTGATTTCTGACCTCTAGCCTCTATAAGCATAAGAGAATGCATATCTATGGTTCTAAGCCACGGAGTTGCATTCCGTTATGTCAGCCCTAGGACCCTAATACCAAGAACATGCAATACAAGTTGAGATTTATCTTCCAGAAAACAGGGAGCCATCAAAGATGTCTGAACTCCGAATTGCTGGAAGCAGATTCTGAGAGTAGAGGTAGGATCCTGCTCTCAAGATGCAAATGAACCGGGAGGAACCCGAGGCGGGGTTCTAGGACCCCTCTCAGAGCCACAAGGCTTTGTCCGTTAGATTTTACGCATCACCCCCTCCATCAGCTCCCCAGCCTGAGATTGGGACTCAGCGGCAGTCTTACCATACCAAGGCTAAAAGTAGCACACGATGACAGAGGTAGGCATCAAGGAGCCCTGGAAGGGCGTGTTCCTTTCCTTCTCCTCCAATCCCTCTATTGCCGCGACGGCATCCCTGGCAGCAGGCCCAGCTCTCGGGGAACGAGTGTGAAGGAAGGTGCCCTGGGAACATCTGGCTAACTGTGAGGGGCCAGCGTCGGCTGAGGCCAGGGACCGCCATTCGAGGTGCCAGCCAGCCCTCACCTCCTGTCCCTTTATTGTCCAGTTTAACTTTCCTTTGGGGTTTCGAGTGCCTCCAAATAGGCAGCATCCACCCTTCCCCAGCCTCTCATGGCTTCCTTTTTTCAACAAGCTATCCCCACGGGTTCCGGAGCTGCTCTGAAGAAGTAGGTGGCCCCGTGGACAGCAGTGTGGATCTGTATGGGGGGGCACCTCGCTGGGCGCCAAAGATGGCGAGTCAATGAGATCCGATCAGAGAGGGCGCACAAGGCGCCCCACGGGCCAAGGCCCGTCTCTGTCCCTCCCGATGCTCGTCTGACCCAGCCCATCTTCCCCTGTTATTCCAGAGTCTGTGGATGGTTAAGGCTCTACAGCAGGTTATCAACCAGTGGCGACTCTGCCCCCAAGGGAACACCGGGCAATGTCCAGAGACAGTTTTGGTCGTCACAACCTGGAGTTGTTACTGGAATCAGGCAGAGGCCAGAGATGATGAGAAGTGTCCCGCAGTGCGCAGAACTCCGCCCACAACAAAGACTTACCAGCCCCACTGGTGCTGAGGTTGAGAAACCCTGATCCACAGGAAGGGCCTATTCACTGGAAGGTGAGAAAGAGCTATTCTAAAGCTCATGCTTGCTGATCCCGAGAAGGAGAGGGTTCCTCCTTCAGGGAGCCTCGGCCACACAATTATTGTGGAAAAAAAACAAAACAAAAGATAAGAGCCCTGAGGATTTAGTAGAAGTGACAGCTGAGAGCAGAAAAACTAATGATAATTTGTAAACACGACTGAGAAGGAATTAATTGTGACCAGTGTTTGCAGATGGACTGGCTTCTAGAAATAACTGGAATGTGCATGCTGTTTAATAGTTTTTATGAGGTGCTTTCTTAAAACTTATCACAAATATTAAAAGCACTTTCTTAACCAAAATAGTCACACCAACAACAAAACGCACAGGGCCTGACACATAAAAGTTTAGTTAAATTTAGCCGGGACAGGGGTGCCTGGGTTAAAGCCTCTGCCTTCGGCTCAGGTCATGATCTCAGGGTCCTGGGATCGAGCCCCGCATCGGGCTCTCTGCTCAGTGGAGAGCCTGCTTCCCCCTCTCTCTGCCTGCTTCTCTGCCTACTTGTGATCTCTCTCTGTCAAATAAGTAAATAAAATCTTAAAAAAAAAATTTAGCTGGGACATAACTTGGGCAAATGAGGTGTTGGCGTAGAGTTGTGGAGATCTCTGCATTTTTAGGTGACAGAGGCGACGATGTAAAAATCCTTTCGTTTACTTGAAAAACTTTGACCTATGTATTGCTTTCTTTTGCAAGCAGCCCAAGATCTTAATGGGAACTATAACACATGGATGCGAAAAGAAGAAGAATGACCCATAATTCCAATACCTAGAGAGAAATGTTAACGGCTGAGGAATTTACAGTCTATCTTTATTATAAGTGACTATCAGATTATACACACTGTGTCGTGACTTTTTAAATACATACTATATTATGGCCCTCCTGCCACCTAAGTACTCATCCACACGATCCCCAGTTTTGGTGACTGGAGGGCCGTGTGATGCTTTGTATGCACTTCCGTTGCCGTCAGTGCTACGTGAATGTCACGCATGGTCTCTAGGTCATGTATATATGAGAAACTCCCTGAGGTTTGAGGAAGGTTTTTTTCCTGTCCTCTAGAAAAGCATTCCAACCAAGTTCCTGCCATTCTGTGTGCCCCGTCCTTGGATGGGAGGCTAGCTGCACGGTATGGTTAATTTTATGTGTCAACTTGGCTAGATGTGTATGGTCAGATGTTGTTCTAGATGATTCCATGACAGTGATTTTGGATGAGTTGTCCATTCCAATCACCAGACTTTGAGTAAAGCAAATTGGACCTCCATGGTCAAGGTGGGCCTCATCCAATCAGTGGAAGGCCTGGATGGAACAAAAGACTTAACTCCTCCATGCAAGAGGGAATTCTGCCAGCAGACTGCCTTCAGACTTCATTTGCAGTATCAGTTCTCCTGGTTCCCCAAGAGACTGCCTTTGGACTTGAACTGCAACTCTTTCCTGGTTTTCCAGGCCTCCCCAATCAGATTTTGGACTTTCCAATGCCCCACAATCACATGAGCCAATTCCTTAAAAAATATATATTTTTAAATATATATAAAATTAGAAAATATTTATAAATACAAAATAAAATATATATACAATAAATATAATAAATATTAAAAATAAAATAACTATAAAAATATTTATTTTTCTATCATTGGTTCTGTTTCCCTGGAAATCCCTGACTACTGCACTAGGTAAAGGCCCCTTCTCTGGGTCTTGGCCCCTTCAGTTTCATCTACAGCATGAATCACAGCTGACTCTTAGAAGGATCAGCTATATCCTGGCAACAGTTTCAAAAAAAATGGCTCTTCTCTGCCAACATCAGTGATAGGATACTGGTGTGCACACACAGTCAGGGGATGGGCCTTGATTCACCCTGACATCACTGGTCACACTGGACACACACTGATACCTCCCACGGCCTCTGGATCATTGCATTTTCCGGGTAAATAGATAAGCTCAGAGGCTATTACAGGGGACACCCTGGGTGCCCATCCGGCTTATCCAACTCCCCGCCACACCACGCTTGGCAGGCATCGGAGAGAGGTTCTTTCCTCCTGAAACACAAGGGGTCTGGGCTGTGAGGGATCAGAGACCCAACTGCACAAGAACCGTGTGCACAGTTGTAGGGACTGGGGATTTTTGGATGGAGAAGAGAGCACAGGAGCACCATGGTCGGCGTCTGCACCGAAGAGCTCATTGTGGAAGAGGGATCTGGTTTCCGTGTTGAAGGAGGCAGGACTGGGATCCGTGGGTGGGAGCCATAGGGAGGCAGATTTCAAATCATTGTAAGCTGTTCGGGACAGGAATGAGCCTCCTTTGAGCAGAGGAACATAAGAGAGACAGGCTCCGGGAACACCTGGGTGGCTCCGGTGGGTAAGCATCTGCCTTCGGCTCAGGTCATGATCCCGGAGTCCTGGGATCGAGCCCCGCGTCGGGATCCCTGCTCAGTAGGGAGTCAGCTTCTCCTTCTGCTCCTCCCCCCAGCTCTGGTGCTCTGTCTCTCAAATAAATAAATGAAATCTTTAATAAAGAGAGATAGACTACAAAAAAAAAAAAAAAAGGCAAAAAACTCAGCCTCTGTTGGACAGGATGAGCTTTCATATCCTTTGCAGCCCCGGACTCTGTTTCCACTAGCCAGGGTGCGGAAGCAGCCAGCCTTCCCTCCCCAGGCTGGACGACAGATAATGGAACGGTCCTTGCGGAAGAGGCCCCGGATCACTCGGATGTGTTTCTAAGGCAGGCAGGCCTACTTCGGCGCAGCCCGTTCCTGGTTCCGCCAGCCCAGGAGGACTCGGGCCTCCCACTTGCTCAGGGCGCTGATGGTCGGTGGACAGGGTTCTGCTCGGCTTGTGGCTCACATGGTCTGTGCCTCACAATGCAGGGACCTCCCGGTGCTCGGGGCCCGCACGTCGGCGGCGCTGCCGTGCTCCGGCCAAGTGGGCGAGGAAGTGACAGCGCAGCGAATGTCGGGGACTGAACTGGGAAAACCTGCGGTGGGTGCTGGCTCATCCCAGCAGAGCTCCCTAGGCCCAGCAGATCCGAGGAAGATTCTTCTCCACCGGCTCAGACAGACGTGGAGGGGCTTTGAAGACAGATTGTGTCTGGCCGACCTGACCTGGGCCCAGCTCCCACTTCTGGGGAACTGGGGGCCCCTGAGACATCACCCCCAATCACTCAGTCCCTGCTGCCTGCTGCAGGGCTGGGGTGCAAATGCCCCCCCTCTCCCTTCCCCGGAGCACTAGCAGCAGGGGTGTTCTGAAAGAGCATAGGTTTTTTTTCTTCCAAGTGCCTTGGGACCCCTGGCCATCTGAGGTTTCAGGAGAAGCAGCATGTGTGGGAAGGGACTTGTCTGGGGAGGGCTCGGCCCGCGTCCGTGTTCTGCGGTCTGCCAAGGGAGCTCCAGGTTCTGAGCGCCATCAGCGGCGCCGGGGGTGAGGGCAGGGACAGCCCTCCACTGTTCCCGCTGTGATCAGCTCCCGTCAGCTAGCGTGTTTCCCTCTGGGCATGCGGAGCAGGAGAAAGGCACAGCCAGCCCAGGGTGGCTCAGCTGCAGAAGGCAGAGGGCTGGGCCCTTTCTCGGAGTGAGAGATGGCAGAAGACGAGGAAGATGTTTAACCCGAAGAAGCAAAGACTGGGGAGGACGTGAGAGCACGTTTCATACCTTTGAACAGCTGTTGGAAGGAAATTAGGTTGTTTTTATCCCATGTGGCCCCGAGGGCCAAGTGGAAGATAGAAGAGAGGGTTTGATGCTTAATACAGAAGTTTAGCCACTCCACAGTTCTCACTGTGACGTAGGCTGTGGCAGGAAACAGTGGGTCTCCCGTCGCCCACCCTGTATAAAGTGCAGTCAGAAGGCAAGGTTACGTGTTGGGTTGGCAATGGTGGGGAGGTATTGCCAAGATCACCCCCGAATCCCATCAAGACCGAAGGGTCTGTTTCATAAATACTTTTCGGAGTCTCTATCGGTTCTCTATCAGCAAAGTGACAGAGAGTCTCAGCAGCAGATAACTGAACACCGATGTAGCTCGTGTGTCGGCAGGTTGGCCGGCAGCAGCTGAGCCAGGCTGGGTCAGCTGGAAGTCGCTCTGCGCCACACGGTTCTCCTCCTCCTCCTGGGACCAGGGGGCTAGCCTGGGCTTAGCCATCTCACTGCGATGGCAGAAAGGCAGAAATGCAGGCAGAAGAATGGAAGACCTCTGAAGACGCTGACCCAGGCTCTGTCACCCCTGCGGCCTCCTACTGCCCAAAGCAAGTCACGTGAGGAAGAGATGAGGCAGTATGAGCTGGTCACGGATACAAAGCAAGGAGAAGACTCGGGTCATTATGTTAGGTTTGACAGACACGTGCAAAGTAGGCGTGCAAACACTGCGTAGACACGTGAGAAGCTTCCTAGCAAAGACTTGTTCTAAAAGCAGGTTCACGAAGAAATCAGAACTCTGCAGCATGCGAACGTTCTTCGCCGCCACGCAAACCCTTGTTGAGCACATGAAAGCCGTTGGGTTTCGTGCGGTACCAAGAAATCCGTAACTTACACTGGGAATGGGGACCAGGCATCATCTAGCCCAAGTAGCTCATTTCAGAAACTGGGAATCGAAGATCAAGAAAACCGAACAGTCCTGCCCAAGCCCGTCCCTGCTGAAACCAGCTCTTGCTGTAGTGTTTCTTCTCCTCCCCTGCACGGCCAAGGTCAGCCGCGCTTGCTACGCTTCTGAGGTGAAGCTGTAGGGTCCAAGTGTGAATGCAAATCGGATATAAAATGCAGCTTGGAACCCCCACCTGTGAGCACTATGTGATTTCAATCAGAAGACAAATTTGCAATGCCTGGTACACGGCAGGTATGCAATGCCCGACGGCTGCTGCCAATATTAATCAATAAAGTCTCGTGGGTGCTCAGAGGCAGGAAGAGAGGTCTGACGAGGGAAGCAGGAGCTAAGGCTGGCTTTCAGAAGACTTTTGCAGGAGGTGGGACTGCGGGATATGGCTTGCAGGTGGCCTCCCTGCCCTCATTCACACTGGCTTTAGGTGGCAGGCTGGCAAGAAACAACGTGGTCTTAGAGAAGTAGCAGGTCTGCCCAAGTGGAAAGACAGCTGAGCACTGGGATGTCTTATGTCCTTGGTGATATTCAAGTTGTCGTGGGAACAGAGGTGTAGATGATGCCCTTGAGACCTGCACAGGCTGACTGTGGAGAAAACTGCCAGCAATGAGGGCAAACCGAAGGCTACAAGGGTGTGGGGACCCCAGGACTGGCCCCACTGATTCCATCTCAGTGTTTCAGGAGGCCCGTGAAAGCAGGGGCTAACATTCTCCAGCACCTCGAAGGGTATCTGGCATACAGAAGGTGCTAAATAAGTGTCGGAGGCAAGAACGAGTGACAGATGAGTCTGAGAGATTCCTAAAGTCTTCCTGGAGCAGGAGAAACCTGGGCTGGGTGTTGAAGACAAGGTGGGATTGGGATCCATGATGATCAGTTATTCTGGATAGGGATTTGCCTTCGTTGTACGCAACGCTTCTGCCGGAATTCCCACACGTGGCCTTATCCGCTGCCTGGCGTCACACACGTCCGCCTCTGATCAACTCACTTCACAGCAAGTGAAGGGCAGCAGTGAGCCTGTGCTCGTGAAATTCACTGTTCTTGCCATGATCCTCACCTACCTGGAGTAGCCGGCTTGACAGAGGCCAAAATGGAAGGAGCACAGTGCCTTGCAGGGCCAGGGGCAATTTCCTCCGTGGTGCTGGATACACTGTAAAGCAGTGCCCAATATTTGCAGCTGTTTCTCTCATTTCCAGGGTCTGCAGTCCAGGAATCAAGGAGTGGAAAAGGGAAGGGCCCCCTCACTACTACCCCTAGTGATTTTCTAGAAATTTTTTTGCTTCTTTGTCTTGTGATCTTGTGTCCTGTCGGATTAGAGGTCCTTGTTCCAAAGGGAGGAATGCTTCTACCAGGAGCCACCTTAATGATTCCAATGAACTAGACATGAAGATTGCCATCCCAACCATCTGGGGCTTCTCATGCATCTGAATCAACAGGCAAAGGAGTTGCTAGGCTGGGGGATGGGGGTGACGCATCCTGACTACCAAGGAGAGATTGAGGTGCCACAACACAATAGAGGTAAAAGAGAAGCAGGTCTGGTGAATACAGGGCATCCCTTAGTATTACCATGCTCTGGGGTCAATAGCAAAGGAAAACCACACATCCGATTCAAGCGGAACTGCTATTAGCCTAGATCCTTGAGGAATGAAGATTTGAGTCACTCCACCAGGCAAGAGCCATGACCAGCAGCTGAGGCACTTGCTAGGGATAAGGGAAGGTGGAGTGGTAGATAGTGGAAGAAGTTAGTTATAAATACCAGCCATGACCACTTGACTAGTTACAAGACTGAAGATGGTTAAGTGTTGGGTTTCTTCCTTCTGTTGTTATGAATGTGTGTGTGTGTGTGTGTTTGTGTGTGTATACACACGCACATATATATGCCAAGTATTTTGTTTTCTCTTATCTCCTATCCCCTCGTCATCTATACAAGACACATTAATAATAGTTAAGTATATATCACAGTATTGAAGTTACCAGGTACCAAAAGAGACAGGTGAATATTACCAAATGCATTGCGTCCTCTTGGGCGGAAAGGATTAACCTGCTTCTGGCGTGTGCAAGACAGTTGCATCAGTGTAGGTGGAAGCACAGCTCTGTTATCCTCTTGACTCGGCAATTACGTATGGTTTCAGGAACTGCATATTGGTGCCAAGTTGCCAAGAGGTAGACTGTGATGGTCAGTTTTGAGTGTCAACATGGCTAGATTATAGTTCCTAATTACTCAATCAAATATTAATCCAGGTGTTGTCACGAAGGTATTTTATAGATGGGATGAAGTCCACAGTCAGTTGACTTAAACTGAAGGAGACTTTCCTAGATAGTCTGGGTGGGCCTGATCCAATCAGTTGAAAGGCTTTAAGAAGAGAGTGGAGTCTTCCTAGGATAAGCAATTCCACCTGTGGACGGCAGCTTCAGTTTATGCCTGCAAATTATAGCCTGTTCTTCCTGACAGCCTGGCCTACAGATTTTTGACTGGTCTAGCCAACCCTCACAACCCCCATAACCTCCATAATTCCATAAGCCTTCCATCTTGTTGAACTCTGACTGATACAAGATACATGCAGGTCAACCCAGGGGTAGGGGCGAGTGAGAAGGGCATGGCACAAAGGGGGTGGGTCACAGGGACTGATCAATATAGGGAATAACAGGCACTTGGCCCAATTAGACCAGGACAGTAAGTAATAGCTGAATTAAGTAGTACAATGTTTTGCGACTGAAATGTCAGCCTAAGGAGCTCGATGCCATCAATGATGGAAGCCATCAAAGGTTTCCATGTTGGATACGGGCTGATAAAAATCTCAGCCTCTAAAAGATCTATCTGAATCTCTTACCAGAATGGAGTAGAGCTAAGAGAAACTGAAAGCAGGGAGGTGCCCTTTGACTGGTTCTGTCTGGAAGGACAGTGTAAGTGCCCCATGCAGGAGTTTCCGTGAGGACCATTAATTTACCAGGAAGCCATTTTCTGCACTTCTGATGAAGGGGGAGGGGGTGGAGGAAAAGATGTCGGAACAACGGCAGCATGGGACTGGGGGGGCAGGGAGAGTTGGGGGAAATGGGAACCTCCCAAGGTCCATTGGATCATTTTCTCACGTCTTTATAGCCTCCCTGCATTAGAATTCCCAAGAGATGTTTTAGCAGTTCTTCTTCCTAGAGATGGGGTCTATTTCCCTGACCCACTGACGTTTAGGCGCCTTTCTTTATTTGGCCAATGGAAGTTAGTTACAATATGCTAGTTCTAAACCAAGGTACCAAAAGGCATCACATTTCCACTCTCTTGGGCTTCTGTGATTCGCTATGAGAAGAGCTTTCCAAAGAAAGTCGTTGTCACCCCCTCAGCCCAAGCTGCAATTTGAATATGTGGGGCCATTCAGAACCAACGGTCAGCTTGGAGCCGAGCTTAGTCAACCCCCCCACCCCCGCCTCCGAAGCCGGGTTCAGCCTGGACCAGCTGATTCTCAGTTCATCTACAGACCCATGAACACAAGAACAAATCCTTAGTACGGTCAGCCCTTGAGTTCTGGGGTGTTCGGTGACGTAGCGTCATTATAACAATCGCTGGCCTTTTTACTGAGAGGCTGCGGATGCTTCCACCAACACGGTGTTTCCTCCCAGAGCTCTGATGTCAGTAGCTAAATATGTACTGGCTCCAGAGGAAAAATCTGTTCAGCTCTGGGCGAGCGCGAGAGGTCAAGTCTGAGACTCTGCGGTGAAGAGGAGCGAGCGTCCATTGTACTGGGAGTCGGGAGACCCAAGTTCTAGACCCACATCTGCCATGAATTCTCTGAGCGACCTCTGATCATTTCCCCGTCCCGGCTTCCATTTCACGGTCTATGAAGCACAGCGGCACCCTCGATGCCTGCTGGCCTACCTCTGCGGAGTTCCAGTATCGGGGTCGCCCCTGGCTTACGTGACTGCCCCTGGTAGCGCAGGGGTCTCGATCAGCACTCCTTTCCAATAGCAGGTCAAAAATGGCTGGCCGTGCTTCAAACTCTGAAAACAGGTCATGGCTGCGGGCGCCTGGGTGGCTCAGTCGACTGAAAGTCTGACTCCTGGTTTTAGCTCAGGGCATGATCTCGGGGTCATAGGATCGAGCCCCGGTTGGGCTCTGTGCTCAGCGAGGAGTCTCCTTGGGGTTTTCTCCCTCTCCCTCTCCCTCTGCCCCTCCTCCACTCTCTCTCTCTGGCACGTGTGCATGTTCTCGCTCTCTCTCTCTCACAAATAAATGTATTTTTTTTTAAATGGTAGTGGCTGGATAGAGCCTCCTTGGGAAAGGGACTGAGGCTCAGCAAGAACGAGTTCCACGGGCGGCCCCCTTGGAAGTGAGGAAGTGGGGGGGGGGACGATTTGTGCTCCTGAAGTAGCCGCTCCCCACTGGGAAGGGTGCCCACAGTGGTAGGTGACAGTGATGCTTTTTGGGCTACCTGTTGAACAGGTAGGCCCGTGGAGCTGACGCAGGTGCTGCTGGGGGCCCCCTGCACCGAGAACCTTCTGCCCAGGCTCAGAATGCCTGGGACCCGGGAGCAAGTCTTCTGACACTTAGAAGCACTCGAATAAGCAGTGAAATCATTGTTCCCTTGAGCTTCTCGGAAGGCACGTAGGAAGCAGGCCATGGGCGCTGCTAACTTCGGGATCCCCGTGGCTGCCCAAAGCCCTCGTGACACTAGTAACTGCCGTGCTTTCCTGAGCTCTTCCGCCCCGACGGGACAGGGGTGTCACGAGAGAGGACAGCCTCTCGAGAGGCTTGAGAGAGGAGCGCCACTCTCCGGGGATGCACGGGGCCCAGCTCTGCCCACAGCTCTCTGGGCAGTCTCGCAAGGATCGCTGGGCTTGTCTAAGTCTTGGGTTCGCCATCTCTAAATGGTGATCGTGCAGCAGAGGTAAGACCCAGGAGGGTGGACTTGGGCTCCAGGGTGCCTTACAGCTTCTACGTGCTCCATTTCTATTAAAAAGGAGCTCAGAGAGATGTTTTAGAACTAGGGACTGAGGGTTTGAGTTTAGAATCTTTGAGTTGTAAGTGACAGAAAACCTAAGCCAGCATTTTGACTCCTATAACCATAAAGCTCAGGGATAAGGTTTGGTTGCAGGTGTGGCTGCCCCCCCCCCATCTGACTCTAGGACATTGAACACTCCCTCTGTGCCTTGACTGTGTTCCTCAGTAATGTCTCTGCCCTCGGGCAGGATTCCTTCCTATGGTGGCTCTTGGCAGATCCAGAATCCCCCACATCCTAAAAACAAAAGACTAGCAGAAGAAGGGCTTCATTTCTCCCGATTTTTCCCAGCACAAGTTTCAGGACCGTATTTCATTGGATGGCTTAGGTTCTGCATCCATCCGGAATCAACCCCTGGGAATAGGGGTGGGGATCCAGCTCTAAGCCAGGGTGGACCCTTTTAAGTACACGGACAGAGAAAGGGAAAGCGTTTCAGAAAGAAGGGGAGATGGATGCGGGAAAGACAAAAACAACAGACAGGCGCATCATGGAACAAGGTCTCTGTGTTCATTAGCTAACAGCTGACCCGGCCAGGAGACATTCCTGAGGCTAGGAAAACCAACCAACAAAAAAACACCTGCTCACTCATTAGCGGGTGCAAAAACACCTGCCAGCGTGTGTGTGGGCATTGCCCACATGCTCAGCACCATGCTAGTAACTTCTGGAATTTAAACAAGTGGCAGAGTATGAGACCCCAGTCATGAGGGGCAAGCAATGCAGTCAGGGAAGGATGAGCACAGAACGGTGAGTAGGTAGACAGATTAAAGTCTGAAGTGCCCGATTCACACCAGTGCTCTGGGAAGCACGAGAGTGCAGGGATCACGGGGGCCAGAACAGTAAGACAGTAAGACACTGTGTTTGGATGGGCACCAGGAGTGAGTCGGATATGTTGTAGGTAGGGGAGGATGACCCAGGGACTCCATGCATGCAGAGTGGAGCTGGCTAAACAGACAAGAAAAAGCAGAGCCAGACTCTGAAGGCACCAGACACCGTGGGAGGGATTCGACTTACACTAGGGGCAGCAGGGAGCCATGGGAGGCTTTAGAGTGAGAGCAGCGCTGGACACTGAGCTTGCTCTTACTGCCAACCCCATCCGTCTGCTTGGCACGGCCCAGATCCCATTTCCCAGGACTCAGGGATGCCCGTGTTAAAACCTCACAGGTTAAACTGTCAAATAAAAAGGAAGAGTACAACACTGCCTATATTGTATGATCCGAAGTGGGTGGAAAAATTATATAGGCATATGCCGCCAACCACCGTGTCACGAGCCCTCATATTTACCGAGGGCTCCCCGGAATGTGCCGCAGAGCCGTTGCGGTTAGCTGGTCCTCACCCTGTGACGTGGGTGTTGGCCTCCCCTTCCACAGCTTGAGAACCAAGTGGCAGGGGGTGACACCAGGCGTGTCTAAATCCACCTTCGCCCCTGTATTGAAATGTTAGCCATGATTATAACTCTGTGGTATATGCGGATTACAAGGGATTTTCCTTTTCCTTTCTAGACGTTTCTATAGTTTGCAAATTGTCCACAGTGGATATATGTTTCTTTGTCAGGAGGAAACAAATATATGCTTAGAAAAAAGCCTCTAGTCCTCATGCTGGGGGGCCTAAGCCCTTTAGAGAAACTACTACAAGAACTATATAAAATTTCCCAGCATTTCAGGGGCAACAAAACCTGCTCACCGCCCAGCAGAGAGAAGCTTCACCCTCAGACTTGGAGTCCCCTGTACGTCACAGTGCCCATTCCCTCTCATTTAATAATTAATTTTAATTACGTAAAGGATAGAAGGATGCTCGTGCCTTCTAGAGAATTAAAATATTATAGATAAGACTCAAATTCCATTTGGTCACCACCCTTCCCACCCAATGTCCTTTCCCCCACCCCCATGAGAGGTCACGGAGGATAGTTCTTCTTCTAGAACTTTCCCTCTATATTTACCCATGTGAATATGTACCCAGAAAAAGAAAATGGTGTTATTGCATATGTATTTCACACAATTACATTCTGGTCTGTGTGCTATTCTGTGACTTGCTTTCTTCATTCACCGCGATGCCACAGCTGTCCTCTGGAATCGGTGAAGAACCAAAAATGTCATTCGAGCCATGCATGCGGCTGGTTCCCCAGAAGGAAGAGGCCTTTCACCACAGACTCCCTCTAGAAGCTTGAGCGTGTCGCTGCCTGTGGGGGGTGGAACAGCGTCCACCAAAGGCCCAAAGAGGGTCTACACCCAGTAGGTGGTCATCATCATCAGCCACCATCACTGTGGGGACATCCTTAGCAACTCAAGAAGGGAGTCAGGCCACCTGCAGGAATAGCACAGGGAGGGGCCCTTACTTCTCACTGACTGGGGCCAGTTTCAAGGATGTGGCGTAGAAACATAGAGAGGAGCTGGAGGGAAAGGCCTTGCTTCACCCAGGAAGCGAGGAGATGGCGGGGCGGCGGAGGGACTGCGAGCGGGGGTGGCCTTCCTGAGAGGACAGCACTGGCGTGGGCAGGCGCACAGCAGAGGCTACAGTAAGCTAAGGAAGACGAGGAGGTGAAGCCCCATCCGCCTGATCTTTGCTTCCATGAGCACGAGGGTCCGAATCAGACACTGACAAAGGGGCTCTGAAGGGAGAGACACTGGACTTCTCTGGACCCCTGGGGACTCCGGCTGGATTCACCCCCAGGGAGGAGAGGTGCAGACACATTGTCTTGTATTCTCACGCCACGGTCACATTCCCGATCCCTCCCCACGTCCCTGGGCAAGAGTCTGGAGAGCTCGTGAATCTTCACCTGTGTGGAACCCATGACGGGCACCACATCTACGGAGGCCCCGAGTCTGGGGGGCTGCGCCTCCCTGGAGCGGCACCTGCTGGCCGTCGGCCTCCCCCTCGTGCCTCTGACCACACCCACTAATGTGTGCTTCCCCGACGGGCTGGGCCGCGCTCTCGCAGGAGGGGACGCGTCACTCGAATGCACACACGTGCCCCTGAGCGGCCGCGGCCAGGTTCCCAGAAGAGTTACTGATGCCCAGTCGCTTTGCCCGAATGTTTCTACAGCGGAGGCAGCTGAGAGTGTTGGGAGTAAGGTCAGAAACCACAGCCATCGTAGACTCCTGTTGGGAAGTAGGCGGGACAGTCCTCCACTGGAACCGAGTGCTGGGAACAAGGGGTGCGGTAGGCTCCCGACTCCCCTGGTCCTGGGGGGACACCTTGCCTGAAGCCCCTTCCTCTTCCTGACTCTGCCGCCGCACAGGGGCCCCTGTTTGGGTTCCCACAGGGCCCCACTGCCCCGTCTACCTCCCTGCGCTGCACTCTTGTTTCTGGACTGTTCCGCACAAAGCTCTTTCGGGGCCTACATGTAGGCCTGGGTCTGATTCATCCCCCTCCTCGGTGCCAAGCACGTGACCTGAAGCAAAGTCAGCTGTCGGTAATAGTCTGTTGAATAAAAAATAATAATAATAATTGAAAGAAAGGAGCCCGAACTGAGGGCCGAGAGTGGAATGTCTGCCCCCCAGGCAGCCTTCCCAGCTTCGTGTGCTCGCGTAGCATTGGAGGGGCAACCGGAGGCCAGAGCGAGGCTCTCAGGGCCTCCCACCCCCCGCCCCCTACACAGTCTCTGGCTTCTTCTGGGATAGGTCAGCGCCGCCCCCTCCCCCCCCCACCTTCAGCCCCATCCCACAGCCACCATCCCGTCCCATCCGTGTCCATTCGGATATGAAACACCAGCCCTCCTTTGACCTCAAAAGGCCTGTGGCGCGTGGCCCAGCGTCAGTGGGGCGAGGGGTGTGCTGACGAGCCACGGATTATGAGCTCGTAGTCATGTACGGGAGTCCTTCCGGTGGCCTCGGGTGTGGCCCTGAGAAGGAAGGGAGTGAGAGGGGGAGGTGAGCTTCGGGGAGAAGCAGAGACCCTTATGCCACCGCACCTCACCTCCTCCTCTGACCACAGCAGGAGCTCGGCAGCTGACCGGGAGGGCTCCTGCAGGGGGCCCGTCCCCCAGAGCCCTAACGGAGCCCTGAGATCACAGAGCCGTGAGCGCTGGAGATGGATGGTCAGGCAGAAGAGTGAGGAGCGGGCCGGCACACAGATGGCCTCGTACAGATGAGCCGCTCAGACATAGCACCCAGCCTCTGCCAGCCCCTAGCCCCAAGCTCCCCCCTGAAAAGCCCAGATCCCGGCTGATGACCTGGAGAATGGGGTTCTCTGCCTGTTCTTGGCTAACCTGGGTATGGCAGCCCCCTTCTAGCGAGCTTCCCGAATTCAAGGCACCTGTAGCTTGAGCAGCGTGCAGAACCACGAGGACCAGAGCCAAGGTCCACCCCCACATTCAGCCTGCCTGTGGCAGGGTCATAGCCCAGGACCTCGTGGGGCTAGAGGATGTAGGCCTGCTTAAGGCAGAAAACAAGGATAAAACAGAGCAAAGAAAAATCCCTATCCCGTCCCCTTTGAGCAAGAAGCCCAGCCTTCTGAATAGGGCCTGTTCCTGGTTAGGGTGAAGGCGTGGCATGGGAACTCATCTACAGGGGCCCTGGAGACATGGCCTTGATGATTCAGATATCCTCTCACATAGATCTGAACTCCCTCCTTTCCTCCAGGGAGCCCTCCCAGCTTGCACTAGCTCATGAGAGTATCTCTCACACTTATACTCCTGTTGCAACATCTGGCATTTACTGTTACTCCCATCATCCCATGGCCGTTGTATTTTTCTCTGCCCCTACCATAGGATATAGCCTCACCCAACGTGAGGCATAGTCTGCTACAGAAGATGTGGTCTGGATTCCAACATCCACGAAGTTTCTCCTGCTTGCTTCATGTTAGCAAAGGGCTCATGGCTGACCAGTTGTCCAAAGTCTCCATTTTACAGATGGAGAAACTGAGGCCCAAAGGGAGGTTGTGCTCTATCTGAGGTCACATAGTGAGTCCGTGGTGGGGCTGGGCCTAGAGCCCACAGCACTGCAACTTCTATCTCACTGCCAATTCCGAGTCTTTTCTGGAACCTCCTTGACAGATGGTCTCTCTCTGCATGGTTGCCTCTAGTTCCTGGGAGCTCAGCCCTGCAGAAGGCAGTGTAGGCAGGGCTGGGCAACTATCAGAAGCCTGTTCCTTCTGCCAAGCAAAGATTTGCTTCACCACAACCTCCTCTCCCTGACCCATCTTTGTCACTCGTTCCTTTGTTTGATCTCTCATTCATTCATTCATTCATTCAACCACTATTGAGCACCTGCCTTCTGCCAGTTGAGTGAAAGAAGTGTGGCTGGCCTCCCGGAGCAGGGACAGCTGTGTAGAGTATTAAATACTTGGTGTGAAACTGAGCTCCAGGAGGCCGGGGACCACTGCTCTGATCTCTCACTCTACCCTCCGGGACGACTGCAGCGGTCGCACGGCAAAGGTACTGATGAGTATTCCTGGATACAAAAGAAATCGTGAATGACGATGTGAAACCAGAAGAGGTTTGTTCCGGTAAGGCGCTAACAGAGAAGCAGCGGCTAGTTCTGCTTGGGCTGGAGGAGGGAACAGTCAAGGTGGACTCGGACTGAGGTGGGAGAAAGGTGGGCTTCAGCAGGCACGGGGGGCGGAGGGGGAGGGCCCAGCGGAGGCAGAGACGTGACCGCAAAGCTCCATCAGACATCCCGAGAGGCGAGAACTGGAAGTAGAAAGAAACAAGATGAGTAGGGACAGCGGGGCCGCGGAGGGCCTTGAACTCTAAGCTAAGGTAACTGGAGCTGGCCCTAAGTCAGAAGGAAGGCAGCAGCAGTCTCTTCAAGGTGAGTGACAGGATCTGAGTGATGCTTTGGAAAGATCACTATGGTGACCGTGAATGGAATGCATCCGCCAGCTCACGTGGGGACCCGTCGGGAAGCCCGTGCAATTGTCCAGGTGAGAGATGATTACAGGGCGGCCAAAAGACCAATCATTTCCCAGTTGAATGGTAATTGGGCATTCTAGACGCAATCCCAGGGTTGTCAGTGTCCCCAGCTGTAATTTCCTCCCTGCACTCCGGCTCACCCTGCGTGAGCAGTTTAAGCAGCTTACGGTTAATCCTCCCCACTCTGCTGCAGCCAGGCCCTTGGTGGGCAGGGCTGTGGTTCTGCCTAAGGACTCAGATATCGTCTCTCGTCCCTTCTCCGGGCCGCCATCGGGTCCCAGAGCTCTCCAGCCTCCGTCCAGGGAACCAGAGCACCGAGCTGGCCACACCAAGATGGCCTCCGCAGGTCTTGGGCCCAAATTGATTAATCATCACTTTATTCCAGCGATCGGCTCTGCTGCAATTGGCATATTTATTTCTAATCAGCTCTTAAAAATGGCATCATTCAAAGGTGCTTAACCACATTACTTAATTCTCAGTCTGTATTACTATTGATTTCAAATATTCTCCTCAAGATATGGCTCATCATTCAATGCAGAAGTCTGTTTATATAATAATCTTATCTGGTTACTAAAATCTGTGAAATCTCTTCAATTGCCTCTAATGCAAGATCGGAGGCTGGTTGCTAAATGAGTCAATTTTACTTTAATTTGGTTTATTTACAGTACATGTTTTAATGCTCTGCTTTCCCGTCTTTTGCAACAACGCTGAAAATAAAGGCAAATGTAGGCAGAGAGAGGGACCTGTGCTTTAATCCGTTTGCAGGAGTCGAGGCAGCCTGACTGAGCTCCCAGAAGTAGAGCTCTGCGTTGCTGCCAGCTCACAGAGGGCCCTGTGGTGGTCCTCAGGTGCCGACGGCGACAGTCCGGTGCCACAAAAGGAGCACCTGGAGGGAGTCACCAATCCGAGGCAAGTCCCTGCTCTGCCGTTCCATAAACATCATCAGCTTGCTGGACCTCGTGGACATTCAGCTTCCCCGTCTGAGAAAGGGGAATGATAGAGCACGCTTCCAAGTGGGTGTCCCAGGAGACCCGCAGGGACGGAGGTGAGAGTGAACGTGGAAGGGATTCCATGCTCCTTCTGCACCAGCCTCACACCTGTGCACCAGCTTCCTCCTCTCGCCGGCCTGTTCCTGGACCCAGGGGGTGCCCCAGCCCCTCTCCATCACAGCACTGCCCCTGTACTTTTTGCTCCATTCCTCCTGCTAAGTGACGACCTCTGTCTGGGTCTCTTCGTCTCTTGGATGGAACGCCAAAGGAGAAAATGCAATGGGGTCAGCCCCCATGGGAGAGCCAGGCCCTGCCATCCCTGACTGCTGGGAGCCTGACGCCCGGGGCCGTCACCTGCGGCGGGGGAGCGGAGACCAGCGTCGGTGCTGGAGAACCTGGCCGTTCCTCCTCGGCAGAGCAGGAACCTGCCAGAGGCTGGGCGAGGCTCCGGCTGTGCGACATGCGGCCCTGGTTCTGTGTTGCCCCTCCCCTGGCCAGCAAGCGAGAGGAGGTGGCACCACCTGGCAAGCACCTGCCGCTGGGCTGCGGGGGGACGAGCGCAGCGCTAAATGAACCGGACTCTCTTATTGTCAGTGCTGTGCCCACCGAGCTCAGAGAGGGCCACCGCCCCGCGCTGTCCCTGGGCCTGTCCTCTGCCAAGGCAGTGCTGAGGAGCCCCCTGCCTGCAGCCGGCGGTTTCCCTGGGCCCCTCGATGCTGCCGCTCTCTCTTGGTCAGGTGTGAAAGCGGCCATTTCATGCTCATCTCCCCCAATTAACAACAGCTGGTCCCCTATAAAACCAACTGGCGAGATGGTTTGTTATTGGAAGACAATGCGACATCATTAGGCATTAATGGCTCCAGCCTCGCTGCCTGGCCTGAGTTCGCAGGGTTAATGCGGCGAGATGTCGGGGCTCACCCTGCAGAGCTCCTGGCCTCCTCCGCTGGTTTCAGGCCACATTCCCCAGCCTCTGTCTTCTGAATCCAGACCTGAGGGATGGAAGGAAGTCAGAGGAAGGTCTCAATTTCCTGCAACGGAAAGTGCAGGAGGCAGCGGATCCCCCACCCAGAGGAGAGAGAACATCACTGTATTTTAATTGAAAGAATAATTTTGAATTCAGAAAGTTTTTTTAAAAAACTTTTTTTAAAGCATTTTTAAAATATTCTTTCTGATGCCCAGATTAATCCGTCTGTTTCCATCAGCACCTAGATTAAACACTCCCTTTCCCCACCCTCTCTTTGTTTATCCCTGCATCCCCACCGCTAGCTCATTGGAGACCCTTCCTGCTCCTGGTTTGAAAGTGAAGAAGGGAATCATGCGCTGTGTTCAGACAAGAGTCCTTTCCCTGGCAATTTAGGAGTGTGGCTGGGAGAGATGATCTTGGGCAGGCTGGGACCCAGAAGTCACACTGAACAGATTTGGCACTGAGAATAACTTTGCCACATTTAGTTCAAACTGGCCTCCTAATGTGAGCTTTTCCTCATGGGCTTGTACATTTCCTTGTGACCTAAAACCAAAGCCTTAGTCCGCATAGCCCCCTTGGTCTTCACCACAGTGACCAACACGGTTCCACAAGGAAATCTCCCTTTCAGCAAGCGAATCCCAAATCTCCATGCTATTCATTCGCTCCTCCGTTAATTAATTCACTCACTTGGCAAACGTGAAGTGACCACTGATTTTCATCTCTCGCTCGCTCTGTCGGGCTCTACCGACAAAAATGTCTGCCACTCCCAACAAATGCAGTTAGAACAGATGCATCTCAAGGATTTTGTTCAAAGGAAAATTCTCAATTTATCCTTCACTCCTTCCTTCGTTCCTTCTCTCCTTTCTTCCTCTGTCCTTCTACAGAAATGTCTTAAGCATTCATACTTGAGATAGACTTGATTAAGATTTGGGTTCTTTGCTAAAGGAACAAGAAGCTTACCATCTGCACAGAGTGACAAAATGGCACCC
>CM052812.1:31844626-31946830 GCA_028533885.1 Nasua narica | reverse complement strand
GTCCAATATAGCTGCCCTCCCTCCCTCCTGTTCTTCCTTCCCTCCTTCCTTTAGTGCTTAATATGCACCATATGCTGGAGAAGATGCTGGGAATGCAAAAGGAGTTTCTAGGAAGGAAGCCGACTGGAAATCAGATCATTATAATGCAATGTGACGGTGCTTTGGTGATGAGCAAGCCCAGGGCCTTATGGGAGCTCAGAAGAGGGGCCGAACTCACACTAGAACATTCTGGGGAGCTTCTGCAGGGAAGTGGTGGTGGCGGCCCCTTCTTTCACCTTGCTGAGCACCTGCTGTGCTCTAGACGCGGTGTTGGGGGCTGGGCGGGCATGGGGTGCCATGCACCTCTCCATCTGGGGCTCGCCTTGATGGCCTGATTCCAGCTGGATATTTCCATTTGCATCAGACAGGTCCTGGACCCTCCCCTCTGCACCCCTTACCTCTCTTGCTCTCCGGGGCAGAGCTGGGCTATTTCATCCCCCTTCATGAGGAAGAATGCTCATTTTCTGCTTAGAATCACTTCACATGCCAGTCCCGTTTCTGGCGTTCTGCTACCTCCTAGAGCACAAAGCCAAGGAGAACCATCTACTGTCTCTGTGCATGTCCTGCAGGGGGCCTGTCCCCAGGGACCCATCGCACAAGGAATCCGACAGGGGTCCACTCGGTCCCTCTCGGAGCCATTTCGGTGTCCTGCCATATTGCAAGGACAGGCGAGGACTAAGACTGAGCAGGAAGAATAAGTTCTGGGTTGAATCCAAAGGAAAAATTTCCTCCACTGTCCAGAGGAGGGTCTCCTGCACCCCTCCTATGTTACCCCATCATTAAAGTGCCCCGAATTAGTGGTGTTGGGGTCTTAAATCATGCCGACTCTACTGGCCATTTGTGCGATCCAGAAGTGAAAGCAGTTGAACCTGTTAATTAAATACAATTTAGGCATGGGCTGGCTTGAGTAATATAAGCAAGATGGCCACTGCCCTTTGTGATAGGTGTCTGATGTTTTCTTAAAACCTGATTATTCCAAACCAAATTTCAATGAAAAAAAAGAAAAATGACCGATTTCCCACTTATCAATTTCTAAGTTGTTCAAAGGGAGTAACACAGTCAAAACGAAAACACGTTTTGTGTCCCTCGAGGCACTGTCTGGTGGAGGAGGTACAAGTGCTTGTCCCTGTGGATTTGCTGTGTGACCCTGGGCAAGTCGCTCCACCTCTCTGTTTTCATCGCCTCATCTATAAAATAAGGTATTCCCTGCACTGTGAGGGAAGGGAAAAATGAAATAAGAAAAGTAAGAGCTGATATTACATGGTTATTTGCTTGGGTTTTTTGTTTGTTTGTTTTACTTTATTTATAGCCCTCTTTGAACCACTCCGTTTTGGAGACCAGGATTGACAGCAAATGCTGCACACATGTGAGAAGTCACTTCTCACTTCCTTAATCTCATAGGGACACCAAATTTCCAAGAGCTGAGGAACGGTCTCCCCTGCAGGGGACCCCCGGGGGGGGCAGGGGAAGCTCCCACACTTCAAGTACAAGATTTCTACGCTTCTACATCCAAGGCTAACCGCAATTTTCAGGGGCGCAGAGTCCATTCCTGAGTTTGGGATGAAAGGGACAATAGACAGGTTTACCTTCAAAAGCCAACCCTGGTTTCTGTGGCTTCCTCTCTGCATCCGGAGCCATTGTTTGAATTATACATGAGGCGCTTTCAAGGGCTGTGATGATTTTTCAAATATTTCTCTAATTGATGAGAGAGGCTTTGATAAATGGCTGTAGAACCAGGAACATCTGATCACAAGGAGTTCTGTCTTGTTCTTCCTTGACAGATGTTTATTTGACTTTAAGAGGTGGGGGGGGTGGGGAGAGGGCAGGGTCCAAAGGGACTACTTCTCCCTTCTGGAACTTTTATTGTATTGAGAGGAAACCAGATAAACTAGAAAGTCTATGGCTTTGACTCTAAAGCCCAACGCGGAGAGCTTCGCAAGGCCTCAAGTCTCATGCCTGCCGTCATCAGAGAGCAGGGCATCTTGCCCCGGCGGCCGAAGACCCTGTCCCGTCAGGCCCAGTTCTTGCTTTCCCACAATGTCGTCCTCATGGCTGCCGAAGGGGGAGACACAAAATATCTAAGAACCAGAGACACAGGCACCAACCACCCTGAATGCCAGAATGGGCACCAGCAGCAGGCCAAAGCAGGGGTCTGCTAGGCCAGGCCCTCCCTTTCCCTGCTGGATCGTGGTGGGACACGGGGGCCGCAGGGGAGGGCAGTGGAGCGGCAGTGGTGGGGGAGCAACAAGGACAATATAAGTCAGGGGTCCTTGAACAGGGGGGCTGTGTGCTAATGATCTATGAGGATATCAGTACTCTCGAAGGCGGTCTGCCTAAACCCGTGCCATTCTTGACGGACACCTCCCCAGCTCCCCCTTCCTGGGACAGCGCCTCCCAACCTCAGGGTGGCCTTTAGCGCCCTTCTCCATCTCATTCCACCCTGGGTCCCCACCTCATCTCCCTCCGTTCCTCCCCATCCCCACCTCCTTGAGTTCCAGCCACCTTGGTCTCCCATCCCGCACACAACCACGCCCGTTCACGCCGTAGTATCACAACAGTGTCACGAATGTCCGGTCTAGCATTTTAAGGTAGGCCAGTGGGATCTTTCTAACCTGTGAACACATTGACCTGTATATGACGTTGGTCTAATAGAGGAGCCTGACTTGGTGTTTATTCCCACTTGCATTGTAGGACCCCTAGGCTCTCACCCCATCCCCAACCCATCCTACTCAGGCAGTGATTTCTGCAGTCATTAGAGTGCGGCTCTTGTGTGCTCACCAAAAGCCTCTTTGGAGGGGCATCTCCTTTCCCCTGGCTTCCAGTTTCCGGCCTCCATACCGAGGGACCACGTGTCTTCTCTCCATTCGGCTCATCTGGTGAGTATGTCAATAGGAAATGGGCACACAGGGGGTCATGTGCATTTGGGCTGCTGTGACGAAACCACTGGGGACTGGGTGGCTTACCCAGCAAGCATTTGTTTCTCGCAGTTTTGGAGACTAGAAAGTTCAGGATTGAGGCACTGGCAGGTCAGACCTCCGGTGAGGGCCTGCTTCCTGGTTCATAGATGACTGTCTTCTCCCTGTGTCTTTGCATGGTAGAAGCCGCAAGGGAGTTCTCTGGAGTCTCTTTTATGTGGGCATGAATCCCATTCATCTGGGCTCTGCCCTCATTATCACCTCTTAAAACCCCCCTCCTCCAAATATCATCACACTAGGGATTAGGGGAAAGGTAAAAAGGAAATATTACAAATGACCTCAGGCATATAAATTTAAAAGCTTAAATAAAATGGACCAATTTTTAAAGCAATAAAGTTAAAAAAAACTCACCCGGGAAGAAATAGATAACCTGAATAGTCCTATATTTATTAAAGAAATAGATTTGTGGTTTAAGAATCTGCCATAAAAGAAAACTCCAGACCAAGATGGTTTCACTGCCATATTCTGTCAAATATTTAAAGAAGAAATAACACTAATTCTATAAAATCATTTCCAGAAAATATAAAGGAAACACTTCACAGTTCATTTCATGAAGGCACCATTATTTGGATATCTAAAACTATACATAAAACTATACAAAAACAGTACAAGAAGAGAAAACTATGTAGATCAATATCCCTCATGAAAATGCAAATATACTCAACAAAATATTAAATCAAATCTAGCAATATATAAGAAGAAGACTATCTCATAGCCAAATGGGATTTATTTCAGAATGCAAGATTTTCAATATCTGAAAATTAAACAATGTGAATTATCATATTAATAGATTAAAGAATAAAAGTCATGCAAACATATCAAGTGATAAAACATAACAAAATTCAATATACATTCGTTACAAAAACTCACAGCAAGCTATGATTAGAACAGAACTTCTTTAGTTTGATTAAGGGCATCTATACATAATTCGAGTCAATATCAAACTTCCCAATGAAGGACTGAATGCCTTCCTCCTAAGAACGAAAACAGGGCCCAGCGTCCACTCTCACTGCTATTCAACATCATACTGGAAGTCCTCATGCAATAAGACAAAAAAAAGATATAAAAGGTATACAGATTGTAAAGGAAGACATACAACTATCCCTATTCACAGAGAACATGACTATTGAAAATCCCAAAGAATCTACACCAAAACCTCCTTATTATTGGTTTGGCAAGTTGTGGGTTATAAGATGAACATGACAAAATCAGTCATGTGTTTGTATGTTAGCAATAAATAACTGGAAACTAGAATTTCAAAAACCAATACCATTTACCAAAAGGTCCCCAAATTAAATACTTGGCTATAAATCTAAGAAAACATGTGCATGACCTACATGATAAAAGCTACATGATAAAAACTACAAAACACTGATGAAAACATTAACCCCTAAATACATGGAGAGACATACTGTGTTTCAGGATTAGAAGACTCAATATCGTTAAGATGGCAATTCCTCCCGAATTGTTCCATAGACTAGTGCACTTCCGATCAAAATCTCTGCAGAATTTTTTGTACATAGAGACATGCTGATCCCAAAATTTGTAAGAAAAGGAAATGGAACTAGAATAGCCACAATTTTGGGGGAAAAAAAAAAAGAATATTTTTGGAGGACTGACACTATCCCATTTCAAGACTTACTCCAAACCTCCAGCAATCAAGACTTCAGGGCATTGGCGAAGGGACAGACACACAGACCAATAGAACAGAATAAAACACCCAGAAATATACACAAATATGATAAACGGGTTTTTGATAAATCCAATGGAGATACAATTATCTTTTCAACAAATGGCATTGGAACAATTGGACATCCATTACAAAAACAAACAAACGAAGAAAAACAAAAACCTTATGCCTTCTTTCCATGAAATGGATCAGAGATCTAAATGTAGAGTGATAAAACTTTTAGAGAAAAACATAAGAGGCAAAGAGTTCTTAGATATGACACCAAAAGCCTAATTCATAAAAGAAACAAATGGATACATTGGCCTTCATCAAAATTAAAAACTTAGTCCTTGTGAAAGGGAATGAAAAGATGAGCTACAGCCTGGGAGAAAATTACTATAAATCACATATCCAACAAAGGACTTGTATTCAGAATACACAAACAACTCTCAAAACTCAACCAAAGGAACAAACAAACCCATAAAAAAATTGGCCAAGCAATTTAGACAGCCACTTCCTCAAAGAAGATACACAGGTGGCCAGTAAATTCAAGAAATTCGACATAAAACAAAACACAAGACACCATGAGAATCTATTAGAATGGCAAAAACAAAAACAAAAAAACAAACAAGCAAATGAAAAACCCCACAAATGCTGGCGAGTGTGTGGGGCAAGAGGAACTCTTATACATTGCTCGGAGAAAGCAAAACGGAATCGCCACTCTGGAAACAGTTTGGCCGTTTCTTATGAGGCTAAACATACACCTACCACACATCCCAGCAGTCCCACTCCTGGGCATTTACCCAAGAGAAATAAAAACTTGTGTTCATGCAAACAGTGCTCTATTTATAATCGCCAGAACTGGGAACAAAACTAAATGTCCTCCAGTGGGTGCATGCATAAACAAACCGTGGTCCGCTCGAGCCCCGGAATACTACTCAGCAATTAAAAGGGAGCTATTGTCAAACAGCACGACCTGGGTGCATCTCAAAGGCATTACGTTGAAAAAAAAACCCACCTCGAATAGTTACGTACTGTCCGATTTCCGTGACATTCTGGAAAGGCAAACTATAGGGATGGAGATTGGATCTGGGTTGCATGCAGTCCGGGTAGGAGGAAGGTTTGACAAAAAGGAACAAGATAAAGGATTTGGGGGAGGGGGGGTTGGAAGTCTTCTGTGTCTTGACTGTGGTGGAGACTACATAAAGCCATAGTCATATGCTCACACACAAGTGCACGCGCACACACACGCACCTACTGTCTCCTCCACCAGTCCGTGATGGCCACATTAATTCTATCTTTGATCAGCCCTTCCAGTAAGATCTTCCAAGAAACTCCTCACCCAGTGCTCCATGAAGACCTTCCAACACAGTCATTGTTCCCAGTGCCCACCCACCAAAGCTGCCAAGGTGTCGT
The DNA here is from genome assembly GCA_028533885.1 of Nasua narica. Classification (NCBI taxonomy): domain Eukaryota; kingdom Metazoa; phylum Chordata; class Mammalia; order Carnivora; family Procyonidae; genus Nasua; species Nasua narica. Next base: position 31,940,731 of record CM052812.1, on the reverse strand, counting down.
CCAGCTCCCCCGGGATCTGGCACTTACCGCCCACCATGGCCACCATCACTGCCAAGCACCCAGCCCCCGGCAAGTCCACCAGTAGGAAGGTGCCACGTTGGGCTGTGCGTCTGCCAAGCCTCCGTGCAAGGGGAAAGATATTTTGTGTTCAAGGAGAAGACATGTCTGTCCCCTTCTGGGCATTGTACTTTCATAGAGATGTTGCAAAGTATGCCCGACTTATGGAAATTTTTGTAGAAACTGTTCATGTGGTTTTATTTCCACCCACACCTAGAGCCCTGCCCCCGTTTCCCTCACCCCTGCCCCAAGAACAGGGCCGAGCTGGAAAACAAACATGAAGGGGAGACCCCTTGTTGTACTCAGACTCGGCCTTCCCTCCTACCACTGAGGCCCCCTCTTCCCTTAGGGGAAGGGGCTTCTAGGAGACACAGGGCCCCTCAAAGACATGCACACTGCCTCCCGTGTATATATTATGTTGCATGGCAAAGAGGGCTTTGCAGATGTAATTAAGGTTCTGGAGCTTGAAATAAGGAGAAGATGTGAGTTATTTGGTGAGCTTAATCTAATCACACGAGCCCTTAAAAGCCAAGAACCTCCACAAGTGCAGACAGAATTGAGCAGAAGAAGTCAAAGAGGTTCAAGTATGTGAAGGCTATGCTGTGCCATTATCAGCTTTGAAGACGGAGGGTGAGGTGACAAGGAACACAGGTGGTCATAATGGGCCGAGCGAGGCTCCCACAGCCATCGGGAAGGAAATGGGGACTTGGCCCTGCATTCTGCCCACCACCTAAAGGAACCTGGGAGCAAGAAGAACCTTTAGAGAAGAACCCCGGCCAGTGACATCTTAACTTCGGCTTGGTGAGACGGAGAGCCCAGAAACGGGCCCAGCCTGCCCGGACTTGTGACTTACAGAGCTATGACCCAATTAGCTTGTGTGCTGAGCCCCTAAGCCTGTGGCACTTTTTATGCCGACAGGAGGGAACTGATGTGGTCATCAAGCCGGTAAAGTCCTGGCAGGCTCAGCCGGCACCCCAGACACACCTGAGCCCAGGTTCCCTGGGTCAGCCCAAGCCTCTGCGATGTCTCCTGTCTCTTGTGCTATGCTCTGTCTTCTCCTCCCGCAGCCCCTGTTCCCAGCACACAAGGGCCAACTGACAGGTGCCTCACCGAAGCCACCATGGACAGACCCCACAGGGCCCCAAAATTATTTAACGTGAACGAATACATCCAGCTCCTCCTTCACAAGCCCCCGCAGACACGGCATGATTCACAGCTTAAATTTAGGCAGAGATACAGGCTCCTCATCAGTCTTCTTTAAGACCTTTCTGGAATGCAGGCAGAATATAAATGGTGGCCAAGGAGAAATGGGGCAGGCCTAACCTACTTCATCTGGGACCAGGAGCCAGCCCCTTCTCTTCCCTGCTTCAGTGTCCTCTGCCGGGACATGAGGGGGTGGGCCAGATGGGCCCCAAGTTCCTTCCAGCCTGGGGACCTAGAAATAGAAGATGTCCCCACCCCCACCATCACCGCCACCAGGCTGCGTTGGCTCCTGAAAGCAAACCGTGGCCCTGCCGGGAAGTGGCAGTCAGCCTAGTCCAGCAGGGACCGTTCTAGAACAGAAGCCAGGAATGGAATATCCCAGGACATTTCTGGTATTTATTCAGTGTGATGGATGGAATCATGTCCCCTCAAAAGACATATTAGAATCCTAACCCCCGGTCATCGGTGAATGGGACCTTATTTGGAAACAGGGGCTCTGCAGACGTGATCATCTAAGGTAAGGAAATGAGGCAGTCCCACACGTCCAGCATGATGGGTGTCCTTAGAAGAGAGGAGAAGCCTAGCCTGTGATGGCAGCGGCTGAGATGGGAGTGACGCATCTGTAAGCCAAGGAACATCGAGGACTAGCAGTCATATCCGCCAGCAGCTGGGGGAGACCCGGAAGGATTCTCTCTTGCGGGTTTCAGGGGGGAACACGACCCTGCTGACACCTTGATTTTGGACGCCCAGCCTCCAGAACTGTGAGAGAAGGAATTACTGTTGTTTTAAGCCCCCCGGTATGTGATACTTTGTTACTGTAGCCCTAGAAAACTAACACACCCAGGTGGTCCACCAATATTTCTGGAACACCTGCTATGTACCAGGCACTGGCCTAGGTTTGGGGGGTACGGCAGTAACCCAAGCAGACAGAGGTTTGTGCCACTGTGACACGTTCACTGGATTAACGTTCTGAGGGAACAAGGAATTTGTCAGAAAGGTATGATTAGGAACGTAAATAGTGTCCATAGCCTTCTTTATTTATTTGGAATGAAATACATGATATGGGGAAGGTGTCATTTTCCAGATTGAATCATAAGTTTTAGAGCTGGAAGGGACTGGAGAATTTCTCTAGGCTATTCATGATTTCTCCAGCACACAAACTTAAGTTTAGAGGGAGGAAGTATCTCGTTTAAAGCAACCCCTCAAGTCGGCATGGCGTGTGCCCAGGGCTCCAGCGGGGTTGGATATTGGGCTATGGGATGGGGTCCACATGGCTCATGGCTGGTGGGCTCTGGGAGTGGGGTTTTCTGGGACCCAACTCTGGGGCCTCCAATGGCGCTATGACTTGGGGGGGGGGGCGCTTGCTGAGACAACAAGGACTCTTTTGTGTGGTGCATGGCCCGCCACCCCATCCCAGGCATCTCGCCGTTTGGGGCTGTGGCAGGGACACGGGGCAGGAAGGGAATAAGTTAGGGTGACACTTTGGTCAGTTTCCTAAGAGCAGGTGGGAATGAAGGAGGTAAAGTCGGGCCCCGGCGTGTACCAGGCATCTCGCAAGCTGGACACCACTGCCCTGCTGTGAGCGGCGAAGGTGCCAAGGACTCTCCATCTCCGGGAGGGAGCTTGGGGAAGGTGGGGATGTGGGGTCCAGCTTCACCCCCCTGGCTGAGGCCCCGCCTGCCTGTTGGGCCGAGGAACCAGCAGGGAAAAACACATAGGGATTAGCAATTCCGCCCAGCCTTTGGACTCAACAAGAAACAAACTCCCGTTCCTGTCTTTCCCTTGCCAGGGGCATGACCTTGGGCAACTGAAGTCACTTCGCTGAGCTTCAGTTTCCCTTATCTGCAAAATGAATTTGCGTACGTCTAGTACTTTCCTTAAAGAGCTGCCGGGAGGATGATGGGATGTGCAGTGTAAAGAGGTGGCTGCTGAGGCAGAGGGTCCGGAGTGGGGGAGGGGACCCCCATGGGTGGCCCACAGGGAGTAGCAGATAGGGACTAATGGGGTGAAAGGGAGGGCACAATACCCAACCTAATGCCAGAGAGTGTGCAGTCACACACTTCCCCTCCCTGTGCATGGCACCACCCAGGGCCTGGATGGAAGAAGGGATGTGGACTCAGATGGCTTTGGCTTTCCATCCACTTGGCCCATACTCGAATGTTCTTCTGGTCTCATCGCTCCCTGGGCTAGACTTATACTTTTCTCCTCCTGGGAGATTACAAGGGTAATCTGCCTTTACAGTATCATCTGCATTTAGGAGAACAGGCCAAGGGTGACTGTGTCCACTGTTTCCCATTTCCCCAAATGGCACCCCATCCATTCAGCCTGGATATTTCCCGATGCCCCACCCCTCCCAATAAAATCTATCACCAGGTCCTGTTGATTTGACCTCATAAGCATCTCCTGAATGCCTCTGTTCCTCTCCAATTTTTTCATCACCTATGATCAAGTCACCACCATCTCTCCTCTGCCTGGATGATATGGAGTCCTCCCATCTCCCTGTCCCTGGTCCCCACCCCCTCATCCACCAGAGCCATCAAAGTGGCCTTCCTATGACACAAATGTGAGGATGTCACTCCCTGCTTCGCACTATCTGATGGCTTCTATTGCTCTCGTGTGGAAAGACAAGTCCCTAACCTGACCTAGAGTGACCACAGTCCACTGCACCGGCCTTCCCATGCTTGGTTTGCCTCACTCTGCCCTGCTCATGGAGCCTTGGTGGCCTCAGCCTGCCTTCGGTCCATCCACTGTGCCCTGTCCCTCCTTGCCACAGGGCCTTTGCACAAGCTGTGTCCTCTGCCAAGAAAGCTCTTACTTTCCTTCTTCTCTTTCCCTTACTTACCTTCTTCTCATCCTTCATATTTTAGGTCACTTCCTTATAGAACTCTCTTCTATGGATCAGCCGGTTCAGCTTCTCCTTCATATCTGTCTCCCATTAGCCAGTATCTTCCTTTCCAGCATTTTTTAGCATATAATTACATGTTCATTTGTGCAGTTGCTGTCTGCTTCCCTATTAGGCTATAAGGGCTGATAAAGCAGAAATGTGTCTTCTTTGCTCAGACCTTCTTAACCCAGACCTCGGCACTGTCTGGAACATGCAGGCTCAATGAGGATGCTATCGAGTGAATTCACGACACCCTAGAGATGTTGGCTTTACCGGTGTTCTACCCGTGTTCTATTCCATCCGTGTTCCTGTCTATCTACCAGCTCTTGTATCACCTCTAGCTGTTTTCAAGATCCGCACAGGCACTCATACGTATTCACACCCCTTAGGGGCCTCCATGTCTCACAATGCTTTTGACTGACCTTTCTCACTTCTTATCAGACACTCATGATAGAGCAAGAGTAGCCCATCGGGCTGCCTGGTGTAGGGTGAAGGAACCCACAGAAAAGGAAATGAGAAATTTACATGAGGCTCTAGAGCCTTATCCTAGAGCTTGAGGCGTCATGGCGATATTTAGCAAAATGATGGGATGTGAATCTCCCAGGATGCCCACACTCGCACACCAAACTTTATTCCCCGAGTTCAACGCTCCTGTTCCAGCTGAGTCCCTGCACGCCTGGCGTGGCCGAGGACGGGGCCCGGGCTGGGGACAGGTTCGCTGGGAAAGGCACAACCTCACACAAGTGGCAGAGCTGGGCCCAAGCTCTCTGTGTTTAAAGTCAGATGCCTCTTTCAATTATCGCCTAACCCACCTCCCCTGGGACGTCTTTTTTTTTTTTTTTTTTGAGAGAGAGAGAAAGAGCACAAGCAGGCAGAGTGGCAGGCAGAGGCAGAGGGAGAAGCAGGCTCCCTGCTGAGCAAGGAGCCCCATGTGGGACTTGATCCCAGGACCCCAGGATCATGACCCGAGCCGAAGGCAGCTGCCCAACCAACTGAGCCACCCAGGCGTCCCTCCCCTGGGACTTCTTAAACTGCTTCTCTCCTTACGGCATGTAAGCAGAAGAGGGAATGAGGACTCAACCGTGCATCCCTAGAAGCCGGGAGGAAAGGCTCAGGGAGCTTCCAAATGCAGCTGGATTCAGTCGGGTACTCGCGGGCGCGGTGGAGGCGGAAGTACGCGGAGGGCTGAAGGGGGGGGACGGAATGGCCCGGGCGCAGAACCCACGCCCACTCCTCTGTAAATATGCTCCTTCTAGAACCCTGCGGGCAGGGCGCAGACTCTCTGCTGTCTGCGGTCTCCCCCGGTCGTGTCTGGGAGAGAACTCAGCATTCAGTGGGCTCTGAGAGAACCCTTTTGGCAGAGCCACCTTGGCCGTGACACTGACCGATCCTTTTGCATCCGGGGGCCTCAGCGCCCCCATCCCCAAGAGAAGAGGGCGGGACTCAGCCGCTGCGCGGAACGCCGAGCTGAACTCGCAGGGGCCAACACGTGGCCCTGGGGATCCCGCCCTTGATATGTTGTGCACAAGACAGAAAGTCAGATCTTTCTCCGCAGTGGTCACCGGGGCAGAGGGACACTCGGGGACACCGGTGTCGAGACCTGAGTCTTAAGTGCAACTTCCAAGGCACGTGACCATGAGCACGTGGCTTAGCCGCTCTCTACCACAGCTTCTGCTCTGGGATGGGGACAATGGCGTCTTCGTCGCCAGGTTATTGGAGGGTCCGTGAAGTCGCGCATGTTACGTCACGCAGCAGAGCCAGGGAGGGCACACCGAGGGTGCTCCCCTTTCTGGGTGGGGAGGCTTGTCCACGCCGCAGACTTCCTGCTTCTGGGGGGTTTGCAGCCCCCCCTGGGGGCCACCTTCCATTTCATCCAGCTGGCACACAGAACCCCAGTGGAGAAATACCCAGGACGGAAGCTGCCCGGAGCAGGGAGGGGGACTCAGGGCCAGGCTGCTAGTGACCACACTGGCTTCGAATTCAGGCCCCCTGACTCAGTGTTCACAGTACCACAGGCCCAGAGCGGCCACACCCCCTGAAGTATGAAACCTGTTTTGAACCCCACGTAGAGGGCATACAGGCCCAGCTACAGAAGGAAGGGCTGAACACACTCCGAGTGCTTGCCAACAGGCCTGGAAATGAAAGCTTGACCCAGGAATTAATGTCTCGAAAATTAGTTGGAGCTTTTCCCTGGCAAGTGTGTGGCGCTCTTTGCCTGACGCAGTCAAGGAGATGGAAGTGCTCTAAGGTCTGCAGTCAGATGGATCCCAAATTGAGAGAGTGACCCCGGGCTGCTGACCAGCATCGCTGACCCCTGTTTCCACCATCTGCTGAGTGGACAGAACCCTGGTCCTTGTGAGCTTCAAGGCCATCGCGAGAGGCTGGCGGAGTCGGGCCATGAATGCTCATCTCCGGCAGGTAGGATGAGACATTCTGGGGGAACAACTCAGGTCCTGAGGGGCTAGCCTGGATTTGAGCCCCGAAGCTGTCCCCCACACGCCCAGCTGCACGACCGCAGACAAAATACAGAATCTCCTGATGCTCTGGTTTCCATATTTTCCAGAGAGGGAAAGGGGCGAAAGGCGGCTGATCTTATCCACCCAGCAGAGGGGGATTAAATCCAGCCTCAAAAGTGAGGGCTTCCCTCCGTGGCCAGTCAGAGGTGCTAGATAAAGGGTGGGTGTCGGGAGACAGGCCTGAGGGCAGCTGGGAGAGGGCATAACAAGAAGTCCAGCTGCGTCTGTGTTTCTCTTCTTTCAGAAGGTGTGTCTTTTACCAAAATGGCTGCCAAGAGCATTACACAGGGAACATGGCTGCTTTTGTGAAATCAGACCCTCTCTCTGTCCCTTGGGCCAGGCATGACTTAATGAAATCCTGTTTACCTCTGGCTGGAGCTGCAGTTTTCAAGATTTCCTTGAAAACACATCCCAGATGGCCCCAGGCGGCTCCCTTCCTGAACGCCAGAAACACGGTGTGAGTCCCTGTGGGGCCACCGTCCCCATGGCAGGGAGATGGCTTAATTGACCACAGTGAGCTCAGGGCCCCGGGGATCACCTCTCCATCCTTCTGCCCCCTTGGCGATGCCATCCGCCGCTGGGCCTGCAGAGCCCCGCGGGTGGGTCCTGGGGGCCAGAGAGAGGCCTGGCTGAGCCGCTATATTTGCATGCAGGGGAGGCCCGTGCACAGGGCCCTCCCCAGACCTACGACCCAGCAGGAGCAGATGCGCGGTGTGCACGGCAGGCCTAGCACATGTCCCAGTCAGAGGCCGGCAGGCTGTACGCCCCCGGCAGACGGAGTTCCTGGGAAGTCGGCCTCGACCCAGACGGACACCTTGGTCTGCACCTTTCTCTCATCTCTGTGTCCTTCGCACGCCTCTCCTCATGCTCCCAGGGCAGCCGGCCTCGGTGTAGAAGCAGGGTTTCTGGGTAGTGACCCTCTGATTTCACGAGCGGGCGATGTGAAACCGCAAGAAGACGGAGATGACTGCGCCCAGGACCCTGTGGCCAGAGAGAGAAGAGCGAGAACAGAAACAATGACAGAAATGGGACCCTAACGTCAGGAGTCTCTGCTCCCGCATGAATCCTATTAGGGAATCAAAGGAACGGTGCCATCCCTGATTTCAGAGACGGGGACGATGAGGCCTTGAGATAGGAAGAGAACCGCCTAAGGCTGTGAGGACCAGAGTGAGGTCAGAGCAAAGGGGTTTTGGGGCCCACATTGCACGTTCCAATTCGTCATGTGTCCCAGGCTGACCAGAGGCAAACAGAGCAGTGGGCGAAGCTGAGGACGTGGTATGTTGGCGTCAGGTGGGCCTTCCCGTGCTGCTCAACCAAATCTCAGATGTGGAGTGTTTGTGCTCACCGCCCCCACCAGGGGCCACACCACGAGGGCTGGGGAGAATGAGGTCAGGCAAGAAGGGCTGGTCACCTGCGGCCTCTCAGTCCAGCCCCGGCGGGAGCCATGTCACAGCCTATACAACGCAAGGAGGCTTTTGCCAAGAGAACTCGAACCGCATGCAGGGTCCTGGCTGGGGCCCAGAGCTGCCTTAAGAAGAATTAATCTGGGCCGCAGCCGGGGGAATTCTCAAGGCCCTGAGATCACCTGCTGTAAGTCTGCTCTTGTGTATGCCAAGGAAAGCAGAGGTTGGATGTGAGGGAAGACCAGGGAGATGGTCCCTGGAAGGGGTGCCCTTAATATCTTCAGGTTCACCCTTTGTTTCATGACTGGGACTTAAGACCCCATGGTGGACATTCTCCCCTCCTCTGTGCTAGTAGGACCTTGATTTTGTTCAGGAGCAGTGATGTGTCCAACTAAATATCCACTCCCCATGTTCTTCTGTGTCAGGCAGGGGTGGGGAGCCATATGACCAAGTGCTGCCTAATAAGCTGGAAGTCTCTGGAAAAGCTTTGCTTTCGTGACAAAAATGGGGGAAAGGGGCAGATCACACTCACTCTCTTTTTCCAGTCTGGACTGCAGGCAAGATGCCTGGAGTTGCAGCAGCCACCCAGTGATCAAGAGGCAACAAGTATTAGCGATTGACCAAGAGACCTGCAGAGAGGTTGGCCCTGGCACTGTTGGAACACCAAAACACTGGTATTGACTTTTCTCCAGATGTCTTGTCATATGAGAAAAGAGAAATTCTTTTTTTGAAGTGACCGCAAGTTAGATTTTTCATCTCTTGGAGCCTAAAGCATTCCTAACTAATCCATACCCAGAGAAGCTAAGTGAATTAGAGAGGAATGAGACTAGGACTTAATGTGGGGGCAGAAGACCAGGGCCTGCATCCTACCATCACCCTTAACTAGCTGTGTGGTCCTACACAAGAGGCTGCAGGGCCCCACAGGACTCCCTGCATGGACCCTCTGCTTGGAACGTCCTGCTCTGACTTCTCCCTTAAGCGTTCTCCTCCTCCTCCTCCCTCAGAGGAGGTGTCCTCTTTTCTCTGTGGATTTCTTTGACCATCCCCTACTCTCTCTCTTGGGAGATCACTTAGGTGATATCACTGTTACCTGGGATCACTCTAGTGGGTGCTATATCCCTGTTTATAGCACTACTGGGGCCTGTGGCTGCTTATTCATCGTAAGTGCCTTTCCTCCCAATTTTGACCAGCTGAGAAGAGGATCTTGCAGCCTGATGGCAACTATGTCCCCGCGTGAGCATCGTCAGAGCCCGGGGAGCTGCGGCAATGGGCGCCCGACGCACTCGGTCAGCCGACAATGATGGGCTCATCGTTGACCTTTCCCTCATTCCCCCAGAGCCCGCCCCACACCAGACAGTGCTATGAAGCCCCTGGGAGTATGGGTGATCGTTCCAGCCCCTGTGACACTTGCAATCCTGCACAAAAGACAGTTTAAACAGGTAATTATAAGCAAGCATTAAAGATAAAAAGTGCATCCCAAAGAGATCTTCCTCGTACTGTAAGAATATATAATAGGGACCTAACCTGGCCAAAGGAATTCTCTTGTTCTTTTGTTTGTTTGTTTGCTTGTTTGTCACTGTGTGTTTATTGAGAGCCGATGACATACAAGTCGTGCTCTGGCCCTCAGAATGCAGACCAGAGACAAGTCCCTGCCTTCTGGGGGGGGAGGAAGTGGGGAAACAAGTCACACGTGGTACTTGGTAGTGAACATAAGGCGGGATGCAGGCACAGATGATAAAGGGAGTGCTGCTTTGGATGGGGTCGAAGGAGGCATTTCCAGGAGGATACCAGGAGGATACCAGCCCGAGGCACGGCTTCTCCCTCGCATGAGGCACGGGGGAGAAACTTAAGCTAAGATCCAGAGGATGCACGGGAATCAGCAGAGGGAGACAGCAGAGAAGGTGTGCAGGGCTGAGGTGTAGCCGGTGCTCAGGGCTCAAGAGAACCTACCCCAGGGGGTCCCGAGTCAACCATGTCACTGCTGACGAAACCCAAAGACATGAGGGGTGGTGAAACAAGAAGGGAATTTATTTCAGTGAGGCCAACACCAGGAAGGCAGTGGACTAGTATCTTAAAGATTGTCTGCAAAGTGCCAAAAATACTTTCAGGTCTGTAAGGAAAATGGGGAGCAAAGGGAGGTGGGTACGAGCAGCCAGGCCATGAAGGTCAAAACCATCGTTGTCTTGGAATCAGTCATGGGCAGGGTCTGCCGACTCAGGGCAGTCCTTGTTGGTGGAGGGGGTATTTTCGGTTCCCATCGAATGATGCCTTGCCCTCTGGGTCTTCAGCCTGAGCCAAGAGACAAGCTAGAGAGAACCCAACTAGAAAGTTTGAGGTCAAAATGGAAGTAGCCAAAGTCTTCTTTCAGAGGCAATGGTCAAGGGGTTTCCGCTGGCTTGACTGGCCTCCTGCGGGAGCACAGATGGGGAGAGAGAGTCCCTGGCAAGGCTGGGGTCAGGCCACGGAGGCAGGACACTGGAGGAAGGGCAGAGTATCTGGAGGGGCGGAGGAAGAGCCCTGTGTGCCGGTGAACATTAAGCAGGGGCAGTATGCTGTGACTCGTTTCTAAATGGTAATTCTGTGGCCATGAATCCCTGGGGCTACTGCAACCACCCAGAGAACTGCATGGCTTGGCCCTGAGACGCAGGAAGCCTGGGGTCCGGGTCTTCAGATGGCGTCACAAATACTCATTCTCCATGTGACTTGCTCGCCACGCTCTTCTATCAGCCTGGAGGGGCACTAGTGACCAGGCTTCTTCTGCCCTGTGTTCCCCGGGCCTGTGGCTCCCTTCCAGGCTCACCTTGGACAAAATAATCACTCTCTTGGGACTTCCGTTTCTTCTTTTCACTCATTCATTTATTCACACGTGCGTGCATTCATGCATTCACTATCAATCGAATGCTTACTATGTGTCTAGTGTGTAACATGTAGTAGTGAACAAGAGCAGCAAACATTTCTGACCTCACGGACCTTAAGTTCTCATTGAGGGTAGAAAAGGGAAGGGAAAAAAATAAGAACAATAAACGCTAGTTAGCTGGTGATCCTTTGGGAAAAAAAGGTGAGGCAGGAAGGAAACCAAAGAGAACCATTGGCGGTGGGGGGGGAAGAGCTCTCATTTAAAACAGGCTGGCCTGGGACACCCTGGGGAGGTGACACGTGACAAGTGAGCAAGACACAAGCAAGGCAAGAGAGCAAGCCCCAGGGCTGGCAGGGGGAAGAGCATTTGAGGCAGAGAGGAAGGCGGCACCTGGGTCGAAGCATCACTTGGAAGAACAGGGCTGTCGGGTGCCCACAAGGACGAGGGGAGGGTCTGTGAGGGCGGGACTCAGAGTAGGCGGGCAATCACTGGCCCCTTTCCTTCCACTCTCTTCTCAAATTTGTTAGCAAAATGAAGCATTATTTTATTTAAAGCCTTTTTTGAAAAATACAAGCTGTTTTCCAAGGCAGTTAAAGAAATGTAGTCAATCACATGGTGTCTAGCGACAGAGAGAAAAGGAAACCAAGACAGAACGTAGACTGGAAAGGCTGTCAGGAAATGTCACCCCGGGAAGGAAGCTAAACAATCACCTTCCCCAGTGCTTCTTGTCATCAGAAAGGAAACTGGGGTCCAGGAAAGGGAAGAGACTTGACCAAGGTCAGCCTGTGAATAAAGATTAAGTAGACGTTGCTTCGCTCAGAAATGAGCAGGTGCTGGGCCACCTGGGTGGCTCAGTGGGTTAAAGCCTCTGCCTTCAGCTCAGGTCATGATCTCAGGGTCCTGGGATCGAGCCCCGCATCGGGCTCTCTGCTCAGCAGGGAGCCTGCTTCCCCCCCCCCCTCTCTCTGCCTGCCTCTCTGCCTACTTATGATCTCTCTCTCTCTGGGTCAACTAAATAAATAAAAATGTTTAAAAAGGAAAAAAAAAAAAAAGAAAAGAAATGAGCAGGTGCTCTAAAAGCAAAGGGCACACAGATCCTGGTGCCAACGGGCAGGGAGAGTGCCAAGCAGATGTGTTCTGGAGTAATACAGACCTCGGTTTGAATCTTGGGAATATCAACAGTTTGGGGGGGGGCGGTGTCTAGCAACTAGGATGATCGTGCACTCCTGGTGGGAATATAAAATGGTACAACCAGCGTGGAAAAATATCTGGCAGTTTGTCATAAAGCTAAACATACACCTAACCAAAACTTAGTATTTCTACTCTTAGGAATTGCCTAAGAGAAATAAAAATACGTCTACACGAATTCTTGCACAAAGTTGCTCAAATTAACTTTATTCACAGTAGCCTCAAACTGGAAAAGCCTAAATGTCTATCGGTCTAAACAAACAATTGTAGTATATCCAAGAATACTCAGCAATGAAAAGGGACAGTCCACGGATACGTACAAAATACGGATGAATCCCCACCCCCAAAATAATTTGTTCTAAGGAAACCAAAAGTAAGAGATGAAAGCAACAAAACTGGGGAAGTAAAGGTGATCTAAGAATTCTAGTAGGTATTTGTCACGTTTACTGGCTGCCCAGAACCTTCGAACGCCCTTGTGGTTCATCAGTGTATGATTTTATGAGTTTTGTCCTCCCATGGGAGAAGTCAGAACACTTCCTTACCCGGCCCCCTTCACAGCTAGCACAGCATGTGACAACCATTCGGATGTGCCCAAGGGAGAGCGGGATTCAGAGCTGAGTAACTGGAGGAAAGAACACAGAATCTGTGTTTGCTGATGACGGTGTGGACTGAGAGGTCTTAGAACATTCTAGAAGCAACAGTGATTGCACAGTTGCATTTGGGTACAGAAGGGGCATGGAGCTGATAGCAATTGTGACTGCAGCAAGTAGGAAATCCTGTTATATCTGATGTCCAGTGATGACAGGGGCATTGGTGGCATGGTAGTTCTCCCCCTCGTCCCAACCCCACCTTCGAGCCCTTTCTGGAGCAAGGTTTCGAGCTGTATTTATGCAAGCGTGGCCTCAAGACAGGTCTCGAGTCCTTGCAATAAGTCCATTGGCTTCCCAACATGCTCACCAGGGTCTAAAGTAAACTCTTCATTTCAGAAACCAGCCCCCACTTGTTTCCCTATCTGCTGTTCCTGCGTTGCTCTTCATCTCATTTGATGGTGACTCTGTTCTTTGACGTGTTCAAATCAGAAGCCTGACTCCTTGTTTCCCTCTCAGATGTAGCACTCGATCTAGCAGAATATGCTGTTGGCCTGACCTTTAAAATAAACCCCGCCTCCAGCCTCTTCAATGTTGTCACCCTGCTCCAAACCACCATTCCGTATCTGGATTCGAAAAGATAATGGCTAATTAACTTTTCTCCCGGCTTCCATCCTTGTATGTTATCTTCTAGTTTCAAAACCACAACCAGAAGGATCCTTCTACAAACGTTAATCAGATCTTGTCATCCTTCCACAGGAAAGCCTTTAGACGCTCTCTATCACATTCAGAGTAAACACCAAAATCTGCACAGTGGTCCACATGGATGCAAACTCCTAAATATGTGATTAGACACTGAATATAATGAATATAATGGTATGACATGAATATAATGGTATATATTTTTTAAAACACATTATGATTAGAGGACTTGTCCCAGGAATGCAAGGGACATCTATTCATGCAATTCAGCATATGGATGACAAAAAGAAAAAAAAAAAAAGACATCCTTTCAGTCAGTGCTGAAATATAAAGTTCAATACTAATTTATAATTTAAAAAAATCCTTTTACAAAAATGAATAGATGAGAACATCATTAAGTCGACAAAAGCTGTATACTAAACGTATGGAGAAAACATCACACTCAAGGAAATTTTTTTTCAGTTCAGGAATACAAGTAGGGCCATTATCACTACTGTACTACCTAATTCTAGAAGTTCTTATTTACACAGACATAAAAATAAAATAGTGATAATCAGAGTGAAAAGGGAGAGATCTTTTCCTTATCATTTATAGATGATATGATAATTTACATACAAAACCTAAAGCAATGAGCAAACTCCAAGAACTAAAGGGAAAAAATCAACAACTTTACTACATTCAAGATAAATATATGAAAAATAATAATGTTGTTCTTCTATTAGAAGTAAGAACATGGGGAGGCTGAATGCCTCAGTGGGTTAAGCCTCTACCTTTGGCTCAGGTCATAATCTCAGGGTCCTGGGATCAAGCCCCGCATGGGGCTCTCTGCTCAGCCGGGAGCCTGCTTCCTCCTCTCTCTCTGCCTGCCTCTCTGCCTACTTGTGATCTCTCTCTCTGTGTCAGATAAATAAATAAAAGAAAATCTTTTTAAAAAAATAAAATAAAAAAGAAGCAAGAACATGTAATATAAAGTAAGATACCATTTACAATAGCAACGAGAACTACGAAGTAGCAATTAACTTACCAAAGAATGTACAAGATACTTACAGAGAAAATTTAAGCCCCAGGAAATGAAATGTAGTCCATGATCATGAATGGAATGACAACATCATAAAGGTCTCAATTTTCCCCCCAAACTAATCTGTATCTTCAGAATAATTTTAATCAAAACCCCACCAAGATTTTAGGGACAACTTAACAAACTGATTCCAAAGATTGCATAAGAGAACGAACCCTAACAAATAATGAAGTGGGTACTGACAGAGACCACAGTTGGGAGCTTGGCCTACCAGACATCTGGACTTACTACAACGTCACGATTTTATGCTACTTACAAGTTAACAAGTTAGCCTGCCACAACTACATGGTTGTTGGCAGAACCCATGAGACCCCCAGATCAAAGGTAAAGGCTACTTTGGCGCTCACACCGATAGCGGTAGCCAGAGTGTCGGCATTTGTGCAGGTCCCCCCAAGTCCCAATTCCTACTGGCCACATGAAGAGATCTAGGTGGCACCTATACACACTGTTGGTGAGGCCACAGGAGAGGAACCTCTGGCTTAAGGACCCAAATCTTCACAATGATCCGTAGGCCTACTGGGCTCTGCCCCAGAGGAAGATGGTATCTTTATTGCGCTGGGCAGTCAACAAATCGACTCTTTGCTCTGCATCTGAGACACTGTCTCTATGTCTAAGGGTGTTTGCTATATAAACATCCTCAAAGAGATAATTGCAAACAAAATCTGCCACAGCCTGTGATTACAAGATGTGCAAAAATGCAACAGCCACGGGAAGAATTTGTCTCCCAACAGGTCTATGATAGAGGCAGCCTCACAAATCCCTGGGGAAAAGGAAGACTTATTTAGTAAATTATGTTAGGAATGGCAACTTCCTGTGTGGAGAAAAATAAAGTGGAATCCTTACCCTATTATCCGTATTAAAAAAAGCTCCAGAGCTTTAAAGACCTAGATGGGAAAATAGGACTAAAACCTAATAGAAAAAAAAAAAAAAAGTATCGTGTTTTGTTTTGTTTACTTTGGAGCCATGAATTATTTTTGAAATAAGACCCCAAAAGCACAGACTGTTAGAGGAAAAACAAACGGATTTCTATCTGAATTGTGTTCATCAAAACACAGCATTAAAACCTCAACAGATGCATGACAATTTGGGAGGAAGACTTTGGCAAAGTCTAAAACCGGCAAATAATTAATAAGGAGATTATTCGAGCAATTCCTATAAATTAGTAAGGAAAATAAATAGAAAATGAGCAATGATGTGAATAGGCAATTCACAGGAGAAACCCAAACAGCTAATAAATTTCTAAAGAGGTCCTCACACTGTCGAGAAAGCACAGATATGCCCATTGGGGTCAGGTACCACTTCATACTCTACCCGACTGGCGAACACTAGAAAGTTGGAAGACGTTAACTCTTGGTGCAGGTGAGTGGGTTGGCGGGGGGGGAGTGGGTACCCTTGTGCAGGTATGGCTGTAGGAATTATGCCATGGTTGTTTGAGAGAGTCATACAGACATACTTTGTGAAAGAGAGGTGTTTATACCTTACAGCCCTACAATCTTGCCACCGTGCATAAACCTCAGAGAAAATCTCGTGCACGCCCACAAAGAAACAAGTTCCGTGATTTGCATGCCCGCCTGTCTCTGCTGGGCCTACCCTCACTCATCCTCTAGGACGCAACTCGAGCTGGAGTCCCCAGACGTCTTTTCCACTCTCATGATTGATTCTGTGCCCTTCCTCCGTGCGGCTCTCGCGTTCTTGGCTGCCTTCTGTCTCCACGCTGATCACATCATATATCTGCCGTAGCTTTGGGCCCATCTGCATCTTCCATTAGACTAGGAGTGTCCTTACAGCACAGGCTATATTTTATTCATCCTGTGTCTAGGGCACCTGGCACTCTTCCTGGCACCGAGCAAGCACTCGGCTACGTGGAATGAATACATTCATAAAACGCAGGGCCTGGATCCGGCACCCGGTGTGTGTAAGGTAGAACTTCTTCCTGGTGTTGAAAGCCCCCCCCCCAACTCCAGCTATCTCTGCTGGTCTGATAAGGGCAGGGAGGACAGCTTCAATCTGGGGGTCCCTGTAGATCAGCAGGAATCCCACGCATCTACTCCTGCCGCATCCTTTCGGGGTGAGTTGGCTAATGGCCTGTGTCATTTTGAAGGAGGCGTCTGCCGGGCCAGGCTGTGATGTGAGCTCAGCACAGCTGGTCTACGTCAGCCACAGGCCTCGGCGTCTCACGGAACTTCCAATCCTCTTGTTTCCCCTTGTGTTCAAGAATGTGAGGCCTGGCTCCCTCTGGGCTCCAGAAATGCCTGGGGCTGAGTCCTGTGAAATCCTAACCTTTCCTCCCGCCTCTATTCCCTCGGCGTCACCACCTTCATCGTGAAATAATTTATGCAAGTCGAAAGAGGGGGGGAATCCAGTACAGAAATACCATATGCGGAACAACGTCACAAAATCTCTGCAATGTCCTGAACGCTGTGCTTAGGCCATTTGGAAGATACATTAGCTAGATAAGTATTAACAGACGGGCCTATCAGAGAAACGTTACCCAAACTACCACCTTTTATTAAGCCCCTAGGAGAACTTAAAGCCAGTCCATTAGTCTGAGGTCTGGGTTGGGCCTGGGTCTGCTGTGCTTTTTTCCCCCAGCCAAGGCAGGCTTAAGTACCCCAGGGAAGAGCCACGGGTACAGAGGAGCGCCGCCAGCTTCGTGCCACAAGCTGGGATGGACGGCGGCGTGACGGGCCCAAGTGTCAGTCATCAGTCACCTCCGAGCGTCTAGAAAGTGGAAAGGGGGGAGACGCGAGTGTGACACCGCTTTGTTGATGTGCTGCCCGCCTCTCTAGTCTCGTCAGGAACCAGTCTGCCATGCTGTGACCCTCCCCACGGCGAGGCCGTACAGCAAGAAACTGTGGGCCGCCTCCAGCCGACAGCTAGGGAGGGACCGAGCCCTCCAGTCCAACAGCCCCCAAGGAAACACACCTTTCCAACAGCTACCTGAGTATGCTTGGAAGAGGGGCCTCCCCGGTCAAGTGAAAAGGCTGCAGGCCTGACCTCCGCCTCACGTACAGCGTGTGACAGGACTGGGTCCCTGAGCCAGAGGACCCAGCCCAGCCAGGCCGGGATTCCTGACCCACAGAAACTGAGACGTGATACAGGGTCACTGTTTAAGCCACTCAAGTTTGGGGTGATTGTTACACAGAAATGGGTAACTAGGGAAGGCTTCTTCGAGCTCCTGCACACGGCCTACATGAGGCAATTCCAAAACTCGGTCTCCTTCCAAGACACCTGGGGACGCCCAGTGAAAGCTGCAACCTATCGCTGAGGAAGCATTTATGGAGCTCTGGCCACCTGCGAATTACTGCCAGCTTGTCCAGGGGCGAGCCCTGGGAGGCAGGGATGCATCTTCCCACTTGCGGCTGGATGGCAGAAATACCAAATAGCCACGTAACACCCGTTGTGTCTGTATGGTGAAAATACTGTGTAACCCCGTCTTCACGTTAGGAGCCGAGACTGGCTAAGTACAGCACCAGAGAAATCAGCAAATGCTACAATCCAAGGCTTTGGGTTTTGTTGGGCGCAATGTTAAACATCTAAACCACTGAAGTTAACCCTCAGAGGCCGTTAAACCCTCAGAGGTCACTATTCTGAGAATTCCAAAACCATCTTTCCTGCTTGGAGAAGACAAGCAGGCTTGGGACACGGGCTGCAGGCAACACGGGCTCTCGAAGTCCCTTCAAGCTCTGTATTCCACAGTGCTGTAAGCATTTCAGAACTCAAAAGCACCCAAGAGCGCTGTCTTTGGGGCAGCACAGATCTGGGTTCAAATCCTGACTCTGACCCTCCCTAGCTGATCGCTCTTGGGTGATTTAGCCTCTGCTGGTTTCCTCATCTGCCACGCAAGACTGCTATCCCCCTCCGAGGGTTGTTAAAGACCGAATGCGTGTTCCGGTCCTTGGTACCGCACCTGGCACGTCGTAAGCATTCGCTGCACACTTAGGAGCTCGTTCCTGTCCCCTCCCACTGCCAGAGAGAGCTAGGTCTGGGGTCTGGCAGGGGAAGAGGGACGATGGCTGGGTCCAGCCCACAAACAGCAGCATCTGGGTCCCGCCCTGTCCTCTCTGAGCCAGCTCTTTTCCTCTCCCTTGATGCCAGAAGGCCACATGAAATGAGACCGCAGGAGCATCCGCTGAGCTATGAGGTCACAGCATGTGCGACACGTCACCAACCTGCCTTGCCTTTACTGTCATTCTCACCGCCAAGGGTGACAAGACACGAGCAGCCTCCGGAGGGTTTGTTTGTTTGTTTGCCTTTTTTTTTTTTAAGATTTATTTATTTATTTGTTTGAGAGAGAGCTAGAATGCAGAGGGTGAGCGAGAAGCCAACTCCCCGCTGAGCAGGGAGCCCGATGCGGGGCTCCAGCCCCGGACCCTGGGATCACGACCTGAGCCGAAGGCAGACGCTTCACCGACTGAGCCCCCCGGGCGCCCCCAGCAGCCTCAGTTTGGAGGACACCCGACCCTCAATCTTAGTCAAGTAAAGAGGACAAAAGCAAGGCCTCAGGTGCTAAGCCCAGTGCTTCATCGCCGCGGTGTATCCCCATGTTTGAAACTCAGTAGATGCTCCAAAAAAAGTTTCCAGATGAACGAAGGTATTGAAGACTGTTTGAGCCGGAGGCGCTCTCAGGCAGCGTGATGCCCCAACAACTCATGTGAGCTCATTTTATAGATGAGAAAGCTGAGTCCTACCGCCATTCAGGAGACGGGTCTGTTTCGCTCCCAGGCCAAGCCAGTCTCCCCAGACGTACATCTCGCTCCCATCTCCCAGGGGCAGCCCGCTGGCTCGGAGGCTGCTCTTGCCCCTCAGATTCTAGACAACTTTCAGAAGATTTCAGAATGATGAGGCCTGTTTCAAACTCGGCAGGAAAGCGGTATCAGGCCGGTTTTTAAATTTTTTATTTTCGTTTCATTTTTTTTTTTAACACTGAGGAAGCACCACAGTGGTTTACAGGAATGACCCCTCACCAAAAAAAAAAGTTGGGGGCACAGGAGGGAGTGGGATGAGGGATCTGACAAAGTTGAAAACCTGCTGGTCCTCGTTAAAAAGAACAGAACAGCATTCTCCCCTCCCCCAGGGCTCTGCGGGTTTGACCCTCCCCCTCTGGAACCCCTGATTTTATTTTATAATCTAACTCGGCTGCAAACTCCCTAGCTATGCAGCTGATTTCTCACAGCCACGACTGGGGAATGACTTCATCTCGGTGAATTTATGGGTCACAGCAGAGGATGGAACAGAGGCACTTTAAGGGGGAAATCGCAGCCAATCTTGCCCCCCGCCCCATCGTGATGATTTTCCCAGCTGTGGCCTTATAAGCCAGTTCTCGCCCTGCGGGGGTGAGCTGAGTGTGTCCAGAAAAGTAGGGGTGGGGGTGGGACGAGCCCGGGGTCATGGGAGGCTCCTTCTGACTCTGAGGCACTGGACCTGGCTGAGGTTAGGGTGACAGTTTTGAAGACGGTGTTTGCTTTAGACATGACCTCCCTGCACTGCCTGCCCTTAGCCAGAGCCCCTCATCAGGGAACCCCAGCCCCACGGCTCCCCAGGTGCTGACTTTGCTGCCCTCCAGATGTAATGCCAATGCCTCGGGCGGGCAACATTCCAGGTGCCAAGCTGCTTCCTGATCGTTGTTACGGCCCTCTCACTAAACTGGGGCTCCTAGAGCATCCTTGCAGCCCTGCGACTTCCGGCGCCCGGAGCACCCTCTCCCCTCCGACCAGGCCCATGGCTCTGCCCCGTTCCCCCTCAGCCCTCTCTCGCTCTGCAGGCGGCGCCTGGCACGCGGCTGCTCAGAAACGCTGCCACAGGCACCAGTGCACCGACAGCCACTTCCGAAATCCAGAGCTTGACACAACCGAAGCCCCTCCCTCTGGACGCGGCCCAGCGTGGGCCCTGGCTGGGCCGGACGAGGATGGGCAGGCGCGGTGCCCGGGCACCCCGTCCAAGAAGGAAGGTGCTTGCTCTCAGGGCGATGCTAGTGCGGGACAGCTCCTGAGAACAGGGGGCCCGTTCCATTTCCCACTTCTTTCCCAGGGGGCCGGAGTGTTGTCTCAAACAAAACATGCACTTTCGCCCTCTGGTAGGTGAGCTTGGACTATTGCAGAGGTGGAATGGAGATCAGAAAGACCGCACTCGAAGTTCTGCCTATTAGCTCTGAGATTTGTGCACAGTGTTAGTCGTCACGATCACTTGTCCTTCTTCTAGCGGGCTGTGAGCCCACCCTGCCCTTCCCAGCGAGGGTCAAGCAGAGACCACGCCTGGCATGGGGTCTGGCAGGGGGAGGCAAGACCTTGGAAAGGTTTCAAAGCTGGATGTGATCCTTGATTCATTCTTTTTTTTTTTAAGATTTTATTTATTTGTCAGAGATAGAGAGAGAGCACAAACAGGAGGAGCAGGAGAGGGAGGAGCAGACCCCCCACTGAGCAAGGAGCCCGATGCGGGGCTCGATCCCAGGACCCCAGGATCATGACCTGAGCCGAAGGCAGATGCCTAACCGACCGAGCCACCTGGGTGTCCTGACTCTTGATTGATTCTAATAACTGACTCTGAGCCACGCCATGTGACCAGTTCTGGGAGCCTGAGGCTTCAGCCCAGACGCATTCACAGAGACAGAGGAAAGGAAGACAGAGAGGCCTGTAACACTGCCCCTACACAATGGGCGATTTAATGTGCACACACAGTCAGAAGAGAGGGTGCTGGAGTCTAGCTGGAAAAGCAGAAGGGCATCAGCAAGGCCCTTCGCCTGCTGGAGTGACCGCTGAACTTGAAGGAAGCTGTTCTCAGATGCACAAGGAGAAAAAGTGCGTCCCAGGGAGGGGACCGACACAGGCAATGGCATGGCGGCATGAAAAATTCTAATGACTCTTGAGGAATCGTGACAAAGTGGGTTTAGCTGAAAGGTGGGCTGGTTGGGGGAAAGGGAGACAGGTGAGCATCCCGACAGATGAAGGACTAGCTGCATGTTACAGAAAGACTCGTACAGTTTCCTTCTTTAAAACTTACTCATGGGCCGTGGGCACGTACAAATGTGGCTTTCTGTGCACAGGGTGGGAAGCTGTTGGGGGCAGTCTAGACAGTCTGTGTGGAAAACCAGGCAGCGCACCAGGCGGAGAGAGAGCTGAGAGTTGTATATGGCTGCATGGGGGTTCGCCAGCCTTGTGGGGCTACGGCAGAAGTTGGCTCAATGGAACCAATGAGGCCAAAGGCTCAGACTCCAGGGAATCAGAGCAGGACTCTCCCCAGGGCCCTGTCCCCAGGGCCCAGCTTGGTGGCAGAGCCGGGGCTCTCTCTCCAGGGTAGGATTGAGCCACTGGGGTTTCGGGTCCAGAGCTCCATTCCACGCTTGCCTGCCTGTGCCTCTGGGGGCTCGGTGATCCTCAAAGGTGGGGCTCCGGCTACTTTGCCACACTTCCCCTCACCAGCTTCTGCCGCTTGGCCCCCCTCATTAGTACTGCCCACAAGGAGACTCGGCCCCCAGGCAGCCTCTCCTCCATCCCGGAAACTGCTCTCCAATTCCCCTGCCTGCTTGTCCCGGGATCCCGCCTCTCACTCTCAAAGCGCCTGGCGTGCCTTCTCCGCCTTTCTCATCCCTTTGGAAAAACCATTTTCAGAAAACCACGCTGCTCTCTTTGCTCAGCCCCATCGAGATCTGAGCGCTCACCGCCCCTGGCGTATTTGATCAGTCTTCCTCGCCTTCTTGCCTACTGTCAGGGAAATTGGAATCAGACTCCAACCTATAACGAGATTAATGTTCTAAAGACGAGCGTGTACCTCAGAGTGGAATTGGGGCTGCCGCTCTTTGATAATCTATTCAACTCATTTGGTCTCATCGCTAATAGACAGCTGTGCATTCTGTGATGATTACAATATACATTAATCAAAGACACGTTATGCCGAGAGTTGAAAATAACACTTCCCTTTCTTCCCCTTTGCAAGGAAGGAGAGAGAAGAAAGGAAAGAAAGAAAGAAAGAAAGAAAGAAAGAAAGAAAGAAAGAAAGAAAGAAAGAAAGAAAGAAAGAAAGAAAGAAAGAAAGAAAGAAAGAAAGGAAGGTTCCTCTATTCAACAACAAGGAGAGAGGTATTTAGATCTGCAGCAAACAAGCAACAAGCCTCTTCTTGAGAGTCGGTTCTGAAAACACTAAAAAGTCATCATTAAAATGCCTTGGTGGTCACGTAAGAACAGGGCTGGGGATCAGGGGGACCTGGGTTTGGAAAAGAGTGTCCATAATTTGCATCAGATTCCCAGAAGAGGCCCAGAGCCCCAAACACATGTCAGAAATGCCCGCATCGATGATCTGCAAGGTTCCTCTCAGTGGTAACAAGGTCTGATCTCACCTTAAACCAGCACTAGAGGGTCTCCAGTCACACGTCCAACAAAGGTCCGCCGGACAGCCTGCCATTCGGCATTCACGGGCAATGCGCCAGCTAGTGATTCTGTCTACTTCCTGCCCAGGCCCGGGGCCTTTGCAAGGACAGTCTCCGTCCTTGGGAGAGAAGGAGTCAGTGCAGCGGAGAGAAGCCCTCCAGGACTTCGGCTCCCGGATTTCAGTGCTAGCTCAGCCTCGCGGGCACGGATCCCTCCACCTTTCTGAGCAACTACGTGGTCATCTCAGCAAAGGGAATAACAGCGTTCACTAATCACGGACCTGGCGGTGATTAAAATCAGAGATGGGCGTCAAGCAGTCCATAGAGTGGAATATGCCCCATAAACACACAGCATTATTCCAGCCAGCCAGCTGGGCCTGAGAGGGCGCCGTGTGGGCCCCAAGTCTGAGCCCAGGCCACTGTCAGAAGACAGCTGTGGCTATCGACTGCCGCTTGGCCGCATCATGACCGTAGGCCGGTCATTTAACTTTTTAGCTCCTCGGTGTTCTCATATGAGATCTGTAGCCATAATAGCACCTACCTCTTAGAGCCATGAGAGCCATTTAAGGAGCTAATATCTGCAAGCCAGTTAGATCCAGCGCGGACAGAGAGCGCTCTGTCTGGGTTTGCCACCAGCACTGTTTAGAACCAGCAGTGGAATTTTGTTGTTTTAAAGCACACACAGAAACCTGGGGTCAAAAATTCATTTTGTGACAGCAGGAACCATATCTGTCTGGCTCAATCCTCCATCCCCGCTGCTTAGCACGATGTTAGAACATAGGTGCTAAATAAAACCATTCCACGAAAGAATATCAAACGTGACTCAGAACTTCACGGCAGCCAGGGCAGGAAGGCAAATATCTTGAGTCATGTAATTCTCACCTATTGAAAAAAGGAAAGACACACACGTTGTCGGGAGTGGATGCAAAGCCTTCCCTAGCACCAATGTTTCAAAAGAATATATTGTTTGGCTCTTGGATTAAAGGATGCCAAGCACTCTAATAATGGGTTATACCTTCAATAACAGTGAACCGGAGGATGTAGCAATGCCCTTCGTCAGACCTTGGCTGATGGCTGGACAGTAATATTGAAGTCTATGTCTAAGGAAGACCTAAATAAATAAGGTCGGGACAGGTGGCTTCTTTGGCCAACACAAGAGCCAAACCAAAGCATTCTCAGAGTCTTAAGCATATTACAGTCTTTAAAGAAGCTAATAAAAAGCTCAAGATCCTCTTACCCGCAAAATAGATCTATACACAACATTTGGCACACAGCTATGGGGCGGTGCACAGATCCCCTAAATCTCAGGTATTAATCTATTAACCCTTTGGCGTCTATGAACCGTAGACTAAGAACCACTTAGAAGATGATTGGAGAGGCTGCCCTTGAGATACCATGTGTGAAAACAGCCTTTCAGCCGCGCAGCGTCACGGAAGAGCGGGCCATTGTCCCCATTGTTCCAGCTGGGCTCCGTGCCAGGCGGGGCCCCAGGCTCGGCTCTTTGGCAAGAACCCACGGTGTCATAGCTTCTATTGTTGATTGAAGGACAATCCAAATAGTTTAGATCTAATCGGGGAAGCCATTTAGACAACCCCTTTCTGCCATCTTCTCAGGGAGTGGGGTCACAGGTGTAGCCACGGGACGGCGTCCTCAGTGTCCTGAAGCAGCAGTGTTTGCGAGCCATTGGCGCCA
The DNA here is from genome assembly GCA_028533885.1 of Nasua narica. Lineage (NCBI taxonomy): Eukaryota > Metazoa > Chordata > Mammalia > Carnivora > Procyonidae > Nasua > Nasua narica. The sequence goes on along the minus strand of CM052812.1, from coordinate 31,916,202 downwards.
GGAGGCAGGGCCACCTCACCGTTGTGGGCCATAGACAGCCATGTGGGGAGTGGCCGGGGCACTTGCGGCAGCAGCGGCTTCTAGTAAGCAAGCCTGAGAAGGGTTGGAGCTGCTTCCGGGTCCCTGGGTGGATTTGCCTCATGAGAGACTTGCTAACTCTCGGTGCGGATGTGGGACCTGCCGTTATCAACGATGCAGACTGGTTTGGACGTGGTACAAATTTCTTGCCACTCTTTCTAACTCAAATGAGATAATAGAAGAATCTTGGTTTTGGTCCTTTCTGGAACACTGGGGGATATTGGCCACAGGCAAAGATATGCCTGCATAAAGACTTGGGATACCTTCCTGGTCTCATCACCCCTTTCCCCAGCGCATACACACACACGCTCACCCTCTGTTCCCACAACAAGCACCCCCTACACGGCTACCTCCTGCCTTCGAGTATGATGCGCCTTCCACCTGGGACACGGTGCCCTCCCCTTTCTCAAATGGGTGACATCCTTTGCAGCCCTTCCAGTCCCTCTCAGCTGTGGCTTGCTTCAGGAAGCCCGCTGGGGTTGCTCCTATCCAGAGCCTCACAACCCATCCTGCACCTGTCACCAAGGAGGTCACATGGCCCCATGAGAACTGTTCCTCATCTATGACATGGGGACCAATGGTGGCCCCCGTGAGGAGTGGTCCCGAGTAGATATGTCCACACATGTTAGGTGCTTAGGGGTAAGGCCTCTCCAGATGCCAGCAGTGATGCTAATTATCCTCACAGTTGATTAAAATCCTCACCAGCCCTTTGATGTCCTTTATCTTAGCTAATTGTCATCTCAGTTCTTGGGAAGGTCATTTGTAGGATACTGAAGCCCAGCGCCCTAAGGAGATAGACCTGTCCAAGGTCAGAGGGAGAAGAGGTCGCAGGCCCAAGGCTCCCAATCCAACTGTTTGCACGGTTATCCCGGCATCCGGTCCTGGACACGGGGGACCCCAAAGAAGGGCTGAATGGAAAGATGCAGGTTCCCAAGTGGAGCATTTGCATTTTCCAACTACCTGCGTTTTACCAGAGGGAGATTTTGTGACAACCTTTTTAACACCCTTCCTCCCCCAAATATATTACAAACAGTGTTGCTGCAGCGAATCTCAAATGAGCACATAATGATCAGCCTTCCCATGAAGGTGTGACTGGGGCCACCAGCGGGTGACAATGTTACGAGATTAATACCCGAGGGGAGACATCCCCGTCCAGCATGAGGGACTGAAGACAGTAGAGCCTATTTTTCTGAAGGACTCTGAGAATGTCCTCCTGAAAAGGGAAAGCAGCACAGGCTCAAATACCACTGAGCCTGTGCTGCTTTCCACTATCAACTTCTACTGGGTTCAAGGTGAAATTCTTCACTATACGCCGCCATGGCTGATCCTCCATGAGGCGTGGGTTGGATCCGGGAACTGAGTTAGACAACCCCTGACTCTTTGGTCCAGGCCTCTGTCTGACTGATGGGCTGGGACTCGACATTACAGCCCCTCACAGCTGTAAGGAGCCTGAAGGCCCACGAACCACTTCCGCATCCATACTCTCCTTGATTCTTAAGGCAACCCTGAGTGCTGCTCAAGGCACGGGTGTTCCACACTGAAGGGACAAGGAAAGGAAGGAGCAGAAAGGGTCCGTGACTTGCTGGAGATCACAAGTAACCAGACAACTAGCAGAACTTCCAGATCCAAAGCTTTCTTTGCAAACTGTCCTTCCACCAAAGGTCTGTCCAGTGACGAATGACATCATGGAGAGTGAGCAGGACCAGAAGGACTGTCATAGGGGAGGTCCGGAGGGCTGAGCAGGGAGTGTGCCCAGCCCAGGCTGGCACTCATGCCCCCCAGTGATGAGTGGGGGGGTGACTAGCGGGCTGGATGTAGAAGAGCACCCCCCATATCTCCTAGCCCCAGCGAGGGGTTAGTGCCTTCTCTCCTCGCCCAGGCTCCCCTACCAACCTAGAGTGTGGATTGGGCTCAGGGTGCTGACTGGCTTCTATCCCACTGGGGGAGAGGTGTTCACAGACGTCTTGCAGAGGTCAGAGTTTGCCCACGGTCTCATGTTGCACCGACCACCTTTCACACGTACACAGTGTGCTTCGCAGTTGCCTTCTTTCTGGAACCACACGATTGCTTTTTGAAGACGAGGCAGACGTTCTAATCCTCACTGGGACGAGTGACCTGGCTGAAGTCTCAGAGTCAGTGACAGCTAGTTGGGGCCCAAGTGGCCACGTCTTCTCCTGCAGGCGCGGCCAATCATCATTTGGATTTGGCCGGTTACCTCCCTGACTGCCCCTCTATCCAGCAAGCATTTATCGCAGCACATCACAAACCACCGCTGACCACCAGGGGAGAAGACAGAAGCTAGTAATGAGGTTTTCCGCTTTGCTCCTACTGATCCCCCTTCCTGGGGGCCGGGCACGCTGTACACAGGCGAGGCAGCAGGGAGGCAGCCGCGGGGCTGGGGGAAGCCTCCCTCATCTCGGCAGACACACATCCCCCCCATTCCACCGTCCTCCGTGTTTCTCTTCCATAACAACCTGGCTCCTTAGGTCAGAGCCAACAGGAGGCACACTGCTTCTGTCCCCTTGAGCCCAAGACGGGTACAGCACAGCACCCCGTCTGACTTCCCTGCATCTCAGGCGGAAAAGCAGGAACAGAGAAAGAGGACCCGAATGACGGTCATGGGCTGTAGCCCCCCATCAAAGCACCCCTCCCTATTCACCGCCACTCCCTCTCCCACAGCACCCCTGAGAAGCTCTTCGGAGAACACGGGTACAGAAGATCCCCTCCAACAGCTGAGACCCCAAGGGTACAACTAAACGCTGAAGGCGCAGACCAGCCTTCCCCGGGGCAGGGGTGAGTCTGCCCCCCTGAGTCTACAGGGGGCTATGCACACGGGTTAAGCCACGCTGGCAATTGCTCCTGGCAGGTAGAGCCTATTGACTTGTCTCTCTTATTTACCACATCTGGGTTCAGAAAAATAGCAGCCAGATGTTCAGAAAGCAGCTTTCTTCATTCTTCATAAAGTAAAACAATGTACTACGGTCAAATGTGAACGTGTGTGTGTGTGTGTGTGTGTGTGTTTAAAAGCTTATGCTGTTGGTTATGTTCATGTTTAAAAGATGTTATGTCCTATCTGATTATCCTAAAGACCGTAAATAAAGCCCAAAGTGGGAAAGGATGGAAGGTGAGATGATCTCACCACCCAAAACTTTGATTTTCCTTCTTACCCTTTACTCCTACCACTCTTGCCTTCTCTATTCCGATCCCCGTGTATTTTCTGGGGCTCTCTCTCCAAGTTGCACTAAAGAAACAGACCACCTGGGTTTCAGTCTCAGCTTAGCCATCGAGGAGCCGGGTGACCCTGGGCGAGTCTCTTGACCCCGGTCAGATGCCCCTTCATCTCCAAGGTGCGTGCAAATCCTTCCTGTGACACTGGCTTTCTGGGTTGTTCAAAGGGGACTATACCTGCAAGGTCGACCCAGTAGGGGATCCCGACATTGACTCAGCAATTCAACAATTCTTAAGCCCTTCTTTGTGCTGGGTATTATTCTAAGACAAAAGGGACAACGCCCAAGACATTGGAGTCATAAGAAAAATTGTCCATCACTTTTCCAGAAATAAGGGCTTGCCGGGAAATCCCTCCCCTGCCTAGAATCTAAAGTGGCTCTCCACTGGCCAGGGGCACCAAGTCCCCGAGGGCTGGAGAAGTAGGTAGGAGCTGCACTCCAGGACGGTCCCTGCTCCCTCTTCCCATCCCGCTGCACGGCAGGCTTCCCCACCCCCACACCACCGTCCACACTCTCCCACCTCCTCGGCGCACCGTGCTTCTTCTTTCTTCTACCTTGCGCTCATATTTCTGCAGCCCATTCCCTCTGCTGAGCACCTCTTCCCTCATCTGTCACCTGCTCATCCTCAAATCACGGCACATGTGTCAGCTTCTATGTTGGCCGCTCAGGCAGGCTTTTCCCGCTCCTGGGTGGAAACACCGATTGCAGCTGCTTGTGTACCAGGAGGGCAGAAGCCTTACCAATCTCACCTGCCTCTATTTACCCATCGTGCCTGGCACGGGGTAAGTCCAGGTGCATCCTTTCGTGGGACGACACCTGCTGGTGGATGAGGGGGTCCCCCGGTAGACCCTGTAGGTCTCCATATTGGAAAAGGACGTTCAGCGCGGGCCCCCGGGGCAGGCAGGGCCGTGTGGCCAGGAGCCCAGGCTAGGGGAGAGACTCACCTCCTCGGCTTTCAGTAGGGCCTGCACCACCAGCCTGAGCACAATCCTTGAACTTGGGCTGAACCCTGCTTGGGAGCATCATCCTGGGAAAAGCAACTGCATTTGCATCGATTCTCTGTGCAGCCTTTCTCTTTAGGGCCATACATTGTGCCTCCTGACACGGGGCCCAGGGAGCAGCGGCATCCCCCCCTTGCTCTCTATGTAAATACAGGCTCCTTGAAGGATATTTATTGGCCTGCAGAAAAGATGCAGGGGAATTTTGCTCTCTAGGTGAGTGATAAAAAAGAACAGCGAGCGGATATGTTCGCCAGCTTATTTACCACAAATCTCTTATTTATGGCCCCATAACCTTCTGATGGCTTGGGACTCTCCCCCACCTGCTTTTCTTCCCAGACAGAGAAAGTGCTGAGCTGAGGTCTATTTGTCCAAGGTTCCTCTCTGCTTCTCGTTTCAACAGCTGGGCCCAGACCAATTGATCTCCCTGTGACGGGGAGGCCTGCAGGATGAAACCCTGGTTGCAAAGCATGCTGGGTTTATGATGGCCGCGCCTGTGGCAACTGGGGTTCAGCCCGTATTTCGACTCTCTGGGCATTCACTGAAAATCTGCCGTGCCTGGCACAGTAGATGATGCCCGGAATGGAAAGGAAAGGAAGGCTCTGTGCCCTCCCTTGGGCCTCTTTCCCCAGTCTTGTCACAGAAAAGGGGCCGCACCCGGCCAGTCGCTGCGTCTGGTGCTTTGCAGACATTAGAGTCAGGTGATCCTCTTACCAGTCCTATGAGGAGGCAACGTGTCCCCAGGGCCTCCTGAGGCCACTCATTCTCCATCCTTCCATGGAATGACTGTCACCCAGACCCCAAACTACGTGTCCTCCCAGAAGCTCTCCACGACAGGCAGCCAAGCTCTATTGATGATGCCCCCTCGCCCCATCGGCCAACCCTGTGGGGCCCTAGTCTCCCAGCCTCAGGGGCTCTGCTCCTGGTTTGGCCCCCACTTTGGGTCCCTGGGTGGTCTTTCCAAAGCTCACGCAGACCAGGTCGCTCCCCTGTGGAAATTCCCAAGTGAGTCCATTACCCTAGGACAACATCCAAATGCCCGAGTAAATCAGAGCACATTGCTAATAAGCGGGGCCATTTCTGGTGTTGTCTTTCACTTCCTGAGCTGGGCCCACTGGATCCTTTATGGCTCTCTCCCTGCCTTGCCATTTCTGTCCTCTTCCTGTGGGCTGTGCTGGGCCTTCCTCTAAACGCCTCCCCTCTACAGCCCAACTTCCTTCTACTCGGACTTCCAGACACAGTGCCAATGTCACATTCTCAAAAGCCTTCCCCGATCACCTTCCTACAGGTAGTCAAGTGCCCTGCGAGCTTCCCACGGCTCTGGTTACAAAGTATCACATCGAGTGGCTTAAAGGAACAGATACGTACTCTTTCACAGTTCTAGCAGCCACGAGTCCAAAATCCAGGTGTGCACAGGGTCGGGTCCTTCCGGAGGCTCTGAGGGAGAATCCGTCCCAAGCCTCTGTCCTAGTTTCTGGTGGTCACCAACAATCCACACCTTTTCATGCACCCATATTCCCCCAAACAGAGTGAGATGCCTTCTGGGCCTTCCCCGCACTCAGACTAGAGTTTATGGGTAGTTTCCTGGGTAGATGTGCGCTTTCTTCCAGGGGTCCTATGGGAACATTTTCTAGGGTCCAGGCTGTGCCGAGGCCAGCAAGCTGGGAGGCCAGCATTGCATGAGGCTCTAGTATCCACTGGATATAGCTCCTGGAGGGACCAGAGACACCCCCCCCCCCCGCAGGCGCTGAATATCCACCATGCACCTCTGGATCCCATAGACAGGAGTATTCATCGCTGCACATGAACTCTGAGGGTGGGGAGGATAGCTACATTTGACCATGAGGAGTCCAGGGTGCAGAAATGCAAGTGAGGATAAGGTAGAGGCAGATTAGACCCCAAGGGGACCCACTCGAGGGGCCCTCAGACAACCCCCGCCCTGTCTCCCACCTTGCCCGTCCATGACCTTCTCCGCACCCAGGAGTCCCGCCAATGAGTAAGGCACCTGGCTAGGCTGTTGGCTCAGACCTCACCCCCAAAGGGAGGAGAGAGGTCCCCCAAGGACACGTACTCTAGCTTTCCTTCATGACTCATTGCAGTCCAAGAGGTCTCCCATTTGCTCTGTGGGCATTACAAAAGTTACCCGTGGGACAATGAAGCCTGTCCCGCTCCAGCCCCTCAATCCCCTCTCCCCCCCAGCACAAGGTGTTCTCAGGCTTGCTGGAAACTCTCTCCACGGGCGGGCTTCTTTTTTGCTGTTTGCTGAAGGTAGTTCAGCAGAGGAGCGAGGGAGTGACCAGAGCGGCCTCATTCTATCTCTGACTGGCTGTAGTCCCCTAGGGAAACCACTCAACCTCTTTCAGCAGTTTCCTTAATGAGTGAAAACAGGATAATAGTACCTACTTCACAATCGCATTATGAAAAGTAACTAGAATAATGTATGTAAATGCGGGGGTCCCACTGTGTGCCCCGTAAGGAGAGAAGCGGACTGATCAGAGCGCTCAGCACGCCTTCTCTCGGGCAGTCCTCCAGCAACTCTCCGGTGGCGCTTTCCCATTTTACAGGGGGTGAAACCGAGGCACAGAGAGGTTCAAGGTTTGCCCTAAAGTGGAAAGGCAGGAACCGTAAAGCATCCTGCCTCCTTGCCTACTGTGCTTTCTTTTCTTTTAACCAAGGGCCTTGCGCTGTCTGTGGAGCACAAACCATTCACCAGGGGCCCAGTTTGGGTCAAGCACGGAGGACGCAAAAATGAATAGGACATGGCCGCCTATTGCCTTCGTGGTCTGGGGGATGGGCACAAGCGGGTGACGACAATGTGGGACACGTGCGTGCATGTGTGTGTGTGCATGCGCACGTGCGTGTGCACGTGCGTGTGCGTGCGTGTGGGGGAGGGGGCGGGGAGAGAAGTGTGCACAGGACAGGGAGAGCTATCTCGCCGTTGAGGGCCTGTATGCCGGGGGGCAAAGCGGCAGTGAGAGATTTCCTGCACCCCGTACTGTGTGATCTGAAAGGGGAGAACCCAATCAGATCAGGGGAAGGTGAGCTTGTCGACCGGCTTGGGAGAGAAAGTCAGGGTACTCCAGGGAGAGGACCCTGAGTAAGCAAAGGAGCCGAGTCATTGAACAGCCTGCTGAGTGCCCGGAATGACAAGGAGCTCAGTGTGCCCGGAATCCCGAGGACCTGGCAGAGTGAGGGTGGTGCGGACGGAGCGACAGGCCCCAGGCCATGGGGGGCCCCACGTGCTGCGGGCAAGACCCAACCGCAGGAGGGTTTTAAGCAGGGAGACACATGGTCCAGTTTGCATTTCCGAAGCTTAATTCTGGCATGTTTGTGAGATCAGAGAGCAGCCTGGGTCAGAGAGACCAGCTGGAAGATGAGAGGCGGTGAGGGCCTGAATGGGAAATGTGGGAGCAGAGACAGAAATGGAGGAACAAACAGGAATCAGGAGGTAAAGATGGCAGGAACGGTTGGATTCGATGAGGGAAGTACGGGCCAGCATTCCCATCCTGGTTCCTTCCTGGGGACTCTGGCGGAACATTCGGGAGCTGGGACCCAGGGAGGGGTGCAGATCTGGGTAAGGAGATGATGTGTTTCAGACCCACTGACATTGGAGGCCCGAGGGCTGCCCGAGGTTGTGGGGATGTCCGGCAGGCGGGCCCCGGGGCCAACCTCCCAGGAGGGAGGCGGCGGCAGGTTTGGACTGAGGGCTCACCGGCTTGTAGATGGAGGTTGACATGCTGGGAGTGTCTGGGAGGTTGACTGGGAGTGTTCTAGAGCAACCAGATGAGCCGGAGGAAGGATCCTGGAGAAACGCTGGCTCCTAAGACGGATGCCAAGGAAAGATAAGCAGACAGGGGGCTGGGCTGGTCAAGAGAGGTGAGGGGGGAGCGTTTCAGGAAGAGACACGCTCGGCGGGTCAAGTTCGGTAGAGCTCCTACAAGGTGAGGGCTGAGAAGTGACTTGGCACCTTGGGATGATGGCTGAGAATGGATTTACGGGGGACTGGAAGTGGCTATCCGAGCAGCAGAGAAAGCGGGTACAGGAATCGGGGAAGTGGAGACCCCCTCCGCAAGTTCTTTTTTGCCGTTGAAGGGATAGAGAGAAGAGAGGACCATCTGAAGAGGGACATGAGGTCAAGGAAGGGGTGTTCTTCTCAGGATGGAAAACACCTAAGCACGTTCATTGGGTTAAAGGAAGACACCCACATAAGAGATGTAAGGTGGACAAGAAGTAATCAGTGAGACAAGGCCTGGAGGAAATGCAAGGGGCCATACTCCACGCGGAATGCAAAAATCATGGCTTCTCCCCTCCCACAGCACCTCCTTGGAGAAGCCTGGCTGGTTGTTCTTATCACACTGGAATGCCTGCCGCTCCCTCCTTGCTTTAATTTCCTGCAATCACTTTTGCCATTTGCCATTACACCGATATTCCTTTGATCATGTCTCTCCCCCGACGACGTGAGCGGCGGGAGGGCAAGGATGCTGTCTGCCTTCAAAGCTGTACCCCCAGCACATGGGGCATCTCCGGCACATAGCGGGAGCTCAGTTAATGTCTGCTGTTGAACGGATGTACCGATGCGTGGAGAAGACACTCCCCCACACTGCTGACCCTGGATCTAGGAGAAATGGGCCCAGATGTTGACGTATGAAGAGAGTGTGAGGAAGACCATACTGGGCATGGAGGAATGGCAAGGGCAAAAAGCCGCAGAGGAGCTGGTGAGCAGGCCCTAACTGGGGAAAGAGAAGAGGTCCAGTCTTAGTCAATTTCTTCTTTCATCCTTTAAATTTGTAGAGCACATAGGATATGCAACTAGGGACGCAAGGGAGAGTGATCCAGACTCTCCCTCCATAAGGAGCTTACGACCCAGTGGGCAACAGGAGAGGGGAACCATCAAAATAGATGATGTATATTTCATGGGTCATGCATCTGGCTGAAAACATTGAGTGAAGCCAAAACCGAAAAGACCTTGAATGCTAAGCGAAGGACTTTGAGTTTCTCTTGCAGACAATGGAGAGCCATTGATGGTTTATACCAGGGAAGCACTGTAATCATCTCTGTGCCAGAGGAACACTCTAGTAGCGGGATGATCCTACCAAGGATCTTGGGCCCTGTACAGAAGAGGGTTAAGACAGAACAGGGGAAGGGAGCAACTTCCTACCAGACCTGCCAAAGCTGAATACGCCGTCCAGTCCCAACCCTCCGTCGGGGACGCCACGACTGACCGCTTGAAAACAGCCATCGTGGGAGGACGCACACCATGCAGACTGGCACATGCTACAAATTAGAGCTTTTCTGTCTCAGCATTCTGGTTCACTCCCAGGCCCTGGGTTAGCCCCGGTGCTTACCCCCAGGCCCTGGGCTAGACACCTAGCAAAAACGGAAACCCAGTAGGAACCGAGGGGGCACCGGGATGCTCCCTTCGGACCCACAGGACTTGATCATCAACCTTGATCTCCGCTCCCGTCTTTTTTTCCTCGGAAACACATGACGTGTTGTCTTCCCAACTCAGCCCACCCCGTCGGGTCCTGTCCTCTGGGTGCCACTGACAAAATCGGGACAGACGGAGCTGGCGGAAGGACCTCAGCAAGCCCTGAGCTGGGCTCTGTTTTCTCTTGTTTTGTATTGTTTTTACAGCTTACAGATCTCTGGAACCTGGGGGCGAGCCACCGAGCCGTGAGGGAACAAAATGTTTCATCTTTGTGTGCTGTTTGCCGCCAAATAGCCTGACCCAGAAGCAAGAGCCCGGGGAGGGGGAACGCCACAGAGCCAAATCGCCTCGCTCGCCTCCCCCAGCTCCCGCCGCCCTGCACACCAGGCACCCCTCTCAGGTGTGTCACCCGGAAAATGGGCTCAGAGAGCTTCGCTGGCGTCGCCCTCCACCTATGTCTACCCCGGGGGCTCAGCTGCTTTGTTTCCAGGTACAACACGACTGTGTCTCTCCACAGTGACAGGAAGGGGGAGCAGATTTGCAGGGATTCCGTAAAGCTATTGGCTTCTGGTGTAAGTTATAGCCTCAGAGTGGAAACACGCATGGTGGCTAAATTCTCGCAATGTTGAGGACGTGTTGACCACAAGCAATAGATCGGGTGGCGTCCATGGGTCGCAATGAATGCCCGAGCAAAAATTGCCTACATGTGTGTGTGTGTGTGCGCGCGCACGCGTGTGTGTGCGCACACATAGACACAATCAATAACCGAACTTTGTCCAGGTGCCTACATCAAGAAAAGTGCTCCTGCTTTCAGGTCCCTTCTCCCACTTCCCCATCCCATCCAGACCTCAAGGGACCATCTCTTGTATTCTGTGTGCTCTAAAAGTTAACCAACCGACACATGCATTTCTGTTTCCCCATCTTCACCAGTGTCTCTCCTCACTTTTTATTCTTCTTTGCTCTCCCTGCCTCTCTCCTGGTCTTTAGCACCTCGTTGCTTCGCCTCGAATCCCTCCTCTTGTCGTGGGTCTGAGTATCTCTTCATTCCCCCCCACCTGCCCCACGTCCTCGCCTTTCCTTCCTCTCTCTCTCTTCTGACTCCTTTTTCTTCTCTTCCCTCTCTTTTCTCTTCTTTCCCCTTCTCTTTCATTCAGCAGTCCCTCGCTCTTAAGGTCAACAGGCGGAAATCTCCACTCAGAAGAGCTCACTGGGCTTTAATTAGGCTTCTTTCAGAAGCCCCTGCCCCCAGAGAAAGCCCTGCACTCAAGCTGCCCGTTTCCCTTTGCTGCATCTCGTCAGCTCTCTCCTCTGTACCTCAAAGAGCAAAAATCCAATAAAAGAGATTGAGAATAGACACACTGAAGAGGAAAGGGCTGAAGCCATATCTCGCCTCCTTTTCCTCATTCCTACAGATGAGAACACGGGGACTCTGAGAGGAACCAGAACCGGGTCCCAGTTCCCCAAGCTGTCTGCCTAGCTGCCTGATGGCCCTGGCCACAGAGGCACTTGCCGACCATGAAAGGAACCCTCCCAGGACCAGCCTCTGCTCAAGCAACAAGTCTGACATTTTCCCCAGACGTGGCCCAAGGCCTCTTGGGAAGAAGCTACAAAGTTAAAAACAAACCGTGAACTTGGGGATTGCTCATGCTCCTATTTTCTTAACAGACTGGCTCTTGTTAAGGGAGGCTTCTGAACAGGAGACTTCTGTCTAGAGAACCTTCTTGTCACCTGTTAAATACGCCTGATTTCGCGCACTGTCATGTCACCGTCCATCCAGCTGGTTCACCACTGACAAGGAGTAGATGATATTGCAGGATGCACAATAGGAAATACTAGGGAACCTGCTGTAGTTGGTCTAGCCTTAGCAATATCACGCATTTGGCATCTTCAGCAGACTTTTAATTTATCTAAAGCACAGACCTGGCTGTTTCAGGTAATGCCATCTGCCTAATGCAGACACGGCGTTTTGTCTCACCTGCGTCCTACCCCGTCTCCGGTCCTCAGTTTCCCCAGCCGTACCATGAGAATGGATTAGTCTCCAAGGGCACTTCTAGTGCTCAGCTTTGCTGTTGTTCAGACTCGCTCTACATTTGCCAAGACCTTAATTGCTTAAAAACGCTGAGCAACGTCTGGTTTTTGTTAGGGCCTTTGCTTACAGAGCTGTCTTCCAAATCAAGGACCTTCCCCATCCTTCTTAATAAGCCTATACCTTAAAGAAAAATGAAAATTAAAATATTGAACCTTTGGGTGCACTCTGCTGCCCGTAATGAAATGTGCATGGAGGACACGCATCCGGTTCAAGGACTTTATACAAAGTTATAATAACTTAACAGTAATAAGCTAATAGTCAAATGGAATTAATAATAGGAATGTGGCCATTTAAGCAGTAAGATGGCTCCGTGTCGTGGAATTTTTGCAGCTAAACCCTCTTGAGTTTCTATAAGCTAATAGCAATTAGCTCCCGAGTTAATGGCAGCTGCGGTCATAATGAGATTGGAATTGATCATTTAGAAGAGGACTCCCATAAGCTGGTCTTATGAGGCATTTCAGCTATAAAGCACTGCCTTGACCCCCTCTTCTTGTACCCTTCATCACGACCCCTCTTCTTTAAGGCTTTCTGGACCCAGTGCACTCCTCTCCGCACGCAGCACCCAACTCTCCAGCGGTCCAAGAGCGAAGCCTCAAGATGGGTTGTGCGACCTGCAGACCAAGAATTCTGAGGTTGCCAAAGCACAGACCCCACTCAGATCTCGCTAGCAAACCCTTCTCCTGGGTTATGTCCGTCTCGGCCTCAGACTCCATTCCTGGCTCTACCGCCTCTCCAATCTGGCCAGTGGATTTACTTCTCTTGAGACTCAGTCTCCTCAAAGGTAAAATGGGGAGCACAGTATCTACCTCCTGGGGTCACAGCAATGAAGCAATTAGGAAGTCTCTACAAGAGGCCTTTCATAAAGAGATGCTCAAAAAATGCCTCCTTTTCGATATTGGTGTAACAAAACATCGCCAAAGTTAATGGCTTAAAATACCAATTATTTTATTTCACTCATCGTTCTGTGGGTATTCTGTGTGGTTTTTTTGGTCTGGGTTGCTGTAGCTGATATCTGTTGGGCCTCCTCTTGTATCTGTGGTCAGTCAACGGACAGCCTGGTGGCTGGACGGTCTAGGGAAGCCTCACACACATGCAACAGCTCTGGGCTGTCAGCACAGGTCAGAGGGGCAATCGGGCCGCGTGAATCTCTTTCTCCAACAAAGACCAGCCTGGGCCTGTTCCCATGGTGGCCTTGGGGATCCCAGCAGAGAAACAGAAGGCAAGTCCCAATGTGCAAGTGCTTTACAAGTCTCTGTTTAGGTCACATTTACTGTTGTCCCGTTGGCCAAAGAAGTCACATGACTGACCCTAGATACACCACTTCTCAGTGCAAAGTCACACAGCAAGAGGACATACATTCAGAGGTGGAAAGAATCCGCGGACATTGTTCCAATCTACCACACCCTATATTCCCTTCACGGTTTTATTTACCTACATACCCCGTCCATACCTACAAAGTAGGTATTTAGAAAGTCGTTACTGAGTAAGCGGATGAATGAATGAGAGAAATTAGTGCTCTGAAAGTGAAACTGAGCCCCTAAAGCATGACCTGACTTGCCCAAGACATCCCTGCGATGTGGTAGAAGAAGCACGACCCAGACCTGTCTCCTGACCTCCGGTCCAACCATTATTTCCTCTTACACAGGTGAAGGAACCAGTTAAAGTAAGACATACGAACATGCTTTATAAACATAAATTATTTCAACAACTCAAGACGTTTCAGGCATGTGTCTTTCCAGAGCGTCCGTTTTCCTCCTAGGGGGTCCCCTTATCCCCGGTTTCTCTGTCTGGCTTCTGTCACACGCTCGGCCACACCCGGGAAACGGATGACCCTCCTTCAGACATGTCATCAGAAGGTCAGCAGCAGCCAACGTGACGTCACAGTGCCTACGTCGTTCCCCTCACTTCACCTCATCACGCAGCCATTTTCTCATCTCACATCATCACAGGAAGAAGGAGGGTGAGTGCTGTACGAGAAGATATGAAAGAGAGAGAGCACATTCACGTAACTTCCATTGGCTGTCGTTGTTCTGTGTTATTATTATTACTCATTATTGCTCATCTCTTCCTGTGCCTAATTTAGAAATTAAACTATCTTCAGGGTTTGTGTGTGTGTGTGTGTGTGTGTAGGAAAAAACTGAGCGTATACAGGGTTCAGTACTATCCGTGGTCTCGGGCGTCCACTGGGGCTCTCACGGCCTACCCCGCCCAGATAAGGGGGCCACTATAGCACAGTCATAGGCACGGGGCCCACATCAGTGGCCCTCCTCCTCGGTTGTTTGGGATGATTGGGAAGGTGTTGTCCAGAAGCAGTTCTCCGCCTAACGCATCTCTAAGGAGAGATGGGAGATGAGAAGGAGGGGCAGTGAAGCTCCCTGTGTCCCTCTATCCTGGATGTTACTGGAAATTCAGTACTTGAGTCAACATGGAGATGCTCCGTGAGCCAGCTCTGAAGGGTCCGCACAGAAGGTCATTCCATTACTCAGGAATCAATTCCAAAGCGGTTTCCCTTTCTTATTTAAAGAACACAAACTATTTTCTCCTGAGGATAAAAATCAATACCTGAGGTAAAATTGGGCCTCACAGCATCCCCATCAGAGGCCCCAGACACATTTTATGACAAGGGAGACTGTGGGGAAATTGAGGCAAATTCTAACTCTACCTCTAACTCTACTCTAACAAAGTAAAGTCAGTGAAAGCTGCAGAGGGAAGTTGGAGGAATAAATCTCCCTTATCTCTCAGTTTATTTGCAGGCATTTTCTCCTGCGCCCCATGTATCATAGGATATTTGATCTGGGGGAGCCTCTGGGCCCATGTGCCTTGGTAACACAGCACCGCCTGCCAGGGCTGGTGTAGTCTCAGCCATGCGGCGCTAACGAACCCCCACGCTCAGTGGCCTACAGTAACAGAGGCTCATTGCTTATTCACATTATATGTCTTTCAAGATCAGCTGCAGCTACGTTCCGGGCCATCTTCCTTCCAGCACTGGGCTACAAGAGCACTCTATCTGGAGCGTCGTTAGCCTCATGTCTGAGGGAAAACAGTAGAACTCAATGGCTCTTAACACTTCTGTTCAGAAGTGGCGCACTTCACTTCTGCTCACATTTCATTGGCTAAATCAAATCAAATGGCCAAGTCTAATGGGTAGGGAAGAATAATCTTCCACGGAAAAGCCCAGCAAATATTTTAAACAATAATATAATCTAACACATATGGCCTCTGCATGGGTCTGCTTGGTGCTGGTGTGCAGACAAGGGTATGGGTTTTCCAGGGCTGGGTTGGCGTGGAAAGAGAATGAGACCCAAGAGTACCGTTGGGGGGTTGGGGGGGGGGAGGCGGTGGGAGGCCCACTGGCTTTTGCTCTGTCTACTTTGGTCTCCAAGCAGAGGAAATTTTAACAGACACTTCCATGAACGCCACAAATTTCCAGACATTTCTTCTTGAAGCAGCCCCAGGAACTGCTGGAGGAGAGCCAGCTGCTTGGGCTGCCTGGCCCCATTCTGAAAAATAAAATGTCCCCTCCTCCAAAGGTCATACAGGGCAGGAGGCTGAGTGCTGTTCAGAAAAGGCATGATAGGGTCAAGTTCTGTGAAGGGCCATGGGTCATCCCAGAACCCCCCGCGGCTCAGACCCTGAGGCCCGGAGAGCCTCAAACTGGAGGGCTGTCCCTGATTATCAGCTCAGCTCCTTCCCCTTATCAGCCATGTGGCCTCTGACAGCCAGTTACCCTCTCTGTGCTCTACCATTTTCATCAATAAGATGAGGATAATAACACAGACATGCCTTCATTTGCTAAGAGGTGGTGCCTTTCCACGGGGCAGGGGGGGGGGGAGTAAAGGGCAGTTTGCCTTATGCTCCCTAGAAGTGAGATGAAGACAAGGCATCTTATTCTCCCGTCACCACCCGCCTCGCGAGGACTCAGCGAGAGGGGGAGGCTTCACCTCCAAGATCTCTAAAGGGTGGTCCTGGGGCAGGGAGAGCAGGTTCACCCCCAGGGAGGAGGAGATTCTGGCTCACACAGCAGGAACGCTTTCCCACAAAGCCAGGGCCATAGGGAGATGGAATGGGTAGACGGGAGATAACAATTGCCCATCCTAAGACGTGCGCAAGTGGGGCTCCATGTCCGCTGCCCAAGGATGCTCTAAGTGACGGTGTGCATTTCATGGATGTTGAGACAGAATGCCCGGAGAGCACAGACTGCCAGAATCACACAATATCTATCCAACTCAGGGGAGGGGGGCATAGTAATCTGACCTCGTGGATGAAATCATAAAAGACCCCACAGGGCTCAGTGTAGCACATGCTTTTGCCTGACCTCACTTTGGTCCTTTTGAGGCTCCTTCCATTCAGACCATTCCAGAAGGCTTAGATTGTGATCCATGCAGCAGCCCCTTAGCATTTCTTATAGGTCTCATGGAAACAAGGCATTGGCCCTCTGGTAGGTGGCCTTCTGCCCCCAGGGGCCAGGATATGCTTCTTGGGCTCCCAATGGGGGGCTTCCCCCACAGTACTCCTGGGGACAGGAGTATTTTCCACCCATTTCACAGATGAGGAAGCTGAGACTCAGACAAGTAACTTGCTTAGGGTCCCTAAGAGATCAGTAACCAGCGCCCCTCCCCATGGTGAGGGGTTTGGGTCTCCTAGCCCAGCAGACGTCCAGCCTGTTCCTCTATAGAACATACAGAGGAATATGTAGACACTCAAATGCCTGGACCCCAGTACAAGGGGAGGCCTCTGGGGGCCCAGATCTGCCACCCATTCTGAACGGTTCCCCAAGCCCTCCCAATGCAGCTGAGATCAGGGAAGGACCACGCCATAGGCCCCGCTGCCAGTCTGGCCTGGCCTGGTCCACTGGGGATGGGCCTCCAATAACAAACATGCCCCTTCCCAACACAGGGAAAGAGAGCAAGCGCCTGAGCAATGTGGCCCTTCTGGGAATACCTCTTTTGTGCTGAGGGAGATGGAGAAAAGCCAGGCTACATTCTAGCATCTGCTCTGCTGTGTGAATTTCAGCAAGTTGCTTCTCCTCTCTGGGTCTCCGTTTCCCCATCTATAAAATTAGGGTTTAAAGAGCTGCAGGCCAGAGTTTCCCAAGCTTGAAATATCTGGACACATTCCCCATGACTCCAGCCCCAAAGGGAAGCACCTCAGCAGCCAGTGAATAGAGTCACTGGGGATAAATCAACGTCACCCCTTCGGTATCTCCATTTGCTCCGAGCATCCCCCTTCACAGGAATGACTTCTGTCTTCAACTACACTCAGGAATGGTGTGACACATTTTGTATACCTGGCTGCATTTAATCTTCAACCACTGTGCAGGAAAGCTATTACTCCCCCATATGACAGCTGAAAAAACCGAGGCTCAGCAAGGTGAAGCAACCTGCCCAAGGTCACGCAGCTGGGAAACAGCAGAGCGAGGTGGGGCCAGGTGGGGCTGCCGGTCCTGTGAGCCGGGCACTGCTGCTTTGTTGTCCCAGCTAATTGTTGACAGTTCTTCCCTGAGGATGTGTAGAGCTGAGCTACCGCTCTCTTCCTTTCTTCTGAGCCTGCCATGCATCGGGAGAGACAGAGGAACAAAATAAACAGAGACGATTTGGGGCTGAGGGTTTCCAGTGGAATCATGCGCAAAGCTGCCTTTTTCTGCGAGCTGCCCCTCTTAGGAGCTTCAAAGAGAAACCTGCTTCCAAGCAGGATCATTTGCCTGAGCCAAAAGCCATTTATCTGGAATATTAATATGCCAGCAGCCGCCTGTGACTCTGCCTGCTGCTGATCACACACTCCCAGCGATGATCCCTCCTGGGAATGCTCCGGGAGGCTCCAGGAAGCTAATGGGCCCCCTGTGGCACATTCTAGTTACCTTTTGTTTGGCTTTCTCAGAGCTTCCTGCCCGTCGCCAGCCAAGCGTGCCTCCGACCTCAAGACAGGGGCTGCCGTGAGACGGCCCCCCGCTGGCCTCCGAGCCACACCCATCTACCGCACGGAATGGATCCTCCTTACCCGGATCCTTGGACAAGAAAAACAGGAAGACCCTCAAGTTCCACCCCACACACCTCTAGCACCAGAAAGGGGTCATGCTGGGGACTCAGCCACGTCTTGATAAGGGACATTGAATTGAGAGGAGACTCGGGTTCCAGGAGTATCTCAGCCACACCAATGCTGGACAACCTTAAGCCAACACAGGCCCGCGTAGACCTCAATCTTCTCTCTGGTAATGGATTTAATGCTCTTCGAGGATCCTTCAATCACCACACACGCCAGTGACACGGAAGGAGCGCCAGGCAGGGAGTCTGAGGCCTTGGGTTCAAATCCTTGTCTGTTTGCTGAGGCTCCTATGTCAGCAGATTTGTTGTGACACAAATTTAAATTAGATTCCTGCTGTGAGGGCCTCATCTGTGGAGTCAAAGGACATTTGCTGAATCTGGGATTTCATTCGCTACCTGAAGCCAGTGCAGAAATCCAGCTGGAAGTGATTCTACTTCCTCCGGGCTCCTCCTTTCACAAGACTAGTGGTTCGTAATTAATCACCATGAACAATACAAGGAAGATGTTTCTCGGAATGTCGCAGCGCGGAACAGCTCCTTGCGTGGGAATGTCTTATGTTCGCTAAGGTCAGGGATCAGATGTCACAGTGTTATGACACAGTAGGGTGGCCTCTCCTGCCGAACCTCAGTCCAGCCCAGTCACATCGTAAGTCTCAATACCTGTTGCCCTACTTTGCCCTTTGAATGGAAACTCAGAGAACTACTTGGTAATGAGAATAATAATTACTTACAGGTAATTAACACATCGCAGTTACTGTTCCAGGTGCTTCATAGATTTTAATTCACTTAATGCTTATGATAACCTCACGAGACAGGTACTATTTCACAGAGTTTAAAAAAAGTCCCCCAAGGTCACCAAGGTGTTAAGGACCGTGGAGGTGGAATTTAAACCCAGAGAATGTGCCTTGAGTTTGTTTCTTAACCATTAGGTTCCCGAACTTAACTGTGCATCAGAACCACCTGGTGGATGGTTAGAATGCAGAGCCCTGGACTATCTGATTCCCTAGGACTGGATAGGGCCTGAGAATTTACATTTCCCGAAAGTTCCCAGGTGATACCAGTCTGGGGACCACACTCTGAGAGCTGCTTCTTTAGGTCATATTGCCTCAGAGTTAAAGGGAAATTAAACTCCTCATGAACCCCAAGGTCCCTTGGGGATCCTGGATCCTGGTCTGTTCCAAAGTATTATCCACAGGAAATACTCCCATAGGTTTCTGGTTGGCTTTATGTGACAAAAGGGGGATGAGGTCCACAGTCAAGTATGCCTGAGAAATTTGGGTTTGATAGATCTAAACAGGTTTTCTTTACTGGTGTTCTGCTCTGTATTTGTTTATTCAAATGTACTCTATGACAGAGTTAGGCAAGTTTTCTAAACATTTTTGACCTCAGTATCCTTTTATTACAAAGTGACTCACGGGAAATGTGCTCCCTAGAACACCCTTGAGGAAACAATGGCCTAGGCCAGAGCTCTCCATCCCAGTATGGAGGGGCCATAGAGGCCTTCTATGGGGGGCTTAGAGTCCAAACTGATTCTTTTACTGATTCAGGTTACTAAGACAGCCTTCCACATAGACTCCAAGAAGTGGGTTGGAACCCCCATGGGTTGCACAAAACAAAGACTCTACCCATCTTCTCTAGCCCAATGGATCACACGTCACATCACACCTTCTACAACTTTCTGAAGCAAATGCTGTAATTGCAGAATTCAGGCAAGACAGTAGGGATATTAAGGTGCAACCCCATCCCAACTTCCAACTACTCCAAGTACATATGTCTTTAGGACCCTCAGTGGGCACACCAGTACCATCTCTGTGAAAGGGGAAGACCAATGTTTAACTCAAACCACCAGGGAGAAAAGATGAGTTCTAGCTCACAAATTTCCAACAGGCATTCATGTTGTTCCAGGTGCTGGGGGAATAGGGAGAGTAAAGTATGATCACTGTCCTCAAGGTGCTCACAGTGTGCTGGGGGAGGCCACCCAAAGCCAAAAGAACCTATGTCAGAGTAGGATATGATCAGAGACAATGAGCATTTGGAGGATGAGGGAGTCATCTCTCACCAGAGATCAGGGAATTATCAAGAGACAGATGGTATTCTGGGAAGGAAACGGTTTCCCTCCACATCTAATCCAACCACAGTTCCTTCTCCACAGGTCACAAGTGCTGGGGTCAGTTAGCAGCAGGATCTGCCAATTGTAAGCAAATCCCACAGTCTGACAGAGAGTATGGAATTTTCTTTCCTCTCTGGTCCCAATAAGAGTTGGGATCTCAGCAGCTAAGAGCACCAAGGAAAAGGTCAAAACAATAAAGGATCCTGAGAGAACTCAACCTCTAAATAAACCAGAGGAAGGGCCTCATAGGCCAGACTATGTTCCATCAAAGGACCTGTTGATCTTCCCAGGCATCTGAACAGGTGGGTTGAATAGGTGGCCTGGGTCCTCACTATCCCCGTGGCCAAGAAGATAACGGGAAGATGAAGAAACTTCCTCTGGGTACCTCAACATGGGATCTGACAATGTGGCATCTGCAGTAATCTGAAGATTTGACTGGAACCAACTGGAGACCTGCTTCCAAGATGACTTGCTCCATGGCTGATGGTAGGAGGCCTCCACTTCTCATCACGCAGCTGTCTCCACAGGGCTGCTCAAGTGCTCTTGAATATGGCAACTTGCTTCTTGCATAGCTAGTGATCCAAAAAAGACAGCAAGAAGGAAGCCACAGTGCTTTTTATGGCCTAGTCTCAGAAGCCACATGCTTCTGCATTCTACTTGTTGGAAGCACATCCAGCCACACACAGGGGAGGGAATGAAGCTCTACCTCAAGAAGGGAGGAGTATTAAAGAATTCTTGGACTTATTTTAAAACCACCACACCATCTAAGGACAACAATAAAGGAAGGATTCAGACCATAAAATTGAACCATAACAGAGACTGTGGAAGACAGAAAAAAAAAAAAAAAGGAGAGAGAGAAACAGCAGTGAGTAATTAACCTATATACAGTTAAACTTAAATGGATAATTATAGAGTTTCTTGGAATGTGTAATGAAAGTGCTAAATAATGATCTTAAAATAGAAATGACACAATATTATAAGAAAACCTAATAACAGTCTGGAACCAATTAACATAAAACTATCTTGGGAAAAAGTAGGATTTGGGTGGGGGGCAAAGGGAGAGAAGGTACAAGTAAAAGGGTTCTAAAGATCTCATCTAGAGGTCAAGAGTGGGGAATTAAAAGGATTTTAAAGGCCACACAATATTGGAGTGAGGTGGGGAGCAGTGGGGAAAATATTTGGCATTTTGTTTTCATAGGATAGAGAAGTATGTATTTAATTATGAGTGTGGGGAGCCAGAAGGAAAACATGAGTGGAATAAAAAAAAATCAAGTCAAAATTACAAATACAAAGAAGGAAGAAGGAAGAATCACAAAAACTGTTAAAAAAAATATGGAACAGGAAAAGAAGAAACAAAACAAAATAAATGGTAGACATAAAGCCAATTGAAGGAATAAAACTTGCTATACTAAAAGCGAATGGACTAAATTTTTCTATTAAGGGATAGGGACTCTCCAATTGGTTTTTTGTTGTTGTTGTTGTTGTTGTTGTTGTTTTAAAATCAACAGAAAGAAATAAAAGACTATGAAAAGATCTATGAAAAGACTCTGCTAGGAAGACTGAATAAAGGTAAAGATGAAGGAAAACAGGAAAAGGGTGGGGGAATCTGCATAACACATTTGGGACCTGAAATCCTTTCACTCCTTTTGTCCCTTCAATAGTTCCTTGCCCCACTGCTGCCATGCATGTCAAAAGTGAATAGATAACTGGGAACAAATTCCAACTACTCTGAACGCTCACAGTTAAAAACACCCTAGAAATCAATAGGACAGGAGAGGTACAAAGAAGTGCTTATTTCCTTTCTTTCAATTGCAGCTTTACAGAGACTCGTGAATATTCTTTTTGAGCTTCACTGCTGCGTAACTTGCTAAGATTGAGTGCTTGCTATACCTCTTCAAATAAGAAATAGTCTCAACCGGAATGTCCTCTGGACAACAAACTGTGGCCATAAAATTCACCTTGTATGATCCCATTTCCTAGATCCCACCAGTGGAGGGTTGTTGTTTGCAGGGGTGTGACATGATGGCATCAGACAGGGACCAGGTCAGAGCTCAAGCATTATAGGCTTGAGAAAGAAACTCCCGAGGCTGAATGTTGTTTCATTTCCTATTTTTCTAGCTCATCAAAAAGAATTGGAAGTTCGATATCACAGAATATAGTCAATCACAGATATCTGTTTTCTATCTGCCACGCTCTAGGCTCTTACCCCAGGCTCTGTGGATGCAGAAGTCAACAAAGCAGAGAAAGCCACTCTCTTCATGAAGCTTCTAGTATAATGGTGGCAACAGACAATAAAGAATAATAAAATAATATGATAATGAAATAGGAGTAGTTGTCAGTGCTCTAAGGAAAAACGAAGCACGACAAGAAGCCAGGAACTGTGTGTTGTTTTAACCCAAAAAACCACAATCTCATTTAGTGTAGAGTTGAGGGTTGGTTCCCCTCTTCACCTACAGAGCCTCAGTCTGGACACAGATGATATGTAATAATTGTACAGAACAGCAGATGCAGATAAAGCGCAAAGATAGTCGCAAATGTGCACTTGTTCTTTATGTAGCGGATAACAGGTAAAGGGAATCAATAAAGGTGTTGAACTGCTGTGATCAAATTAGTCTTTTCAGGAGGTGTACAGGATGGATGACAGTTGGAGGAATGGGGATAGGGGAGGGGGGAGATCCATACGAGAAGCGGAGACACATTCTGAGCAGTTACATATGTACGATGTTGTATCTATCTTGTCTCGCCTATGCGTGTGTGTGTATATGTGTGCACCTGGAGAGAGTTAGAGTGCACGTGTGTTAAAAAGCCCGTGACCTTTGACATAGTAAGTCACCTTCTTTAAACATATCCTGAAGAAATCAGAAACTCAGGCAGACATGTGGGCAGAAAGATATTTATTAAAACATCACTTGTGGTAGCAAAGTCAGATACAAACTAAATATTCCAGTATAGATTACCTCAATAAAGAAAGCCTCACCCATGGATTAGAATATATACACTAATAAAACAGCCATGTCAAATACCGTTTAATAAAGTGCTTGCGGTACATGGCTGCTAATTATACAGCTTCATGCATTGACGAAAGACTGAAAAGAAAACCATCCAATTGCTAGTGGTGGCTATCATGAGGTGATGTGATTATAATTCATGTTTTATTTTTTCCTTGTATCTCTTTATATTTTCCACATTCTTCCTGATGAGCTTGCATCGTTCTCTTTTGTAGTAAAGTAGCGGGGGTGGGAGAAAAAAGTTATTTTTAAAAGAGAAAAGGCAACATTTTATTTTTAAAAGATATTCTTTTTGGAAGACATAGCACCACCCGAGCCCCCAGATTATGACATCAGAAAGAGATGACTTTCCTGAGCTACAGACCTGGAAGGGTCTGTCCAGGTCTGTCCAGGTCCTTCCAAGGGACCTGGAAACCTCTGTAGGCTCCAGAAGTCCACAAACGTACTGAGGCAGGTAGCACACCTCTCTCTTCTCCCCACTGGGCTAGCCACTGGGCGTCCAGGCAGGGAAATGCCAGCAGGACCCTGGGGAGGGCCTCAGGGAGCACGGGAGTGACGCTGGCAGGCAGGGACCCAATTTCCGCGTGTGTCCACCCCCACCTGTCTCCATCTGCCACCCCCTCTAACTTCCGGTGTCCTCGAGCCTCCCTTTCCTGCTCTCCCTCCACCTTGTGCCCCTCTCTCAGTCTCTGCCCCCCTCTAACTCTGCCTCTTCCCCCGCCCCCGCTCTCTGCCCCCTCCTGTAGAGGGATGCTGCCGAATTTGGCAGGGTGCTGAAGGTTCTGGGCTGGGGCCTGTCAAAGGCCCCAGGAGCTGTTACTATTACTAGGAGCTGCTTCTGTCAAAAGAACTTTCTCACACGTCATGAATCAGAAGAGCATGCCTTTGCTTCCTTCTGCCTGATCTCAACAAATTCCACATATAGTCCCCGCGCTATAGCTCCCCCCACCCGTTCCCAAGTGCAAGGAGCAAGGCCGGAGGCATTCTGAAAGCTGTCCTAGGACATGTAGAGTCACCGAGAGGACAGAGTGGGGCAGTCACACGCTGAATGCTGATGAGCAGAGAGGTCTGCCCTCACCCACTCCTTACCCACCCCCACCAAGATGTCTGCGCGGAGCATTCCGTTCTGAAAACATCTCCCCTAGAGCCAAGAACAGCAGGCCGCGGTCTAGAAGCTGAGACACTTGCTAAGCACTCCCCAGAAGACCCAAAACTGGGAAGGAAGCTGCCAGGGCACAGGGCTCAGAGTGGGAGGGACCCCACCTCCGGACTCCACTGCCTCCTCTTCTGCTGGTAGAAACTCAAAGTCACCTATCCACCTGCCACCGAGCCCCCCGCCCCCGAACATGTCCACAGATCCCCTGCTCCCCAATAGCAGGCTGGCAGAGGGCCAGGGTGAAGCTGGGGCTGCATAGTCAGCAACTTGGGAAAAGGAGAAACACGGCAAAGCAGGGGAGGGGCTGGTTGAGGAGGGGGGTGGCCTGGGCAGCAGACCCTTGGCTGCCGAATGAGCCTCAGGGCTAATGGGCAGGCCAGGCCAGGCCGGCGTCTTGCAAGCCAACCAGTCTTCAGGGAACAGCTGCCAGGTGGAATGCAGTACCAGTTTCTTTTATGGGGGCCTTTATTTTGCTTTTCCTTTTGTACACAGCCCCCCAACCTTCCCTCTTGCCCATAAACTTGCTGTGACCCTGGACAAAGAGCTCCCTTCTCTTGACCCCTTAGTTCCCCCAGCTGGAGGGTGACAGAACAATGGTTTTCTCATCCCCACGGCGAAAGTTGCGCTTGTAGGGGTGAGGGTGCGTCCGTGGTCCCCGACCTTACACTGCACTGGGGTCATAGCTGGCTCAGTTTCCCTTCAAACAGTGAGGGCGGTCCTGCGGGCAGCGCTGGGGCAGGTGAGGCACACACGGACAGGTGAGTCCTCTGGGGGACTGAGCAGTGAACTGAGATGGGCAAAATCAGCTTTTCGGTTATTAAGTGGGCACTTTCCACATTTACTTCTCTGAGAATTGAGTGCAAGAGCGGGTCCCGGGAAGTTACCTGTCAGATGAATTGAATGAATGAAACAATCCGTGAATCCGTGAGTCCATAAGCAGTACTGGGCGTGGGGCCATCAGAGCAAATCAGCCAGGACATGGGACACATTTTGAGGTGGAAGACGGTCTAGAGGTAGCCCAACGCAATCCCCCTGCCGCAGCCCACCAAACTGTGGCTACGCAAAATGAAGCCTCTGGGCCGGGGGTGCCACATCCAGCAGGTACTGGCCCCCAGGCGGGATGCCGGGGGCTGTTCTCCAACCGGCCGTCTCCTGAAGACAGCACACTAACAAAGCTCATCACGTTGAGTATGCCCACGTTTTCAAACCCCAAGATACACATTTCGGAGGCAGCCTCATGCCCCAGGGAGTTTATAGCATCCTGGCACGGGATGCAGGGTCCCTGAAGTCTTCCCTGGTCCCCCAGACTCACAGAGACCATCAGCAAGTGCTCGAATCCAGACCCCTTGGGTGAGTCCCGGCATCAGCCATTAGAAACGGTATGTCTTTGGACAGGGTCCGAAACCTGTCCGAGCCTCCAGTTGCTTATCTGATAAATGGAGAATCAGAGTTCACGGAGCTACTGTGAAGATGAGCTCATGTAATATGAATCACCGAGGACGGTCCCTGAGCAGAGGAGGGCCTCCGCTACCACTGGCGGACAGTGGATATCCCGCTCTAAGCTCTCGCAGTGGGTCCCTATGTGGAGCTTGGACATCAGCACGCTCAGAGTCACTTGCGAGGCATGTTTGAAACCTCTCCCTCGGTCTCTGCAGGGAAAGATGGGGCCAAGCTTCTAGATTTTTAACAAACACCTGTGTCTAGGTGTCTAGACATCCTGTGTCTAACACGAATTTAACGTAGGCAGCTCTCTGATCACATCTGAAAAATTTGGGTCCACACTAAACACTATACGGTTAGGCATGTTGCCTTCCCCGCAAGCCAGTTACCAGGAGGGCAGGGACAGGCACATGATTGAGTGGCTCCCACAGGACCTGATGTTGCTACATGATATGATCATCAGTCAGTTGAAAGGAACTAGCACTAATTTCAGGGACCAGAGCTCTCGAAAGAAGTTTTCGGCTTTCAGAATTACGAAGTATGGGGCACCTGGCTGGCTCCGTCAGAAGGGCACACAACTCTTGATCTTGGGGTCGTGAGTTTGAGCCCTATGATTTAAATAAATAAAAACCAAAAAAAAAAAAGTATATAAAATCCTGAGCTCTTTCTGCCTCTTTTTCAAACTGGCTTTTATGACATTGTCTATTTCAGTCAATGTGCAATGACTGTTCTCTAGAAAAGATGCCACCTAATTCATCTGACAAGTTCAGGGCTAGAAAACTGTCATCCCTCCTGACAAATGTATATGCTTCCTTTTAGCCTGTTGTAGCAGATTATTTTTCCAGGGATGATCACAACAATACCCCTCATTCCACATGCTCTTCAGCAAGGTGACCTTGTCTTCCACCTCAGTGAGAAGTGGGAGTCTGTTTCTCCAGCTCCAGCAGACCCTCTGAGTGCTTTGATCAAGAGAATCTGGTAGAATTGATGCTGGGCCGGTTCTGGGCCTGAGCCTGAACTTGTCTTATAGCTTCTACCCCTGTCTCCGAAAAACCAGTTGCCAGGTGAAAAGTGCAAATGTCCCAAGACCACCCTGCAGTGAGAAACGCAAGCCCCACCGAGAGGCCCCGGAGGATGAGCGGATGCAGGGGAGAGAAGCCAAGAGCCGTGAGGCACCAGATACGAGACTAGAGAAGCCGTTCTTGGAAATCATTCCTACAGCTCCAGCCACCCTAGTTGGTGCCATGCATGCCAGAGATAAACTGCCCAGCCAGACTTTCTCCCAATTCTATCCCATAAAATTGCGAGTGAAAGCAAATGATTATTTTAAGCCACCAACTTTTGAAGCAGTTCATTATGTAGCAATAGGTACTCAAAACAAATCCTGTGAGAATATGTAAGCATCATGTTTTCCCTTTTCCCTTGGCTGCCAGGAAACTCAGAGCTAGATTTCTGAGTGAAATGTAATAACCTTCTTTAACTTACCCTTCCCCTTGCTTTATGTATATAACATTTGATCTTTTAACCCTATGTTCATTAGATTAGATTTGTGTCTTTTATGATAAAGCTTTCCCACGTTCTTTTGGTAGCGAAAGAGGGGGATGTTGGGAATCTTATTCCTTCCTCCACCCTTTCGTACAACTAAAACTTCCCATGTCTCAAATTTCTGTTTAACTTCCAGAGCTCGCCCTGGGGACAGTATTAGTGCTTTTGTCCTGTGGGTGACGTTTTCACCTTCGTGATTCTATGTCTCGCTCCTGTTCTCCTCTGGTCCTGATTTATGAATACCTCTCGCTCTCAACACTCACTCAACCAATTTTCAATTTTCATCTTTACAAGTGGCCTCTCAATGACCAAAGTGCTTGAAATATCTAAGGAAATGGATTTCTAGTGGAGGAAGTTCAAGTTGAATGTCAAAGAAGTATTTTTGGTCAAGGTCACGGTTGTGGAATAAATAACACCTGAGGACAGTCTCAGAGGCAAACAAGTCTCTGTGTGTCCTCGGGAAAACCCCTGGAGCAGAGCTGATGGTAGTTTTCGAGTACCTACGGGCAGTGGGCATGGCCGGGTACGTTGAGAACAGGTCCACAGTCCCTTGGGTGAGACCTTTGGAACCGCACGTATGTTGGAAATCAAACCATTCCAGACTTTAGAAAGGTAATAGGGTACACACAGTATGTGGCTTATGTGGCCCAGCACTCCTGTGGATACCGAGGCAATACCCTGTAATCAAGCACATGCAGCAAAACACACGGCCAGTCACAATCACAGCCCCGAGTTACGTTATGTGAATTCCAGTCACATTTTGTTGCCAAGTGAGTTCAACTAAGATCAGATTTTACTGCCAAATGAGTTATGAGAAAGAGTTGCAGTTTTCAGAACTTCCTAATTTAGTGTCGTGGCTGGGGTCTGTTATCCCATACTAAATATCTTGCTCGTGCTTATCTCGCTATCTCATAAAATCGCCGAGTGATTAAGACTGTGGTTGTCCCCCATGTACAGGTGAGAAAACAGGAACCCAGAGACATCACTTGGCAGAGGTCACATGGTTCATCAGTGGTAAAGCTGAGTCTCAGCCCGCAGGGGTCTGACTTCCAGATGAGGATCTCGAATCACCACCTTAGACTGTCTCCTCTGCTGTGCGCCCCGCGTCATGTGAGAAGAAACCTTTCAACACAGCTCCCTGGGAAGTTTCTTGGTTAGGCTGAGGGGTTGCCAGGGAAAAAGAAGGGAGGGAGGGAGAGAAAGGTAAATAAAACAGAATTTTTCCTCTCCAACCGCAGGCCTTGAGAGATGAACTGAGCAACCTGGTCGAGGTGGCTTAGAAAAAAAAAGAGCCTTCCAGAAATGCCCCAATTCTCCGATTCTTGTCCCCCAATTATTTTTGCATGCGGACATTGGACTTTTATCCCCCTGCTGCTGCCACTGCATGAAAAGAAATAGACATTTTTTTAATGGCTTTAGTTTTTAAAAAATAAATAAAATAAATAAAGCTTTTTTTCAGAGCGTGCTTAGAAAGAGCCCTGGGCTTAAGGCCTATAAGGCTGCTGCTTCTCATGTCAGTTACATTGCTTGTTGGCTGGAAAAATTGAGAATGTCTCATCCTCTCTAAAGGGCCTGCCTAGAGAAACCCCTTCTTTGCCTCTATCTCTTGGTCCGGATGAAAGGCTGGGCTTGGGCCCGCCTTCTAGGCCCTCAGGCAGCCCACACTCAAAAAAGGATGTGCCCTCCAGTGAACGAACCTCACACTTCCCCGCAGTCGGTCATTCGGAGTAATCCTCGTAGAGAGGTCCTCTCTTGGCACCTCTCTCCGCAGTCCCACCGTCATGAGACAAGTCTCGCCTCCTTGTCTGGTGTCGCGCCTCCTCAGAGCTGACTGGGCTGTGGGCGGCTTTGTGCCTCAGCCTATCAGGCAATCTGTCCTAATGAGCCTTTTTACTCGCCAGACTTGACGCTGAAAACAGAAAAGTCTCCATCCCTCCTCTCATTCGTTCTGAACCGGCATGGATTGCTCCTCACGCCCCAGACACTGTCCCAAGCGCAGGGAATTCATTTCCTCATTCGTCCAAAGGAAATTTGCTGAGCCTCTGCGGTGTGCCCGGCGACATACAAGCCGCCCCCAATAGAGCTGCCAGTGACACGGAGAACATCCCCGTCCTCTCGGACCTCAGCCGCTCAGTCGGCCAGGAGTGGTCTCAGACAGCCCAGAGTTCGCTGTTTTGTAAGGAAACTCTTCAAATTCAATGTCACGTCTAGGATAACTGACATAGCACGGAACACTACAGAAATGTCTGCACTCGAGCTGAACATGGGGACATGATAGAGACACTCTATCTTTCTGGAGGGGCGGCGATACAGACCGTAAAATCTGAAGGACGAGTAAGGACTGCAGTCAAGAGCACAGAAGAGTATTCTGAGCAGAAGCAACGTGCGCAAACGGAAGAGGAGGTTCCCGGATGTGGATGGAAACGAAGCTACCGGGAACCAAGGGTAGCCTTTTGGGGTCGGGGCAGAGGGGCTGAGGTAGAGACTAATGGAGACGTGTCTGGAGAACCACAAGGAGCGCGTGCAGCCCAGTTTCTTCCTGTCAGCAGTGGAGGACTTGGAGCAGGTTCCCAGCAGAGGCCCGAGGGAAGGAAACCGAGGTGTCTGTTACCGTTACAAGGCTTCACTAGTGACACGTTTGGAAAATGACCTCACGCCCATGTGCAACGGGCAAGGGGAACCTACCTGGACTCCTGGTGCCCCCGAGGGCCTTCCGCTTGACTCTAAGGCTCTAAAACAAAGCGGCAGGCTGCAGAGGTGGTGGCTGTGCCAGAAGCCATGGCGTGTGTTCCTATAATCATTAAGACGAGTTCCCGAGCTGCTGGGTAGCTAACTCTAGTCGGTGTCAGGGTAATTAACCAAGCTGCCTGAACTTTATTCACAGCCTGACAAGGTGCACTCCTGGGACTTGTCACTGTGGTTCGTCGGGGGGCGGGGGACTTGACATAAGGCTGATTAGGGAGTGTTTTACACAGCAAGAAGCTCTCTGATCTTCAGCGGAGCAGGCGCCCCCTCCCAGCTCCTATCAGAGACGCCTGCGAGGCCAGAGAATAAAGATCACCCAGTCCGCCCCCCTCGTTTTCGGATGAGAGAGCCGCTCCTCTGAGCCTAGCCATAAGTTTGTCCTAGAGATGGGACTGCCACCCGACCCTCCTGGCTCTGCTCACAGCCTTTTCCCCGTGGTGTCCCTCACGGTTTGTTTTAAAGACTATTTCCTAAGCTGCCGCTTCTCAAACTTGATGCACAGAGGAATCACTGGCCAGCTGGTGAGCAAATACAGGTTCTGGTTCAGGGGGACTGGGTGGGGCTGAGGTTCCGCACCACCAACAAGTTCCCGGTGACGTGGGTGCTGTTAGTCCATGGCCCAGGTTACGAGCACCCAGGAGCTCAGAGACCCTTTCCCAGAGACCACCTGCGACCTCGGTGGGACTCCAGTAGCCCGAAAACCCAAGACTCCTGACGTCAGAGTGTCTCTGGCTGAAGGGGTCTCGGAGGTCGCTCTACAGGCCTGAGCCCTCGGGCCCTGGTCGCAGCTTCTCTACATTTCAATGAGCCGTCTTAGTTCACGCCACTACAATCAGGTTTAAAGGACCGCAGGGAAGCCAGGGCAACAAAAGGCCTCCCTGCTCCCTTGTTCCACTCCCCACTGGAGGACATTTACTCGAAGGGATTGCATTTGGGGCTATTGTCTCCAATTGGTGGAGTAACAACAAAACATATCGAGAAAAAATGAGAAGTTTTCACATTTCGTTTATGTAACGAATTCTGTGATACCGTTTCCAAGTCATGAGGACGCCACAAGAATATGAGGAGGTTTCATTCTCAAGACTCATTTCTCAAGGAGGCTTTGTGGGCATTTGACTGGGACCAAAGGGCTGGGCTTTGACACTACCTCTGGGCGTAAGATCTCACTAGGCCACTGAGGACATGCTCATTCAAGTCCCATTTCACAGCTGAGATCTGGTATTCAATGATTCCAACCTAATTATTATTTCACTTTTTTTTATTTTTATTTTTTATTATTTCATTTTTAACCCTAAGTCCTCTCTTAACTGAAAGAGGCTTGGAAAGAGGACGAGATATCGCTACCCCCACCACTTCTATATGCACGTCTATGGCTCAAGCCATATTGGGTTCCCCCCAGCCACAGTTGCCAGGGGACATTTGTGTGTGTTACACATGAGGTGTCATGGCATTCCCCAATGGGGGATCATTTTTCAAGTTGCACCTAAGAAGAAAGACTTTATACCATAGAGAGTTTACACACACTCCTTTCTGGAAACCCCTGCCCTCAGAGTGACTGTCCTACAGAAAGAACACAGTTACTAGAAAAAATCCTGCAGCATTATTTCAGCAGCTGGGGTCACCCAAGCATGGCCAAGACTTTCAACACATAAGGTTCTAAAGTCCGAAGAGGACGTTCCAGCTTAGACTAGGCTACGTGCAAGCAGAACTCCATGAGACACCTGGGGAGGCTGCGGGGGAGGCTGGGAGATGCCTTTCAACGGCTGCGTTAAGGCTTCTTAAACTCTCCAGGATTCACAATTGAATATCTAACGGAAGCCAGGGACGTCCCTGACAGTTGCCCGTGCACACAAACATGGAAAAAGTACTCCCCGCAGTCTCGGCAGCTCGAGCCTGTCCTAATCCAACTCCAGAATCTCCCTGAGGACCGCCGTGCCTCAGGCTGGCCACGTCTTGCTTCCACAGCCAGCCCTGTTGGACCTGACCTGACTTCCAGACGCAGGTCAGCCACCGTCCCCCAGGACGATCTCGGGCTGTGCACACAGGACGCTCACCTTGGATGTCCTTGGTTTTCAGATTCAACCAGGCATTGACTAGCCGGGAGAAAAGTGTGGCCAACTTGCACTCAGGGAGCCAAGCCAAGCAGGGACTGCTGCTCACATACTGACCTAGCTTTTAAACAAACATCGCCCCGCGGCTGAAACCTGCTCTGGCCAGACATCTGTGTGCGAGCATCAGCTTACGGGCGGGCTCCCAGCACTCAGCGGGCTCCCAAAAGGAGTGTGAGGGAGGCCAGAGGTAGGTGTGCCACAGCTGTGGCCAGTGTGTGACTTGGCGACAAAGGGCTGGGGGCTTTGATTTCCGTTTCCTTTCCCGGTCCAGATGCATGGCGGAGAATCTGGAGAGCTGCTTCAAAATCCCATCACTGACGCTCTGTTGCCCTGAGACAAGTGTCTCGACTCTGCAGGCGCTCGGGTCCCCGTCTGTAAAACAGAGGGACGAAGTGCATGACCCGGTTTCTGCGTCCGGCCTGAGTGTGTCCTGATCCTGTGCGAAGGAGGGCACAGGACAAGATAAGGGGGCTCACCGCTGCAGCTCCCTCCTTCGGGTCGGGGCTGGTCCGGGACTCCCGCTGCCCAGCACCAGTGGTCCTCTGGCCCCTCCCCTAGGCCTGAAAGCCGGGGCTTTGTGGCAGGTAACACAACTTGCCTTGTGTTCTGCACTTGAGTGCTCTTGAGTTTCTGCTCCCCAGAAAGATCAGTTTCTTGCCAATGTCATCACTTTTAGCCAGCAGGGACCTATCAGTGGCTCCATCAGGCACTGGGGCCCCAGCCCCTTTTGGCTTTAAGTCTGAGTCCTGGGAACACTGGGGAAACTTAATTCTCGAACACCTTCCACTCAAAGAGCCACTGTTCTGCAGAACCAATGCTGGCCCCTGCATTTCAACAGCTTTCGGGTGGGTTTCCCACCCCAGACGTCGACAGGGCCCAAAACGCCTGTGAATGTGTTGACCCGGCTTCAACCGCAGGCTCAGTTTCAAAGGGTGGGCTGAAATCTTAGCCCGCCCTCATTCCATGTGCGGCTCTGCTCCTGGAAGCCTCTGGCTGGATCTCAGTTACGGGGAAGGCTTTCCCTGAATGTGGGTTTTCACCCAGTGGCTCACGATGAGCCGTTTCTTGTGGCAGGATGCCCGCTGCATAGGGGAAGCGGACTTGGTTCTGGGAATTTCTTGCCTCATCCCTCCTTCTTTCTAGACCACAGCTGGATACGGAAGGGCGCCAGACAGGCCATCGGAAGAGCTGGGGTACAGCCCCACCTGTCCTGTTACGTGTCATGTGACCTTAGGCAAGTCATTTCTCCTCTGTGGGTCTCAGTTTCCCCTCTGGGCTAATAGTAGCAGGTCTGCCTCCCTCGCAGGGAGGAATGAGAGTCCTTGGTAATTAGGAAGCCCTACAGTGCTATCAGGGAACCCACTCAACAAGGAATATTTTGGACATTCTGCTATTTCTCATCCTGCGATGGAGAAATTAGCAGGCGCAGATCGTGAAAAACCAGCCCTGTCTTTGTAATTACAAATGTGCACACATCCCACTGAGCATCATTTTCAAAAGGCATATTAAGCAGCAGAGACCGCAGGGGGGACCCATGTAAACAGGCCTCCTCAGATCCTGGCAAAAAGGACTCAGAGAATGCAGCGTCCCCACGAGTTACTGGCTGTTCCTGCCATCCCCCCCCCGCACCCCCCCCGCGCAGCAGCCCTGGCAGCTGAATGTTCGTTTCCCCGAGAACAGGGTTCTGGGTCATGGCAAGGGGGTGGGATCCTGGCACTCTGCAGGGTGAGCGCGGCTCCAAGCCTGCACCAGCCCTCCAAGACCCAAACCCCTCAGGTCTGGAGCTTTCTGGAAGCTCACTCCAGAGAAAAATCTCCCAAAGCCACAGGCCGCACCTCCTTGCAGGACAGGTCACTGGAATCTGAAGTTTGCATGCCTGTGTGTTACTTCTTACACTAGACTGGGAACTCTTGAGGGCAGGCTGCGTTTTCTTCGTGTTTCTTCCTCCTGGAGCCCAGTGTGCAATTGGCATTCAGTGCATATTGAAGGCAGGGAGGGAGAGAGGAAGGACAGACTTAAGACTGCACGGCGTCTTCTCTTTGTTATCTCAAGAGACCCTCCCACCAGCGCATGGGGGTGCTGCCCGCACCCGACCAGTTAGCGCACAGATCCCTGGTGAGTTTATGTTACAGGTTGGGGACCGCACTCCTCACCGTGATGTTGGGATCGGAGGCCACATCTACTCATAGCCCTTGCTGTTCCTTGCACGCTCTCATCCAGCTGTACAGAGGCACGGGTGAAGACTGTGCGAGCAGTAAGGAGCCTTAAGCAGGGAGGGGACCAAGTGCTGGGGGTCCTGTGCTGACAAAGGGCAGCATCTTGGATTGGCCTGCCCACCTGTTTCTCAGCAAGGAATTCAGGAGCTGTTGCCATGTGCTCCCAGGGACCACTGTGATGTGGGACATGGCCGGGGGCGGGGGGGGGGGGGGCAGGCTGTGTCATCTGAGCAGCTGAGGGCTGTGCCGGGCAGGTCTCTCCTCCCTCCCACGGCGACATTCCCTGTGACTAGCTCCACAGGCCAGCTCTCCTGAATACGGGTGAGAGCACTCACGGAAAGTGGGGGCGCTGCCTGGGACACCCAGGAAGCAGCCAGGGGTCAAGGCATCACCAACTCGCTGCCGTGGGAGGTAGGAAGGGAGAATGTAATTCAGCTTGGGGATGGGTGATGGAAGATCGCCCAGGGGACGGGAGGGTGCCCGTTAATTCTGAAGCAGGAACAGAAGCTATTTAGGAAGGGAAGGGCATTCGAGGCAGAGATGAGGTAAAAGACGGCATCGATCATTCTCCGACAACAACTAGTTGAGTGTGACCGCTGTAGAAATTAAAGAGAGCGTGGCTGGAGGTGAGCGGAGGGGGCGGGGGTTGAAGCGGGGGGGGGGGGCGGGCAGGGGATCAGGCAGAGGCCAGACTGTGCTGGAGCCTGTGAGTCAGGCTGAGGAGTCTGCGCTTGGTCCTGAAGGCAGGGAGGGGTAAGAAGAGTTTTGAGCAAGGAACGGTGTGCTCAGGAGTGGGTTCTGGAAAGATCAGCCCGTGAGCGGGTGGGACGTTGATCCTTGTCCTCAGAGGAATGCCTGTCCTAGCTCTGGGAGCCAGTGTCGCTTCTATGGACAGAGGGTGTCCCTCTAATGAGGCGCTGATGGCAAACTGATCAGTCACACTCTGGAATGCTCTGGTCCCGAGACCCCGGGTTCAGCTCTGCTCGTACGAGTGTGGGTGTCTACCAGGAAACGGGGCCAGTCTGTCTTCTCGGAAAGAAACAGTAATTAAAATGCATCCCTGAGACGTCAAGGACCCCATGAGCTCTGTTTATTGTTGTGTGCTGAAAAAATTCTCAAAAAGAGAAGCCAGGGACTTTCAGTCTGCTCATGCCTGCCCGGAGCACGCCGGGTCCGCAGGAAGTGCCTGCTTGGGATGTGTGGGGCGATGCCTCCAGAGGGGACAGGATAGGAGCTGGCCCGAGGAAGGGGGCACATGG
Source organism: Nasua narica (assembly GCA_028533885.1). NCBI lineage: Eukaryota > Metazoa > Chordata > Mammalia > Carnivora > Procyonidae > Nasua > Nasua narica. Next base: position 31,880,751 of record CM052812.1, on the reverse strand, counting down.
GGTCAAGGGCATTCTGGACACGACTGCATGGCCCAGGGTCCCCAGACCTGTGGCTGCAGCTGGATCCAACGCCAGCGGCATGGCAGAGAGAACCTGCCGTGTGCAGAGGCCTGTGACAAACACTGGGAGCCCCAGGAATCCTGGGGCAGAGGGAAAGGCCATCAGTGGCTGGGAGGCAAGAACTCAGCTTCTCCCTGGGGATCCAACTGGGCTTCTCTACATGCATGTTATCAAAAACGCTGGCCGTGGCATTCCTACTAGAGGCATCTATGCATCGGGTCCCCACCCCCCCACCCACTTTCTTCTGTGACAAATAGCCCCAGTGGTTTAGGGTGCTGTGTGTGAGATGACTTCTTATGTCCCTGCCTCGTGGTATTTGCACCTATGTGTGGTTCCCGCCACGTGGTAGCAGGGTTGGGCTGTGTGAGCCATCGCATCCAACGGAAAGGATGGCATGTCACTTTCAAGACAGGCTAGAGAAGAAGCGCGTGCCTTGTCATGCTCTTTCTGTCTCAGATCACGTGTTCCGGGGAAGCAGGCCACCAGATCACGAGCAGCTCGGTGGAGAGCCCACATCACGAGGGACCAGAGCCTGCCGCCGACCGCCCTGTGAGCGAGCAGACATTGGGACAGCAGCATCCCGAGAGACCCTGACCCTGAGCTGCCTGCAAAGCCACTCCTGGACTCCTGACCCTCAGGGAGTTTGGGGTTAATTTGTTACACAGCAATAGGAAACTGATACACTTTGAAAGACATGGAAATATCTAGATTATGGGTTTAGAAAGAGACCTGAGTCTGGTCTGAGCCTGGTCACACCAGGCAAGTGACTTAACCTCAGTGACCCAATCTTCTCCCTCAGATGGGGTAATAACTGTGCCTCCTTCACACTACGGTGGTGAATAAATCCGTTCACAGGAGGCAGAGTGCTGTTGGCCCAGTGCAGTCGGTGCCGCATAACTAAAGGTTCAGTAACCAGGACCACACGCCATCCCCACTTTTCAGCCTCTCCTCCCCGCCAGCACAAGCTAAGTGGCAGGTGCCCTGTGTGGCTACTTCTGCTGGAGACTCTTTCCTCCACCTCGCGACCCATCCCCTCACCCCTCCAGGCTTACTCGTGCACCTCCTTGGCTCCGTCCCCACTTCCTGCAAGCACATGATCGGTCCTTCTTCTGGGCTCCCAGCAGGCATTGAAGATTTGTCCCAGGGTTTCCTTATTACATTTTGTGATCATTTTCCTGGACGGCCAGAGTCCTCACCTCCTCGGGGAGGTGCACATAGTAGGCATTCCAGAGAAGTGTGCTAAGCGAAAGGTGCTCTTGGCCTTTTGTAAGGGTGCCTAGGAGGGGGAGAAGGCCCACCTCGCTGCTGACGTGAATGTTCGCTCGCAGCCCCTGGCAGCTATAATTAGGGCTGTGGTTTTTACTCTCGGGGGATTCCTTTTTCCATGGTGCTGAAATGGCGCTGGCCATTTCATGAGGGTCCTTTTAGAATAGTACCTCTTTTTTGCTTTCATATGATCTCTTTTCATAATTTCATTTCCCCTTTCCACGCTACCTTTTAAATAAGAGAAAGCGCCCGTATAATTGAGACTATGGAGGCACACGTTAATTGAAGGAGTCGACACAACTTCATTCCTTCAGTGTGGGGTCCCAACCCAGCCCTGGTTAATCCATTCACTCTGAAGTCAATCAAAGGTGGAGACTCTTCCTCCCAAATCCTTGTGCCACCTCTCCCATGCTCGTCCCGGTTCAGAGAACACCAGCCAGTGGTGACCCCATATCACATGGCTTCTTAATCCCTAAGACTCCGTTTCTAAGACAGGAAGCCTAAGCTGCAAAGGACTAGCCTTCTGGTCCACACAGGACTCAAGCTCTACCGTGGGTGGACATGTGGACAGATAGCTAACTCAGGCCGTGCCCCAGGTACCACTTCTCACTCACTGGGGACATGGGACACATCACCTGGGCTCTGTGACCTTCGGTCTCTTCATCTGTACAATAGGGACAGTGTGACACCACCCTCACAGGATTCGTCCACACACGATTTCTTGGGTGCGGACTCCGAGCCATGTTCTATGCTGGGTCCAATGTGTGCCTGGAGAGACGCTTCCCTGCTCACGGGGACCTACTTCTCAGCTTAGAGAGAAGCGAGGTCTGTCATCAGACTTCCTGCAAGAAGATGGCTGTTGGATCCACTGAGACATTACAGAAGACACGGGAGAAGAGGCAAACGGGCAGCCACCAAGGCCGGAGCACTCAGGGAAGACCTCAAGAGGTGGTGGCTCCGGAACTGCAGGAAATCTTAAAGGACTGGGAAGAGGAAGCCAAGGAGGAGTGAAGGAGGCAATCCAGCGGTGGGGCCAAGGAACACGGGGCTGACATGTGCGTAGACGGCCGTCTATAGGTGTAAATGCCCGGGCCAGGGGACAGGACAGCCACGGCGTGCCGTGCGAGGACGTAAAGACGGAATATGCTAGAGCAGGCACAGGGAGGCTGAGAGGGGGCCAGAGGGCCTGGCACTTTCCAGAACCGGGAGGACAAAGTGCTTCGTGGACTCCATAGACTTTGCACAGATGTGACGGTCTCCCTTGGTTCCAGAACGCTCTCCTTTCCAGCCGCCAGAGCCCATCCTCATGAAAAACATGCTGAAATCAACACCTTTTTTTCTTTTTAATAGTCATCTTTTCTGTAGACTTGCAGAGGACAATCACGTTTGTGAATGTTCACGGGTTGTCGTATAATCAGATGATTGGTGATTTTCTTTCTAATTTCCCTTTCTTTACCTCGTTGTGTTTCTACTGATTTCATATTTCAGGAACATAAACACCACTTCTCTGTGTTTTTAGGAATAAATCGGGAGGTATCCACTTAATTCCATTATCCAGGAAGCAAAATCACTTCTCCCTCCGTGTAGTCCTAGAATACAATCACCTGCGCGGGAGATGAGAACAGAAATTACTCTGTTGTTTGTTTTTTTTTTTTTCTCCCAGCGAGTGTGTTTGAGAAGATGGCGTATGCTGTGCTCGATATTCAGAGTCCAGATCCTCAGGCTCTCTCGGGACTGAAATGGGAGAATGTTGGTTGGTCACAGAAGTAAATATTTCACGGCATCCTTCAGCCCTTATGAATGTCTTTGTAGATGAAATAATACATCTGATTTTGACACTACTTTAAATATTTTCATTGAGGCACAACTGAGTGTGTTGCAAGTTGCTCCTGCCTATTGTGCCTGTGGAAATTTCTCGTGAGTGCAGGAAGCAGGGAGCCCCTGCTCAGTAGTCCAGTACCGTTGGTCTGAGTCCTGGCTTTGTGCCCGATGTGACCTTGGGCACAGACTCCCAGATTGGATGGGGGCAGCTGTAAGGAGGTAGATAGAACATTGGTCCTGGAAACAAAGAGACTGGATTTGAGCCGTGACTTGAAACAATTGACTTATTTCTTTCAGCCTCATTTCATTAAATAGGTATAAGAATACCCACCCCACTGGATCGCTGCAGAAAGTACAAGAATGAGACATGTAAGGGACTCCGATAGCACCCAGCAAGTAGGGCGACTACATACGGTTGCGTGGTTTCCACACTGCTCAAAGATGCCTTGCCAAGAGGCACATGCAGCTGACATCCTGCTTTGACTATCTTCAATTTGTCAGTCAGTCTTAGGGGGCTTGTTAAAAAAAAATTCATCCCTCCCCGCCCCCAGAGAACTTCTGGATGATTCACCACCACCAGCACCCCCTCCTGGGGAGCCTGTTTGCAATTTGCCCAAAGGTGCAATGCTTAGAAGAGGGGTCCCTGAGAACACGCGATGACTCCTCACTCCCCTCCCCTGGTTTCTGCTCCACATCCTCCTGCCAGAGACCATCCAAGCCTCAGCTACAAACTAGCGCAAAAGCAGAGCTCGCACCATGTCCTGAAGCCGTCCAGCTCATCTCCGAACATCTCAGTATTATCTTGGGGTTTCAGTTTTGTAAAACGAAAACCTGGGAGACGGATGGTCGTGACGGTTGTGCGGCACTGAGAACGTGTTAAATGACACTCAGCCACACACCGACGGATGTCAGCACGGTGAACCTTACAGTGTGTGTATTTTCCCACCATTTAAAATAATAAAAATTTGATTTTTTTAAAAAAAATATTCCAATATTTATTGAAAGAGCCCAGCTCCACTTGGTGCAGACAGGCAACAAAGCCAGACCTGACCCGGGAGGGGGTTGGGGATCTGACTGTCAGACCCGAGGCCCGTGGCTGAGAAAGGACCACCTCAGGTTTGAGCTGAAATCTTCCTTCATGTAACTTTTCTCCTGGGTGGTCTCTGGGTAACGTGGGCTCCTTGAGCTAATTTAGCACATGCATTAGGTCAGGTGAGGTCAGGGTACATTATGCTGCAGAAAGAAAAATCTTTGTGGATTAACACAGCGACAATGCATTTCTCTTGTACAATAAGAATCGGCGTATATGTGTGCGTGCGTGCGTGTGTGTGTGCGTGTGCGTGTGCGTGTGTATGCATGCACTCTCTTGGAGCAGGATAGAAGGATACCATGGTGAGGGCCAGACCCATGAAGCCGTGGGCCACTGTTATAAGTCATGGCAGTGGGAAAGGAGACCATAGTCCTACCCCGGCTTTCCCCTGCTGCAGCCAGGAAGGGACACATTTCACGTCAGAGGACTTTTCACGGGCCAGTCCCATGACCCTGCCCACCTACACGGGGTCCAGGAAAAGTGGGCAAGGATTGCCGTCTCTGTGACCTTCATGACTGTGGGCTGATCCGGTTGGGATTCTGAGCGGTGTGCCCTCCTCGGGCCCTAGGGCTGCTATGGGTCCGGTCCCCAGAGTGCTGGCTGGCGAGCCCTTCCCAGGGCCAGGGCTCAGGCTGCCCATCAGCCAGGCAAAGACATGAATTACCATGCTGACTACAGACAGGGAATAGAGCTTGGAGGTTCCCGCTCCCCATGGTTCTCTGACACGCGGCCCCCTGGGCTTGAAGCCTTTGAAAGCACAGCTGTGAAAGACCCCAAAGAATTTGGGAACACGTGAAAAAGAGAGATCTGTCTAAGAAACCAGAGCCCCTTTCCCAATGTTTGGCCCTGGATCCCTCCGCAGCAAATTACGAGTGCGGGTGTCTGGGGGGTGGGGAGGGAATTTCCGTTCCTAGTTCGTTCCTGTTTCACCAGAGCCTGTGACACCTATGGAGTTGTCCGCTTTTAATAGCACCTGGGGTGGGAGGAAAGGCCTGGTCTGTGCCCACAGAGAGCACTTTTGTCTCCGGGGGTGTCCGACCTGCCTCCATCCTGAGGATTACCGTAACTTTTTAATGAAGGCAAAGTTTGTAGGGATTTTGGCCCTTTGATGTGGCAGCTGTAGTTGGAAAACAGGCCTGCGTTTAAGACTTTACTGCCTGCTGGTGGCTCGGCAGCCTGCCACCCACATATCGGGGCCCACACCCCGTAAACAGCCCAGATCGTGTTGCTTGAGAGCAGGGTGTGGGGGAGGAGGTGGGACCACCAAGACTTGGAAGAACGGCCTGCGCTAACAGTCTCGTGGGCCCTGGACCACCCAAGGGACCCCCAAGGAATGCAGGAGTGTTTTGAGGTGGCGGAGCGGTGGCTAAGGTGGTCTTTGGAGACCCACGACAAAGTGTGTATTCTTGCCTTGATGTTCTTCAACACCCAGGCCAGCATGGAGCACAGAGAAGCATGCTGCCAGAAACAACGCACCTTCGGCATCATCACACGCGGCGGTACGTCTCTGCTCTGCCGGACAGGGGAGGGTCGGGACCTGCTTCTGTCATCTCTGGACCCCCGAGTCCCATGGGGTCGTCAGGTGTTAACGGAACAGGTGAGGGACAGAGTAAATAGTAAGCACGTCGCTCTGTCAATATTCCACGTTTCAATCCCCTACTATGTAGCCGGTATTCGTCCTAGGTTCTGAAGCTTCATCAGCAAACAGCAACCCTGCCTTCAGAGAGTTTATATTCTGGTGGATCTGAAGTTTAGCCCTGGGATGCATCCAGGTCACACAGTTAACCCGTGGCAGTGCCGAGACAAGGCTGTGAGTTTACTAGCTCCCCTGAGAGCTGTGCTTTCCAAACTTCCCCTGGAGGAACCCTTCCTAGGGCACCTGGAGGCAGAGCCCAGAGCAGCCAGAAATTCCTTGGCATTCCAATACTTTACTTTAAAAATTCATACAAATGTTGGATTCTATACCATATCACATCTGCATTTGTTTTATTATAAAGTAATGGGGTAAATTACTTTATACACACACACACTGTAAGTTTCCACCTCGTCGATCCTATATCTCTGTGTTTCTTTTGCCACACAAGCATGCCCTCTTGGAAATCCACGGTAGGGGAAGCACATTCCCAGCTCATGGGGGACTCCTCTGCATTTCTTCAAGCATTCTGACCTGGTTCCTCTTTGCTTTTGTTTTTAAAATGAGTTACACCAGAAGCAAAGTTAAAAACAAATGACACACTGGGAAAAAATGTTTGCAGATTATATTGCCTCGATCTCCCAGATATGTATCCTATAAATCAGCGAGAAAGCAAGACAACGAACTCAACACCATCTACCCCCACTTACAGAGACGGATACGCAAACGGCTAGTCACACAGAAATCTGTGCTTAACCTAATTCACAAGATAAATGCAAACTTAAATTATGTCAAGATACTCATTTTTAGCTATCAGATTGGCAAACATCCAAACGATCTACACCGTATCGCTGAGAGTGCACGGACCAGGCACGTTTAGGCACTGCCCCAGGCACACTGGCTGCTCTGTGGGGTGCACGATGCCATAGGCCCTGTGGAGGGTAATTTGGCGATACCCGAGAAAAAGCACATTCACGAACAAGATCCTCTCATCAGGTCAGCCCTTGGCTTTGAGTATTGGTTATGCATCCAGCACTGGCTAAAAACTCTATGGGAATAATGAGGCCCAGGCCCAGAGCCTGCCCCCAAGGAGCTTCTGACCCTACTTAGAGACATTGGACAGAATAAAAATGGCAACATTTTATCTCTTTTTATCAAGAGCTTCCAAATGTTATAGGTCACTGAGCATCGCAGCAACCCTGCAAGGTAAGAATCTTTATTTCCATTTTCCAGTTCAGAAAGCTGAAGCGGAGCGTAATTTGCCCAAGGCCACAATAAAGTAGCCCTAGAACTCGAAGGAGAGGCTAGAATTCCCAGGCCCTGTCCACCGGGGCCGAGCAGCCTGCCCACAGCACCATGCGGCCGCCGGCAGCACCAGCTTGAGGAGTCCAAGGGGTGAGGGGAAGCGGGAGCCGTGGCAGAGAGCCTCGAGGCTCGGAGAGGACTGCCTCACTCTTACCCGGGTTTGAGTCACTGTGAGTCGCTACCAGTATGACCCTGGATGAGTCGCAAAACATCTCTGAGCCCTGGAATATTTCTCCATAGACTTTAGGTGACGATAAGATTTTTGTGGGGATGAATTGAGAACACGCCTTTCAAGTACTTCAGCCCATTTCCTGGCACACAGTAGGCACTCAATACATACTGGAGATGGGGGGGGGAGCGAGTGGTGGTGACTGCAAGCCTCGTGAGCTGGGGCAAGGCTGACATCTGAAGGATGGTGGGGTTCAAGTGCGTGTGCTCGAACACGACCCAAGAATGAAACATTCTGTTCCACCCAGCAGTGCTTCCGGGAATGTCATGGCTGTTGGTCCCTAAGGCCAAGGAGCCATGGTGTTTCCAGCCTGGGAGGACTGAGGCACTCAGGGCTGGTCTGGCCAGACCCCTGCTCTGCACCCCTCCTCTGGGAGGGAGGATGGGCGGTCTCTGCTTCCAGCACAATGGCCCGCATCTGCCCCAGGGCCCCTGGCAACCTCAAGGCTGGAAGGACAGCTCGGCATTTTGAAAACGGTTCCCCTTTTCTCTGAGGTCTCCTGGAGTCTAACAGTTGAGCTAGTTGGAGGGGAAATGGCCTCTTGTTAGGAGAAAGGGGGAAATGCCTTTCTTCATGACTTCCCGCAGAGGGCTAAGTGCCAACGGGGCCGCTGGTGGAGTCCCAAGGATCCCGCTAAGCCTCTGAACCTCGATCGCAAGGTGAACTTTTAACTCCCAGAACAATCCCTGAAAGCTCTTTTCCCCTCCCTCTCTCAGCTGCCAAATTGACTCCCCAAGTCTGCCCTCCGTGTAAAAACACAATAAAACATTATACAATCAGGAAGGTATTCAAGGCTCATAATAAATAATTGCCCTGTGACCGGGGGATTGGATCCCCCCGTGCACCCTCAATGGGCCTTTTTCTTTAACAGAACAAATAAAAGGAACAGATGTAGGGCCTCTGGTGCCAACGCCATAGTGGCCCCTCGGGGGGACCCAGAAGGGTCACAGGAGAGCCATCGTTCCCACACTTAACTAGTGCACACAGGCGATGGGGACAACACCCTCCCCCCTCCCAGAATGCCACTCCGGGGACACCTAAACCTCCTTAGCCAATGGCAACACTTCCTTCCAGGGTGCTCCTGGCCTGTCCCCCTCCTCCATGGCCACTGATGGAGGGGCACCCTGGCGCAAAGGGGCATCTCACTATTCCCTGACCGACTTTCCACCAAGCATGCTTCCCCAGGTCGGCAACACTGCCTCTGGTGGCTTTTACCTGTGTCCACTGGGCCCTCGGCTCCTGTTTTCCGGCTCCCAGAGCTGTCGCCCACCTCAGACTGTCAGCTCTTCCCAGGCGAGGCCCACACCCGGTTCTGCTCAGCATCCTGGCAGAGCGCCCGGACACAGGAGGTGCCCAGGAAATGTCTGTTGAATCAATACCTGAAATGGAAAACACAGTGCCTGTTGAAAAAAATAGGAAGCTAGAGGCCTCCCTACCAGACACCTGTATATTCTTTTCAGCATTAATCCCAGCGTGCTTTGCAGCTTTGGATGTCTCTGCTTTGGTCCCCAAGGGTTTTGTGACGATCCCAGCCACACCTGGCTCTTCTGAGTGGAATCCTGGGAGACAGAGCCCAGGGAAGTTCTTACACTGCCATTAACGGCACGGGATGGCTGCAGGAGGGGACATCTGCTGGCTCTGCCTCCCCAGTGCCCAGCGCCCTTCTGCTCAGAACGCCTCCGTGTTCCTGAAACTAGCCCCCGGCCCCTCACATGCAGGTCTGGAGGCTCCCAGACTCTGGTCAGGGTGGGCCCAGCCCCAGGGCAGCTAGTCAGGCCCTCTGGCCCCCGGATGCACATCCCCTTGCTAATGAAGAAAGGACAGGAACCGGTGACAAACACAGGGGCACTGGGAGGAAATCATCCTTCGGTCCTGCGTGCTCCAAGCTGGAGCGGCCCCATTCCTGCTCTTTCTGGAAACTGGTGCATCCGTGTCTTTCTCTCTTCTGCCTGCTACCCCATCACCTCCCAAGTTCCCTTAATATGTGGGCTGACTGGGCTGATTTCTGTTGCTTAGAACCCAAACACCCAAAATTGGACTTTCTCAACCTCCACACTGTGGACACTTTGGGCTGGAGACATCCGACTGCAGGCATCCGATCTGCGGCCAGCGTGGCAGGGGGCCAGTGAAGGGTGGGTCATGTCGGTTCTCTGATGCAGCCTGAGCGTCTACACGGAGTTTCCCAAGCTCAGCGACTACTGATATCTTGGACTGGGTGACTCTGTTGCAGGGACTGTCTTGAGCATTTTAGGATGTTTATCGGCACCCCTGGCCTTTACCCCCCAGATAAGAGCTGCAACCCCCTACTTACGACCAGTGTCTCCAAACACAACAAAATTGTCCCTAGAAGGTAAAACCACCGCAATAAACCGATTTAGTGATCGACAACCAGTGGCCATGAACAGATTGGTGGTTGAGTCTATATTATTCAGGGAAGCATTCAGTCGGAAGTCAGAGGGTCCGGGACCCCTCATCCTGACCCCCTCCTCCACTTTGCCCTGAGCCCTCTGAGCCCTCCCTTATGCCATCTTTCTCCCAGATCCGCAACCCTGTGGGAAGAAGCTTGAAGAAATCCAAAGCGTTGCACCAAGATGACGTTGGAAGACCCGTTCCCACCTCACAGTGGGTCTTGCCTCGTCAAAGAAGTTCAAACCTGCTCCTTGGCCAGCTGGGTAAACTTGATGATAAGTAAGGAAAGCGAATACCCAGACCAGCGGAGTCTGTCTGGACTATCAGCATTTCACTTATCATATTGGGTGGCATTCTACAGACAACAGAGAAATTGTTCTTGCGGAGGCAAACCTGTCTTTCTCCCATCGAGTGCTCTTTCTGCTGCAATGACCGGCTTGGCTGGGGTGGGAGGTGAAACAAGGTGAAATTATAAACCTCCGAGATATGAAGGCTCCGAAGCTGCCCTTTCAGACAAAGCCAAGCTCCGACCCTTTCTCACACTTCAAATTGAAACCTCTTTGAGCTTTGATAAAACATCAACTAACTGACATTTTGTTCCTCCCTTGTGGGTCTGGTTTTGTTCACTGCAGGGCTTTCTGAGACCACTTGGGCAGAGATCCGCCCAAGACAGCCTGGCGGTTCCAGTCCCAAATAGGAGATGCTGACCTTTGACCTCTGTGCTTTGCCGATGCTGGAGGAACAGCTTAGGCTACAAGGGGGTTGGGGACAGTATTCGGTGTAGACTGGGAGTCCGGGGATTGGAGGTGGGTCCCAGCCTTGCCACTAACAGATGAAGCTCAGCAATAACTTTTCCCTCCTCCGGGTCACTGGTGTTGGGACAGACCAGTAGGTCCAACTTACGTTCATCCAAACCTACTCTCAAGAGTATGCCTTTGGCCGTGCTCAAAAAAACACATAAGGTTCTTGGAGCCCTTCCTGTGCATTAAATCCAGTGCAAGGCCATAGAACCAGATGGCGCCTAAGGAGCCATCCCTTTCTTGCCCCTCCTCCATGGTAGCCCAAGTTCATGGTAGAGTTCCATGCTATGACAGACAAGACACGAATTGTAAACACATCCGGTTTAGAACCCCAGCTCCTTCTCTCACTGGCTCTATGACATTCAGCAAGTTTTCTCACCCTTCCAAGCCTTGTTTTCTTTATTTATGAAACAGGAGATAATATTCACACAAAGTTAATTCTAGGCATTAAATTACATATTGTATGACACCTAGAATATGCTTGATTCGTTTTTGCATTCCTGTCCTCTCCCTCTCCCTCCCATGACCCCTGATGGGTATTAAGTTCCTCTTAAAACAGAAGCAGAAAAGCAGCGAGTACATCAGATTATTTAGGTATCTGGGCAGGTCTGGGGGAAGGTATGACTCCACATCAGTGTGCTCAAAGAGAAAGCAACACTAGAGGTGCCCGCCAAGAGCTAAGTTTACATTGCGAGAAGCAACCCTTCCCAAGCTGTGTGACTTTGGTTAATTGGCCTGACCTCTCTGGGTCCCCCATCTGCTAACGAAGATGATAATGCATCCCTAACGACCACCCACTCAGAGAGTTCCTCCTAGCTGCTAGGCGCTGCAGTGAACACTGGGCACATAGGACATCAAGAACGGCAAGGCTGTTGTGTGGTTGATGGGAAAAAACCTACTTGGGAGGCCTTTTGGTTTATTTATTTGAGAGAGAGAGAGAGAGAATGCACACAAGCAGGGAGAGGAGCAGAGGGAGAAGGAGAAGACTTCTCACTGAGCAGGGAGCCCCATGCAGGGCTCGATCCCACGATCCTGGGATCATGACCCAAGCCCAAGGCAGATGTTTAATCTACTGAGCCACCCAGGTGTCCCCAGAAGGCCTTTTTAAACAGTGAAACACGAGGCAGACATTTCCATTCCACCATTCTCAGTGGTCTCCAGAGCTTTTTCTTCCCACTGGGAAAACAGGAGGGGATTTTCCAACCAAAAGGTCAAGGACAGAGACCAGAGAGTGACAGTCAGTGACATTGCATCCAGGGCCATCTGGAAACAAAAGGTGAGCGCCAGTGGTAAGCTGCCTTTCGAGAGCCTTAGTGAGAAATCCAAGGAGGACGGAAGGCGAGGCAGTTTCTTTTCCTGTATGTTTCACATGATGTACATCTTTCCTCAGTGAAGTTCCAATTTAGCCATTTCTCATTTAGCACTCGATTTATTGGATGCTGCAGCACAACAGCCCAAATGCTAGGTGAAATGGTAAATCCAGTAATAAAATATCTAAATGGTTTATAAATACGGTTCAGGGAGGCTTTGGTAGGTAAGGCGGCACCTGGCTCGTCTAACGCAATCCCTGTGCTTCAGAAACTCTCCCCCAGACACCTCCAGCCAACATGCAGACCTTTTTGTCTTTATTGAGCTGAGCTGCCAACTCCAACATGTGCAAATACAGATTTAACAGGCAAACGTGCAGCCAAGCCCAGGACTGTAAGTGTTTGAAAAGGCAAATCTGTTTGATGAGCAAATAATGCGTGATCAATAAAGACTTGTCAAAATGAAATGAACGGAGAGCAGCTGTTTGCTGAACATCTAGCCTGGGGTGCAGAGTATGCGGACTGAACAAGCAAAACACAGGGCAGGTGGAGGGTGAAGTGTCTTAGAGAGAGAACGCTGGTATTCCTGACCAATCCGGGCCATTTGGACTGAGAGTGGAGCAGGCTGTTCTCGAAGGAGGCCGTACCTGGAGGCATGCAGTACCTTATTACCAAAAGAAAGAAAGAAAGAGAATCAGGAACTGATTAGATAGAAGACCACACTTGGCAAAAATTCACATCTTCACTCACAATGATCTGAAGATGGAAGCCACCCCAGCGGGTGATGGACGAACAGGTAAACGAGTTGCGGTACATCCACACAGTGGAATATTACTCAGCCCTAAAAAAGGGAGAAACCCTGGCAGGGTTTCTCATACTAAGTGAAACATACTAAGTGAAGTAAGCCAGTCACAAAAGGCCATGTATCGTATGATCCCACGTAGAAGAGGCATCAAATCCAGAGTAGCCAAATCCAGAGACAGAAAGCAGAATGATGGTGACCAGGAGCTGTAGGTAAGGGAAATGGGGACATACTGTTTCATGAGTCCAGAGTTTCAATTTGGCAAAAGGAAAAAGTCCTAGAGTGGATGGTGGAGACATTTGCACAACACGGTGGACATACTTAATGCTACTGAACACTTAAAAATGGTGCAAATGGTAGACCTTATGTTATGCACGCTCTGCCACGATAAAAACAAACTAATATCTTTTGGCATTTGTCCTGTTCCAACTTGGGTTGCCAGGGTGTTCATCTCCACCATTGGATGATGAGCAACTTGATGTAGGAACTGGAGTCTGTTTATCTATGAATCCTTCTCAGCATCTAACACGGTGGTTCTCAAAATGTGGTCCATTGGTCGCTGGGGGTCTCCGAGACCCTTTCAGGATGTTCATACAATCAAACTCTTTTCATGACGTTATTGGCCGTGATTTGCCATTTGGTATGACAGTGTTAGGACCTAGCACCTCTCCTACAGAACCCGTGGTGGGTAACCTTGCTGGGGACTCACCATGAGTTAGCCCGCAGCACCAAACCTCATTTTATTCCAGTGCACTTTCAAATAAAAAAAAAAGTTGTACTTTAGAATGTCGTTGATGAAGCCATATGAGTTATTAATTTAATTAAATTTCAATTCTGGAGCATTCACCCTTTTAATATTTTGTGTGACAAAAGGGGAAGCCTTTAAAAAGCCCTTCTGCTGTGTACTGCAATACAACAGCTGTCTCAGAGAAAAGCACCGTGTGATTGCCGGAGTGTTCAGCTGAAAGGGCCTTTTTTATTCACAGGGGATCGTTTTTTGCTTGCAAGCACGGCTGGCAGACAAAGGTCATTCAGATGGGGGTACCTGGTGGACACCGTCTTGAGAAGGAGTGAAGCAAGCCTGTTACTTCAGGGAAAACAACCCACAGTAAGCCTGCCAAAGCCAAAACCCAGGCTTCCAACAACAACAACAAAAAAAAATGGGATTTCAGACCATGAGGTCTCCACCACCATGACCGTGAGAGTTTCCCAATAGTTCAATGATTTTCTGCTGAGAGCAGTGGTGTTATAAATTCATGTGATTTTTTTTTTTTTTTGATGCTGTGTAACTAAATAGATCACCATTTCAAAAGATCTGTATGACTGAGTGCCTCAATATTTTCCAGGTGACCGAGGCATCATACTCCAGGACGGGGTGCGGCTAAGATACCTGTTTACATGAGACAGGCCGGTGTATTTTTAGCAGACACCGCAACTTCCCCGATCCAGTTTCAGATTCAACATCACCACTAAATTTTAGAAGACTGGGACTTGTTGAGTTTTGGTGTAGTATCAAAGACGACTACCCACAATTGTCTGAAAAGGCAATGCTCTTCTTTCTTTCCAACTACAAATCTGAGTAAGGCAGGACTTTCTTCACATTTCAATCAAAATAACATGTCCCGGGGCACCTGCATGGCTCAGTTGGTTAAACATCTGACTCTTGGTTTTGGCTCAGGTCACGATCTCATGGGTTGTGAGATTGAGCCCCGAGCCAGGTTCCATTCTCAGCGGGGAGTCTCTCCCCCTCTGCCCCTATCCCACTCCTGCCTGCCTACCTGCCTGTGCTCTCTCTCTTTAAAATAAATAAATCTTTAAAAATAAAATAAAAATAACATCACAACAGACGAATGCAGAAACACTTACAAGAATCCAACTGTCTCCTATTAAGCCAGATATCAAAGAGATTTGCAAGGTGATCAGTGCAATTCCTCTCACTAATTGTTTTTTGTTTTGGAAAATAATTACTTCTGATAAAAAATATTTATGTTAATATGAAGTTGATTTTTATTGCCATTGTTAAATGCATTATTAAGTATTATTAACATCTCACAGTATTAATTTTTCATATTAATAGATGTAGCCTACATAAGCAAAAACTCTTTGGCCTCAGTCATTTAGGGGAATGAAAATGAGTCCTGAGATCAGTGAGTTTGAGATGCTCTGATGTAACACAGTCTTGAATACATGTCTTAATAAGTAAATGAATGTATGAATGAATGAATGAATGATAAAGATGTTGCCGTCAAAAACACATATGGTTATGAGTGGTGAAAAAATAAAGACAGGTTGATGTGGAAGGCTTCTGGAAGGTCATCCAAGGTAGGAGAGTTATTGGTCCCTCATTTGAGGATTTCACAGATGGACAAAATTTTCAAACTATTTTGGGAACTCACATAGAGTAGCCAACTTTTTATTTGGTCAAGTAAGGACATTTAAAAAAAATAACAAGTCTACCTTCGCCATTATTTTGTAAAAGTTAAGACATTTGAACATTAAAAAAAAAAAAAAAAAAAAAAGGACACAATCTTGGTATAAAGACCAGTCTCTCTATTGAATAAACTTAGCTTTTTGGAAAGCTCGCCTTCTGGCCCTTGTCCTTCCTGCTGTGCCATGAACTAATGGACACTCTGCCCTGCACCACCAGCCTACGGAAGGGGTCAGCCAGCTCTTCTGGGAAGGACCAGATAGTAAAGGCTTCAGGCTTTGTGGGCCATGAGGTCTCTGCAGCAGCTCCTGGGTTCTGCCCACCCGGCGCAAGGACGAGTAAGCATGCGTGCCAACAAGGTAATTTACAAGCACTCATGGTGGCCAGACTTGCCGACACATTACCTAGAGAGCTGGGTAGGGGTGCGTGGGGAACTAGGGAGAGGCGCCTCCTGCCCAGTCAGCATGGGCTCTGGAACTGTGGTCCAGAGATGGCGATCCATCCAGAGATGGAACTGTGATTCAGAGCCCTGGCTAGCGGCTCAGGAAAATCTGCTCCAGAGCTGGCTCGCCCGCAGCGGGACATCGAGCCTGTCCTTTAAGGCACCTGAGGAATACAGGAGATGACAAACTCATCAAACCTCCTCTGGAAGGGCAGTACTAAAGCACAGTGACCAGAGCCCACCTCACGGGCACCAAAGGATAGGGAGCCAGATAAAGGGATGGGAGAAGGGCAAGTGAGAGGGACTGGCCCCCGTGACACAGGAAGGAAGTGACCCAGTGGCCCCGAGGCAGAGCTCTGCACCGCCTGGCGCCCTAGCTGCAGCACCGGGTCCCTTCCATCTTACTCTACACTCCCAGATGGGAGAGAAATAGAATCTCAGCTTGATTTAGAGGTGCATTTAAATGCCCCAATTTCCAAAAACAACAACAACAAAAAAAAACAGAAAAACCAAATTCGTGACTTTCTTTCAGAACGCAAGGATGCATTTTTAAAAAGGGAATCTCCTGTGCCATCCTCCCCCCTCCAGGATGTAAGACTTGCCAGGCAGGCCTCTGCCAGCACAGGCACACCCCCCCTCCCCCAGCCGCTGAGCTGCCCGTCAGATTAGGGGCACGCGCATATGGTGGCAAGGGCAGGGGAGAGGGAGCTGCATCGGTTCTGACATGTGAGCGAGCACCAGAGCTGAGAGCATATGGCCTGGAAGACTCTCCAGGCATTTCACGGGACATTTCATGCAAGTTGAGACCGAGGCATTCGGGAACATGTATCCAGAGAGAGAAAAAGAGAAACTGCAGGAAAATATTTTCTTTTAAAATGTTTAAGACGTGGGATGCCCGGGTGGCTCAGTTGGTTAAGCGTCTGACACTCGGTTTCTGCTCAGGTCATGAGCTCAGGGTCGTGACATAGAGCACTGCTTTGGGCTCTAAGCTCAGCTGAGTCTGCTTGGGATTCTCTCTCTTTCTTTCTCTCTCTCAAATAAATCTTTTTAAAAAATTAAATAAAATGTTTACAAAAAACATGAGAGAGAAGAGTTCATATCTGTAACCTAAGGCGCTCGTTCGAATCATTTAAGATAAAGGTGAAAACCCCAAAAGAAAATCAGAAAATAACATGAACCCAATAATTTGTAAAGAACCACACGAGGTCACTAAGCTAAAAACGACATGTATCTTTACTGTTAATAAACAAATGCAAATTCCAATAAGACACAGCTTTACTCGTGCTTTAAAAGAATGCCACTTAATGCTGGTGTGAGTGCAGTGGGGGGGGGGCACTCTGCATGTTGTTGGTGGGCACGTGAATGGGTCCACACCAGCTGGAAATCAATCTGGTAACACATATGGAGAATTACACACATATTCATAATCTTTAACTCAGTAATCCCGCTTCTATGAATATGCAGAGTAAAGTAATACCATCACCTCCCTCTGATGGCACATCTACCTCTATTAATAGAATCCATGCTGGTAATCCACGTCAGTTTTTTTTTTTTAAGATTTTTTTTTTTTTTTGAGAGAGAGAGACAAAGTGAGAAAGAGCATGAAAGGGGAGAAGGTCAGAGGGAGAAGCAGACTCCCCACAGAGCCGGGAGCCCGATGCGGGACTTGATCCCGGGTCTCCAGGATCATGACTTGAGCCAAAAGCAGTCGCTCAACCAACTGAGCCACTCAGGCGCCCCTCTACGTCAGCTTTTTCAGGGAGTTTCACAAGTCACCCATGGTGAATTGCAAACTGAAACTTGAACATCTCCTTTTCTCCCTCCACCAATGAGTCTGTAAACTTACATACCCATAGCCTCTTTTAGCCTGTGCATGGCTAAAAATTTTGGGGATCCCTGAGCAGAACCCAACATTTAAGCTTGGTTGAATCAGCCCATCACTCTCTCGATCATTTGGATTCTAGCCCTGTCATTCAAAACAGCCCAGCTTCTCCCAGCCTTGTGTCATCTGCGAGTGACATGAGTCAACTTGCATCCTGTGCCATCATCACCCACACTCCCAGGACATGGCCGAGGATGAAGCCCAGTGGCAGGCCACTAGACATCTCCTTCTACACTGTGGCCAACCCATTAAACAGCAATCACAGTCGCTCAATCTGCTATAAATCTGCTTTATTTGACTAGGCTACAGACACATTCCTCCTTCTGGCCCACCCAGTAACTGTGAAAGGGACTGCCAGATGTTTTGCAGAAGCCACCAAGACAACTAGAAAGGGGAGAAGGGGACAGTGCTTCTCCAAGAGAAAGTTCCTCCACTCTCCTGGCATGGCAACATGGGCTTTCCTAGGTTCCCCCTGCCCACGTCCCCTACTTCCTCTCTCCCCAGCTAGCATCTTCCAAGAGCCTTACTCACAGCAACCTTTGACCTAATCGTAAGTACACCTTCGCTAACCCCACCTTGGCTGCAAGGTGAGACAAAGACCAAGGTGTCAGAACTGATATCCAAGTCAGGGATTAGAGTTCTCGCCTCACCGTTTACTACCTGCATAACCTTAAACATGCCACTTCATCTTTCCAAATCCTGGAATCCCTCACCTGTAAGTGGACATAACACACGCCGCTCCCCGCACCCCAAAGATGTTGTAAAGTTCAGTGAGTCAGGGAATGGCAACGTGCCTTGAGTCAAAGGACCGCCGCAGGAGAGCTAACTCGTCAGTATTACCACTATCACTACCCACTAACTTGTGTTCTTCCTGTCCGGCGGAGGGGAGAGGGTGGTCTCTCTCGAGTGCTCACGAACATTGTGAAGGATGAAGGAATCTAACCAGCAGTGCGGCAGTCTGAGACAAAAGGGATTTGTTCCCTAAGCCTCGAATCTGGTCCCTTTGAGAGTCAGCCCAGGTCCCCGAGATGAGAAAGCCTGCTTCTCAAGGGGGCAGGGATGTGTCAAGAATCACCCCACAAGGGGTGGAAGATGGCACCATGGACTTCTCATGCCCGCCCCCAAACTCCTCTCCCAGTAACATGCCTTCAAAAGTGCTCAATTGAGGAAACCAAGGGAGGTTCTGGGAGATGAAATTAGACTTACTAAAATGTTGATTTTAAAAATACATGTACAGGGCGCCTGGGTGGCTCAGTGGGTTAAAGCCTCTGCCTTCAGCTCAGGTCATGATCTCAGGGTCCTGGGATCGAGTCCCGCATCGGGCTCTCTGCTCAGCGGGGAGCCTGCTTCCTCCTCTCTCTGCCTGCCTCTCTGCCTGCTTGTGATCTCTCTCTCTGTCAAATAAATAAAAAATCTTAAAAAAAAAAATACATGTACAAATGCAATCCAAGGGGGACAGAGCCAGTCTTGAACCCTCCACTCGTGGCTCATTAACATTCACCCGAGAGACTTGTCACAGGGGGTTACCATCTTGAGGAATGATATAGAAGGCGAGTCCATACCGTGCCTCATGTCTGGCGAGCCTGCCCCCGTGCTGAACCCCCCTGGCAGAACTTGAGCCCACAGTCCTGGTTCCAGATAAGGAAGCTTGGTCCTTAAGTCCCCACTTTCTCTTACACCACTAGGCAGGGACCTTCAACTCAGGTTCTCTGGTGACTTCAAGAGCCTGGAACTGTGCCTGGCCCACAGTGGCACCCTGACAAATTCTGCAGCTGAGTTATGCATTTGTTGAATGAATGAATGAGTCCCAGCGGGTGATTTTTACCAGATACAGGTGGCAAGGAGTCAGGGATGAAACTGCTTCCTCCACCCTCCTATCTCCGGCACTCATTTTGTAGAATCCTAGGACACCCGAAACAAACAGACGGGCCCAGAGCACATTCTTCCCCAACAAACCCGTGAGGTCCTTGCCTTTCCACAGTTACTTTTCTTGGCAGCGGCTACGGCATTTTCAGTCACTCATCATTCAACAAAGATTTGAGGACTGCTTATTTTATAAAAAGCAGAAAGTTAAGTAATGCAACATCTCTGACCTCCTAGTCCTTTCCCACCTCCGCTTCTCGGATGGAAATCCCACTGGGGTTTGGCGATCTGCCCATAGCTCTATCTAGCTCTGTCCCCCCTCGGGCTCTGATTTTCCAGGGAGGATATTTTGACCAAGAAGCTCCATCTGGCCCAAGGTGTCAAGCCCCACAGAGGGATAAGGGTGAATCTGCGTCACAGTCTCTATCAGGGCTCTGCAGAAGGTGAGATCCAAGTGTCGAGGTGGTGACAGGCTCTTCAGGGGGTCAGCCTGGTTAGACAGGACTCCTCGTGACTTGGGGTATATCGACATAGCTCCCCCGAATTCGCCTCCTCCCTGTGACCTGGTTGGGAAACCAAGGTTAGCTATCTGTCAGCCTTAAGTGGAAAGAACTTCAGCAAGACTTCTTCTCTTACGGAGAAGGAAACAGATGCCTGGCGGGATGACACGGCACCCCCTGGGGGGCAGCTGGAGCAGGGGCAGTGACAAGAACTTGCACCTCTGGGCCATTGGTCCGCTGCTACATCAAAGGCCATAAGGACACATAGACACATCCTGTTTCAAAGTTCATCTGCTACATAGTTTCACTGCGAGTTACATGAGTAACTTTTCTCCCTGGTGGGTGGCTGAGAAAGGTTTCTTCAGTAAGGAAAGGATTGATTCCACCTAGGGGGACGTCATTAGTGTGGAATATTATGTAGCCAGTAAAATTTGTGTTCAGAGCATATTTCAAGGCAGGTGGCAATGAGTTAATGTTAAATG
The DNA here is from genome assembly GCA_028533885.1 of Nasua narica. Classification (NCBI taxonomy): domain Eukaryota; kingdom Metazoa; phylum Chordata; class Mammalia; order Carnivora; family Procyonidae; genus Nasua; species Nasua narica. The sequence goes on along the minus strand of CM052812.1, from coordinate 31,860,432 downwards.
AAAGGAACAGGAGGCCAATTTATATATGCACAATGAACCCAAATACTGTCCTCTATATATTGTTTCCTCTATAATGGCAGTGATTTTAAGATGTACTACGGACTTAATATTTCCGGAAAAAGGACATATTAGAGCAACTCTAAGCAGCATACTGGTTTCAGAAACATTCAGGATGAAAAATGTGCATCCAAGAAGGAAGGAAATGTGACATAAATTTATCACACAAATGTTTCGTGTGTGCGTGCACGCGCACGTGTGGGTGAATGTGCAGCTATATTAGACCGACAAGAAGTACATTAAATATTAATAGTGGTTATTTCGGAGGAGAGATCTTTATTTTTATTTTATCCACTCTTTTAAGTATATTTCAATGTTATCTCTGATGTGTATTAATTTTATAATCAGAAAAAACAATCTTTTTTTAAAGATTTTATCTATTTGACAGAGAGAGATCACAAGTAGGCAGAGAGGCAGGCAGAGAGAGAGGGGGAAGCAGGCTCCCTGCTGAGCAGAGAGCCCGATGCGGGGCTTGATCCCAGGAGCCTGAGATCATGACCTGAGCCGAAGGCAGAGGCTTTAAGCCACTGAGCCACCCAGGCGCCCCAGAAAAAACAATCTTTGCATCGAGAACATCAAAAGCCAATGTAAGAAAAATGCACGTGACTTTTTGACTCACACAAGGATTGCAGTTGCCATTCCCCAGTCTTGATGCTGTTTTAGCTCTTCTTTGTTGTTTCTCCCCTCTGGTTTCTAAGCACAGTTTAACATTCCATCTTCCATGAACCATTAGGAGGCTCCCGTAATGCTTTCCCCACACTGCTGCATTTTAGCGGGATTCCCTTGGTTTTCAGCCAACGTCTCTCAAGAAAGTCAGGTATAAGTTTTCGGTGCCGGTGCCACAAGCACGATTCAGATGCCACCCCGAGCTGCCAGCAGAGGCCTATGGAGAAAGTTCCCCTGGGAGAAATTATTTGGACTCCAATGTTAAGAGAATCTTTGCTTTCCTTCAAGAAAATGGCATGTTTTTGGTTTTTTACTCCTAAAAAAATATCACAATTATCTTTATAATATATCATTCCCCTTTTTCTCTACCTGCTAAGAAACGCAGTCAAATCTGAAGCTCAGATATGATAGCTCTGTTGGTCCTCAGGGCGGGGCCACGTGGGTGCCTTTTTTTCCCCTTTGGTTCTGATTCTTGAAATGAAATAATTGATTTTACTGGTGTTACCGTGTTCTTTTGTACGGAGCTGCAAATCTCTGAGGGGGAAAGGCATAGAGGAAGTACGTATGCGTGAACTCATTGAGATCTTTTTCTGACTTCACCTTTCACTCACCGTTCCCTGTGCCCGCCGTATATTCCTCTATCAACAGTCTTGTCAGTTATGAGTCTGAAACCCGTTCTCCGTCTGTCCGCTTCCCCCATCTCCACTGTCACCCTCCCGGCCCAGGCCACTGGGCAGGGACAGCAGCCTCCTGTCTAGCCTTTCTGCATCTTCTCCCATCCCTCCCATGTTCCGTCTACTTCGTCAAAGAGTTCCTTCCACGGCCAAAGAAAAGCAGCCCCACTGACTTATATAAGCCCTACTTGTAGCACTCTGATGCCTGCTATACCCTTCATTTGTTCCCCTGTCTTTCTCTCTCTTCTTCCCTGTCCCTAAGGTCCCGCCCCGTCTTGTTTCCTGCTGCCTCTTCGGTGCCCAGGACTGCCCATCACAGTGTAAGCGCTCAAGATTTGTGCGGAAAAATGAGAGCCTGCTTACCTCCAGCATCTGCCTCACCACTGGTACTTGCACAGGGTGGCAGCACCTCACGCCCACGGTGTGTCCTGGGACAATGCCCAAGCTGCCATCCTGCTAGCCTGAGGCTCTCGGCACGTGGTGGGGGAGTTGCCATGATCCCACCTGCCTCCTGGTAGCTGGGAAGGAAGGGCTGGCGGGAAGAAGACTACAGTGGGGAGGACCTGCCCAGGCCAATCTTCAGCAGGATCAAGGTCACTGCCCAAAGTCCAAGGAGTCCTGCAGCTCCATTCATTGTCCCAAGGGTTACTTCCTATGCCTTTAGATTACTTAATTGGCCAGACATTCAAATACCATATGAAAATTCTTCTCCCTGAAGGAGCAAAGCTTCGCAAAGAGATCTCAGACACTCTAAGAAACTTGTTCGTAAAGTTGATTTTCCTCTAAGGCAGTAAGAAACTGGGTCCCTCTTTCCCCTGGTGGTGCGGTGGTGTCCTCCCTAGGATTGGACTCATGGGTCCAATGGAAGCCAGAACTCTTGTCCTCACCTTCCCTTTTTGCCACGAAGTCTTGTTGGCTCTGCAGCCTGCAAGAACATGTCTCTGCTTTTCACTGCCTCTGTTCCAGAAGTTCTCGCTGGTCCCCAGGAAGACATTTGTTTCCCCACCTCCTCCGGAAGGGATTCTACCCAGTTATTCTTGGAACTGGAAACAACTCCCAATTCTCTTTTATGTCACCTTATCTTAGCGTCACCCGTGCAAATCAAGGTCAAGGTACAGTCCCCAGGAACCTATGGTTTCCAAGCTCAATATGCAAATCCCTCTGGCTCCCCAGGTGAGTAACTTCACTGGAAGATTGTTAGGGCACTGCTAAGCCCAGGGGTGCAGACCCTGGAAAAAATCCCCCAACCTCTGTGCCCCAGGAATCAGTATCAATACTTGGAAAGGAGCCAGAGCAACTGGAAGGGGAAGAAAGTGCCAGATAGTAGTCCGACGAAGGCTCTGAGAAGGTGAAGTGGAAAGAGAGGCACTATTCCATCCTAATGGTGCTTTAGGCTTGGCGAATCTGGGTCTCGGAGACTTTGGTTTATGAATCCCAGGCAGCTTCAGTACCCACCTGGACCCCACTCTGCCCTTAGCCCCCAGATGTCGCTTACAGCCCCTGGCGGATTCCCTCCGCCACATCCCAAGGCGGCACTGAATACAGGTGTAAGATTTCTATTTCCTGCCCACTTCCTGCAAGGCCCAGCTGAAATCTATGTCAGACACATGTATGAAATATTTAAGCCTCTCCCAAGGAGCTCGGTGTCACTTCTAAATCAATTTATTCTAATCTAATCTTCATCTGCCCTGGTTTCCTGGGCCAGCGCCATCAAGGAAACCTCTTGGCAGGTGAGAGAAACTGAAAACACAGAACATTTGTTTTTAATGGTTCCACCACAGCCGGCAGTTTCCAGTACGGCAAACTCCACACAAACCATGAAATATGACTGGTCTTTGGAAGTGACCCCCCGATACACTCTGAGATCCGTGCAGACAGATGGGTGCTCGCCAAACGGCACGCATAAAGTTGTCAGGAGCCCCCTAAAACCATAACAAGCACCGAGCGAAGTCAGAAGGCCAGTGCACTCGGCCAACAGCAGAGGGAAGGCCGGGAGGAATCCTGGCAAGAGCACAAGACGCGGCCAGCCCTCATGTTCCTAAGTGGACTTTTCAGAGCTCTAGCCATAAAAGGCACAGTTTTCTCCATCTCTGCCTGGGCTTCAGTATTCACTTTTTTCCAGCTTCATTTATTTTGATAGAAATGCTCCATAATGCAGAAACGGGCCTCACCTTGCTTTTCCATCAGGCTCAGCTGTGAACGCCAGCAGAAAATTCCAGAAGAAGTTGGTCCCAGGGTCTAGGAAGTCCCCTGGTGGCTGCAGGGCCCAGAGTGTGATGTGCCAGGGAAGGGGACCATGGAAGCCTCTCCTACTGGTCCCAGGATTCTCCAAACCTCCATCTAGAGGTTTCCATCCATGCTGAACTATCAGCTTCCTGCCTTGTTGCCAGCCCGCACCAGCCAGAATCCCCACCAGGCCCCCATCCCCAGGCCGGCCATGGCCAGAGCAGGAAGTACATTCACAGCTCTGTCCCAGAAGGCCTTGACCTCAAACCTGGCAAAAATAAGCTGAGACTTGGGAGTCTGACTTTATACCCTGAGTCAGCCCCGCCCATAAACAGTGGGGCTTCTCTATATTCTGTATCTCTGGGTTACGGAGTGAGGTCCCACCTCGAACCCAACCTGAGTGAGTGGCTGTGTCTCTGCTGCCTACTATTGAAGGACCAGGAACTGTCACAAACCGCCATGAACCCGATCCCTTCCCTATCGGACAGGGAATTTAATGTTGGAGAACTCAGGCTTGACCAGGATGGAGTTCAGGTCTCATCCCTGGTATATTCTGGCTGTGTGACATCAGGAAATCATTTCACTTCTCTGTGCCTCAGTCTGCCCATCTGGAAAATGGGTATAATGATAAGAGTTCCTAACTGAGAAGTAAATGAAATGGTTCACATAGAGCATTCTGCACACTGCCTGGCAATAGGGAGTCTCCACACGTGGCCGCCATTGTGGGTCTCTCTCAGGGGTACTAAATCTGGTTCTCCTCTCCCTTCCAGGGACAAGGAGGATGTTCCTGCCCCTTGTGGCCAGTGACCATTGGCCAGTATGGTAGTGAGCAGAAGTGACGCTTGTCACGTTTAGTGTAGGACATGTAGGAACCGGCATGCTTTTAGCACGATCTCTCCCCTTTATTGGTGAGCCCCGAAGCCACTGGCTGTGAGGGCAGCCTCACTAGATGATGGCCTTCACCAGCCTGGGTCTGTAAGAGTGTGTGGGGTATAGCCCTTTACCAGCCCCCAAGGGGCCTGACGCATGAACCAGAAATAAGACCTTGAGCCACTGAGAAGGTCTACCTTGGCGTAACCCAGCGCGTCTTACAAATACCGTCCAGCTCCCCCAAACCCCAAACCAGCCCTAGACCTGTGGTCTTGTTCTGCATTCTGGACACGGGTTTGGATTTGGGGTGCCCTGCATCTTCTAGCTCCCCCTCTCCTGACGTGAGCTGTGGCCCTCAGCGGCCCCCACCCTCGGCCCCCCACCTCCCTGCTGACCCATACCGCTGAGGCCGGAGCCTTGGCCTCGACCAGGCCAGGGGCAGTAGGCGAAGTCAGGGAGGGACAGAGCTTTCTGGAGCTCCAGATGGTTCTGCCTCCTCGGGGGCCTGAAGCACTAGGTTTGACTCCAAGCCCAGGGCAGCTGAGGTGCCCGGCGCAGGCTGGTGGCAGCTGCAGCTCCTCTGCCCGAAGCCCTGTCCCACAGCCTGAAATCCTGTCCAGGCAGATGCAGTGAAAGGTCACCCTAACATCGTGCTTCCTCTGAATCAGCCAGGCTTTCACTATTCTGATGGGATCTAGAAGCTGAGGCAGGCAGAGTTTTCCATAGGGTTGTAGCAAATCGGAGCTGGAGGAACCACCCAATGAACTGCATTGTAGGGAGCAGGAAACTGAGGACCAGAGAAAGGACAGAGCTTGCCCAGAGTCCCCCTGAGATGGCGGCACACTGTGTCCCCCACTGTGGCTCCCCCACATCCCCGATGGGATATCTCCCTCTGCTCCAGATCTGCCCTGTGGAGCCAGGCTGAACCTCTATCCGACCAGCCCTTCTAGAATGAGAAGGCTCTTGTGACTCTTCTCCCAGCATGAATAGCCCTAGGCTACCATGGAACTTGGGGTCCTATCCCCTCTCCTCCAGGCCTATGGCAGTTCAGTGGAGCTTGTAGAAATGCCAGCATCGGGCCCCCTCCAGCCCTACTGAGTTGGGGTTTACATTTTAACAAGATCCCCAAGAGCTTCCTGGACAGTCTAAGTTTGGGAGGCTCTGGCTTCCACATACCTCACACTGTCCCTATACCCCTAAGAGTAAGCTTGCTCCAACCTCAGTACAAGTACAAGTACAAGGGGAGGGCAAAGACCCAAAATTTAAGTGTTCAGGACAGGACCCTCACCTCTCTCCTTCTGAGCCTTCTTCAGAGCTGCAGGACCCTGATAACAAAGAATCCTGGGTCCACTCAGACCCCTGAGTCTCCTTCACAGAAACTGCTCCCAAGCTGCATTTCCTCCTCCTGGTGGGAAAAAGTTGACCTATGCCAATTTAAGTGTAAATTTAACGTTTCGCCAAATTAAACACCACTGTTCTTTCAGCTACGCCTGGTCTACTAGTTAACCCACCCGTTTTTAAGTCTGCCTGCATGTTAGGATCACCTGGTGGACTTTGTAAAAATCTCCGAGGTCAAAACTCCATCCCAGAAGAATTCAACAGGCTCTCTGGAGAGTGCTGTGGATGTCTGGTTTTGTTTATTGTGCTCCCCAGGCAATTCTAATATACAATCGGGAGAGAGCACCGGTGGTTTAACACACCTATTAAGAAGTGGATTTTTTTCGTAAGAGGGGTGTCGACTTCAGGCTCCAGCATCTGTTGGCGTGGGGAACTCACGTGTCACAGTGACCCTGAGCTCGTGGTAATGTACCTGTGAGCTACTGCCTTCATATTGCTGTGTAACAAACAACCCCCAAACCAGAGAGAGAGCAAGAAGCATTCACGTAGACGACACATCTGTGGGTCAGCTGGGACAGCTCTGTCTGCCCCTGTGTTCCCTCATCTCGGCTCTCGTGACATGGTAGGTCTCTTCAGACAGATAGAGCTAGGTTAGCCATGCTTCTGTTTGCAAGCGTGGGGATCGGGGAACCAGCTCGTCTTCGTTTTCCCAGGACTGTCCTGACCTTAGCACTGCAAGTCCCATGTCCCGGCAAACCTCACAGTCCTGGGAAAACTGGAATGGCTGCAGACCCATCTGTGGTCCCCTCGGGCAGCTCTGCCCCTGTTCTCTCCTCCTCCTCCTTAGACCAACGGGACCGCCGGGGTATGTATCCTTCAAGACATGGACAGAGACTTCAGAAGCTGGAAAAATAGAGACCCAGGCACGGGCTGGCATGTCGTCGCTTCCCATCGCGCGTCAGCTTTGTCAGCCATGTTGGCCAGAAGTCGCCGGTCCCAATGAAACCTCATCCTGTTAGATTTAGCCTCACTGCAGACTGTCACCATCTTTCTGGATCTTTATTCAGGCATCTGGTACGCCGGCCAAAACAAGCCGCACAGCTGAGCCCAAAGCTAAGGGGCATGAAAAAATGTCCTTCCCCTGACGAGGGGTGGCTGGCGTGTGAATTCAGAGAGGGGCGCATAATTGGGCCAGTCATTCCACCTCCCCCAGACAGCGAGATTCTGGCTCCCAAGCACAGATGACCTAATCCTTCCTGGCTGCCCACTCTCCCCGGGGAGCCCCGTTCCAAGGCCTGAGACCTTCTCAACTCCAGTCCCTGTCCGGCTCCTAAAGCACACGGCTGCTTGGGAGTCCCATTGTCTCTGTGACTGGGCTCCCTCCTCCTTCCCCTCCTTCTCTTCCCCTTTCATCAAGCATCTGGAAGGACAGGGATATCTTGCGTCAGACTTGTCAGCCATCCTGACCAGAACTCTCCTGTGCCAACAAACTTAGTCTCGGTTCAGCCCGGCGGGACCTCTCAGATCCTGATCCGCTAACCACTACCTTCCCTGCCACCTTTGGCTCTGCATCCAGGGCCACAGTTTTCACACATCCATAACCCCAAGGTCAGCGAAGGCCTCTGGGCCCTGAATGTCTAGGCATACTTGGCTGGAGCTCCTAGCCCCAAAGGCTCTGAGCCCACAAATCCCTGCCCTTGGCTTGTTCCCACTGCCAGCGGCCTCATACAAACATCTGCAAACCGACCTGGGGCCCAAAAGTCACACAGGACCAACATGTCATAAGTCAGTGACATTGATGAGGGCCTCCTGGGGCCAGGTGGCCCATATCACAGGCCCAGATATGAGCCTGTGCCTGCTCCCCCTCCTTCCCTACCCTCCGCGTAATACTCCACCCTGCACCTCCTGTTGGGTCCGTCTACCTCCATGGGGATCCATGGGGATCTTGGCTTTTGCCTCAAGAGGAACATAGGGGAACGTTCCCCCCATCTCATTACATGTCAATTATTTCTGGCTGGGTTTTAGGTCCCAGGGCTCTCTGTCTTTCCCCAGCCGCCCAGCCAGTGTCTAGGCTCGGATCCCACTTAAATGCAGTAAAGCATAAAGAATGAGTACACCTTCAAGGGGAAAAATCTAAAAGGTCTTCATTGTTTTAAAAATGATGTAGGCCGGGCGCCTGGGTGGCTCAGTGGGTTAAAGCCTCTGCCTTCGGCTCAGGTCATGATCTCAGGGTCCTGGGATCGAGCCCCGCATCGGGCTCTCTGTTCAGCAGGGAGCCTGCTTCCGACTCTCTCTCTGTCTGCCTCTCTGCCTACTTGTGATCTCTCTCTCTCTCTGTCAAATAAATAAATAAATAAAATCTTAAAAAAAAAATGATGTAGGCCGACTCACCCCGTACCCCTAAATGTGTGACTGACTACAGGCTCTGCAAAGCAGGCCAACAAGGCTCCTGACCTTGCACCCTGACCTGTACCCTACTGGAAACACGGTCCAGCCTGGGTCCCTGGCCCACGCCACGGCATGGCCCCCAGTCAGGAGAGGACCACAGTGCCCAGGGGCCCAGCTGAAGCATGGCACCCGCAAACTGAGTTCGGGTCCTGGCATTGCCACTTAGGGGTTGACCGTGACTGAACGAGTCACTCACCCTCCCGGGACTCTGCTTTCTGCTGCCCTGACTCCTGATGGGCAGGGATGTCATAGGAAGTGCATCAGAGAAACAGCATCAGGGGGGACGTCAAACCCTGGAAATCTCTGCCCCGTGCGTGGTGCTCTTATTTGTTGAGCTCAGGAAATGCCGCTGATTTCAACACACGCCTCAGTAAGTCCCTAATTAGGAAGGAGATCCACTGTCACAAAAACCACATGTCTCAGCCCCAAGCCAAATGGAATGGGTTTCTGGATGGGCCCCACTGGTGGAAGATGAGGGTTTGCCTCCCTCCCTGGCAGAGATGAGCAAGGAGGGCAGGCCTTGCCCCCCGCCCCCCAGGCTATAGATCTCGGAGCAAGAAGGGGCCTGGCGGCTGCAGGCAAAAAAAACAACAGGCCGTGAGCAGCTGGGCTCAGGTCGGGCACAGGGGCCCGGGCTCAGCAGAGAAGCCAAATGCCTGGCCCAGCTGCCACCACCCCGTGCAGGGCCCTCCACTGGGGCTAGAGCCTTGCTGCCAGGCTGGCAGGCTCCCCTCTGCAGCTGTGAGGCCGCTCTGATCTGAGGAGCTCTGCCTTCTCCAGCCTGCTCGTCCCTCCCCTCCTCTTCCCCCAGTCCTGCCTCTCCCCTGCCTCCGCCTGAATCCCTTCTCTCTCTCTCTTTCTCTGCTGTTCTCTCTCTCTCTCTCTTTCTCTGCTGTTCCCTCTCTCTTTGTGTCCCTCCTGCATCTGTCTCAGCGTCAGCCAGAGGCTCTCTTTTTTGTGTGTTTCCTTCCTTTCTGTGTTTCCTGCTCTCTGCGTCTCTGAAGTAAAGGGTAAGGGAGAGGAGAGAGCTCAAGGGAGAGGGCCCAAGAGGAATCCCAGACAAAACGGGGCAGGGATCTCGCTCCATCCCACGCAGGACTCAGAGGCAGGGAGTGGGGACCCCGGGAGCAGGTTTAATTTGGAAATGGGGAGACTTGGAGCCCATGGTCATTTTGGACATCCCCCCAGAATAAAGCCAGGGCCCCGCGTGGTGCTCCCAGGGCCAGGGAAGGCCAGCGGTCCCCTCTCACAGACACCACAAGGATCCCCTCATCAGCAGACGCACTTCGGGCCTTCCCTTCGATCCCGAGCCTGGACTGGGGCGAGGCAGGGGCTTGAGGAGGAATGAGGCTATGACGCAGCTCCCTGTGCCCCTGGGAAAAGGAGTAGCTAAGCCGTTACACAATCCCATGCATCCTGTAGCCACGGGGCGCCCAAAGGGATGGCCAGGACGGGGGTCCAGCCACCAGCGCTCACTGGAGAGGCAAAGTCGGAGCCGAGCCTAGTGACTTCTAGCTTTCCGGGTATGAAGGAGGGAGGACATGCTAGAGGGTGCATCTGGGGAGCAGGAGGCTTGCCCCAGCCTCAGGGACGCAGCGGGTCCAGGCGGGGAAGGGGGTAAAGTCAAGGCCTGCAGGAAGAGTGTCCCAAGTCCAGGGCACTGGGCAGCCCTTAAAAGCCGGGAGCCATAGGAGGGCGGGGAGGTCCTTGTCCTTCGGTGGAATTGGGAAAGCGATCCTTTCCTCTCCCTTGCCTTCTGTAGAGAAGGGGAAATGGGGGTGCCGAAGGTGGGCAGGGGACTTCTTGGCTCCCGGTGTTGGGAAAGGACGTCAGGATTAGCTAGTTCCATGCTTAAGGGAGGTGGTGGTGGGCCACACGCTGGGGCTTAGCTGCCAAGCTGAGAGCGGAACCTTATTTTACGTTACTTCTCTGCTTGGGCAGAGAAGGCAGGAGCTGAGGCCAAGGGCCAGGCTATCTGGGAAGAATGAAACAGAAGTGCCTCTGGCCCCCGGCGTCGCGCCCACAGCAGGGTCAAGGGCCCGCCCTGCCACACCTCTCCTTGCGCCGTCTTGCACCCAGGGCCTCTCTCCCTCCCTGTTCCAAAAGGGCTCTGAGACACAAAGAATGAATGGATACCCAGAGCTGTCAGGTGGGGAAGCTGGGGACGAGATGGAAGCAGATATTCACCAAAGGTCACAGAACATGCTAGAGCTGAGTCAGGGCTCTCAGCCCTGAGATACATATGTGCATCCGTCCGTTTCAGAGACAGGACCACCCCTGCCTTCCTCGGGGGATGGGAGGTGTGCGGCCTACAGGTGGATCCTGAGCGGCCGCTGGAGAGCTGGATGTCACCCCGCATGGGGCGGCAGGGGGGCGCGGCTGGGAAACCCCAGTGCACAGAAGCCGAACAGCTTCTGAAGCCCCTCCCTCAGGCCTCCAGGGGCCCCCTTCACCCGCACTCTCATGGACACTTTGTTGTGGGAAGAGAGTCACCACGCCTGCATCCCAGATGAGGGAACGGAGGCTCGAGGAGAACAGAGGTCCTACTGAACGCTGGGACCCAGACCACAGTCTCCAAGCTGTAGGGTTTATGCCTTTTCTCCACCCTGCCAGACACGTGTAGGTATTCGCACGCGAACACTGCCGCATGACGGGGCCATGGACAGCGGTTATGCATTTGTAGCATACGCACACACGTGCACACACTTGGACACACGCACACACATCCACGCACGTGTACACACTTGCACGCATGCACGGTTTTTCTAACTCTCCACTGGCTCTCCTTGCTCTGTGCTGTGTGGAAAATTAGTATATTGGTGCAGTCACTAATCCCTTTCATTTGGATCCAAGCAAATGACAGGATCAGTCTCCATCACTGCCATGGCTAAACCCCAGGGCTCTCCCTGGTGCCTTGAATAAGAGTCAAGATGACCCACTTTCTCCAGCTATTGCCTGTCTCTGGGCTGCTTCAGCTGGGAAACTGTCAGCCTGGTAAATATCATGAGCTTAGCAGCCTGCTTCCAGCTTCCAAGCCTGCCCCTTTTTGGCTGCCCAGCCTGGCTTATGGGACTGAGCCCCAGGATCCTGCCCCAAATGTCAGGGTTCAGCTGGCCATACACAGACAGAATCCGCCTACCCAGCGTGCCAGCACCCACAGAGATGCCCATGCACAGACCAAGGTCACTCCTTCCCTCCACAAACATTTTCTGGGTTCCTGGTCCACATCAGGCACAAGGATGGGAGCTTAAAAAGACAGACTCTGCCCTTGGGAAGATCCCCGCTTGGAAGGGAGCTGGTCATGAAAACAAAACCCAGAAATAAACTGCAGAGCAAGCCAAGTATTCTCTGAGCTCAGAGGGGAGAACAATTACTTCTGCTGGGAGGATCAAGGAAAGCTCGTCAGTAGTCTCTGGAGTTGAGACTAGAATGCAAATTAAAGATGCCACATCAAGATGCGAGGGAAGGGCATACCAGACGGAAGGGGCGGCAGGAACCAAGGCGCAGAGGCAGGAAAGAGCAAAGTCAACGTAAACAAGAGCACCTTGAAGGGCAGCTGAAGCCAGATCCTGAGTAACCTTGGATCCCGACATAGGGAAAACATCTCTCCTCCAGGTCAGGGTCAGAGGAGGCAAAGCAGAGTTCCAAGAGGAGGCCCTGCAAGGTCCAGACAGCCTCCCCATAGACCCTGCCCTCCCCTGGACCATCACACCAGCCATAACTGAGCCTTTCCTGCCGCCCCGGGATCGCCCTCCCCCCTAACGGATGCCCTCTTGCTCCCCTCTCTAATTCCTGGTTTTTTCCTTCCTGTGAAGTGTGTTCCCCAAAGGCCAAATACTGCTCAGTGCAAATGTTAGGAATTGCAGCCCCTCCTTGCAGGGCATTTGCTTGAGGGAGGAAGAAGAAAGAAAACCCAGAATCTCCACTGCCCCGGTGCTACAAAGCCGGCCTTGCAGGTAAGCTCTCAGATTTTTGCAGGGAAACAGACCCCAGGGCTGCCCTTTGACTTGGCCTCGGACCTCCAGGAGCCAGAGATATGCCTGCCTCTGCTTCGCTGGGGCCTGCTGAGGTGAGAGCCAGTCACGGCTAAGACCCCAGGGCTATTCAGGGGATGGGGATGGGCGGCCACCGCAGAGCCCAGAGCCAGAGCGCCATCTTTGAGCTCCTTTCTCTACGTTCCTTTCGCTGAGCTCCTTTCTCTACGTTCCTTTCGCTAAGGTGCTCACATGGACTGGGAAGTATGTGTGGGGACAGGCTGGGGGGTGGCCCCAGGTACGACCTCAGTGCCTGCCTGACTCGGTGACCCTCACACACACAGTCCTGCAGGTGCTCTGGGTCAGGGCCCTTGGCCCCCAGTTAGGGAGAGGGAGGTGGCCGCAGGGCCCTACCCCTGCCCCTGGTTCGGAGGCTGCTAGAGACAGAGCCCCGAGGAGCGACATCCCTCTCCACCTCCAGCAACAGGAAACCATGCTCTGCTTGCTGTCACTTCGGATCAGACTTTTCCAGAGTTTTCTACGCATGGAATCATAGGACACAGTTTCAATCCTCTTGTGCCTGGCTTCTGATGCCCAGGAGTCTATTTTCAAGAACCCCCTTGATGCCCGTACTGTTTTCCAAGCTCTCTCTCTTCGTGCCAAGTGCTAAGCACTCCATCATACGGTCATACGCTACCACTGGTCCATCCACCTGCTGAGAGACACTCGGGTTGTTCATAGCTTTTTGGTGTTTTGTTTTGTTTTTTTTAAAAAGTGGCTATGAGCATTCATGAACAAGGCTTTTTGTGAACACATTTCTGTTTTTCCTGGGTAAATACTCGGGAGGAGAGTTTCTGGATCACATGGTAAACAGCTGTTTCACTCTATTAGGATCTGCCACACTGTTTTCCTAAGTGGTTGTACCATCTTAAGTCCCCACCAGCAGCGCACGGGGTTCCCGTCCCTCCCCACAACTTGCCAGTGCTTGTTGAGACCAGTCTTTCTTGTTGCAGCCATACTACTGGGTGTATCTCACTGTAGTTTCCATCTGCACTTCCCCTGTGACTACGGTAACTGATTTCTCCCCGTCCGCTTCCAGAACTGTCTTCTCCCCCTCCTGCGGGTGCCGCTCTCCAGCTCCCTCTGGGACCACGCGCTTCCCCCTCTGCATTCTACTCTCCATGTCCGGACAAGCTGAGCACCGACCCTGCCCTGTCCCTGTCCCCAGACCCTTGTAAAGATGGCATCAGAGGACGTGTGTATATCCCGAAAGGCACACAAGTGTTTGCAAGGCATAGCCCTCAACGTCACCAGCTCTCGAATACTGGGCTTACTCGTCCTTCATTTTACATTCAACATTTTGTTGCAGTAGCCCTAGGTTTTCCTAGTTTTCCTAACTGTAGTCTTCCCCTGTCTCATCATCCTTAAGGCAGCCGGGGTGGTTATCTAAAACCCCACTAGAACTAGACCTTTCCTTCTGCTCAAAACCATTTCCAGGTATTGCCACTGCTCTAGGACCCATTTCATTCTTTCTAACAATGCTGATCAAAAACCTACCGTGGGCCAGGCACGGTTCCAGGTGCTGGGTGTAAGGGGTTAAACACAGCAGACAGACCCTGCCCTTTACAGAATGAAAACCCATTCCCTTCTTGTGTAACGGCAACAGAAGCCCAGAGAGATGGATAGGTTGCCCAAAGCCACACAGCACACCAGCAGCAGAGCGAGCATTAGGACCAGATTATGCCCCCAATCCCGAGATCTCTCTACTACGTCCAGCAGCCGCCCTCTCCTCTGGCTGTTTCCCCAGAGCCACAGTGGTCCAGAGCAAAGGGGAGGCAGCCTGCAGGGGCCACCATAGAAATCCACCCCCTTCTCACTGGGAGCCCAGGGAGCTACACTGCGGCCCCTGGAGCCCAACTGCCCCTTTCTTCAGAAGCCTTGTTATGAATAATTGCTTCTTGTCAGAGCCCAGACCTGTGACTGGTTGGTAAATGGTGCCGCTTGCTCCCGCCTCCTTTCCCCGAGGCACCTCTTGGTTTCCAGCCTGTGAGATGCTCTGTCTGCTAAGAGAACGAGGAGAGCAGCCATCTCGTTAGGTTGCTTGTGGCTGTCAGTCTCCCTGTAAATGGGAAAGCCGTGCACGGTGACATTTAAAGAGGGCTCTGCTGTCAATCCCAGCCTGCGTTCCCGCCCCCTACGAGCTCCCTTGGTTAACCCAGGCCCGGTGCCACAGAATGCCTGAGTTGAGAGCGCGACTGATGGAGACGCCTGAGTCCAAGAAAGAGGGACAGACTTGCCAAAGCTCACATATCAAGCAAAGAGGAGAGGTGCAATTAGGAACTCAGATCTTCCACCCTCCAGCCCAGTATCTTTTTTTGTCTCTCATCGTGGCTCTCAAGAGATATAGTAGCGCCACTCCCACTCTCGCTCCAGGATCCCTGACTGTCACCCACTCCTGGGCTGCAAAGGGATCTCCCCCAGCCGGCTCCCCATGCACCCCATCCCCGCCCCACCAGGTAGATGTCAGTCAACCTGCATCAGAAGATCGCTGACCACTCTGGACACATCAAGCAGAAAGTGACTTAATACAGGGAACTGGGTGCTTACAATGTCCCCGCAAGGGCTGGAGGAGGGGGCCGCAGGCTCAGCTTCCAGGAGTGAGTCCCCAAACCACTTACTGAAGGAGCTGCTCCCTCCGCCCTCATCAGAAAGCTGGAGGTCCCAGCTGCGGTCTGGAAGAACCATATTGTCTCTGTGTGACCTGGAGACCAGGAAGCCGCTGCCCCGGGTGCCCCCGCCAGGACCACACGGCCTCAGAGCCCAAGCCTGGGGGAGCTGGGATGGAGGTCCGCGAGCCCAACTGTGATATCAGTCCCCCGTGTTCTCGGAGGCTTCCTCGAGACATGGTTAAGCTCTTCTCTTCGGGCACATTAACAAATATCTTTGATTTATGCTCAAGCTGTGGTGGAAACCCTTTTTTATTTATTCTGAGACTGTATCTTGTGCTATAAACTTGAATTTTTTTTAAGATTTATTTATTTCAAAGAGAGAGAGATGCGGTGGGGAAGGGCAGAGGGAGGAGAGAGAGTCTTAAGCAGATTCCATGATGAGCTTGGAGTCCGACACAGGGCTCAATCTCATGATCCTGAGGTCGCGACCTGAGCTGAAACCAAGAGTTGGACGATTAAGGGCCAACTTAATCGTCCAACTCTTAACCTCGTAATTAAGAGGTGGGGTACAGGGGAGAGCTTGGGACAGAGTGGGAAACCTAGACCCACACCTAAGCCCTTTTGAGATGTGCGGCCCAGTGGTTGAGAGCACAGGCTCTGGAAAGTTCCACCCAGCTAAGCTTCCTGGCTGCACCCCAGCACCCTTGTGACAGTGGGTGAGTCACTGAACTCTTCCTACATCTCAGTTTCCACATCTATGTAACGAAATGACAACAGCACCCAGAAAGTACTCAACAGGGGCTGTCACTGAGAAAGTAGGTGCTATGGACTGAACTGTGTCTCTCCCAGATTCATATGTTGAAGCACTAACTCCCAGTGTGACC
>CM052812.1:31684501-31844126 GCA_028533885.1 Nasua narica | reverse complement strand
GTGAGGTCACCTCACGAGAGCAGGTCTCGTCACCTGCTCTAGATGAGGCTTTCTTGACCCTGGCACTATTGACATTTGGAGCTGGAGGGTTCTTTGTGGAGAGGTCTGTTCTGTGCCTGGTAGGAGGTTTGGCAGCATCCTTGGCCTCCACACACGAGAAACCAAGAAAATCCTTCCCCTGCTCCAGTTGTGACAGTCAAAAAATGCCTCCACACGTTGGTAAATGCTCCCGAGGGCCCAGACCACCTCTGATTGAGAACCAGTGCTCCAGGAGGGAGGCTCATTGTTCTAGTTTACAATATCTCACGCAGACCAAACAAGGCCCTTGAATAGTAAATAAAACTGACTCGAACTTTTCCTCACATCTTGTGGAAGGCTTAGTATCCTCCCCCTCGATTTTTGAAAGTGCTTGTGAGTCCGCACTCACGGTCACTTCTTGCTCCAATTTCCTGTTATTGACGTCACTACTTTTGTCTTTGCCTTTGGGGTGGTCCCTAATGTAGAAAGTAGGCCCTTTTCATTTATTTCCCCAAATTATCCCTCAGAGAAGGTAGTTGAGCCAATCAGGGCTGCTCCCGAAGGTTCATGGTAACTACAGCCCCGTCTAATACGTCCTTGGGTTTGCAAGCTGCCCTCACAGGGGCACCCTTCTCCCAGGCTTCCCTTCTCAGGCGCCTCCAGGACTTTGGCCGTTAGTGCTCTTTCTAGCTGCCCAGGCCCACGTGCCAGTCCCTCCAGACAGAATTGCCGTCACCTCTGCTCTCTACGGAGGATAAAACCATCATGCCCACTACAAACACAGGAACACTACACCTAAAAAGTAACACAAGCAAATTTACCACCACATCAATGAGCTCAAAAACAAGAAAGGAGCATCCTCCCATGCCAGAAACACAAGAAAATTCAAAGCCAGAGCAGTGAGTAGGAACCATTGGTATCAGGGGTTTAAGAACTGAACAAAATGCTAGGTTTCCATATGCATGAGGGATGAGGAAGTGAGGCAACGGGCCCTGGGCACAAAAGAGGCTAAGAATGATCTTTCTGCTTAGAGCCAAGAACCTGGGAAAGCTATCCCTTCAGTAAATGAAAATGAGAAAACCACCACCCAGCCCTCATAAGACTGGGCCAACTTCCCCGGGCACTGAGTGAGAGAAGAGACACCTAAGGGAAGTCAGAATTCTAAATCTGCTCCACATGGGCCAGAGAGTCCTAAAGCCATACCTGTCCCCAGCTACTAGACCCCAAGAAAAATAATTACAATAGGCCTGCCAAGGCCCAGGAAAATATGCAGCCCTGTGGCAGAGATGCCTATGAAACCCAAATCTCCCAGGTAGGAAACAACACCTGCTGGAAATAAGCTTGAAGTAAAAACCACAAAACAGGGGGAGAAAGCCCCCTGTCTTGGAGAGTCCAAGACAAGGCTCTCCCACCAGATCCACCAGGAGTTCCATGAGAAGGCAAGAGGCTGGGAAGAGAAAACATTTGGGGAGATATCATTCAATGGTCTTTCAGAATTGAAGATACACATAAGTTCTTCTATCAAAAATAGAGCTTAAGCTCTAAGCAGCATAAATAGAAACACATACATTTGGAGAAGGAGATCAACACATCAAATGCTGATAAATCACATGATCAGTGTAGAAGACTATTGTTTACAGTATAAAGAAACTAAATACACCTAAATAGACATGGATGAAAGAAAGTGAGGTAGACAAAAGAAATTAATTTCCTTGTTTTTTCCCTTGATTTTTTTTTTTTTTTTTTTTTTTTTTTTTAGGGAGAGAGAGAGACCACAAAAGGGAAGGGGCCTAGGGAGAAGGAGAGAGAAAGACTCTTAAGCAAGTCCCATGCCCAGGCGGAACCCAGTACGAGACTGGATCTCACAACCCTGAGATCATGACCTGAGCAGAAATCAAAAGTAAGATGCTTAACCAACTGAGCCACCTAGGTACCCATCTCTTGAAAATCTCTTGTTATAATTCAAGAAATAAGACATAAAATATCATATATAGTTATAAGGTAACCCACTAAAGGAGCTAAAAGTATTCCGAAAACCTTCCAAATTATTAGAGAGAATACCTATACACAAAGCAAACCACAAAAATACAGGGCATGAAGTAAAAGACTTAAAGGAAGCATTAAAATCAGAAAGCATAATATAAAATAATATGACAGAAATAAAACCAAACGTAATGTATCAAATCATTAAATATACTAATGGGATATATTCATCTATTACTTATTTTTAAAACTCTCATTTTGGGATCAAAGAGTGAAACAACAAACATAGGCTCATGGAAGGTACCTGTGATTTCCCAATTCAAGTCTTCTCAGGCTCGCTCCTGAATTCAGCCATGCCGAAGAGACAGTTCAATGGGGCTTGGGCTGACTTCAAACTGGCAGAATCTGGATAAAGAAGGCATGTGCAAGCACACTTCTTTCTGCCCTTGGGCTCTTCCAGTGCAAGTGCGAGCTCCCTGGATCCGCGCATGTGAAGCCTGTAAATACAGGAAAATCAATACCTTTAGAGAAACATCCACCCAATGTAAAATGAAGCCCAGCCATGGAAAAATGTTCAGCCCTGTTAAGTCATCAGGGAAGTATGAACTAAGCTCAAGATGTGACACCATTTTATACGCATTTGGGGGGCAAAAATCAGAGTCCATCAATGCAAAAAGATGGAGGGAATACAGATCAACTAAACCTTTATATGTTACTAGTGGAAAAGTACATTTGCAGAATCACATTAGAAAACAATGTGGCATTATCTTATAAAATTGGAATGTTCTCATAGCAGGTTCACCTCTAAGCACGTTCCCAAGAGAAATTCTTGAAAGTGTACCCTGAGGTATACTCCATGGCAACATTCTTCAAAATAGCAAAACCATGGAGACAAGCAAAATATCCATTGATAGAATAATGGCTAAATAACTTGTGACATATTTACATCTTGGAATATTACATAGCAGTCAAAACAAATGAATCACAGCATAAGCAACAATATGGCCACATCTACAAAATATCATATTGAATGAGAAAAGTAAGTACTAGAAGATGATATACTGATACTCTTTTAATAAGGTTGTTAAAAGCAAATGCTAAACAATATAATGTTAGAAGTATGACTATAGATGCAACTGAACTATATTGAAAATAGTAGGGGGATAGCTAAAATCATATATAAGGTGAAAGATGGGATGCTTTCCCCTAAGATCAGAAACAAGACAAGGATTCTGCTTTCAACACTTCAACTCAACATTGTATGGCTGGTTCCAGCCAGAGAAATTAGGCAAGAATAAATAAATAAATAAATAAATAAATAAATAAATAAATAAATGGCATTTCTACTGGAAAGGAAGAAGTGAAATGATCTCTATTTGCAGATAACCTTGTAAATAGAAAATCCTAAAGGATTCACTCAAAACTGATGAAACTAATAGAGGAATTCAGGAACATTGCAAGATACAAATCAATATAAAAAGCGATCATGTTCCTATAAACTAACAATACAAAAATGAAATGAAAACAATTCCATTTGCAATAGCATCAAAAAGAACAAAATATTTAAGAATAAATTTAACAAAAAAAAGTGCAGGACTTATACACTGAAACTTCAAAATACTGTTGAAAGAAAGCAAAGATCTGAATAAATGGAGAGACATCCTATGTTTATGGATTGAAAGACTTAACATAGATTAAGACAGCAATATTCTTCAAATCGGTCTATAGAATCCACATGGTCTTTATCAAAACCCCAACTTCATTTTTGCAAAAGAACAAGTATAATTAAAGTAATCTTGATTAACTTTATTTCTAGACTTTCAATTCTATTCCATTTATCAAAATTGCTTTGACTATTCTTAGCCCATGGAATTTTAGGATCAGCTTTTCAATGGATTTTCAACAAGAGTACCAAGACAATAAAGTAGGGGGAAAATAGTCTTTCTAACAAATAGCCCTGGGACAACTAGATACTTAACATGTAAAATAATGAAATTAGGTCCTTTCCTCATACCATACATAAACATTAACTCAAAACGAATCATAGGTGTCAATGTAGGAGCTAAAACTATTAAACTCTTAGAAGAAAATATAGGAATAGAGCATGACCTTGGACTAGCCAATGATTTTTTAGATCAAATACTAGATGCACAATCAACAAAAGAAAAATTAAATAGATTTTTATCAAAATTAAAAGTTGTTATGTGCTTTGATGCAATGAAAACATCCAGAAAGGAGAAAGACAACCCATAGAATAGGAGAAAATATTTTCAAATCCTATACTTGATAAGGGACTTGTATCCAGAAAAGTTGAATTCTTACAACTCAATAATAAAAAAATAATAATAAGTAACCCAACTAAAAAAGGAGCAAAAGATCTTAGCAAAAGGAAGATAAGCACATAAAAAAATGTTCAATATCATTAGTCATTAAGAAAATGCAAACCAAAAGTACAATAAAATATTTCACATCTACTAAGGTGGCTACAATGAAAAGACAGAAAATAAGGTTTGGTGAAGATCTGGAGAAATTAGAACCTTCATACATTGCTAGAGGGAATGGACAACAGTGCTGCCACTTTGGGACACTGTTGGCAGATCCTTTAAAGGTTGAACATAGGGTTGCTCTGCGAACCCAGCAATTCCACTCTTAGATATAGACCCAAGCAAAATAAAACATGTGTCCCCACAAAAACTTGTATATGAATGGCCATGACAGCATTATTCATAATAGTAAAAAAGTGATAATGACTCAAATTCCCATCAACTCATGAATGGATAAATAAAATATCATAGATCCATACAATGGCATATTATCTGGCCATAAAAAGAAATGAAGTATGTATGATACATTCCATTCTATGGCTGAGGCTTGGAAACATTATGCTAAGTGAAAGAAGCCAGTTAAGGCCACATTTTGTATTTCATATTTTTATATTTACATGAAAAGTTTAAAATAGGCAAATCCTTAGAGACAGGAAGTAAATTAGTTGTTGCCAGAGCCCGGAAGAAGGGGAGAGCTGGAAATGGCTGCTGGTGGGCTTGGGGTGACAAAAATACTCCAAAATTTTGGTTATGACTGCACAATTCCAAATATACAAAAAGCATTGAATTGTATACTTTAAATTGGTGAAATGTATAGTATGTGAAATACATCTCAAAAAAACTGCAGGGAAGCAAAAACAGGGTGGCCCAAGATTTATAATGCTGCCCAGTTGAAGTGAAAGGAAGAGGAAGAACATGGCAGGATCCCAAAGGTGGACACAAATTGTTATAAAAGTTCTAGTTTTTCACTGTGTCACAGGCCCATAGAACTTTATTATTAAAAGCAAACAAATACCCAACAGATAAATACAGAACAGAAAAGGGCCATGCATGGACCAGTGAGAGTGTGTCATAAACCAAGGATGTGATTGATCTCTTCCGAACACATGCGGTCCAAGCAAAAACAGTTACACAGAGTATCTAGGAAAGAGCAATGATACACATGCTGCCAATGATAATCCACGGCTACAGCTAAAATAGAGCCCCAAAGAAATTTTATAGCCTTGATCTAGTTTACTAAATGAGAACAAAGGAAAATAACTCAATTTAAAAGTTACACAAAGAACAAAATATCAGGCATAGGGAAAGCAGAAGAAAGGAATTAGTAAGGATAAAAGCACAAATTAATCAATTATAAAGTAAGAGAAGAATTAGTGCATTCAAAAGCAGGTTCTTAGGAAAAAACAAAACCCAGTTTTCTTGAAAAAGAAAAGCTAGCCAGGGGCGCCTGGGTGGCTCAGTCAGTTGAGCCTCTGCCTTCAGCTCAGGTCATGATCCCAGGGTCCTGAGATTGAGTCCTGGGATGGAGCCCCATGTCAGGCTCCCTGCTCAGCAGGGAGTCTGCTTCTCCCTCTGTCCCCATCCTCCCCAACTCCCACCCTGCTCATGCTCTCTCTCTCTCTCTGTCAGAAATACATAAATAAAATCTTAAAAAAAGAAAGAAAAACTAGCCAAATTAATAAAGGAAAAAAGGGGTAAAATCACACACACACAAAGTGGAAATGAAAATAGAGACACAATCACAAACACAAAGAAAAGTAAGCAAACCATAGAGATTAATAAGTCAATCCTAAAAAATAAATTTGAAAATCTATTTTAACAAATAATTCGCTTTATAAAATGTAATGTATGTAGTCATAGAGTTTATAATGAGAACAATTATCAGAGAATAAATTGGGCTAAATGTCAAAGAACTATTACTTTGGGGCACTTGGGTGGCTCAGTAGGTTGAGCCTCTGCCTTCGGCTCAGGTCATGATCTCGGGGTCCTGGAATCGAGCCCCGTATCAGGCTCTCTGCTCAGCGGGGAGTCTGCTTCCCCTTCTCTCTCTGGTGCCTCTCTGCCTACTTGTGATCTTTCTCTCTGTCAAATAAATAAATAAAATCTTTATTTTAAAAAAAAAGAACTATTACTTCACTCTTCAAAGTACCAGAAGTTTCCTGAGAAATTTTTTTTAACTTTATAACTCTTTAACTCAATCTTTGTTTCTGTGCTATCATTTATTTTAAAATTAAATTTTTATAAGATAATTGCAGATTCACAAGTTGTAAGAAATAATACAGAAAGATCCTATGTACCCTTTG
This sequence comes from Nasua narica, assembly GCA_028533885.1. Classification (NCBI taxonomy): domain Eukaryota; kingdom Metazoa; phylum Chordata; class Mammalia; order Carnivora; family Procyonidae; genus Nasua; species Nasua narica. The sequence goes on along the minus strand of CM052812.1, from coordinate 31,837,498 downwards.
CCCAGTTTCCCCCAATGATAACATCTTATAAAATTATAGTTTGATATCACAGCCAGGATATTGACATTGATACCATCAAGACATAACAAGATACATAACATTTCCATCACCAGAGAGATCTTTCCTATTGCCCTTTTATGAACAGACCTACTTCCCTCTCACTTCCAGTCCCTCATTAACTCCTGACAACCACTAATCTCTTCTCCATTTCTATAATTTTATCATTTCAAGAATGTAATATAAATGGAATCATGCAGTATATAACTTCTTCTACTGTCTTTTTTCACTCAGCCATAGTTCTCTGCAGAGTCATCAAAATTGTTACATGGATTAATTGCTTGTTTCTTTATATTTCCAAGTAATGTTCCATTGTAGTATACCAAAGCTTGTTTAACTATTCATCCAATAAAAAAATATCTGGATTACTTCCAGTATTGAACAATTATAAATAAAGCTGCTATGAACGTTTGTATCCAGCTTCTGTGCAAGCATGTTTTTATTTCTCTGGAATAAATGCCCAAGAGTACAATTGCTTGGTGTTTGGTCATTGCATGCTTAGTTTCGTAAGAAATTGTCAAGATGCTTTCCAGAGTGGCCATACCATTGTGCATTCCCAGCAGCAATGGATAAGAGGTCCAGTTCCTCCTCATCTTCACCCATACCTGGTGTCACTACCATTTTTCATTTTAGTTTTCTGATAGGTGTGTAGTGATACCTCATTTGAGTTTACTTTGCATCCCCCAATGGCCAGTGATGTTGAACATCTTCCCATGAACCTATCCTCTTCAGTGAAATGTCTGTTCATGTCTTTTACCCATTTTCTAATTGGATTGGATTCTTTTATTGTTGATTTTAAGGATTCTACATATATTCTAAAAATGAGGCCTCAGATAGGTAGTCTGAAAATGTTTTCTGTAGGCCTTTGGCTTGTCATTTCAATTCTTAATGGGGTCTTTCACAAAGCAAACACTTTTAATTTTGATTAAGTTCAATTTATTGACTTTTCCTTTTATGAATCATGTCTTAGGTGTCAAGTCTAGGACCTCTTTGCCTAGCCCTAGATCCTGAAGATTTTCTCCTTTGCGCTTTTCTGAAAGTTTTTTTAGCTTATATTTTACATGTAAGCCCATAATCTATTTAAGTTAAGGTGTGAGATTTAGGTAGAGATTCTTTTTTTTTTTTTTTTGCCTATGGATGTTTTAGCACCAGTTGTTGAAATGGCTGTACTTACTGAGTCACTTACTGAGCACTGAGTCACTCCTGCACCTTCATTAACAATCAATCAGTTGTGCATGTTTGTGTGTCTATTTCTGGGTTTTCTATTCTATTCCATTAATCTATGGGTCTATTCTTCCAACAACATGAAACTGTCTTGATTACTATAGCTATACGTTAGGCCTTTACATCAGGTTGGTCAACGTGTTCCTAGAAGAAAACAGAACTGGAGTTCTTCAAGACCTGCCCTTTAGGTCTCGTGGAGACCAAAGTGAGACCCAAAAGCACAAAGAGGTCACTGCTGCTCCAAGATTCATACTAGCAATGAATTACATTGCTGACTTTGAATTCAGAAAAACATCTTTCTTCTTCTATGTGGAAATATATATTTATTTTTTTTATAATTTATACCATTCTTTCACATTAGGTAAACAAAGTTCCTCTTGAGATATATTTGTAATGACTTACACTGGAAAAGTAAATATCTGCAAATAATTTTTTTAGTAAAACAAATTTTCTCTTTCTGATAAGATTCTATTCTGGTCAGAGATCATATTCTATGATTTTGATTATTTTAAGTGTACTGAAGTTTACTTTATGTTCCAGGATTGGACTGTATTTGTGAATTCCATGCATGCTTGAAAAAATTGTGTTTTCTTCTTCTGTTGCTGTGTGGAACATTCTATATATGTCCTTTAGATCCTGTTGGTTATGTTGTTGAGTTCCTTTATATTCTTGCTTCTTCGCTTTCTGGTAGTTCTGTAAGTTGCTGAGAGTGGGATGTTGGAGTCTCAGCTATAATTATGGATTTGTCTATTTCTCCTTTCAGCTCGATTAGCTTCTCCTTCTGTATTTTGAGGCTCATTTGTTTGGTGGATACACTTTTAGCATTGCTATGTCTTGCTGGTGGATTGATCCTTTTATTATTATTATTTAATGTCCCTTTTTGTAATAATTTCCACTGTTCTAAAGTCTACTTTATCTGATACTAATATAGCTAGAATTTTTTTTTAATTAACATTTGCATGGCATAACTTTTCAATTCTTTACTTTTAGCCTATTTGAGCATGTCTTTTAATCCACTCTGCCAATCCCTGTCTTTAACTGGTATATTTAGAACATTTAAATTTAAGATAATTATTAATATAAGAGTCAAAGTCTGCTATTTTATGAATTTGTTTTGTTTCTTCAGTTTCTCGTGTCTCTGTTTTACTCTTATCACCTTCCTGTAGATTATTTAAACATTTTTAAATTTCATCTTGATTTATTTATGATTTTTTAATATATCACTTTTTATAGTTGTTTTAGTGCTTGCTCTAGCTATTACAATATACATGCATAGCTTATCACAGTCTATTTGTATTGACCTTATACTATTTGTAATGAAATTTAGAAACCATACTTACATTTAGGTCCATTTACCTTCACTACTTTTAAATATGTTTTCGTAAGGATTTCCTCTACATACATTGAGAACCACATCAGATGGCATCATAATTTTTGCTTTAAACATCTAAATATAATTTAAGAAACTCATGAGTAGTAAGATAGTCTATTATATTTACTCCTATTTTTACTCACTGCAATGTTCTTTTTTCTTTTCTGAAGTTCCAAGACTTCTATTTTCATTTCTTCTCTGTTTAGAAAAGTTCTTTCAGCCACTCTTTAAGGGTAGGCTTGCTAGCAAAAATTCTCCTAGTTTCCCTTCCTCTGAGACTCTCTTATTTTCCCATTCATTCCTAAAGGATACTTTCTCTGGATAAAGAAGCTACTGATGACAATTCTTTTCTTTTAGTACTTGAAAAATGTTTTGCCCTTCTGGCCTCCGTGATTTCAGATAAGAAATTCTCTATTGTTCAAATCAGTGATCCCCTACAGATTGTTTCCTTCTGGATATTTTCAAGATCTCTTCTCTTCTTCTATACCTTTCAGAAGTTTAATTATGATGTACCTTGTTACACATTTCTTTGGGCTTCTTCTACTTGGGATTCACTCTGCTTCTTGAATCCAACGTTCATGTTTTTCAGCAAATTTTGAAAGTCTTCAGCCTTTACTTCTTTGAGGTTGTTTGGGTTTTTTTGTTTTGTTTTTTAAGCCCTTGTCTTTCTCTTTTCTGCGACTCCAGTGATACAAATATTGATTCTTCTGATACTGTCATCCAAGATTCTGAGATTCTGTTACTTTTTTTTCCAGTCTATTTTCTGTTGATCGGATTACATAGATTCTATTTGAACTATTCTCAAGTTCTCACATTCCATCCTCTGTCATTTCCATTCCACTATTGAGCCCATCCTGCAAGTTTTTATTTGTTGTTATATTTTTCATTTTTATAATTTCCATTTGGTTCTTTTTTATATGTCCTATTTATTTGCCGAGATTTTCTATTTTTCTCATTTGCTTTAAGGGAATTCATAATGGTTTGTTGAAGTATTTTTATGGTAGCTGCTTTAAAATCCTTGTAGGATAATTCTAACATCTGATCATCTCAGTGTTGATTGCCTGTTCTCATTCATAGTGTGGTTTTCCTGGTTCTTGGGATATGAGTGATTTTTTATGTATTCTGAACATTTTGGACATTATCTTATGAGTTTCTTTATCCTATTAATCTTTTTTCCACAAGCAATCCCCTTGTTGAGGTGTAGCAGAGGGGATGGGTGGGCATGGGTGAGTTCAGCTTCCTGCTGGGTCCCGTTGCCACCAAGGATTGGGAAAGGAAGGGCTGACTCATACCATGTGGTTGTGGCAGGCTAGGGGAGGAAGCTTACCACCCCCTAAAGGGCCCTGCTGACACCATAACACCAGGGGAAGGGAAGGAGAAAATGGAAGGGCCAACTGCCACTGCCTACCACTACCTCATTCCCTCTTGTGATGCTGAGTGGAGGTGGAAACTCAGCTCCTCACTAGACCTCACTGAGTCTCTCATGTTGGAGACTGGAGCACTGATTGCTTCCACCAGTCAGGTCCTGGAAGACCAGCTCCCCACTCAGCTGGTCAGTGACATCCCAGCAGGGGAACAGGAGCACCGCCTGGTTCTGCTGGAGAGAAATGGAAAGTTACTTCTCTGCTGGGCATCACCAGAGTGGGGATCCGAGTGCTGTCTGCTTCAGTGAAGTAGAGGGGGTTTGTGGGGTGGGGAGGGAGTCTTGAAGCTCAATTTCTGGCTCAGTTCTAATAGAACCACAGTTGTGGGTGGGGATGGTTTTCCCTTTGGTATTCAGCAGGAGTAAGATGGGCATTGCTAAAGGGCTTTCTATTGTTAGGTCAGCCTTTCCCAGGTACTTTGGGTCAAGGTAGCCATTTTCTTTAGAGGAGTTTGGGGCTTTTTTGTTTTGGTTTGGTTTGATTTGTTGTCTTTTGGAGTTTTTGTTTTGTTTTGGCTTGGTTTTTGTTTGTTTCTTTTTGGTTTATGCCTGTTGGTGGCTCAGGACTGGAGGCTCCTGTGGCACCCTGACTGGGATATACAGGAGGCAACAAGGAAAAACCCAAGGAACCCTCTACCATATTATTCCTCAAACCCCATAGATCCTTTGCCCTTCCACCCGCCAGAGTAGTTCCATGCTTGTTGTGTTATGGCAACAATAGTAGTTGCCATAGTTTAGTTATAAGAGGGGGAACCCGGGAGGAATGGAACTACTTTATCTTGGCAGAACTGGGACTCGGGAATTTTCTTTTAATATGCACTTTTTTTTGAAGAATACTATATTTATGAGAAAATAAATACTATATTTATGGGGAAAGTTACAAATGGTAACTGTCCGGCTTGGCAGTTTTGCACACTGAATACATCTGTGTAACTTACACCCACCTGAAAAAAACATTATATGACTACACCCCCCCAGAAGTTCATTTGTGTCCCCCTTTTTTTTTTTAAGATTTTATTTTTACGTAATCGCTAACTCATAAGCCAACATGGGGCTCAAACTCATAAGCCCGTGATCAAGAGTCATTTTGTGCCCCTTTTAACCACTCACTTCCCCAGAAGTAACCTCTCTTGATTTCTCACATGATAGAATAGTTTTGCTTGAGAGACCTCACTCTTTCTTCCAATAAGCAATAGAATATGTCTGCCTCTACTTTGCCCTTGTTCTTTTGGAGTAGTTAGTTCCCTGTATGAGAGGTTTTTCTCCCTGACACCAAATATATGGTATCTTTTCCAACACCAATGATCCGATTCTCCAACACCAACAGGGTATCCAATGATTTAATTCAATTCTGACATTAACTACCTGGAGTTGGTGGCAGATCCTAGAGGGTAAAGGGCTCAGATCCACAAAATGCCCTCACTTCAGATACCAGTAGCAAGTCCCAGTACTTCTGACCAATGCCTATAAATTTGGAGATTCCCATGGGCTCCCTCTTCCAGGTTCAAGAATTCTTTAGAATGACTCGCAGAACTCAGGAAAACATTTTACCTAAGTTTTCTTATTTATGATAAAGGATATGCCTCAGGAACAACCAAATGGAAGAGAGGCATACGGCAAAGGTGTGGGGGGAGGGCAGTTGTCCCTGGCCTCCCCAGGTATGCCACCCTACTAGGATTTCCACGTGTCCACCAACCAAGATAGCCATCTAGGGGTGGGTGGAGCTAACAGCTCCAGCCCTTTAGTCAGGACTTGGTCTTTCTTACCAGCCCACATTCTGAAGTCTCTTAGTTGCCCCTGGCTACCAGTCATCTCATTAGGATGCAAAAGCCATTATTATCTCTCGGGAAGTTCCGAGGATTTTAGGAGTTCTGTGCCAGGGGAACGAAGATCAAACACATATTTTTTTATTATACCACACCATGATTCTCAACTAAGAACTACCTGATGGGCCCCAAACTCTTGTCTTTGTGTTGCAAGACTGACAAAAGCTCTGCTGTTTTGTGTAGCCTTTCCACCTGGGTTCTTAGCGTTCTCCACTATATTCCAGGATTTAGTAAATTGCTTGAAGTAAAAACTAGCCAGAGGCTTGAGCCTCCTCCAAAGTCTCTGCCAAAAGATCTCCTGGTGTGTTCACTTGCAGCAGCATCCTGCTACCTGTATAAAGCCTAGATTCCCAGCCTTCTGTCTGTATCCAGAACCAGCAAATGCCCCTGCTACAGAAAGGGCTGAAAAGAGTCAGCTCACTTTTCCAAAATTATCCCTTCTCTGAGCTCAACTTTTCTGGTTTTTATTGCCTCAGTATCCTGTAATGCCTTCAAATAAATGATTTCTCTATCAAGGACAACAAACATGTCAGCCATGTTTGTTGTCCTTGATGAGACTGTGGCTTGCCACGAGCTACTCCATCCCACCTGGAAGATAATCCCATTGCTACTTCAACGGCTCCAAAATTCTTCATCCATTAGAATGATACGTAATCAAAGGGGCACAAACCAAACACCAGATCAAACTTAGCATTTGGTTATAAAATTACCAATATGCTTTTCAAACAAAATCTAGCAGCACACGAAAGTATAATACAACATGGCAAAACAATAATTACGGCGGGAATTCAAGGATTGTTCAAATTACCATAATAACAAATAAGGGAGAGAAAAAAAACTTATGTTTATTCTTACAGATGGAACAATAAAGATTATTACAAAGACAGGATCCAAGTGTTAAAAAAGAAAAGCCTCTGGATAAAATGGGAATATTTTCTCTATTTAAAAGTCAAAATTCAGCACCATACTGTGCAAAGTTGTAAAGAAGGTAAAGATTCCCAAGATTATGATTTCATTTAATATTCCTCCAGAAGTAACTACGCATTGAAACTTTATTAGAGAAATACATAAGATGTAAAAATTGGAAAGAAGAGGTAAAAAGAACTTAGCCTTTTGGTAGATAATCTCATGCTTTACCTGGGAATCTCCAAAGAACTGAAAAGCTATTAGCAAGGATAAGATAATCTGGAAAATGACTGGTTACAAAGTTAATATGCCAAATTTGCAGCCATCATATATATGATCAACAAACACTTAGAAAATACAATGAAATACAGACCCCATATATGGAACAGTAAAAATTAATATATGAAAGAATAAACATAACAAGCAATGCTGAAGATCCATATAAAGAAAACTTTAAGATAGCAAACAACAGGAAAGAGGATCTGACAAATGGAAATATATAGTTCCATTTAGTTAATCATAAATGCAGTATTCTACCCATGTCAGTCTTCCTATAATCTATGAATTTAACACAAGCCCAACAAAAATGACCATAATCTTTTCCCAACTAGACACTGTGACTTTTATTGTATATATTTTTATTTTTCAAATAATTAAAAATTTTCAAAGAGTTAAAAGTACCCTACAAAGAACTCTTATTTTAACCATTAAAAATAAATCGCCAACATAAATGGCCAAAATAATTTGCCGAAATAAATTCCTCTCACCTTTGAATACGTCAGTGTGTTTTGTGTATTCTTGTAATAACCACGGTAGTGCCGCCCTAATCAGAAAATTAACATTTTACGTTGCCACCACCTAATCCTCAGGTCTCATTCAAGCTTACCACTTGTTCCAAAAATAGCCTGTACGGTCAAAGTAATTGTCATGTTTTATTAGTCTCTTTCATTATGGCACTGTTGCTTAGTCTTTCCTTAACTTGTATGACCTTAAACTCTAAAAGATTATAGGCCATTTTTTTTTTAGAATATCTCTCCATTTTGGTTTGTCTGCTGTTTCTTCATAATTAGATTTAGATTAGGCATCTTACTTATGAATATTCCAAAAGCAATGTTGTTTTCTTGTTGCATCTTATCACATGGCACATAATTTCAGTGTGTCCCATTACTGATGATGTTCACTTTGATCGCTTGATTAAGGTGGCGTCTCCAGACTTCCCCAGAGTGAAACTACTTCTTTCCTCTTTGTACTTAATACATATTTTGAAGGGAAGTACTTTGAAACTATATAAATATTCCATTCCTCATGAAGGTTTACATTCAGGGGCGCCTGGGTGGCTCAGTGGGTTAAAGCCTCTGCCTTCGGCTCAGATCATGATCTCAGGGTCCCGGGATCAAGCCCCACATGGGGCTCTCTGCTCAGTAGGGAGCCTGCTTCCCCCGCACCACCCCCCACCCCCGCCTGCCTCTCTGCCTACTTGTGATCTCTCTCTCTGTCAAATAAATTTATTCACATCTGTATGGATTCATGGATTCCTATTTTATTCAATGGATTATAATCCATAAGTATCATGTATTTTTGCCTTTGGGAGTCCCTTCAAGCTGGCTTCCTTGCCCTTTAGAATGATGGGCTTCCCCATCATTCTTCAAATCCTTTCTTACTTTCTAGCACAACAAGAGGTTCTGGCCCTGGAATCAGTCATTTCTGTAAGGGGCCCTAATTTCTTTAGTGGAAAATGGTGTGGTAGGCGGAATATTGATGCGCAAAGATATCCTTGTCCTTATCTCCAGAATTTGTGGATGGACTACCTTAAATGGAAAAGGAACTTTGCGGATGTGATCAAGGATAATGAGATGGGGGTCTCAGAGTATTCTGGACCAAGCAGGCCCTAAATGTAATCACAAGAATTGTTATAAGTGAAAGAGGCAGTCAGGAGATTCAGAGTCGGAGAAAGAGAAGTGAGGATGACAGCAGAGGTCAGAGTGATGAGCTTGTTGGCCCTGATGATGAGCCATGAGCCAAGGAGTGCGAGAAGCCTCTGCAAATGGGACAACACAAGGAAATGAATTCTTCACTAGAGCCTCCAGAGTGAACTGATGTCCTCTGGCCCTGCCAGCATCTTGGTTTTAAATCCTGTGAGACCTACTTCAGATCCAACCTCCATAACTGTAAGATAACAGATGTGTTGTTTACAGCCACTAAGTGTGTGATAATTTGTTACAGTAGCAACAGGGAACTAATACAAACTGGTGTGCTCAATGCTATTGGACTGTCACCACTCCCAGGCCCTTTCAGTGACCAGAGCTAGAATATCCACATACGCATCTACATACACATTTACATTTATGTTTATTTCTATCAGTACTGATCTAGAAAACCATGAGTTCCCAACAATACCTTTAATTGAAGTCCAGCACCAAAGATGCTTTCTAGTTTTCTCCATCCCTATATTTGCAATTCCCTTCTCCAATATCAGAAACCGGGCTTTTATTATCCTTATGATATTTGTTTCTTTGACTGATCCCCGTGTATGTAACCAATCCCTTACTTTGGCCATCACCTTCTCCCTTCATAGACACCTCCCTTGCCTAGTTTGGGCTCTAGTTCCCCATGGCAGGCCATTCCCCTGCATGCATGTCTTCACATTTCTTGAGCTAGACGATATGATTAAAAACTACATATGGAAGGGCCCCTGGGTGGCGCAGTTGGTTGAGCGGCTGCCTTCGGCTCAGGTCATGATCCCGGGCTCCCAGCTCCATGGGGAGTCCGCTTCTCACTCTGACCTTCTCCCTTCTCATGCTCTCTCTCACTCTCTCTCTTTCCTAATAAATAAATAAAAGCTTAAAAAAAAAAACTATATATGGAAAAACAAACTTGCAGGAGGAAGCACAAAAATTATGAAAATCGTAATGCTAATAAGAAGGAACTAATCCAATTATCCCATAAATCTAGAATGATTAAGTATTAGATTTTGGCACATTAACAAAGAGACAGACAGATCAATGGAAAAAAATTTAAATTCCAATTTTTAGAAAGCCCCCAAATAGTAATTTAGCATATATAGTAAATACAACATTTGAAATCAGTGAGAAAATGGAAGCAATTCGATAAATAATGTTAGGACAATTGACTAATTGTCATAACATAACTAATTGTTATGTTAAGAAAACATAAGTTTCTGGATGCTTACTTTACTTCTTGACCCAAAGCAAATTCTAGATAGATTAAACTAAAAAAATAAAACCATGAAAGTCGTATGTAAAAGTTATATCATATATAAAACATAAGTGATCTAGGTATAGATACAGTATAAAAAGATAGAAATAGGGATATAATATATATAGCTAGCTTTACATTTATAGAACATATGAGCTAGAACTAATATTTCTAATAAAGAGCATTTATAAATTAATATGAGACCAACTACCAATTGTTAACATGAATGGCTTATGAACATTTGAGAAAATTATGCAAAGCTATTATAATTAAGTAAATAAAATTTAAAATCATTAATAAAATTTTTCATCAGTATAGAAAAAAATAAAAACGTTCTATAATACACAAACTGTATTTGCAAGGGTGACAGAATAAATTAGTGTAAGGGTAACGTGACAATCTCACGTTGTTCAAATTAAATATATACATACTTATCACTTTGGCATTGCTACTTGTCGGAATTTAACCTACTGATATACACTGTTCAAAGATGAATATATAAGGATGTCCACTGCACTACTGTTTAAAGAAAAAAGGAATAATACCAACAATCCAAATATCTAATATTTGGTTACCTAATATATTGTGCTACAAGCATAAAATCAAGTACTGTGTATAGTTACGCCATCCAAAAGTGTAAGCCCAGTGCCTTGAGCCTGAGAAGTCCTCCAAAGGCAGAAGAAAACATTTGAGAGCTGGAGAAAAAAATTTCTAACTATAAAAAAAAAAAAAAACCCTGCAAACTTAAATTTAAAGAATGTTTCATTACTTACAAAATGTAACAACAAACAAAGCAAGTACACCTCAACTCATATATAAATGTAATGATGTATAAATCAAAGAATAAAATAAATTATTCATCTATGATCGATTCCTTGTTCCTCAGAGGCAAAGATTTGACTTTATCACACTCCTCAGTTCAGGGCAGAGTCACTCCATTGGCCTGGCCCTTCTCTTGTTTCGTATTTTTTCACGCATGGTTTCTTTTCCATTTTCTCCCCGTGGTAGGAACGTTTCAATATGTTTGATGTATCCTTAGCCCTTAGCTTGTGAATTTGTAATTGTGTGTACTTTAACTTTACATAAAAGTTAGCATGCTAGATATCTCATTTCTTTAATTTTTATTCACTTGATACTATCTTTTAAGGCTCTGTTCATGTTGTTCTATGTGCATTTGGTTCATTGTTTCCAACTGCTGCATGGCATTTCCTAGTCCATCTATGCACTGCCCTGGTGGTGGAACCCTGAGCCTCCCCCACCCCATTCTCGCAAACAAGCAGCAAGGAACATCTTCCGGGACCAGAAGGAGAGCTTCAGAAGAAGATTCAAGATCAGAGGTAGCTCAGCATTGAATTTCCCTAGTACCAAGGAAATCACTGCTCTCCATTTACAATTCTCAGAACAGTGGATTAGAGGTCCCCACTGACTGTATATTTAGTTGAACCTGATGTTAGCCAACTTTTGACTATTTGGCCAGCTGACATGCGGAAAATCATACCTTGTTCACATGTGTATTGCACTGCTAGGAGTGAGTATACTTCTTTGTCCCTTGGATTTCTTCTTGTGTGAATTGCCTACTCATAGTCTTTGCCTATTTTTTCCTCTTGGATTTCCTGTCTTTTTCTCTGTGACTTACAAGGATTTCCCCTTATCTCTTTAATATTGACTTCTTGTCAGGTATTAATTTTTTCTATGGTGACCTTTATTGAATAAAAATCCTTAATTTTCATCTTGCCAGACCCAGGCATTTTCCCCCTTGCGGTGCTTTTCTGGTCTCATCAAGACATCCTCCCCACCTCAAAATATACAAAGATATGTGTCTGTATTTTTGTTCATGTGTTTATATTGTATCTTTCACATGAAAGTCTTTAATCCATTTTGAATTCACCTTTGTTTATGTTGTGACACAGAGACTCAATTTTTTTCCTATATATAATAAATAATTTTTCCCATGATCACCCGAGAGACAAAAATCTCCCACCTAATTTGTAGGTGCCTTTATCAAATACCATTTCTATATGCATGGATCTGTTACTCAGCTCTTGGTTCTGTTTCACTCTTGTGTTCTTTTTCACTAGCACATCTTTCTTCTTATTACTATAGCATTATGATAAGTCTGTCCAATCCATGGTAGGGTGGATGCCTCCTCTTTGAGTGTTCAAAATTGACTTCGTTCTTTGCATACCTATACTCTCACATGTGAATTTTTAACTCAGGTTATCAATTCCACAAAATTTGGGGATAAGCATTTGTTTGTGTGGAGTTGTACTGCATGTATAGAATTATTAAAAACCATTAACATAGGTAAAAAGCTGTCCGATCCCTGAGTATGGTTTGCATACATAATTGTGCAAGTTTCACTTAAACACTCTGATAGAGTTTTAAATTTTGTCTCCATAAAGCCCTTGTGCAATATTTTTAGGTCAAATTCTAGATATTGTATAGTCTTTACTGCTATTGTGAAAATTACAATATTTTATATCATATTTTCTTATAGAAATTATATATGTTCTTATGGAAGAACATTATTTATTTTAATAAATCATGTTGCTTATTTTTTAAGCACATACATAAATTATGTCTGAAAGTATATTCAAAAAGCTTATGAGAATTGTTGCCTGTGGAGAGGAAGGCTTGGGCATCAGGTGCTAAAGGGAGACTACATTTCACTGTCTATTCTTTGGGATCACTCAATTTACTCTTTCAATGAAAAATTAACATATTAGTATACACAAGAGTACACAGTAAATGTTTGTGTACCATACCTATCTCTCTATATATGATATATCTATATCGAGAGAGAGAAAGAGAAAGAGACAGAGAGAGAAGAGGTCTAGAATGGGCAAAAGTGAAAGACTGCATACTCCATAAGATTCCCTCTTGATGGAGAATGCTTCTCCAGCTACACTGAAACTATAGTAATGGTCAGCAGTCATTGCCTACTGTATATCATCTGCATGAATTCAGGAAGCCTGCATCTTATTCTGACTTGAGCAATCCCTCCTGCTACCTAGCTCATGTTTTCAAACATGTTTGCATCTGGTAATACAGTATAATTAACAGTATTCATTGTGTGTGTCCTAAAAGTGAGTGACTTTGCAATTCTGCCTCCCCCTCCATGTGGGATGCCTGGGGCAGTCTTCCACGGCAACCATCATAGGAAAGGATCTACAGGGAACCGAGTGTCCACAATAGTGTTTTCCTTGCCTTATGTAGCCTCAGGAAACCACTGCACATGGGAATTCTCTGCATAGTTGGTGTGCAGGAGAAGGGAGAGCATGGGCAGTGGGGCTGGATGCCCAGGGTTGAATTCTGGCTCCGCTGTGCACTATCTGTGTGATGTTTTGGGAAGCTCCTTAACTCCTACACTAAGCCACAGCATCCTCATCCTCAAAAAGAAGATAGTAACAGCACTTACATCATAGAACTTCTGTGAGGACCCAAAGAAATAGCATGTTCGAATACTTGTAAAAACACCTAGAACACAGTGAGTGTCCAAGAAGCAACAGCCATGGTGATCAATATGGGTTCCTTGGACAGGGTTGGGGCAATAATAAACACTCACCACGTTTGGCCAAGGTCCTCCCACTATAGCTTTGTGCTTTTCTCATAGTCGAGCACCATATTTCACTGAAACGGCCTGCCAGGTCATGTTGGTTTAAGCTCTGACACTATGTATGATCTTGGATAAGCTGCTTTCCTCCCCTGGGCTTCAGCTTCTCCATATACAGGATGAGCCGTTGGGGCTAGATTATCTCTAAGGGTCCTGCTAGTTTTGACCTTAGATATGTACAACCTGAAAGAACTAAAAACTGATCTGTGCTACATCTCTAAAGAAGATGCATCCATACAAGAGCCTCAGGACAGAGTGGATGGCTCTAACTCATGGATTTTATAGGGCTTAGAAGACTCTTCTAGAAGGGTTAACATTGAATGCAATCGTCAAAGTTGCAGAGCGTGCTATAGCTTGGTGCTTCTCAACCGGAATGTGCTGGGCCTCTCACTAAAATGCAGATCTTCATTCAGCAGGTCTGTGGCAAGGCCTAAGACACTACATTTATAATACGTTCCCAGGTTCATCAACGCCATTGGTCAGTGAATCACACTCACAGAAGCAAGGGGTTTAATATGTGCTACTCCTGTTTAATATGTGCTACTCCAAAGAGCGTTGCAGACCCGAGAGGGAAGCAGTATGGAAAGGCAATCATTCCTGCACCTCCAAAGGCAACCCAATTTCCCCGCCCTTTGGTGAGTGTTGCCTGTCCCTGAGCACTCTAATGGGTGTCCAGTATGTCATTAAAGTTCCCAGCCAACAGCCTGACCTCCCATAGATGTGGCTTGCTGCTATTTGGGGCAGCACCGTGCAAAAGAACTTTCTGTGATGAGAGAATTACTCTCTATATATGCACCTTCCAATATGGTAGCCACTAGCTACATGTGGCTGCTGAGCCCTTCAAATGTGGCTGGTGAGACCAAGGAACTGAGTTGGTAATTTTATTTCATTTTAGTTACTACAAATGTAACTAGCCACATCTGGCTGGTGGCTACTTCAGAGGGCATTTCTGTATTGTGGTTCCTGAAAAGAAAATGGACTTTAAATCTTATAGTCATTTGGCAACGCTTTCAATTACTATCTTAATGGCCTCTAGCACATCAACAAAATCTTGGCATCTCCTTAGTGGTAAACAGGGTTGAGCACACCTAATTAGGAAGATTGATAAAAGGATTTGAGTTGACATATATACAACTCCTGGTAGCTTGCATGATTCATAGTGGGTGGCCCCAAATAACAGCTCTTTTCATATGCATCTTGTCACCTCCGAAGAGTGTCAAGTCCCCCGGCCCAAGTCTGGGACCCCACCTCAATCTTCTGTGGTCTCCTGCATAGTATTTAGAGCTTTTCTGGCCTAACTCATCAGAAAGGTTCAATGGAAGGGGTGCCTGGGTGGCTCAATAGGTTAAGAATCCAATTCTTTCAGCTCAGGTCATGATCTCAGGGTCGTGATACTGAGCCCCACATCGGGCTCTGTGCTCAGTGAGGAGTCTATTTGAGATTCTCTCTCTCTCTCTCTCTCTCCCTCTGCCCTTCCCCCTGCTCACATGCATCCTCTCTCTCTAAAAGAAATTAACAAATAAAATCTTTAAAAGAAAAAAAAAAGGAAAGGTTCAATAGGAGAAAACACAATGAGTCCCCCAAATTGTAGGATGTTGGTGCCTGAACTCAGAGAAAGGCAGCTGGCTACTTAACGTCACACAGCTAGTGTGTGGCATGAACACTAGTCCTCCAAGCCCCAGCTATTGTGTCTCTTTTATTTAATTTAATTTTATTTAAATTCAATTAATTAACAAATACTGTATTATTAGTTTCAGAGGAAGAGGTCAGTGAGTCATCAGTTGCATATGACACCCAGTGCTCATCACATCACGTGCCCCCCTTAATGCCCATCCCCCAGTTACCCCATCCCTCCACCCACCTCCCCTCCAGCGACCCTCAGTTTGTTTCCTAAGATTAGGAGTCTCTTATGGTTTGTCTCCCTCTCGGATCTCATCTTGCTTTATTTTTCCCTCCCTTACCCTATGCTCCTCTGTTTTGTTTCTTCAATATGACATATTGTCCCTCTTTTATAATTGATTCATATTTAAAATCAAAATGTTACTATTTATTAAACACTGACTCTATGCCAGGCACTGAACCAGATCCTCTATCTGGGTGATTACACACCTCCACAATGGCCCTGAAGGATAGACAGATTGAAATTTTTATTTTTTAAGAAAAAGAAACCAAGTCCCAGAGGAGTAAGTAATCTAGAACACAGGACTATTCAGTGTCAATTGGGTATTTGAACCAATCAAATCCATTCCCAAAGCTCCTCCTCTTTCCACGTTGTTTCATTTTTAATAAGTGTCCTCCATGCCATCTCTCCCGCCCCCGCATACTGTCTTCCAACTCTTACCCAGCACACACACACACACACGCACGCACACACGCACACGCACACGCACAGAGCATCCATCACGTACCAATCCTCTCCTGAATGGCTAAAAGGAACCATCCAGCAAGATCTGGGAGAAGTGTGCCCCGAGCAGAAGGGAGAACAAGGGACTGGGGACAAGCTGGGTGTCTCAGGACAGAACGGCGGTGTGGCTGGTGCGTGGTGGGAAAGCCGGGGTGGGATATAGATAAGGAAGTCCGGGTTCCTTCATGATAAGGAACCCGGACTTCCTCCCGAGTTCAAAGGAAAGCCACTGGAGGGTTTTAACAGGCAACAACATAATAATCTGATCTTTACATTCCAAAGACCACTGTGGCCTGATGTAGGGGAGGGTAAGTTAGGAGAACCCCAGGGGCAGGGACAGCAGCTCTTGAAACGTGCCAGCTGAGGGATGTGACCAGGGCCGAGGGGAGAAGAGGACAAAAGGCACATACACTTAGGGAGAAGACCTGTCAGCCTTACCTTTTGCTGCGTTTGATGGGAAGACAGAGAGAAAGCAGAGCCACAGAGAGCTCCCGGGGTTCTCGGACTGAGCTACTGGGTAACTGTGTCATCCTATGCTATGTGGTACCAGTAAGGATTCTAGTTCCCGCCTTGTCACCAACACGCTGTGGGACCCCGCCCTCGGGACCAAAGGATGTCCAAGGCTCTTCATGGCCCTGGTGGTCCTTCTATGGTCCCCACCCTGATCTGAATACACAAATGAAGCAGCTAAGGACTTCCTAACAAGAGGTACCTCTTGTGCCAGCTGAATTCCAGCGGGGGTTCCCTCAGTGTCTGTGGGTCAGCAGCCTGACCACACAGCTACGAGAAGTCTAGGTTGAGATTTCTGCTCCACTTCCCCCATAAGGCACCCGGTGGTGTCCGGACTGGGCAGCTGAGCCTGGAATGGCAGAGAAGGGCTAGGTCGAAGGGGTTGTGGGGCTCCCGGACTCCAGAACCCGGGATCCAGGTCAGGTCCAAGAGGAGACACTCCTCATAAACCCTGAAGCCGGGGAGTCTTCAAGACCAGCAGAGTCCACGCAGCTGACAACGCAGGAGGCTGGAAAGGGAGCACGGAGCCCAACGCCTCTACCCAAAGTCTTGCTTTGGGTACCTAGGCCTCGGCGTGGTGGCTCTGCACACAAGAGAGCGCTTTATTCCCTGTGGACCTGCTATCCTCTCTGCTGGGCACACTCTCCCCTGGGGACACCCTCCCTTGGGGTGTTTGAACATCTATCTCCAGGAGTCACTTAATTCTAACGCCAACCTTTACATCTCAGAGCGACCTTCCTCGACTCCCCATGCTAACGTGACTCCCATCGTATCAGCCTGGTTTGCTGCCTTCGTAAGGCTTCCCACAAACCAAATCATCATGGCGAGGTGGTTGGTTCGGTGTGTGGCTGATGGCCCCGGCTAATGAATGAGGCTCTTGTGACCACGGGCCATCTCTGCCACGCGATTCGCAAATCCCTAGAACTTGGGGACTGCCAATGAGGAGACACTCCATCCGTTCCTGCTGAACGAATTTTCTCGGTAATCAGGACTGAGCTCCTGCTCAATGCAACGCACAAGTCTAGAGCTGGATGAGGGTTTCACGTTCACGAGAGCGCGCGGCTCCCCTTCGGGGATCATAGTCCAGTGGCCCTAATGTTGAATGAAAGAAGGCAAGCACAAAAGATGACGCAGTGGACATGAGCACACTCCAGCAAAACACAAAAGAGGCAGCACTAACCCATGCTGTTAGCCATCAAGACAGTGGTCACCCTAGTGAGGGGGAGTAGCTGCAGGGGGCGCGGCGCCCTGGGGACACTTCTGTGTCTTCACCTGACAGCTGGTGACACGAATGTGTTCAGTGTGAGGAAACTCACTGAGCTGTATCCTTACACCATATACGCAGATGTGCATGCGCTTCCATGTGCAGTGGAAAGAAACTGTGGTCTCGTTGAGGAACCCAAACTCATCAATATGGCAGTTGAGACCTTCTCCAAACTGACTTCAGCTTTTGAGCTGAGGGCCTCCCGGAGGCCACGACCGGCCCCTACTGCACGGAGCTAAGATTACCTGGCCTGTCTCCACCATCTGCCCAGAGCCCAAGGAACACACAGGTCCCCTCTTCTCCAGGGGCCGTGCTCAGAGCCTGTCCCCGAGCAGGTGCCCGGCCACGTCTGCTGAAAAAAATGTGTTGCTAATGCGACCCCTCCTCAAGCATGTAGGAAAAGCAGAACCTGGGAGTCCTGGGCCGCCCCCTCCCTGCCCCAGCTGGGGGTCACGGGGCATCGGGCCTCCTCGGATTGCAGACAGGGGCCTGAACGAAATCACAGCTGGAAAAGCATTCTGTGCACCCACTGTAACTCGGCCAGCCCGTGTGCAGGCGCACTGCTCTTGTTGTTGGTGCAGCTAATGATAATAATAATAATAACTATTATTATTATTATAATAAATTAGAACAGCATACTTTATTCCCCTAACTGTGAGACCTATTTGGAACCCAGGGGGAATAGCATGCAGACGATTTCCCATTTTTTCCAATTTGGCTTTAGAAAACTTCAGCATGAAGAGATAGATTGGTCTGGGCAGCGATGCAGACACCACACACACACGCACGCACACACATACACACGCACGCATGCACACATCCCCCAGAGTGGGGGTGGGGACGAGAGCTGGAAGCCCCCCTCGGCTTTCCATCATCGCGCCTGATTTCCGCGGGCGGCCGGAGCTGCACACTCATTAGCGCGGGCCTCCAAGTCTGGCTCTCAGAGCGGCCTATTGTTCTCGGCTCTCTGTGGAGGGCGGAGGGGAGGCTCGTCATTCCCCGGCTCACAAACTGGCCCTGAGCTGCCACTGTTGGGTGGACAGGAAGCTCTCAGTTGCTAGGGTACTAGGGCAACTCATGGTTGATTGGGGGCCGTTTATTTTAGTGACAGGAGGGGGCAGAGCTCCGTCTGCCCTGGGCGGGGTGCCGGGAAGTCGCTTGTCTCAGAAGACAGATCCCAGGTTCTGCTTCCCTCCCGCAGAAGCCAGCGGTGGCTCTGAGCGTGGGGGAGGACCGGGGGGGGCAGGAGGAGGAAGGGATGAAGGGGAGCCCCAGGATCACCCCCGAGTCGAGCACAGGCCCAGAGGCTCAGAGTCCAGCCGTTGGCTCAGGATGCCAGGCCCCCAGAAACACTCTTGGTCTGATCAGAGCAGGAGTGCAGCCAGGCCCTGGGCCTTTGCGGGGTGTGGGGGGTTGGGGGGTGTATCGGAGGGGGCAGAGAAGGGGGAAGGAAGAGGAGAGGAAGGAAGCAGAGTTGGAGGAGGGAGAGAAGCCAGGAAGGAGGGAGGCAGGGGACAGAGGAGGAAAAGCAGGCAGCAAGGGAGGGAAAGAAGGGCAGGGGGAGGAAAATGCGGGCTTTCAGTCACAGGGACCAAATGACTTGAGACAGCTCCCATACTCCCTCTGACCTTCATTTCTCTTCATTTTCACACTGAGAGGGAAGAGGGGACAGCTAATGTTTACTGACCACTTACTTATTAATGGCCAGACACTTTGCTATAGGTGTTACTCCATTCAGTCCTATAAACTGGACGCCACCGCCATCCCCATTGACGGGGGGAAACTAAGGCACAGAGAGATGAAGTGAGGGCTCAGCTAGGAGGCCTGACAGCTAGGAACTGGCAGGGCTGGGACGGGTACTGGGACACACTGACCCCAGAGCCCCCTTCTGGGCCACCACACCACTCTGTCAGCACGGGTGGGGAGCAGCCTCCCCACCCCCCACCCCCCATTCTCATTCACGGCAGTTCAGCTGCAGGACATAGGACCAGGAAGAAACCTCTAGGGTCCTGTGAGCAGAGGGGTAAGAATACACTCTGGGCCCTTCCACCCACCCCCATGCCTCTGCACCTACTTTGACCTCTGCCCAGAGCATCTTCCGCTGGCACCCAGGCCTCCTGACCCCCCCCGCCCCACGCAGGACTCCGCTCACCTGCGCCCTTCCCGCAGCTTCCCTGACCGCCCGCCTCAGCCTTCTGTGCCTGCCTCGCTCCTCTGGGCCTTCGGACACAGCTCTTACACTGCAGGCCCGTCATTGGCACCTCTGTTCTAGGCACAGGATTGTAATCGCGGGACAACGGATCCTGTCTGGTCCCCTTACCCGGTACCTAGCCTCACTGGATTAATGAACACGTGCCTAAGGTCATAGGAGGACGGTCAGAGCCCCAGACCTTAAATGCCCAGTGCTCCTTCCTGGTTCTCTTGCAATCACAGAAGCAACATCAGATTCTAGAACAGAAAGGGGAAGCAATGGGTCATCATGTTCAATGCCCCAGGCTTGCAGACGGGGAAACTGAGGCCCAGGCAGGGCATGGCCAAGGCCCCTGACTCCCCGCCCGCCCTTCTGTAATCCTGTAGAGCCAGACCCCACTGCTGCCTGCAGGGGACTAAGGAAGTGCGCCTGTGCACCTGCAGCTGTGAGGTTTATAGAGGACATGGCCGAGGAGCTAGCTCCTACGGGCCCTGCTCGGGAAGCCCTTTGTTCGCAGGTAGCTCCGTGCTAGAGTGCGTTGTCCAAGGGTTTGACCTGGCAGGGACCAGTGGCCAATGACGTCTTCCCATAGTGCCCCCCCCCCCCAGCCACCCAGCGGAGCTTGCTCAGGGCAGACCCTCCGGCGGGGACAGTGACGGCGAGCGCACACGGTGCAAATGACGGTTCCAATTCAAGCCAGCGTGTGTTCCTGGCGCCACAGGGGCTCCTCCAACTCACAGGGTAACTCTAGGAGGGAGGCGCTGTTATCTGCTCTAACAGTGAGGACACATGAAGTTCAGAGAGGGTAGGCAAACTGCCTAAAGTTGCACAGCTGGTTGCTGGATAAGCAGGGAAACCAGATCTCTGAACTGCACACCCATACCGTTCCCACTTGACAGAACTCCCCGCACTCTGAGGAAGACACGGGCTGCCTTCATCTGCGCAACACAGATTATACTGCCATCGAATCCCATGAGCTCCCTGGTACCTGGATAAGGTCCTTGCCCATTTCACAGATGAAGAAACTGAGGCACAACAGAGAAGGGGCTAGGTGCTGGAGCCAGCAGTCACAGCTGGGCCCCGACATGCTTTTCAGGGTGCCCCGACCCCTTGCCGACCTCACCTGCCCGAGGCAGAACCAGTAACGGGCACCTCCAGTCCGTGTGGAACCAAGAGAGTGCCCTGCCAAGGCCAATCCCTCCGAATCTGTTCTCCAAGTCCTCGCCTTCCTCCGTGACGGACAAGTTATCTGATGGGTCCTTACCTTTGTCCCCTCCCTCCCCCTTCCCATCGGAAAACAGAGCTCAGGCACGACAGATAACTGGCTTGGGTAACTCTTCCTGAGTGCAAACAATGTGCATACACATCCTCATGTCACCCTCAAAGAACCAAGTGACGGGAGAAGCCATAGCCGCTCTACCAATGAGGGTGTGGAGACCAGACAGGTTAAGTGACGGGCACAAGCACAACGGTAAGCAGAGCCCGGCTTCTCCGAGCCCGTTCACGTCTTCTCCTTTCAATCAACTGTTCTGCAGGATGTTCCCCGGCAGCACCTCCCAGCGTGTGAGCCTTGGAAACATCCACTCCTCCAGTGCTGGGAGAAGAGAAAAGCAGATGCTGGGGACTCACCGTTCAACCTGGGCTGAACAGAGCTAAACGGGTGCCTGCAGGACTTTCCAGAGCCTTTAAAGTGTAAATGTGTTTCACAGCTCTCCGAAAGGAGGAGAATGTAAAAAGAAGGAGGAGGAGGGGAATGTGCAATATTTTCCAAATGTGCAGTTTTTCAGAGGATTTCAAAAGAACAACGTCTGTGAAATACCCTTCAGAAAACACCGTGCTATGAGTCCTCTGAGGAGGGAGAAGCAGGAATAGCCGTGTGGGAAGGTAGCCTTTAAATTAGTACGAGATGGACGGTGCTGGGGCAGGTGAATAAGAGGAGGACATATATTATCGAGTGAGAGTTCAGCGTTGGCAAAAAAAATGTGGCATTAAAAATGCACAGGCTGTGTTCGGGGAGTAAGGATTCCCCGGAACATATCCTCCTACAAGCTGGCATCCCTGGAGCAGCCCTATTTTTTATTTGGTTTGCATGTCTGGCTTCCCAGAAAGATTTTATTTGACCAAAGCGTCTGCTGCAGAAGGGGACATCTGTTGTTTTTCCTGTTCGAAATCCATTCTCCCCGCTTCTGGTAATAGAACCTCGCTTTTCTTTGGGGAGCACATTCTCTTCTGCTCCCGGTCCATGTGCTTCCGGGGCAGCCCCAAGCTCTGGCCCTGCCAGTCACGGCCTCATAGCTCCAGCACCATCCTCCACCCACCTCCGTGATTGGCTTGCAGGTGGGCAGATGACTCGGTGGTCCAATGGGACTCACTCCGGGACTTGCGCTAGAATGACCGTCTGGGTTCTGAAACCAGGAGCACGCGAGCCTGGCGCGGCCGGGGCCTCTCTCTGCCATCTCTCAGGGAGAGCTTGCCTGAAAACGAAACCATCACAAAGGCAAGCAGAGTCTAGAGATGGGGTGAAACCATTCTGTCAGCGTCCCACGGGCCCTGCTCCCAGCCGCGCCTGAAGCAGACAGTCCCTCTGGGACCTGGATATTTTAGTTACTTGAAATAATAAGGTATCTTATTTCTGCAGCCAATTTCAATTAGTTCTGCTCACACGTTACTCATTTATTCATTCAAAATAAGTTGTGTTAGGCACCTATCATGAACATCTAACCTATACAAGTAAGGAAGCCACGTACAGCATTTCAGGTTGTGCGCTGCACAATTCAAAGGGTTCCTTTTTATGGGGCAGTACCCTAGGGTTACACAGTACAGCAGCCTGAGGCCAGGGGATATAAGAAGACATAAATCGGCCCACAACTCAGAAGGGTCCGTGTCTCACTCACACGCATTGTCCCCTCTACTCTCTAGAATGATAAGAACCTTCCTCCTCTCCCTGTGGAAATCCCTCCCATCCTTCAAAGCCAGCACAGCCTCTAAGGCCTCTGAGAAGCACTGTCTGATTGCCTCCATGGCTACAAAGTGGGGACTATGGAGGAAGAGACAGGGAAGGTAAAACGTACCAAAGATGAAGAAACGGCTCAGGAATCTGAAATCCGAGCCCAGCTAAGGCGGCCGATTTTGCTCAGTACTTTCTCACAGTGGGGCTGAGGTGGGAGGAACAGGTTCGGAGCACTCTCGTGGGATGATGTGCAGAGTGCCTCCCAGACACCCCAGAGTGCGCTTGAGTCAGGGAAAGACAGCTGTGCTCTGGCCACACTGCCGCAGCGACAGCGAAGGCCCTCTGTCCCCTGCACGACCAAAGCCCAAGTGCTCCTCGATCCCAGATGTGGTTCTGGTGGCTGCCACCCAAACAGTAGCTAAGTCCACAGAGCATCAGCCTGCATTCTTCCTGCCTGCTTTTCCCGTACTTGGGGGAGGGGGGATGACCTGGGGGAATGGGGTGGCAGAGATGTCCCATCTGGCTTTCTGTTCTCCCCCAGGTTTCAGAGTGGAGGGGCTTCCCAGCCACCTAATCTGCCCTCCCACCAGGACCCCTACCTCCCATCCAGGCTCACACGGCCCTGCTTCCAGGAAAGACGGAAAACGCCACTCCTGCCTCTAGGATCTGTTGCTTGCTTTCCCCTCCATCCGGACACAAAGTGTCCAGTCCGGGCTCAGGCTCCAAAGCCTTCCGGGCTCCTTGATGTCTGTATTTGCGTGGAATCTGATCTTCTACACCCCTCCCCCCAGTCCAGCCCGGCTTTTTCTCCAATCCCCCAATCTAGGTAAATAGCGAATAACCCTCATTAACATTTCATACATGTTGTATTCGGCTCTTTTCCGTTGTATAAAACATGATACAAAAGACAGTCTAAAAAGAAACAAAATGCCCTCCTTGTGTGTTATTTACAGCAGACCTCTTCTAATCTAATCATCTCTCCTTTCCCCCCCAACCCCAACCCAACCGCACCCCCCCACCACCAGTGCCCTGCAACTTTGCAGGCGTTTTATTAAAATGAACACGTTGTTCCTGCAGCCCAGCTCCCTCCCTTGCAGGCCTGGGCATAAATAATTTATCTGAAAGCTGATTTGGTTGGCTACGCTTCCATAATTGAAGACCGTCCCCCACAGTTTATTGGCGAGCATGGGGGCCCAGCCACTCAGCGCCCTGACCCCAGATGGAGCGATTCAAAGGCCCACCGTGGCCCCTTCAAAGCCCTAGGAGGCCTTGCTCATTGATGTTCGCTCCCGCCCCGCCTCCCTTTGCAGCCGGCCAGCCCTTGCAGCCCTCAATCTGTCAGGAGGCTGAACTGCCAAGGCCCTTCCCCTGCGAGCATCCTCAGCGGGCCCCAGAGCTGCAGACCGCCCCTCACGGTCCTCTCACCACCACCGCCCAGAGTGCAGCCCTGCCTTGGCACCAGCCCACCTGAGGCCAGAGGGCTGGAGCCCTCTGTGACCAGCATGATCCGCGGGATGTCTTCCCAGGGCCACCAGGGAGCCCTGGGGCCCAGGACCAGCGTGGAGACCCTATTTTAAACAGAACAGAGGCTGGAGTAAAGCAATATAGACCCTGAACTCGTGGCCTCCAGTTTCAGTGGGCCCAATGCAGCCCAGCAGCACCCCGGGCCCTCCTCCGTTAGCTCCCCTGCAAGGGGCCGGCACCCTTGGCCCCTTGGCCCTTAGGGAAAGGCCTCGCCGATCTTGGGAACCTCCACCCCAGCCTACAGCGTCCTGCACCGTAAAGGGCCCGAGCTGGCAGCCACAGAGCACTCCTCCCCTTACCGCCCCTCGCCCCATCCCATCTTGCCTTTCTCAAGGATGATCTCGGCAATCCTCCCGCACCCTGCCCCCTTCGCCTGTGTCTCCCTCTCTCCCCTCGAGTTCCTAGCAAGGATAAAGATACACAAGCTGTGTCAGTTAAAGGTCAGCCTCGGAGGTTCGTATCCTGGCTGTGCCGCCAGAGAGCCACACCATCTCGGTCCATTACTTGCCATCTCTGTGGCTCGGGCTCGTCATCGGCATACCGAAGAGAGGACACAGTCATAGCTCAGAGCTGGTGGCGGATGAAACGAGCTAATATACATGAGGCTCTTAGAACAGTGTTTGTCCCAGCCACTGCCAGCCCTCCCAGGGCTGCGGGAGCTTCAGAGAGCTGCTCGTCCAAGGTCACACCGTTCTCGGATGGCGTGTACCCAGCGACCGACAGAGGGAAGGGGTGGAGGCCTGACCGGTTGAGTCCATGCAGGTGACTCTGGTGGGACCTCAGTGCTCTGTGGCATCAACCAAGACTCTCAACCTGCGTCAATTCCTCCTCTGCCCTGGCCACCCCCCTCCCTCCCTCTCACGGGTCCCTGTCGTGAGCACACCATTGTAGCCAACCTGCAGGCTAGACCACTTCCTGTGGAACCTAACCTGCACCCCCCACCCTCAACCAGATCAACCCACAAATTCTCCCGGACACAGTGATGGGGCCTTTCTCCCTGGCCCCAGGGTACAGACCAGCCAGACCCTACAACCCACAGAGCCGACTCCTGGCTCCAGCACCTTCTTCCTACCAGATACCGCACAATGCTGCACAGGCTGAAGGCTTCCGAAACGATGATCAGTAAAGACTCTTAAAATCCGCCATCTTGGTGGATTATGTAAAATTACACTATTACACTGTTAGTGTAAGTATTACACTTACACTATTATGTAAAACTCAGGATCCATGATGCGCAAGGCCCAGGGACACTGGGGGCCCAAAGATAAGAAGTCCCCATCACTCTGCCCCAGAAACAATTGGCCCAAACAATGGGCAGCCCGTCTTCCTCCAGCAGAGAGCCTTGTTCCCTCTTGCCTTGACAAGAGGCATCACTTGATCCTTAGACTTCGCAGTGTGGCCAGCCAGGACCTAGAGACCACAGTGAATTTATATTTCTAATGAGTGCCCCTCTTGCTGGTGGAGAGGCTCATGCTGAGATTGCCAGGAAAAGAGTCTGCTAAGAACAATCCAAGTGAGGTACTGCATCCGGAGGGGGGGGGGGGGGGGTCTGTCCAGTCTTCTAGATTTCCTCAGGAGACATCACAAGCCATGTTGAGGAAAGAAATAAAGATGGGAAAACGTAGGCAGGGCCTTCCTTGGATAGAGGGTGACTTTTGCAGCCCAGCAATCTACAGGGTAGGACCTCCACTGAGATCAAAAGGCCACAGGTTGGGGCAACAAGCAGCTGAGCCCAGGGGTGCTAAGTGAGCCAGCTCACAGATAGTCACTGTGCATCTACCCTGCCCAGGGCTGCTCATGACGGAGCTGCTGGGGCAGGTAGAGATCCAGGCACACTGGAAAAAGCAGGCCAGGAGGCCGGGTTCCGAGAACCCTGGCCAGCTTCTGAGCGGAATACACACATATGTAGAGAACACGCCGACAGGGAGAGCTGGGGCAGGCCAGGATGCTGAGTGAAGCAGGCTGCTGTCCTTGAGGACTCAGGCCTCTGCAGACTCTACCCAGAGACATGAGGTCCCTGTCACCCTGACCAAGGGACAACGGATTCGAGCCCTGGGCAGGCCAGATACACCGGGCTTCGGATATGGAACGAGGTGCGACAGAGGCCCCACAAACACATTCATCTTAAGAGCACCCCTGTTTCGGGGCGCCTGGGTGGCTCAGCCGTTAAGCGGCTGCCTTTGGCTCAGGTCATGATCCCAGGGTCCTGAGATCGAGCCCCGCATCAGGCTCTCTGCTCAGCGGGAAGCCTGCTTCTCCCTCTCCCACTCCCTCTGCTTGTTTTCCCTCTCTCACTGTTTACTATGTCTCTCTGTCAAATAAATAAATAAATAAATAGTATATTTTAAAAAAAAAAGAGTACCCCTGTTTCGTCTTTGGCTCTCACCCACCCAACCAGTTTTATTTGCTTGTTTTTTAATGGAGGCATCTAGTAGTCTACACAGGACCAATTGGCTTGATTCATGGACCAGAAACCTTTCAAGCAAAGACGTGACCCCTCCCCCTTTTGGAGCCCTAGCAACTAGAAAGGCAACGCAAGAAAATGCATCTGAACAAGCACAGCTAAACTTGCCTTCACCTGCTCATTCTGGAGTCCTCCTGGGAGGCAGTGTTGGGTTGGTGGGCACTTGTACATTCTGTGCACAGACGCTGAAATATCACTATTTCAAACAGCTTAATGATCATTGTACGTGTGCCCTGAGCAAGGCTGCGTGAATAACTAAAATGTCAAACGTCTTTGTTTTAGCTGCTGTTCTACCAACTCTGCGGGTCTCATAAGCAGGAGCCACGTGCCAATTAGAATCTCTGATGGTCAAGTGTAAATGTCTTTCTTTCATAAAAATGCAAGAGTGAGTTATCACTGAAACTCTCTCTAGAAGAGATAATCTTTTAAAACCTCAGGATCCATGGGTAGAGGGATGAGCTGTTAGAGAGGGTCCTCCCTAAAGATGGCTCCCTTACATTTGAGGAGAACAGATCCAAGGGCATAGTTCCATAGGTCTGATCTGGAATTTCCCACTGGAATCAAAATTCCAGACAGCCCTGAACATCACTCTGCTTGTCAAGGCTGTAGACACACACACACACACACACACACACACACACACACACACACACACAATAAGCCTGAAAGAGGGAGGATCTCAAGAGTGATGGTGTCTGCAGGGGCTTCTGAGATAAGATGAGGAATCCTTCCAGCTTCCAAAGGGAGGAACCCCAACTACATTCTCCCTGCAGCAGGGATTGGAGAGGTCAGTGGTCCAGGCCCCAGGGAGACCGTTGTTCTCCAAAGACCCTTTCCTGATGAGCTATGCCTCAGCTACGAAAAGCCAACCACAAACCCTGTGTTTCCGACACAGTCTCCATTCCAGGAAATTTCATTCTCTTTAATCAAGATCAACACATACACACACACACAGATACAAACATATACATCTATACTCATGCATGTACACATATATATACCTGTATGTGCATGCATGTGTAAAAATATGATTTGAGTTATCAACTGAAATCTTTTTACCAAACAAATAAACCAATAAGCATGAATTCACCCATCAGGAAAATTCCATTGTCGGAATCCACGTCAGATTTTTATTTGGGATAATCTCGTTGTTTCGGAGGGGGCGGAGCATGTCCAGAGATGAGCAGAGGGCTGATACGGGTTCTCGGGGGCATGGTTGGGATGAATCCAGACTGTTTTTCCGCTTTCTCCAAGACTGTGCTTTGTTCCCGGGTGTGTGTGGACCAGGGGTGGGGAGAGGAGGTGCAGGTCCCAAGACATGGGTCCTTCAGGGGACTGAAGCACTCCGGGGACAGGCTCGATCTTATGACTCGCTGCCATGAGCTGTCTGTGGGGGCCGACTGCCTGCCTTGTCACCCCATATCCTCACTCACCAGCTGTGTGCCTGGGCCTCAGTTTCCCCCATCTTTTCCCTTGAGGAGAGTCCTATTTGCCCGGTGGAGTGGTCGGGTGAAATCAGCGTGATAAGCGCGATAAATCACCGAAATGCCAGCCAACTAGCGAGGGGGTGCAGGTGAAGCCGAGGATGAGGAGTCTACCCCAGGAACCCAGCAGGTCAATCCGTGACCTAGAATCAGGATCTAAGCCTTTGATTCCCAGACCGCAGCTCTTTTTAATGCAACAGGGATTTCAAAGTGAAATCCACAGAGAAAGTATCAGGGGCCCCTGAGTGATAGGAGAAACTTTCTGAGTTTGATGTTTTCATCTCAAAAACGGAAAACCGTTAGAGAGGCTGTACTGGATTACACGCGAATGATCAGGAGATCACCAAACAACGCCTCGGGAATTCTGGGTTTGCGTTTACACTTGGGTTTACTATCACGTTTTTGCAAAATGAAGGCCAGAAGACTTCACGGGCTGCTGTGCAAACACAGGTTTAGCGGTTTAGCAATTGTTCAACAGGGACGAGTCGAGGGAGGATTGAGTCATCAAACACTCCAGGGGACACTGGCAGGCCAAGGCAACCTCTGGGCTGAGGCGGACGGGACTGCAGTCGCCACTTTGCACGCAGGTGCTGGAAGGAACGTCGTCTCGGTCGGCAAAGATGTGCGTGACAGCCCCGGGGGGGAAGCGGATGCAACGGGAAAGTGTCTTGCTAACTGCGAGGTATTTTTATATTTTTTTAAGTTATTATATTTCGGGGCTCTAATAAACTGGCCCTTCAAAACCTTAGGTTTGGAGTTACAGATGTGTCCATTTTAACCCTGGAAAATTATAATATGGGTAAAATTCTTATGTTACTAATAATATAGACAATAACTCTAATGATGGCCCGGCATGTTCAAACATCGGAACAATCCAGCTGATAACAAGCAGAACTTAAAATGGGAATATGTCCTTCTATTATTAAACCCAACACGGCTTATTTTACTTTCAGCAAAACATCATCTGTCACATTAAATTAATGCCATTAATTTGAATTTTAATGGTTTTTGCAGTTTTGTTTGCATTTAATGTGTAATTGTGTTTTGGTTTTATAGCGGTGTAAGAGCTAAAAGCATAAGGAATTTATACTTACTTTTATGTTTGTATATATTTAAGTAACAATATGATCAAAATAATTTTAGTCAACACTGGGGGTCTGCAATAATTTTTTCCCTTTAAAATGCCTATATTGGTCAGTTTTAAGAATCACTGACACTGCACCATAGCTCATTGCTCAATGCGCAAGAGTACCTCATTTTCAAAAGTCCTGGGTGATGCTGGATTTGGCCTGATGCATTGTGGGACGGGGATGTGGACCAAAATGCCCCCAAGAGTCCAGGTCTGAGCTTTGCAAAGTGCTAAGCCAGTTAGTGACCGTCTCAGGGGGCTAACGGACTCTAATGGGCTACCGATATCTTTTCAGTCTCTTTCCGCTGTTTCTTTACTGAACAGTTCCAAGCAATTCCACGTTAATTCAGTGACCAGCCACTGAGCGCCCAGAGCTCTGTAACTGGAATCACATATGATAAACTTTGCATTCATGCATTTTGCTGGAGAAGAAGGTCCCCAGCCGCGCGCACACTGTCATCGTTCCCCAGTGAGGGCCGTGGCTGTGTGTCCCTGTGCCTGACTCTTTGGCTGATACTTGCTCATTACCTCCGATCTGTACTTGAAAGTGGGAGAAACGGGGGCTTGGAAGGGCTCAGTCCCTTACCTGACACCCACAGCTGAGTAAGTGTCTGTGCATGGCTTTGAACTTGTGGCCATGGGACTCTGGAGCCCGGACCGTAGCCCCTCCACCCTGCGGCCTCCTCCCCTCCCCGGGGCTGTGGCGAAGGTAGAAGGCAGGAGGTCCTCAGGGAGCTGCTAATCTCCTACAGCCGGGACTGTCCTTCTGTGTACCGGGATGGCAATGGGGGTCCTTTAGCCGAAACCCCAAAGCCAGGGCAGCAGGGGACAAGTATCACCGTATTCCAAATGCGGGGTGCCAGAATCCTTCCCCCAGGTGTGTTCTTTATTTCTCGCTCTTCAGCCCACCTTTCAAGCAAAGGTGAGCTTGTGTCAGTGTATGTGGGGACTTTGACATCACATAAATGCTGGGACCTCCCTGCTCTCTGCACCTCTGCAAACTACTGGCAGGGGCTCCAGAGCCCTCGTAGAGATTAGGGTGGCCTCAGAGAGGGGGCACTAGTGTCTCCTTCCCCAGAGGAAGGCCCCGTGCACTGCAGGCACCCCAAGCCCACACCTAGGCCTAGCTGTTTCTGTTTATCACACATTCCTCCCCGCTCCCAGGGTTAGAGTGGAGGGATCTCCCAGAGAGTGTCTCGCTTGGAGAACTCAGGATGAGAGGCTAACCAGAAGAGGGTATGGTCAAGGGCAGCTGAAGGGCCTACAAGTGAATGTGAACTTCTCCAAGGCCCAAAGGAGGCCAGAGAGAGCAACGGGGTTCTAGGGCAGTGCTGGGGACTCCCCCCCTAGAGAGGACAGAGGACCACTGAGGGAATATCTGTACCCCGCGAAATACCCAGCACTGGGATCCCTGCCTGGACAGAGGCCTTGAAAACAAGAGAGAATTGAGGCAGCACGGTTCATCTGAAAAGATAGGGCCCTCTCTCTTCCACCACCACCCCCCAATTTTGCAGGGGCTCTGGAGAAATCTGAAGTAGGCAGGCAGAGGTATTGGCTTCCTAGGGCCGCTGTGACAAAATCCCACCAACTGGGTGGCTTCTAACAACAGAAGTTGATTGTCTTCTAGTCCTGGACACTACAAGTCTGAGACCAGGATGACATCCGTTGGACAGCTCTAGGGGAGTGTCCTTCCCTGCCTCTTCCAGCTTCTGGTGCTGGCTGGCAGTGCTCGGTCATCCTTGGCAGGTAGCTAGGTCAGTCCAGTCACATGGCCACCTCCTCCTGTGTGTCCTCGGCCTTCTGCATGTCTGTCTCTGTGTTCACATTTCCCCTTTATGTAAGAACACAGTCATACTGGGTCAGGTATGATGACAGGTATGATGACCACCCTGATGACTCCATTTCAACTTCATTAATTCTACAAAGACTATTTTCAGAAAGGAGACATGCCAAGCAAGTAAGTGTTAGGAATTGAACCTTTCTTTTTCTGGAGACACAATTCAAGCCATAAGAGTGAACAACCCATCCCAGGCAACTGCGGGCCTCCACGCAGCGACGCAGTCAGGCCCGCATGGCAGGGAGGGAGACACTTTAAACTGCGTGTAGGGGACACACTGTGCACAGGCTGAGCTGGACCTTTTTGAAATCTGAGAGTGAAATTTATTCTGTGCATGAAAATGGTGGAGAAGCGCTCTTATGTGCCTGCCATGTCCTCAAGGGGAGGGGAAGGAGGTCCAGCCAGGCGTGATTGAAAGCATCGAAGGGAGAGAAATAAAGCCATTTCCTGTTCGTACCCCATCGAGTTCAGCCCATTCGATATATGGTTATATATACAAGAGGCAGCTAGGGACCAAGGCAGCACAATATAACATCAAGTGAATTAAATCAACTGTGGAAGGGGGAAAAAAGAGGCAGAGAGAAAATGCTATGATAGGAAGGAAGGAGTCAGCACCTGCCCCATAAGCCGCAGCCCTGGATGGGCCCCCACAGGATGGGGTGGTTTCTGCCCAGTGAGCAGACAGAAGGGGAGGGCAGGACGCGTGTGAACAGAGCTGACCCTGTGCCGAAGCTGCAGACAGCCTGGATCCCGTCCCAGGAAGGTCTACAGCCCTCTTAAAGAACTTTTATGTCCCCCATCCTGGGCAGCGGATGCAGATTTTATGTGTGTCTGCAGGAGACTAAAACCATCTTCAAACACAAAATTATAATGATCAGATGTCTGTCTCGGGGATGAGAGTGTTTCCTCGAGCTGAAGGAGCGCTGCAGACAGTGCCAGGAGTGGATTATAAATAACCCGCGACCATGTCTCTCCTTCCCACTGCCGAGGCTCCTGGCCCCCCGTTTCTTTCTCCCGCTCGGTCCCATCTCAGATTGGGTTTCATGAACGCTGTTGCCTTCTCAGCCACATGCACTCAGGTTTTTCCGGATCAAAAGATGTGTTTCTGCCTCTTCTTCTCTTCTGGCTCGTGAGCAACGTGGAGGCTGTTTGGCATCTCAGAACATCGGAGAGAACTTCAGGAAGATGCCACACTCGCCGATCGGAAAGGAGGATTTAGAGGGAACTACCCACTGCAAAGAGGCGGCCCAGAGCCTGATGCTTTGCACAGAGCTTCTCGGCTGGGTGTCCACCTTCATTTCGGAACTCAGGGGGCCACAGGAAATCGGGAGCGTGCCTTTAAGTGGAAGCCCCTATGCGAAGCCCACGCATTCGGCCGTGATCAGCCCGGAGCTATAAGACCTTTCCCACCCGAATGTGTCCGACCCCGCTCTTAAGTCGGCTAGGCAGCTTCGGCCACACTGTGTGTGTGCTCACATCCACTACCCTCACGGGCTCCCTCCTCCAGCGTGGGCCCCGACTTTCCTGCAAGACCCTTCTCCCACCCTCGTCCCTACCTCCTCCCCCTGCCGCTACCTCCTCCCCCCGCCGCTGCTCCTCCCTCCGAGACCGGGACTCCCCAGCCTTGCCAGCAGCTGCCTCCCTCAGCCCAAGAGCCCATCTCCCTGCAGACACCTGGTCCTTTATCTGTTCATCCTTCCCAGGGACCCTTTCTATCCGCTATCAGAGCCTTGTTTCCCAAAAGGGGTGCTGCTGAAGACAAGCAACACGCCCCATTCTACGGAGGGAAGGAGCAAACACAGTAGGGAGTCCGAAGATTCTGCAGCCCCCTCAGGACAGCAGCCACGCTCTGAAGGCTCCTGCATCACAGAACGAGCCTCACCCCCCTGAGTCAGGATTTCCCAGGCTCTGTGACCACGAAAACTTTTGTTCCCGTAACGTGACACATGCTGTGTCACGGAGCCCACTCTTGGAAGAACCACGGGAGGGTCTGTGGTGACGCACAGCGCCCCCGGCAGGTTCTCGGGGAGGGCATGGGGGAGAGCCCCTTCCTGAGTCTTACTGGCCTGTCCCCTGACGCCATGCCCGGCACATGGTAACCGGGCAGTCCCCACCCCGCCCCCACCCGGGGTCGTGGAGGTCAGGTGCAAAGGCAGAAAGAAGGCACAGGCTCACCCTCCGCCCCACTCCCCCACCACGTGTTCCCTCCTTTCTCCACCACCAGAAGGGCACTGAACTTCTCCAGAAAGCAGCCAGTTTTTAATAACCTCACACACAGTGGGGTGGACTGGGAAACCGTGGGGACACGCAGGGCAGAGCCGGCTTCCTCCCTTTCAGCGGCGGATCTGGGACCACTTCCTTCCACCCTGTGAGCCTCAGTTTCCTTATCTGTGAGAGAACCATCGTCAGAGCTGCTCCAGGCCAGCATGAAACCTACCCGAGCTGCCCACGAGCAGACACAAGTCCCAAGGCCGGCACGGCAGCGGGGGAGGGCCTACGACAGGCCGCCACTCTGGACCCTGCCTGGGAACAGATTTCCTTCTGCTGACCCACGCGGTACGCATTTGTGGGGAGTCTCGCTGAAATGAGAGACCTGAGGGTCTCACGAGAGCTGCTGTGGGGCTCTCCAGCAGGGGTCCTGGTGACTTTCTGAGGAACCCCGTCTTTTGGAACAGAACAGATGAGGGTGCTGTGGGAGCGTGTCTGAGCCCTCCCTGAGGGGTCCCCGGCATGGCCCTGGGATGGAGGAGCGAACACCCAGTTGTGACATTTGGTCTCCACGAGCCTGACATGACACAGACGGTCCCCTGAGCCTCCGCCTCTGTCCTCATGCACAGAGTTTTCTCTAAATACCTCCTTTCTCGCCCAGGCCCTAGAGCTCCTTCTGCCTTAGGGAGGGGTACAGCTGTGGGAAACTCCGAGAAGCTGGCCATCTCCTTCTGGCATGGAACCCCAAAGAGCCATCCTTATCGGGAAACAAGGAGGACCTCTGATAAAGGTTATGAAGGGCGCACAGTCACTTACAGCCAAGTGCCCCCAGCTCCCGTGGGGCCTCGCTGGGCCCAGGAAGTGGAGGGAACCAGAGGGAGTGACAAGAAGGGACTTGTCAGTAGGTCCCAAGAAGATGAACCCCACAGGAAACTCTCAAATCCGTTCGTGAGATCAGGAAGAGAAAAGCCTGGGCTCTGCGGCTAGGGAGGAGGCAGGGTTCTGGAAAATAGTGTCTGCAGGATATTTCTAGGAGCCTCAGGC
Organism: Nasua narica; assembly: GCA_028533885.1. Lineage (NCBI taxonomy): Eukaryota > Metazoa > Chordata > Mammalia > Carnivora > Procyonidae > Nasua > Nasua narica. The sequence continues at coordinate 31,802,852 of CM052812.1, read as the reverse complement.
AGCTTCACGGTGTTTCCGTGCCCCGGTGGGTAGCAGAAGCAGCAGAGTGGTGCCGTGGGTGCCCAAGGCTGGCAAGGAAGGAGCGGGGGACGCCACCAGCTAAAGAGGGTTTGCCGACTGGCCTACAGCATCTCAGCACCACCCGCGGGGACCATCCCTGACCACCCCTCGCCCCCGTGGCCTGCAGGACATGTCCAAGGAGCCAGGTGTCCCATCTATCCGACACCTGCCCAAGCTCGCGGATCTCACACATCCCGAGGAAGGAGAGCGCCATGAGCGCACAAGGCCCCGCGTGCATCGCCTCGGTGGAATGCGAACCAGAAACAGAAATTGAATTGTCAAAGGAAATTTGAGGAAATTCCATTTCTTGCATGCCTGAGCTTCTGACTGACATTCCCAGACACGGAACCCAGCGAAGTCTCGGGACCATGGTACAGTGACTGTCAAAGACAGTGGATCCAGAAGGGGTCTGCTAGGGCCTAGTGGGGAGCACGGAGCGCTCTCTCCCACATCTTTTCCCTCTGAGGGGCCTGACACCTCACTCCCCCTTCTGACTCCCCGAGGCCCGGGGCCTCATCCCCACTGGGTCACGGGGCCTCGACGTCGTGGATTCGGCAAGGCGCGCTGTGGCTGTGCTGGTGCAGGTGAAGGAGGGCCTTCGTTAGCGGTGCCTACTGTTCTCATCCTAATCCACAAAATACACCTGCTGCCTCTCCCCTCTCCTTGGCATGCCCCTCCCTCTTACCCTCCCACCCCATCCTGCCAAAAAGGGCTAAGGGAGGGCCAAGGGATCCTGAGTGGGTTGCGGGGGGACTCCAGTCAGCCCATTCTGGGGCAGGGCTCGGTCCCTCACTGTTGCCCTTGGAAGCTGCCAGCCTGGAAGGACCGCAGAGAAAAAGGCACTCACACCCAGTTCCCCAGATGGGAAGGCAGCCCAGAGGAGGTGGGACAGAAGCTGAGCCCAGGCTGAGAGCCAGCCCTGGCTGGCCCAGGCCACTGCCTTTCCCCCCTCTGTTCCTGCCACCCCTCAGCCCCAGGCTGGATTCAGGAGAGAGGAGGAGGAAGAGGAGGACTGCTGACTCCTCACATCTAATCACGGTATCACTCACTTCCTTGGATCCAGTCCCAAAGGGGTGGTCCTGGAACGTCGGGAGGCGGCAAAGCCGCCGGATAATCCCCCGGCATGCCCTCCGGAGAACAGCGCCAAGCTAATGGCCTCACCCCTGCCGCTGCCTGACGGCCTGCGGGACCTCGAGGCCACAGGACGCCCCACCAGGTGGGCAGGTGGGGGACACTGCCCCCACCTCACCCAGAGGTCCTGTCCTGGAAATCCAGACCAGGAGGGATGTCACCTGCCTCCACCAACACGGCCTGTGAGCTTGTACTGTGCCAGACATGAAGGGGCTACACAGAAGGAGGGGGGACCCTGCTCGGAAGACCCCCGGGCAGGATGCCCCCCCTTTCTGCAGATGGCTATACTTGGCAACTCCCTGTCTTGTTCCTGCTCTCCGCCTTCCCATCCTGTCCATGCACGGGTCCTAACCATCTGAGTGCCTTGCCGTCCGTCCTGCAGCCAGCTGCAAACTCGGGGCCTCAGTAGCCTGCTGGGCGGCCTCCCTCTCCACTCGTCCTCTCCTGCCTTTGCCCCGTGGCCAGACATCTGACCCGAGTGACACCGCCCCTGCATCATCGCAGTCCCTCTTAGGGACCCCGGCCACCCAGCTTCATGGTGGCAGAAGAGCCCAGGCCGGCCTGCTCCAGGCCCGAGGGGGCCATGTTCTCCCCCTACCCCTCCATTTCACTCCCCACCTGCAGTCGGCGGTGCAGGTTTGGTTTTAGCCGGTCAAACTCCGGGCTCTGACCTCTGCCTCCTTCCTCCCATGGTTTGCTATACCCATAATGATCATGCTCAGGCTACTGCGAACTTGGTGGCACAGGAGAGGTGGAATGCAGAAGAATGTGACAGTGGGGCGGCAAGGAATGGCCTTGCAGGTGCCCAGGCGACCCCTGAGTGCCAGTGCCCGCCTCCGGGGGAAGAGCCAGAGCCACACAATGGAACACGGGGGCAACAATGAGGAGAGAAGTCAACTTTGTTGGACTTTCCATTGAGAGACACAAAGGAGTCCCGAGGTCTCTGGGATGCTGGGCCTATTCTGTCTCTTGATCTCAGTGCCGGCGACACAGGCATATTCACTCTGTGAAATTCCATTCGGCTGGACACTTACTATTCATGCCCCGCTCTGTAAGCATATTACACTTCAATACAAAGTTTACAGAAAAGGCAGCAAACCTGCAGCTCTGGGCCTTCTGACCTGACAGATTCCCTGCTTCGGGCAGGATCTGTTGAGTTCTGAACTTCAGGCCCGCCTGGAAAGTAGAGATGCCCAGCGACCCGTGCTCATGCCCCGGGCCCGCTCCGCGTCCGTCCCTGGCACCGCCGGCCTGCTTGCGCCGTCTGTTCGGGCGCCAACAGAAGTGGGGGCGTCCCCAGACCCAGGCGGCTGGTCTGCCCAGCCCTTTCATCCCGAGCCAGCGGCCCGGCTTCCATCACCCACAAGCCAGCCTGCACACCTCGAAGGCAGGGTGCTTCCTGGGCATGGGGACGAAGGCCTTTGCAACTCAGCTCCTCTCCGGCAATCAAACCCATTGACTACGGGGATCACCCCGGATCCTGTGTCTACTCTTGGACAGAACGGGATCTGGCCAGACCCTTTCCCTCTTATGGGGGGGAGGCAAATTAGGGCCCCAAGACAGAAGGAGGCTGCCCGAGGCCATTGCGTTGCTGTGCTGTGGGCCTGCCCCGGGTCCTCGCCCAGCTCTCTCGATGGCTAGGACTGGGTCTCGCACCCCTGCGGCCCCCACCCTGCCTTTTAGCCATCAGCAGTGGGGTTGTTCGGGGGCTCCCTTCCTCCAAAAGAATCTTAAAGGCTTGAAGCAAAACGACAGCCGTCTTTACTGGGCGGATTTGGGGCGTGCTGGACGTTGTAGCAGGGAATGGGCGTTTCTGGGGCCTCCCGGCGCGGGAGGGTCACAGTGGGCAGAGGCTGGCAGCCTTCGACCCCTCTCTGCTAGTGAGCACAGACACCAGCCCCAAACTGTGACCCCCAAGGTTCAACACCGCAGGTCGCTGTCAACAGAAGGGCTGTCCCTTCCTTGCGCTCCAGCCCCCAGTGGCGGCTACAGAGGCAGCAACTGCCCAGGGGCCATCAGTGCCACCTGGGGGACACACACAGCCTAATCGGGGCAGCAAGGGGAAGAGAAACCCCTGGCTCGCTGCTCTTCAGAGAAAGGGAGGCCTGGGCCCTCTCCCCTTTGCTCCTCTATTCTCACTGCCGCTCATTCGTTCCCACTTACCCCCTCTGCGCCCCAGCCTTCAGGCCACAACCATCCCTCATTTCTCCCTTATTCATTCACTTCTTCCCTTGCTGATTCCCCCTTGTCCCCAACATTTACCCCTCCGCTCCTCTCCCCTATTCTTCCCTCCCTTCCTTCAGTCACCCCCTTGACTGGGGTTCTCCCCGTCCCTCAGGTGCCCCTTTCCCTCACACGGCCCAGCAGGTGTTAGTGTTGTTCAGATACTCCAGCCCTCTCCCCTCTAGACAGGAGGTGACTTTCCCTTGCTAGATCCCCTGTGGCAGAGGATGGGCCTTGGCCCATGGTTGCCGGTAAAGCCGACGGGCATCTCCGCTGCACAAGAGCCTTTCATGGCCCGTGCAAGGCCCCCTCAGACAGCAGTGTTAGTCCTGCCCCGGGGGCCAGCAGCATTCTGATAAAGAGCCTGGGATCAGAGTGAGGAGTGTACGGAGGCCAGCCGCCAGCCCACCGCAGCGGCTCCGGAGGCGTCCCAGTCGTAGCCGGAGAATCCGCCGGGACCGGAGCTGATGGACCTCGCCAGCTTGCCCTCTGAACCTAGTATGGTGTTCGTGCGAGGCCGCACGAGCTCTCCCCGCAAGTGACTCATACCCGCGATCGGGGTACAACTGGGCCACGTGGAGGACTGGGCAATGCTGGGCTAGGCGCTCTCCATCAGCCTGGTCCGGACCGCCTCAGAAGAGCACTGCAGTCGGAGCTCCACCGCTCCCCCCAGGCCTTCCCGCCCTCTGTCTTCTTCGGGTCTCAGACCTGCCCCGAGCTCCAGGGGTCTCCCCGCCTCCCCCGCAGTCTGCCTTTTTCCTCCACAGGCGCTTCCCCCAATAAAGGGGACACTCCAGTGAGTGGGGCCAGTGCTTGCCTCCACCGAAGGCGGTGCAGGACATCAATCCTCCCAGACAAAAGCCACCCAGGTGAAAACTTAAACAATGTCAATCCCGTCCCAGGAGGTGAAGGGGCCTCGCCTCGCGTTGGAGTCGGAGGAACAGATGTTGGTGCAGACAGCCGAGCCAAGATTTGGAAATGAGACACAGCGGGGGTTACTGCCCTTAAATCAGCCCCTCACTCCCCAGCCGCTTACTCCCTCTCAGTAATGCGCTCGTCTGCGCCCCACCACACACATCTGGGGCCTCACGTCCTTCCTCGTTAGCTCGAGAGGTGTGTTTTGGTGGGATAAGTACCTGGGAGTCCAGCCACCTTCCTAAGGCCCCATGGGACCTGGATCCTGGATCAGTGCTTGTCTCTTCTTCCACTGCTCTTTCCTGGGGTTGTGAACTGGGGTCAGACAGGATCAGTCACAGAACGACTCCTGACTCTCCTTGTCCTGTTCTACCCTCCAAGGGGCCTTCAAAGAGTGCCCCTAAAAGACTCATTCATATCCCATTAAGAACCTCAGGAGCTCCCGTCATCTTATGGAGAATGCTGGACTGCTTAGCCTGATGGTCGCGGCCCTCAGCAGCCTGACACACACGCACACACACGCACAACCCCGGGTGGCCTCCTTTCGCACAGAGGGACCGGACCTGGTGGCCTTTCACTCCTTTGACTGTGCTCCTTCTCTCCCCCTCCCCTGACACAGCCCTCCTCGTTCCTAAGGACACCGCTCAAGGGCGGGCTTCGGCGTAACCACCCCAGCCGCCCTGAAGTGAGGGCTGTGCTCTGGCTCCCGCTGGGTGTGGTGGGTGCCGGAACAATCCCCTGCTCGCCGGCCTGGGTCCCTCCTGGGAACCGATGTTGAGAAGGAGCTTTGGGCAGGATGTCAGCCTGGCTCGGCCCTGCGTCACAGTGGGCAGGCGGCCCTACCTCTTCGAGTCTGTTGTTCCATCTATAAGGCAAAAATAACACTAACTGTCTCACGCAGCGCTTGGGAGGCCTGAGAAAGACGAACACTGCCCTATCCTAGTTTGTGTCTGTGTTTAAGTATGCATATCCATTCCCAGTCAGAGGGAACAGTCTAGAAGAATATATGTCATCGTGCTAACAGTGCTTGTCTCTGGGCGACAGAGAGTTATGGGCACCATTTCTGCTTTTGTTTTCCTTAGCTGAGGTTTCTGTATATATTTTTTAAATAATAAGCAGGAACTGCTTTCGTAACGAGAAAAAAATAAAACAAATATATTTCTGGGAGAAAAAAAATGAGTAAGTGACATGCCTGGCTTGCAGGAGCCTCCCTGCCTCCCAGAGGCTCGGGGGCTCGTTTTCTTGTCTTGGTCCTTCCTCAGCACCTCCTCCAGCGGCCGCTAGCTAGGGAGCACCAGTGAACTCATCTAGTCCAACTTCCTCGTTCAGGAGATGGGGAGCCTGAAGTCCAGAGAAGGAAGAGACCCTCCCAAAGCCGCCGGTGAAATGTGTCTCAGAGGAGGGCCTGAACCCAGACCTGGAGCCCTTCAGCCCGTGCTCTTCTCCCGCTGGGAGAGAGCAGGCAGAGAGGGGTGGTTGACAGGGGCCCATCAACCCCTTTCCTCCGGCACCACCTACTCCCCAGGTTGGCCCCCCAGGGCCCATCCTGACCCAGGTGGGTTGGCTCTAGCTCTAGAAGATTGCAACCCATGTCCCTGAATCTGACATTAAGGTCGTAAGACCCACCAAGGTGTTGGAACACATCCAAAGGGACAAAATCGCTGCCGCCGACCAAGGCTTATGCCTTAGGGTTAGAGACCCCAGAAGTAAGGCCGCCACAGCACAAGGCAAAACAACTCATAACCCACCCTGCCGTCTCCTGCCCCTCCCCTTCCTGCTTTTATTCTTCATGTGGGGACTAACCTCAGGAGGACTCATTTAAAATAAAATAAATATTCACGAAGTTCATGTGGATATGCACACTCGAAAACAACGTTTAATTTTCAAGGGCAGCAGAATAGCTCTCCAGTGACACTGAAATGGAGGTGGTAGAAGGCTCATCCTGATACAACAGCAAGGATTTCCAGCATTCAGGAGACTGGGACCTGCTTGGATCCTCTACAGTTTCAATCTCAATGGAGTCATTTTCATATCAAAAGATCACCCCCCCATGTTTACCCCATATAGTTGCAGATGGTGTGATGGGACGTAGAGCATCGGCACAGGTGGGGAGGGTCTCCCTAACATCTGGGGCTTGTTGTGGGGTAGGAATCCTACACGCCTGGATGTTACCTACTCGCGATCAACCCCCAATAACCTCAGAATTCTAATACAGCACATCTTCAATATAGTTCGACCAAGCCCTGGCCTCTAAAGAGAAGGGAACGTGCTAGAACCCACCCTATGGCACCAGTGGCCTTTATATTCCTTTTAGCAGCTTACACCTGCCCAGAGCGCAGCCCTGGAGAGCATCCCAACTCGTGGCCCTACAGAGAGAATTGGGAGCTGGGAAGATTCCCTGTTTGAGAGTGGGTGTCTCTCAAGCAGGGCAAGTTCTATTTAGAGCCCTTCTCTTCTCAAGAAAGAGAGAGAGAGGAAGAAAGAAGGAAGACAGTTGCAAGGGAAAACATGACTCAAGAGAGAAGATGGAAGGGTAAGTTGTGCCCCCTACTTGGTCTGTTTGGCCCTAACCCCCGGCACCTCAGAATGGGGCTGTACTTAAACATACAGTCTTAAAGAGAAAAAATTTAATTAATAAAATTTAAAAAATAAAATTTAAAAAAAATTTAATTAAGAAAATAAAATTAATAAAAAAATTTAATTCCTTAAATTAGGATAAAATACGGTCATTGGGGTGGGCCCTAATCCAGTACAACTGGTGTCTTTATAAGAGGAGCTTAGGACACAGGCATGCACAGAGGGCAGGCAGCGGGAAGACACGGGGAGCAGCGGTATTTGCTATGGCAGCGTGAGCAGATACACGGTCCGATGGCCACTCTCACTTACCCAGGGATGCATCCTCCCTTTGTCCGAACTTGGGTACGTATTTTCCCTTCATGGGCCTCTTCCTCCGTAAATGGATATAATTAATATTAATGTATTATTATAACATACATAGATTTATATATTCTTACTGTCCAAGTGCTTTGGTCATTCGGTAAAGATGAACATATTAATATGACCGAAAGATTGCCTTCGACCTGCAGGTTTATTTTTCTCTTGGATTTTAAAAGGAATTAAAACATTTTGGAGGGTACCTGAGAGGACCGTGGGCTCCAGGCACGGCGCCCACCGTGCTAGTCAGAGCAGTGGGCCCTGCGGAATCTGACCCACCAGGTGGCCTGAGACCCGGCTCCGAGAAGCTGAGCTCTTGCGTGGAAGTGCCTGGCCCAGACTGAGTGGCCGTTTGCCGGCCTCTAAACCTCCGCTAAGTGAAGAAAACGCACCACACCTCCAAGGCCGAGTTCGCAGCCTGCCTCCTGGTTCCTCGCCAGCGACCTGAGTTTGAGAAGCATGCTTTGTGTGCCTCTGACTGCTTCAAAGGGCTTTTCTCCTGGGTCACGGCGGGCAAAGGCAGCAGGGAGAATACACCACTGCCTCGTCAGGCTGTCTCCTGCCTCCCCTGCCCTGATCCCAGCCCCTCCCGCTCTGTGCTGGCTCTCCCACAAGTCTCGAGGGAGGCCCCAGTCCTCTCTTCTGCAAAAGGCACAGCCGGACAGCAGTGGTGGTTTGAGCCTTTTTTTTCCCGCCACAAAGCCTTTTCTTCCAACAAACTCCTACACGGACCCCCGGTGGATAAAAGGAATAGAGAGCTGTCCCAGCTGAATCAGGGGCATATTCCCTAAGGGGAGTCCTCAGAACCCCAAAGGCCCTAGGGGCATCTTTTGAAAACAGCTGGGTTGGATAATCTCTTGGCCCCAGAGCGGGAAGGGAATGGCTTAAGTACCACAGCTAGTGGTCAGGAGGGTCCCTCTTACCCCTGGGCTGGGGAGACCAAGGCTGGGGCACAGTGGGAACGGGGCCAGAGCAAGTTGATCGGGGGGTGCCGCCAAGGGAAGAACTAGAGTGATAGTGGGCCCTCATCCTGGGAAGTACAGAGGGTCTGACCCTCTACACAGCCGCCATGTACTCAGGGTCATGGGCACAGAGATTGTGGACCAGAGGTCATGGGCATAGCAACTATGGGCACAGTTGTCACGGACAGAGAAGTCATGAATACTGGGATCGTGGGCACTTGGACACAGTGGTCACGGGCACTGGGATCACTGACACAGAGGTGATGGACAGAGCATTCATGGAGACGGAGGTCACGAACACAGCAGTCACGGACAGAGCAGTCATGGGCCCGGTGATGATGGTCACTGCAGCGAGGGACACGGGGGCAGGGGGGCGCCGACAGCGGTCATGGACACAGCACTCAGGCACATGGCATTCATGCACAGCCCACAGGGGCATTTCTGCTGAATCCATTAGCAGACCGGCGGCAAGTCCCCACCCCTCCTTGGGAGCTCTCTAGCAAGCTAATCCCCGCATAGCTGAGACATTAAATCATTGCTTCTTCAGCCTGGGGGCTGCCCAGGTACATCTGGCTTCATTTAGTCTCCCCCACTGAGCAGAAACACATGTGGACCCTGGCACGCCTTGGACGTGGGAGTCTATGTGTAGGGGTTTCTGGGGTGGGTGGGGCCGAGCGAGCTATAAGGAAGGATCTAAGGCATCCTTTTCAAAAGTGTGTTTTTTGGCACAGGAGTGTCTTGTGAGATATTAATTAGGTTCTATGGAAAAAAGGTTTCCTTGGTCAAGTAAATTTGGCAAACTCTGCACCGAACAAAAGTAAGCGGAGAATTGTGGGATTTCTCAAAGACTTTGATAGGTGACCTTAAGTGAAGGAGAGAAAGCACAGAGTTTCCCAAGCATCTTTTGCCAGAGTGTTGGGAAGGATGCTTGGGCTGCAGGTGTACAGGAAATCCATTTTAAACAGGTTAAACTCTCCAGGAAGGTCTGAGCTCATGGAATAGGAAGTCTAGAGCTGGGTGCTTCCAGGACACGACGCCAACAATGGCATCAAAGCCAGAGCCTCTCCCTCTCTCTCCCTCTGCTCACCTCAGAGTGTTCTCCTTGGGATAGTTACCTCCACTGGGTCCAACATGGCAGCTGCAGTTCCAGAACTCTCCTGGGGATGCTACAGAAGCCCGCAGCAGAAGGAGAGGCCGTCTTCCCAAACATCTTTTAGGAGCCAAGTACACCTATCCCACAAATCTCCCAAAAGACTCCTTCGCATTTCATTGGCCAGGATGATGACAGGTGCTCCTGACTAAAGCAACTGGATGATGGCTTCAGACCCTTGTTTCCCAAACTGTGGACTGAGGCACCCCAGATGGCCACGAAACAATCCAGGGGTGCCGCGGGATAGTCGACATTTTCCAGAGAAGCACAGCAACGCTACACAGGAACCGCCCCCAGGAACTCCTAGCTCACGTGACCTCCTAGTTTCCTCATTAGATGACGCCACACTCCTCTGACCGTAGCAGATCTTTGAGAAGCTGGGTTTTCCACGGCTGCGGTAATTTAAATAAATAAATAAAATTAAAAAATTAAAAGCACTGAATGAAAACCAATGTAGAAGAGAAAATGACCGCGGTCATGTCCGATCCAAATGCAAAATTTGAGAAGCTGGGCCGTAGCCAACAGGTACATATCTCATCAGGACGCAACTGTAGCTGTTTATAAAGAATAAATTAAAATGATGACTGTTTTCTTTCAGTTCCTAACTATTGTTTGTGCAGTTGGCCAATAAGTTGTGCCAGCATAAATTGTTCCTAAATTGCTTGAGCCTAACCCAGCCATGTTAGGTATTTCTGTCAGCTTAGGGGACGCCCATGAGCAGGGACAGTTTGGGAACTTCTAGCCAAGACTTATCATCGTTTACTCCTTGTGACAGGGGCTGGGGCTCGAACCTGCCTCACCTGAGGCCCATGAACGGTGCCTACCTGAGCACTCTGCCCTTGTTAGGGAAGAAGGAGGGGCATGTATTAGAAGGAGAACCGACAGTGGCTGCCAAACCAGGGCATCATCCCTGCCCCGTGCCGGAAAGCGGCCCGCAGAGCACACTTTCCGAATTGCTGATCAAAGCAAGCAGTTCTTTTCTGAAGGTTCCTTTCCTCCCGCTGTGCGTGACCGCTGCCTGGGACTCGGTGCCACCCTCCCAGCCCCAGAAAGCCCGTGTTGTGTGGGAAGGCTCCGGGGGCGGGTGGTGGCAGCGATTCCCATTCCCTGTCCTTTGGCTCCGCCAGCTCTGCTCTATCCTGCAGACTTCTCTCCAGCCCCCCCAGACACATCCTGCGACCTCATATCCCCCCCCAGATATGCACGGACACCAACCCCCACCTTCCCACCAGGCCTGGACCAGGCGCCGGTGTCTGAGAGAGCTCATGTTCCAGCCCGCGCTGCCCAGACTTCTGCCTGGGCTTATAGAGTGTGGGGCACCCGTGGGGGCTCCCCTTGGCCTTCTGCATCGGATCCAACCTAGACATGCTGGAACATCCACTACTGGTTGGGCCCCGCTCCGCGTTATGCCGGGTCCCGCCCCTTCCCCACCGCATTTCTCTCTATTCCCAGCGTACCCCAGCGGCCGGCCTCCTTCCTGCCCCAGGATCTTGGCACATGCAGTTTCCACAGCCTGGGAGCTGCTGTACATCCCTGCCTCCCTCTCATCCTGCAACAACTTCCACCCGACCCACGCCACGCACCGGCTTCCCCATGGCTCGGCTGCATTTCTAGCTCAAGGTGAATGGATCCCATGTGTTCCTGTTCGGCTTGTCTTTTGGCTGCCTGCTCCACTACAGAGGGGGCCCCATGCGGACGGAGCCCCGATCTAGCTCCCGCCTGGTCCCCTTCCCGGAGCAGTGCCTGCCCCTTAGACAAGAACCCATCAGCACCCGTTCAACGAATGGCCAATCCTCACAACAGGCTGGAGTCCTGCCCCCATTCCACAGATGAGGCAGGGAAAGCCACCCGCGCCACACCACGGCCTACAGAGGGCAGAGCTGGGTGTCTTCCTCCTCTCTCCACATTAATATGGGTGCCTCCTCTCAGCTGTCCAGGTGACACCAGTGCCTCTGGTCACTTTTCTAGGGAGATGCAGCAGACAGGCTGAGAGGGAAGAACACTCTGGCTTTCCACATCGCTGGGCCAAGTGCTCTCGCGGTGCATAGCTCCCTAAGGGGGGCAGGTGCACGGGCAGAGGGCACAGGGGGCAGGAAACCAGCAGGTCAGGCCTGCGCTCAGCCACTTCCCTTTCTGTGCCCTCGGGGAGATACCCCCGCCCCTCCTTGGGCCTCAGTTTCCCCCATCTTGTCAATAATGTGCTGGCTTGACTTAACACATCACGGTCACCCCCTCCCCAATACCAGGACCCCAAGTCTAAAAGAACATAGTGGATTCACAAAAGAAGGAAATGAGAAGAATTCCCCCCCCCCAACCCCCATCCTCAACTATCCCTTCTCTTCCCAGAGCTGTTCCTTCATTCTGCCTGGGATCCAAGAACCAGCTGCACTTTGTTCCTACCCTCTAAACTAGGCCTCTCTAGTTTAGAGGGTAGGAACAAAGTGCAGCTGGTTCTTGGATCCTTACAGATGAGGATCCTTACAGATCCTCCTTTGGGGTCTTGACAGATGAGGACCCCAAAGCCCAGAAGACACCCACCCTTCCGAAGGTCACGCTGTCAGGAGATGGCAGAGGTAGGGTTTGAGCCCGGATGAGGGGCATGCCAAACCTGAGCTCTGACCACCATGGTCAGTGAGGCCCCCCCGTCCCCATGCCAGCCCAGAGATTGATGCCCGAGTCCTGCACACCACGCTGAAATGAGAGAGGACGTGCTGCTCATTTGAGTCACAGTCCTCATGGGAATTCAGCGGGGACAGCCGGCCTCTCCCACAGGTGTCTCTGCCCCCCAGGCCCAGGCCACTAGGCCACATGAATGCAACGTTGGAAATGGGCCCTCTTCAGATGCACCTGCTTTTCTGAATGATCTGGGGTGGGGAGGAGGCAGGCTGAGTTGGGCTTTTCCTCCCCTTCTCAGGCGTGCTGTGCTGGGCTACGGGGCCCTTCAGGGGCTGCTGGAAGCTGCTTTGCACATCCACTTTAGACCCTGGCCAGATGGGCAAAGGCCCAGGGTGCCCGCGGCCCTGGGAGTGCCCAGCGGTCCTGCTGCTATTTCTGAGTTCTCGACAAAGATGCCCCACGATGGACATGGCACTGAGTCATCAGTCACATCTGACGCAAAGCCTTCCCCGGCTTTGAGCCAGCCAGTCACCACAGAGGTTTTCAGGGAAGGAACCAGGGCTGGGAGGCCAGGGAAGGAACCAGGGCTGAGAGGCCAGAGTCTGGGTCTCCAAGGTCAGCCTGACTGCCAAGGGCTGTGTGGATCTTATATAAGTTACTTGAGCTCTCCGAGTGTCCAAGATAATTCCCCGGTTTTACTGGAGAGGAAATAAACCTGCCTCCCTAGTTGAAAGTACAGTAGCTCCACAGTGGTCTGTGCATGGGGCAGTGGGGTCAATAAATGTCCCACACCCTCCCTGTCACTTGCCCAGTGGCAGGGAGCTCACTCCATTTACAGGGCCACCGTCCCAACCTTCTGCCGGACTCTGACATCATCTGAGCATAAAGTAAAGACTCTCCTCCATCTTTTGTCACAACATATGCTCCTTCAAGGCAGAGCCTTTCCCTGCTGCCGCACGATGACCCTGCAGAGGCGTGAAGTCGGGACACGGCTCGACCCCTTCCATCGGCGCCCCCACCAACTTCCCCACCAAACACCTCTGGACCCTACGGTCCTGCTTCGGAGGATGCGGTTTCCGGGACCTACGAGAGCCCAAGCACCATCTTTTGGACTTAACGTCTGGGTCTCTTCCACTCCTCCACCCTCTACGTGTAGGTGAAGCTCTCGGCCCCAAACCCCTGTTCTACACACACAGCCCCTCCCCCCAGGGCCGAAGACGGAGCAGGGGTGCCCCGAGCAGGACTGGGGGAAGTGAGAGATCTCCCCACAGCCCCAACCACCAGCGGGATGGAATCCCTGCCGGCGCTCCCTGTGTCCAGGACCAAGGCCCCCTCTCCACCCGGCCATCTTTCTAGAATAGAAGCCAGATGCTCTGCTGCCTGCCGGCCCGCCTGCCTGCACTTCATCAGAATCTAGCAAAAGGCACATAAATAAATAAAGGAAACTCTGCTTAGCTCTTCCCTCCTAAAGATCACCAATGGGCAGACGCTTAAAGAGACAATGTTTTTCCAGAGGAACAATGGGTGAGCTGCTTCCGGACTGTGGAAGAATGTTCTGTTACGTGGTATTGTGAATCACGTGTCTTGTGTTGTGTGTTTTTTTATGTTTTAACAAACCAAAGCAGGAGGGAGTATCACTGAGATTTCTATCAGACCCAGGAGGCCTTCTGCATTTCAACTTTTGTTTATTTGTTTGTTTTTGTCAGTACGTTAGTGTCTGAAATTTGTAACACACTCGCTGGCAGCTAGAGAGATTCCCCCGTTGGAGGGCCAATGTTTGAAAACATGATCTTTTTAATTTCTTTCAGCTGGGCGTCTATCGCTGGATCTTTGGTTAATATGGATTCCTTACTCACGATCTCTCCCCTCCCCGTCCCTGTGCGGCTAATCAGCCTGGTGGACATATGGAATTGTTTATGCTCAAAGCGGTTAGCAACGCCCCAGGCCAGAGTGGCTTCAGACAAATGCACCTATTGGGCAGAGCCCCTCTGCCCCCCCACCCCAGATCCCATGAGTCTTTCTTGGGCAGAACCCCTATGGTCTCAGGGATAACCTTCAGGGGACACGGTGCAGGGTGAGGAGGGTGTTTTCCCAGAGGGCAAAGGACAGAGTTGCGGTGGCTGGAGGGCCGCTTTGGGCTCCCCATTGTGTGCTGTGTGACACTGGCAATCCTCTTCCCCTCTCTGGCCTCCCCTCCGCAGCAGTCAAGGACAGGGTTGGACTAGAAGCAGGCAAAGCACCGAGAAAGGCAGAGGGGACGAGACCTTTTCGTCTGCGGAACTCTGATGACCCAGGACTGTCCCTATGCCGGGCCTCTCATGCAGTAGCCGCCAGCGGTTTCCTCAGACTCACCTGTCCCCACGGGGGTGAGAGGAAACTGGGGGTTCCCTAAGACCAGATCGGGCTCCTCAACCCCAGACTCATCCCCAAAGACTGCGGAGGTCTCCGTCCTGCCCAATGGGTGGCATTGGGCCAGGGGCTAGTGTGAGACAGGCAGAGACCGTCCTCTGTGGAGATGGGTGGGCTAGGCTCTTCCTGGCCCTCCTTTCTGGAGCTGACGCCTGGGGAGACTCTGACGCCCCACTTGCCCAGGCCATAGAATTGCCAGACAAAACACAGGGTGCCCAATTAGGTTTGATTTTTTTTTTTTTTTTTTTTTGACAGAGACAGAGCGATCACAAGTAGGAAGAGGCAGGCGGTGGGGGGCGGGGGAAGCAGGCTCCCTGCTGAGCAGAGAGCCCGATGCGAGGCTCGATCCCAGGACCCCGAGATCATGACCTGAGCCAAAGGCAGAGGCTTTAACCTACTGAGCCACCCAGACACCCCTAGGCTTTAATTTCGGATAAGAAACAAAAATTTTTAAGCATAAATATGTCCCAAATATGGCAGGGAACAAACTTATCCTAAACAATTCTTTTTTTAAATTAAGGCACAGGCCCCCAGACACGGGCCGAGAGCACCTGGCCCGAGGTGGAGGCTGGGGGGACCAGGAGGACCCCCCGCAGACACACAGCCTGACACTTCTGGGGTGACTTTGCAGGTGCGGACTCTGCAGTCCCTTCTCTTCTGGTGCTGGTGACAGCCAGGCTGGGCAGGGACAAGCCCTGTGTGTCTTGCCCCCAGGCTACGTAGCAACAAGCAGGGTGGGAGGGATGGCACTGCAAATCAGCTCATTTCATTGTTTATCTGACATGCAAATGTAACTGGGAGTCCTGTTTCTGGGTTTTGTCTCTGCCGAATCTGGCAACCCTACCAGCGCACAAGTCTGCAGGCACGGGAGGAGGGGGGAGGCGGGCAGAACCCAGACCTCACCTTCCCCAGCGCCTCCCACCGCTCTGCCTCTCTGCATCCTCTGCCTCCGAAACTCTGCAGAGACCAGGGTCTCCACAGTGATGCCTGGGAGGAACTGTCATCCCCCCAGCAGACTACCCTAGAACTCTGGAACCGTAAGTGGGCTCCAAACAGATCCGATGGTTCTTAATTCATCTTGGTGACCCTGCTAGGGCCTAGAATGGGTTTTAGCATACTATAAACGTTAAGAAAGGTTGAAGGAAGGAAGAAAAGAAGGAAGGGAGGGAGGGAGGGGGAAAGGAAAGAAGGAGGGGATGAGGGAGCGAGGGGGGAGCTGCAATCCCTCTGATTGGCTCCTGGAAATGGACTTGATGGAGCCATGGTGCTCACATGAGTGGAATCTTCCGAGTAGGAGCAGTATCAGGGCTCCCCCATCCTGTGACCCTCCTGCCTCCCAGGCCTCGGGACCTGGGCAGCACGAACCCAGGTGCTCTTCAACACGGGTCTGACGGAGGACAGAGTAGGGAGCTCTGCGGCCGACCAGTCCTGTCCTCGGGCCCCCTGCCCACGACGCCACAGTGCATCCCCATCCTGGCCCGACCACTCCTTCGCAGAGTCAACAGAGCCACTGAAGCAGGGAAGGGTGGGGGAAGGTTGTGAGCGAGCCCCGGGCCATGTCCGAAAGTGCTAGCCAGATGGCCATCTGTGCAGTTTGGCCTCCGCAGGCCTGCTGGGGCAGGAAGTATGAAACCGAAGCCAGACAAGGGCGGGGACCCAGCCAAGTGCCTCTCTGCAGACTCCCCCAAGCACACGCCGCTCCCTGGCCAGCCGACACGTACATGTGTGCACACGTGCATGCACACTCGCCCTTCTCCGTCACCGCGCCGGTCACTGCTGATGGGTCTGGGGGTTGCTGCTACTCCAGCCCAATGCACCCAAGACCACAGTCCGCTCTGCAGAAGTCCAGGGACTGCTCAGAGGACTTCCCAAAGCACCTACTGAGCCTCGGGCCCTGCTCTCTGTGGCCAGAGATGAGTCAGATACGGGAGAAGGGGCCCCAAAGACAGGATGGTGCCATGGGACAGCCGAGGACTCAGGAGTGGGAAGGATCGGTTCTTTCTGGAATCATCAGAGCTCCTCAGAGAAGGCCATAAACCCTTTCTCTTTCAGACCTATGTCACAGCGTCTCTCCAACGAGGACTCCAACCCCTATCCTGCCTACCTCATTAGAAAGGAAAGTTCCTTGGAGACTAGCAAGGGATTGGCAGGACTCACAATGTCTGCTTACATGATTGAAAGCAGGCTTTTCTATTTTGCTTGGGTGTGCTCTGTATCCGCACAACCCAGGGCTAGCTTGTGCAGACAGTGAGGGCCAGAAGAGCTCAGAGGTGCGAGAAATTGCTGCAGTCTCGTGTGTCACACCAGCCTGTCACCTCCCGTGTTCTGCCCACTGGCCCTCCATTCATGTCGCCCGTGGCTCTCCCAGAACGCAGCGTCTGCTTCAGTCCTATGCCTCTTTCCTGGGCTCTGCTGCTATCATGCCGGCCCTGGCCTGGGTGGGCCCGGGGCCCCATGGTGCCCCGTTCCCAGGCCTGCAGAAATCCCCTCTTTGGGGGCACCTCCGCCAGACCTGGCATAACCGCGCTCCTGAGCCCGGAGGGGATTAGAGGCCCCCGCTGAGCCGGAGCTGGGGATTTGGCACAGAAAACCCCTCCCTTTCAGCTGGGCACAAAGAAGAGGGAGCAGAGCCAACAGCCCCAGGCCTTCCTGAAGAAACTGCACCAGAGCCTCCCGTTTCCTGAGCCTCTGCTGATGGAACAAACTTCCCTCAGCCCCTGGTTTGCCCAGATGCTGGAACAGGCTATCCTGCAATGGGGCACCGCGTGGGCGGGATGGGGGCCGGCTTGGGATGGCAGGGACAAGAGGCCTGACGGCCCAGGTTGCTCCTCGCCCCTCACCGCCCACCCAACCTTCTCCGTGTGGCCTCCAACAGATCCCTTCCTTTCCAGAGGCCTCAATTTCCTCGGCTGTGGGATGGAGCAGGAAAATAGGACTAGTCCGGGGAAATTTCAGAGCTGCCTGAGTCTTAGAGAAGCAGATGCTCTGTGGAGAAGGGTGTGGGGCTCTGCCAATTCTCGTTTCTCCTTCCCTTCAACACACTCACACTCTCACACCCCAGCCCTCGCTGCCCTGAGGCGAACTCTGGGCTCTTGGCCTTGACCACTCCAGTAAGCCCTGCCCATGGGCCAAAGGACAGGAGAGAGGGTCCCAACGGCCAAGGCTGGGACAACGGGAGCAAGAAAATAAATAATGAGAATATCAAATCATAACTCATAAGTATCCAGGAGCCATATGGTTATAAATAAATAAATGGGGGCAGATCTTCATTACAACAGAATTCCAATTAATATGTGTAAAATGAATGAGGCAAATTTTAAAAATTTGCTATTACAACATTACAGTAATAATTATTGTAGACGAGATGCTGAAATTAGTAGGTGAAAGTTTAAGGAGAAACAGAAGATCTGAATTGTCTCAAAAGATCTCCCCCAAGATATTTATCAGTTATGAAGTGGGTAAAAAACACAGCAATCTGAGCACAGAAACTCAAGGCAGACCCTACCTTAACCAAGTGAGCGAGGTTAGCATCACCTGTGATCGACATACACGTGTCATGAGCTGAGAAAGACGCATCACAACATGGCATGCTTGCCAGAAATGCACGACCTCAGTCTAATACGAAGGAAAATCAGACAAGCGCAAATTGAGGGGCATCCTGGGAAGTCACTGCTCAGGATCCTTCTGATGTGTCAAGGTCACAAACAGCAAGGGCGCACTGAGGCACCGTTACAGATTGCAAGGGATTAGGGAGACACGGCCACTAAATTCCACACAGGGTTCTGGACCGGATCCTGGGGCAGGAGAAGGGCATTAATGAGAAAACTAGTGACATCTAAATGAAGTCCGTAGTTTAGTAATAATATTACCCAGCATTAATTTATCAGTTTAAATGATTATATGTAAAATATGGAAAATTATATAAGGTGTTAACATTAGGAGATGCCAGGAGAAGTTTATACAGGAACTCTCTGTACTATATTTGCAATCTCTGTCCATATTCTAGTCTCGAAGCCTCCGCACTGATGTCAATCAATAGATTACAGTGTTTCTTTCCATGGGTCCATCCCTTACTGAGGGTGGGCCCTCTGTGCCCGGTGTTTTGCACATACGATTTCATCCAAGCCTCCCAATGACCCTCTGAAAGATGTATTAGTAGCCTAATCGTACAGATAAGGAAACTGAGGTTCAGGGCCACAAACTAGAAAATAGCGGCACTGAGAGTCCATCTGAACACAGTCTATCGGATGCAGAAACTATAACAAGTGGTGCTTGCACTCAAATTCAAAAGGCACTCAGAGCGGAGGTTGCAGGTGTATGATGGCGCTTCGAGCATAATGCCTTCTGGTCCTTTTAAGCATGGTGTTCCGGGACCACCTCCCCTAATCCCAAATACAGGGCTGGTCCTTTGACAGTCAGGCTACTGATTAAGGACAAGCTTCTAGACTGCTTGGATATAAATCCCAGGTTTGCTACTTATTTATTATGTTCTTTCCAAAGTTACTGAATCCCTCTGCGTCTGAAGTCTCCTGTATAAAATCAGGGTAATATTTAGTATCTGTCTAGACCCTGACCTCCTGGCCAAGCACTGAGAACAACTGTACACGTTCCAGAAATGTTAACCATCACTTTTGTCGTCGCTCCCTGCATCTGTCCTCAACCACCTGCACAATGCCAGCTTGCTAAGCCGAACAGTGAGCCAAGGCCAAGGAAAAGCTAAGAGCACACTGTGGAGAGAGGAGCAGGGGAGAGGGGTCATCTGGCTGTCATTATCAGCCTGAAATCCTGAGCTGGGTAACAGCCAAGAATCATCCAGAGGCGCTATGGAATTAGAAAAATGCCAAGGCAGGAAAGGAGCCCTGGGATTACCCAATTGTCTACTAACCTGGGTACGGTCTGCAGGCAGAGGCGTCCAACTACGCCAGGTGTGACCAACCTAAGGCTACTTTTAAAAATAGAAAGAAGAAGGAAACGAGAATTGAAGAGGAGGGGAAGGCAGGGAAAGAAAGAAGGAGGAAAAATTTTCACCTAATGATCTCACCAAGGAATCTTAGAGTTCCTAAAATTTTGAACAGGAATCAATAAATCTCAGAATGCTACCGAACACCAAAATCTAGGCGATGCTTGGCCCCCGCTGGCTCAGTGAAAGCACTAATTTTTTTAAATGCATGGAATGATTGAAACCAAGCTGAGCACCGCTCTTGCTGATGTGAAGCTAGAGGTGGAATTGATAGGAGCCCAGGCAGAATATGCTCTCTGGTTCTCCAGTGCGCTGAAGGCTGTTAAATATCAGAATTCTCATCAGCTCGATCAAAACCAATCAATGACTCTCACCAGGTTTATACGTGGGCACTTTTGTGGTAATAAGGCTGATTAAACTGATTTTTGAACTGCAAAACCCATAGTTTTGCATAGCTAATAGTTGGCCTTCACTACCACATTTGGATGACGTACATCTTGTATCCAAGTACACTGCAGACCTCCCGCCACAATCCCACATACCTGGATGCCAAGACCCATCTTCCCGGGAGGATGTAAGATACATATTCTGTACTCTTGTTTGAAGTGAGCGTTTCAACACTGAGATCCCCCTGTCTCTGCCTCTAGCCATTTTTGTTTCAGTGGTCTCAACTGTAAATTGGGAAGGTTGAATGAGCTCGGTGGTCCTCAGCCCTGGGTGCATAATTAGAACTACCAGAAAAACTTTTTTTAAAATACCAATGTCCCTATTGCTGCTGTAACAAATTACCACAAACTTAGTGGCTTCAACAATATAAATTTATTATTTTCTAGATCTAGAAGTCAGAGTGAGTCTGAGTGTGTTAAAATCAAGGTGTCAGCAGGGCTGCATTACTTCTGCAGAGAGAATTCCTTTCTTAGCCCATTCCAGCTTCTAGAAACTACCTGCTTTCCTTGACTTATGTTTCCCATTTTATATCTTCAAAGCCAACAGCATGGAATCAAATCCTTCCCTGCTGCCATTTCTCTGGTTCTCTCCTTCCTCCCTCTTCTACTCTTCAAGGTCCTTGCAATTACCTTGGGTCCGTCTGGATAATCCAAGATAACCTCCTTATTTTAAAGTCAGCTGATCAGCAACCTTAATTTCATCTGCCATCTTAATTTCCCTTTGCCAAGTCACCTAGCATATCCATTGATTCCAGAGATTAGGACATGGACATCTTTAAAGAGCCATATTCCGCCTTCTATATCATCTAAAACAATTAAACAAAAGCTGGAAAAAATACATAAAACAAATCTTTTTAGATGTTGAGCAATTGAGGCATCATAGTACTTTAGTTCCTGGGAAAAGAAAAATAAAGGAAGTGACCCCTAGAAGTCCAAAGATTTCTGCCCAGAGGCATTTATTGGACTTGGCAAAGATTCATTTAGATCCAAGTAGAGCGTGTAAGAGAGTGATTAGACTTTGGGAAACCTAAGACTTCTGGATTACGTGGGACAGAGAACTGAAGAGGAAGAACCTATGCAGAGAAAGAGCCAGAAATCTGCACAGGGATCCCCTGAGTCTGGCTGCAGCCAGTGTATAGGGAGATACTCCATGAGCCTAGAAAAGTAACAATTATCAAACAAAAAACAACTAGCGGGAAACTGCCAGCTACGCAAATACTGAAGCTCAACAGGGTTGAGAGACACTTGAGTTCTAATCAAAAAGAATGGAGAGACCATACTGAATGTTCAGGGCATTCAGGAGAAACCCCATAAAGGGCACCAGTAGTTGAACTAAGCAAGCCCTAGAATAAAGACTACTCTAGACTCTACCGTGCTTACAAACAAGTCTCATAAGTACAGAACGACCTGAAAGTAAACTAACTGGCTGCCAGAACATGAATCAGTGTACTCAGTGGGAGAAAACAAAATCCAGACACTCAACAATCTTATTTTCACAATGTCCACCATCTAATAAAAAAATAACCAAATATGAAAAAAACAAAAACAAGAAAAAAGAAAAATATAACCCAGTCAATAAAATGAGTCTACAGAATCAAACCTAGAAAGGTAATGGAATTAACATAAAAAGACTTTAAAGCAGCTATTACAAATATTTTTAAGAATTTAAGGAAAACATAAGCATAATGAAAAGAGAAAAGGAAAACTTAAAAAAAAAAAAGCAACCTGGAACATCTAGAGCCAAAAACCACAATATGTAAAATGAAAAATTCACTCAGCAGGCTTAAAATCAGATTAGACATTACAGAAAGAAAAGATAAGTAAAATTAAAGAAAAGGTGAGAGAGACTATCCAAAAAAAGCAAAAAAAGAGGAAAAAATGAATAAATTAAACAGAGCCTCAGTGACATGTAGGACCATATTAAGAGGTCTACCATATGTGTAGTTTGGAGTTCCCAAAGAAAAAGAAAAGAGCATAAATTTTTTTTTAAGAAGTCATAGCTGAAAATATTCTGAATTTTATTAAAAATATAAATTGATACCCAAAAAAACTGAAGCCCAAGGCAGAATAAATACAAAGAAAATCACAACACTTCATAATCAAGTTTATGAAAACCAATGATAAAGAGAAACTCCTAAAATTAGCCAAAGAAAAAATACCACATAAGGAACTACGTTAAGTATGTAATACTACCTAAGGAACTGTATAACTAAAAAATTACACAGCTTACTCAACTGAAACTATGCAAGCCAGAAGACGATGGAACAATATCTCTACTATCCAGAGAGGAGGAAAAAATGACCATCAATCTAGAATTCTACATCAAGTGAAAATATTGTTTAAGAATAAAGGCAAAATAAAGAATTTTCAGACAAATAAAAGCCAAGAGAATACATTATTGCTAGCAGACTTGCATTACAAGTATCATTAAATAAAGCTCTTCTGCTGAAGGAATATATCGGATAGAAATCAGTTCTTTTTTTTTTTTTAGAAATCGGTTCTTTACAAATGCATGAAGAGTATGGAAATGCTAAATATGTGGGTAGATTAAAAAAAACTTAGGTGTTTTCTTGCTTCTCATTTTCTTTAAACGGTAGCTAACTACTTCATATAAAAATAACAATGTATTGTGAGGGGGTTATAATACACATATAAGTAAAATATGTGACAACAATAGCACAAAGGAGAGGGGGAAAGGAATTCCACTGTTGTAAAATTCTTACATCACACATAAAGCAGTGTAATATTGATGGAAAGTAGACTGTGATGAGTTAAACATAAATATTACAAACTCTAGAGCAATCACTATAAACATAAAACAAACAAGTATAGTTAATAAGTTTATAGAGAAGATAAAATGGAGTCCTAAAAAAAATACTGGGAAATAATTAAGGGGGAAAAGTGGAATAAGGAATGATTGGGGAAAGTAGAAAATAACTAGCAAAATCATATATTTAAACCCAATTTACCAATGATCATATTAAATGTAAATTGTCTAAACATTCCAATTCAAAGGCTAAAGACTACGAATACCTGGGTGGCTCAGTTGGTTAAGTGTCTGCCTTCTGCTCAGGTCATGATCCCAGGTCCTAGGATCAAGTCCTGCATTAGGCTTCTTGCTCAGTGGAGAGCCTGCTTTTCCCTCTGCCAGCCACTCCCCCTGCTTGTGTACACACATATTCTCTCTCTCTCTCTCTTTCTCTCTCTCTCTCTCTCTGATGAATAAATAAATAAAATCTTAAAAAAAAAAAAAAAAAGGCCAAAGACCAAATAAAAAGCAAGGCCAGACTAGGTAAAAAAAATAAGACCAGACTACATGCTATCAATAAGATACCCACTGTAAATATAACACAGAGAGGCTAGAAATAAAGGAAGGAAGAAAATATGCCACACAAACACTAATTATGAGAACATTCCATTGTTACATTGATATCAAGTAAAGCAGACCCCATAAAAAGAATATATGCAGGGCGCCTGGGTGGCTCAGTTGGTTGAGCAACTGCCTTTGGCTCAGGTCATGATCCCGGAGTCCCAGGATCGAGTCCCATATCGGACTCCCGGCTCTGCGGGAAGTCTGCTTCTCTCCCTGACTTTCTCCCCTCTCATTCTCAATCTCTCGTTCTCTAATAAATAAATAAAAAAATCTTTAAAAAAAAAAAAGAATATATGCAGAGATAAAAAAGACATATTACATAATAATAAAAGGGGTATGAGAATGATAAATAGTGTGAACAATTTTATGTCATAAATTCAACAACTTGGAGAACATGTACAAATTACTTGAAAGTCACAAATTACCAAATTCACTCAAGAAGAGACAGAAAGCATGCATAACCCTATAGGTATTAAATACGTTGAATTTGTAGTTATAAATCCTACCAAAAAAGCACTAAACTCCAATAGTTTTACTGGTAAAATCTACTTCTGAAAATTAGGTAGAAAAGAAATACCACACCTATCAAAGTCTTTCAGAAGATACAGAAAGAGAAATTCCTTCCCATCTGTTTTTCTGAAGCCAGTTTATCCTGATAGCAAAAGCAGACAAAGATATTATTAAAATGGAAAGCTACAGACCAGTACCCTTCATGGGGCACAAATTGTTTTAAAATACGGGCAAATCAATACTATACAAAAAGACAATAAACCATGACCCAGTGTCATTTATCCTAGGAATAAGAGATTGGTTCAACAGTCAAATATCAATGAAATCATATGATTATCTTAATAGAATCCAAAACAAACAAACAAACAAACAAAACAACAATTTGACACAATTCCACATCATTTATGGTAAAAACTTGCAATGCAGTAGGAACAGATATATTGGCTCCCTTCCACTTTTCATGAGACCCAAGGCCTTGCTTTCCTCCCTGGACTGGCCCCTCTCTCCAGGATTTCAACCACACTGTGGCCCAGCAGTCCAAAGTCAGCCCTGAAGAAAGAGAACAGCCTTGAAAGCTTATTGGGACCATCTTCTAAGTCAGTGGCTGGGTCTGGGAGCAGTTCAGAAGTGGCCCAACAACCCCAGTCCAAGAGTCTAGAGGGGACAGCTGACTCAGAGATCCAAAAGTCCTTAACGCAGATATTCTGGAATTTCCACCACACATTAGAAACTGCTCATAGACTCATATAGCCTCAGGGTGTGGCAGATCTCAGAAATCTGAAACACCCTGTCCTTCGTTTATACACAGAGAAACTGAGGCCCAGCCACTTCTCCAAAGTCACATACCAATTTGGAGAAAAGGCCAGAGCGCCAGCCAGAGACCTGGACCACTGTGCTGAGGTTCCAGGATAGGGAGAAAGGGAGAAAAGGAGAAAAGCAGCCACTGCTCAACCACCAAACACAAACAGATCCCAGCATCACTCAGGGTTTGGTGTTTTGTTTGTTTGTTTTAATGACAAATATTCTCAAACTTACCCAAAGGTAGAAATAGCATAATTAACACCCATGAATGTATATGTCACCTAGATTTCACACCATTCACTTCATTGTATTTTTGCTGAAATATTTGGAAGCAAATTACAAATATCGTGACGTTTCACACCTAAATTCTTCAGAATGAATGTCTTTAGAAATAAGAGCATATTCCTATGTTAATTACAATGTCATTAAGGTACCTAACAAAATAATAGTAATTCCTTAAAATCTGAGCCAATCTGCAGTTTTGCAAACACTGCCGGTGTCCCTCCTGTCTCTCCTGCCCCTCCCTGAAGTCAACTGCAGCTCCAGTGGGCAATACATTCCACACCGATGCTTCTGGCTCAGGCAACTACATTTCTATCCAAGAGCAAGTTAGTGCTGCAAGACCTTGTTTTCCCCTCCATGGGGTGTGTCCGAAGGGCCAGGCAGTTAAACCCAGCAGCAGCCCTCAACCAAGGAGAGGCAGGACCTGGTCAGTAGATACTCAAGCTTCCTCGCCCCTTTGAGGGACATGTCTGAGTGTGCTCTGTGCAGTCACAAAGGGAGCCCCCAAGCCACTGAACCCCCATGGCCCACAGCAGGAATCCACTCACTAGCTTAGTTTGCACTGGCTTTCCTCCCTTCTCTGTTTCATTCTGCAGCCCTTACTGTGCTCCTCAGTATGATATCCCAGGTAAATTATCTTGCACGCTGCTTCTTGTCTCAATGTCCACATTTGAGGACACCAGACTCAGACGATATTTAAATTTTTTCCAATTATCTCAATCACTATGTCAAAAGCAAAAGCCTCCAAAGCGAAAGCCTCAAACATCATGTGTTTTGGGGATCAGGGTCGATGAGAAGGCATCTCCAGTTCTGCCACTGGGCCTGGGTCCAGCGTGAGTGGACACCTCTTAGTTTTGCCCGCTCAGCTTCTTAGCCCCCTTCCTACAGAAGCCAGCCAATCCTGACTCTCTACTCATGGCTCTGGAGTGGACAAGTGAGCCAGGCCTGGGCAGTCAGTGTCCCCCACTCCCTTGGACATAGGCATTTGTTCAGGGATGGGTGCATGACCCCAGTGACCCGAGGAGAGTCAGCACCAGGATTTGGCTAAAACCACTGGGGAAAAGAGGTTGGCTTCCTCTTCTTACTGATCAGGCAGGATATGAGCCTAGAACTGCTGGGGGCCATTTCTGCCACCATGTGGGGGCAGCCAGCCTGAGAATGAAGTCAACACACAATTTATTCTCACAAGGTTGATCCCTTACAAGCTGAGAAATCGTGCTAATAATTCCATTTGGTACCCAGGTCCAGTCGTGTGGCTGCTGGCACGTGAGCTGGTAACTTCCCTTTTGGTGTAAGCTAGGCGAAGCTGGGTTTCTCTCACTCCCAGACAAAAAGTAAGTGCTAACTAGTACCAAGTCAAAGAGTTCTGCCTTTGCTGGGAAACGCTGATTCCCCAACTCATTGACTCTGGCTTTGTGGTGCTGTAGATGTTCACCAAGGTGATACAGAAGAGGGCCTTGACCAGATGCAGGACTCACAAGAAAGCCAGGTCAAAGTCACTCCATCTCTTGCTCCCTTCCAGCCTGCTGTCTGCACTGCCCACAAGAATGCCCTGTGCCTACCACTGTGCTTTATAGGAAAGCAGTACCTTGACCATGGGAGTATTATATTTATTATTTCAATAATTTTTTAACTCCATGTAGGTCCATAATACGTAGTACTTAATACTAAGCTCAGGCACAAATCTGAGTCAAATGCAAAGGAGCTAAATGAGAAGTGAAATGGGCAAGCCATTTTCCTGATGAGTGAGCTTAGCCTACCACCTAGCATCCTCCTCCTTTGAAGGTGAAATTGAATATGCTATGACAGGCCAGCCTCTTGGGGATTCACAGAAACTTTACAACCGCCCCCTTTGGGGTGCCGTGGGTTTCGTTGGGTAGGAATAGTAGCTACTTCCGGTTGAGCACCTACTTCTGTACGGGGCCTTCTACCAGGTGACCCACACGAATACCACATGTATCTCCTCAAGTCAATCCAGATGGAGAGACCACTGCTCTCATCTGAAAATTGTGGAAACCAGGCCCAGGGACTTAAGTGGCTTCCCCAGTTCACAAGGTGTTGATATTCAAGTCTAGGTCTAGGAAACATGGTTTCCCCTGTAACACCTCTATCTTTCCCTTCCAGCTCTTGTAGGGGTTCCGTAAATATTGTGAACAGAACTGTCTGCACACTGACCGTCTGGCCAGTGAATTGGAAGGTAAGAACACAAGGATACCGGCCATGTGCCCAAAGAGAGCATATTTAAGAAACTAGGGCCTCCCAAACTGGCTGGGGCTCTTTTGAGTAAGTCTGGCATGAGCACTGAGCATCTCTAGGGTTTTAAGGAGGATGCTAGGTGATGTCTGTGACTAAGCACCCCTGACAGCTGTGCCATGGGGACCTATAGTAGATGGACAACGGCCTTGACACTTGTCTGACTCAGGGGAAGTGGAGGGAGCGATAGTGCCCAGTTACCGAACAAGGCAAGTATGAGTGGAAGCACATGAAGGTGGGCCAGAAGAGATGAAGGAATTTTAGTCCTGCCCAGAGCAGCAGAGTACTGTTAGAAAACAAAATTCAACTGAGCAACTTCAAAGATCATAGTGGCTTTATTCAGTGATTCAGGAATCTGACAGTATCCCATCCAGCAAATAGAAGGGAGCTCCAGAGAGCTGCACAAAAAAAAGGCGGGGGGGGGGACTTTTACAGGCAGAAGTGAGCAGGGAGAAGGAAAGAAGGATTACTTACATCTTTCTTTTGGGGACAGAAGGAGTCTATCAGGTGGATTACCTCAGTACCACTCACCGAGAAATTACAGATTAACTGGTTTAAGATTACATTCCTGGGAGAGATGGAAACTGCAGTTAGGTTAGGTATTAAGTCTTGGTGAAGTAGGGCTTAGCACAAGTGACTCCATTTTTTGGCCTGCTATTTCTTCTCTTCACAGTGTTTCTTTTTCCTCAAACCAAGCAATAATTTCAAAGTGTTTCTTTAAAGTGCCAAGATCATGGCCAGGACTGTGGGTATGTGCCACTGAGCACATCACACTATTTGGGGGAAATAAAACATTTTCATCTTTTTCTCCTCTATCACTTCCCTGCAACATCTCTGCTGCAAAGTTGATGGCTAGAGTTGCTACGGCATCAAGTCAAAGTGCAAAGCAGAGAGAGCCCAGGGATGCCTCGAATGTCTACTGCCCTGGTCCGGCCAGGGAGCCACGTGCACCCGAGGGACTCTCCCAGAAACAGGGGGAGCCCCCTGTTGGACGGGTTAGAGCAGCCTTCACCTGCAGCCATCACCTGGACATGGGAGAAAGCCTTCCTGCCCCCGGGGCTGGAAATCATGGCACTGGGAAAAGTGGTAAGCCTCTGTTTCTACATCTAAAAATGGGGATAATCATTGTACTTTCTATTAGTCTTCTTGTGATGCATCAATGGAAGTAAATAATGCACATAAAGTGCCCGGATTTAGCTAAAAATGTTCAGAAATATGCTATCAGTTGTTAGTATTCCCAGCTCATCCAAATGCAGATTCTACCTGCAAAGAGCCATCTTTTTTTTTTTTTAACCTGACTCAGAGCACATAATTACATAGTGTCAGGGCTGTAAGAGCCTTCTAAAGATCCCCTCTCCAGTCAAATCCCTTTATTCCACAGATGGAAAAAAAAAAAAAAAGAAATGAGACCCAGAGAGGTTCAAACACTTAAGAAGGTCACACAGGAGTTAGTCTAGAACCAAGACAAGCCTCTGAGCACCTAGGTCGCCCTTCCGCATCGCATCACTGGCACACTTGGCACTCTCCCAGACTGCAGACAGGGTGAGTCCAACAAGAATTTTGGTGTATTTAAAAAAAAAAAAAAAAAAGATTGATTTTGATGTTTTGAGGCTTCATGAAACCAGCAATTTTAATCAATTTTTCAAAATTGCTAATTTCAACCATCCAAGGAACTTACACACAAACAGAAGGGCTGATTGAAATTTAAATGGTGGCTGGCTTGTTAGCTGCAGGCACCAGGCTGGGTGTTTTCATATGCAAGCCTGCAACTGTGTCCCGGCCTGGCAGCAAGGGGAAGCAATCTTCGCGAGACACTCGAAGGCATTAAGAATTCAGGCAGCCAAAATGAGAAGCAACAACACGAAATGATAAAACAAAGACAGATCATTATTAGCGCCAACATAATGTGTTCCCGTGTCCTCCGATCTCATTTAGAGCCAGGCCCGTTTGTCTATTGAAACTGTAATTAGGCTGATAGGAACCAGAGGATTAAAGTAACTTTCTCCCCCGAATTGCAGGGATTTCAAATGAGTGAGATGGGGGGAGGGGGGAGGAGAGATAAACCTGAGAAAGATTTTAATATTCCGGGCTGCAGCTCCGGGACAGCACAGGCTGACAAACAATGGCTGGGTCCTGCCCGAGGCGGCCTGGGGAGGGCTGTTAACAGGGTTGCCTGCCCCACCTCGGGAAAGGCCAGTCCCCTCCCCCCCACCCCCAGCCAAACCTGTGCCTTTGTCCTTGACGCCTCCCACTCCGTGACCGCTTCTCCAGTCGGACTCGGAAACTCCTTGCCGGTGGGTCCCCTCTCACTGCCTGCAGCCTCTGCTGCTTCAGGCCCCATCCCCCACACACCTGCTCCCTTATTGCAACCCCCCCCCTCGCCTGCCTGGCCTGGAAGCCTCCGGAGCTCGGGGGGCTCCCCCGGAACCCCGCCTCTGTCTCTAGTGCCTTTAGTTCCATGCCAGGTTCCCACCTCCAGGGGGCTCCTCCTGGCCACTGGGGTGACCCTTTCTCATCCCTTCTCTCCTTAAACCCATTCTGAAACCCACTTTGCAACCCACAGAATAAAGCCAAATCCTGGCCAAAGGCATAAAAGCCCTTCCCATTGGTTCACACATTGCTCCTCTGGCCCCTCCTATCCCAGGCTTTGACCACGCAGGGTTGGGGCTGGGGGGGCGGGGGGGGGAGGGGGGCAAATGGCCACCCTAATAAGCTCTACGCTTCACCCCTCTGGCTGGTGCACACACTGCTCCAGCCTACTGCTCCTTTATTTGGCAAATTCCACTTGTCCTTTGATCTTGCCTTCTTTGAGAGGTCTTCGCCCGAGTCCGGTGGGAGTCCGCCTCCCCCAGCCCACCCCTCCGCTGTGTGCCCATAGGACCCTCTCCAGACCTGTGTGGCAAGCCTTCCTGCAAGCTGTGGCCCTCACTGTCAGTGACCATGGAGGGTCCTCCACTGGACTTTCCGCTCTGCAAGGGGAGGGACCAGACCGTGCTCATCCTCACGTTGGTGGAACCCGTACTCAGCCAGAAACATGGAATTAATGCATTCGAACACCGATCAGCCCAGACCTCTCATCTGGGACCCCAGCAGCAGTCGGCCTGGCGACTCTCACTGTCCTTCCCTATATCTACTTCTCCGTGCATTCTCGCCAGCCTGGAGGAGGTTCTCTGTCTGAAGGTGTGTGTGCATGTGTGTGTTAGGGAGATTGCACCGGTGTGAGTGCATGTGTGTGGTGCGCACGCATGTGTGTACACTGGGGGGGTATGCATCTGAATTTCCCACATTTACATAAAATGTAATATTGTCTCATCTGGCCCCTCATGTTCCAACTCCCCAGATGCCTCATGAGTTGGTACAAAAGTGGCAAAACAGCAAACCTCTGGCCGTGGTGCACCAAGTGTTCCCTGAGGAACTGGAAGGTACCAGTCGTGGTGCTAAGTGCTCAGTCTTCCCTTCCTGGCCTCAGCTTCCCCACCTGAGAAACACGGGAGAACCTCCAATGGCTAAGGGCCTATGCGGCTCTGACACTGGAATGACAAATTCATGCCCCTTCAAGGTGTGACCACCACATTCCCCCACATGGGCCGGCAGGGGACACAGGGGCCCCATGGAGAATAAGCCCAGAACAGAGAACTCAGCCCTGAGAAGGGCCCACTGGGGCCTCCTCTGAATGGCCCCCACATGCCTGCGCTGGGCATTCAGGGACCAAGCAAGGGGGCGGAGGGTGCTCGGTCCCCACCTGCATGATTCAGAAACCCATACTCAGGGAAGCAAAGGCTCGGACCAGTGCAGCCTGGGAAGATCCAGGCCGGCCCCCTGGCCACAGGCCCCTCCTACCCGTCCTCTTTCTTTCCCTTTGCTGCAAAAAAAAACAGCTCAACGTGGAGAGCTATGGGGGATGGCAGAGAGCAGCTAAGAACTCCTGGCTCACCTTCCTCATCCTCTGCAATAGGTTTTTTACCCTCTGTAAAAGCGAATTTCTTTGCTCAGAGAGAAAGCACGTACAAATGACGGGAGCCTTCTATCTGGGCCTGGTGTGTATGAGGGTTAGCAGGTCCACCTGAGGGGGGAATGTGGGCGGGGGGAAGACAAGTGGATGTGGGTTGTGTGCATGAAGGGAAGCGAAATTGTGTGCACACGTGTGCGCGTGGGAGTTCCCGAGCAGATGTGCGTGGGTGTGTCTGTGTCAGTAGCATCCGGACTGTGTGCTCACGCAGGGGAGTGTGGCTATTGGGTGCAGGTGTGCGGGGCTTTCGGGGTGCTCCCGTGTGGGTGGATGTGCGTGTGGCATGTGTGAGTGGGGTGGAGGGGCCTGCCTGAGAATAGGAGGCCATAGCACGCACAGCCTTCCTAAGACGAAAACCACATCGTCTGATCCCAACGCCAAGTGTCGAAGGTTTTCCCCAAGACCGCTGCCAAAGAAAATCATCTTTGTTTAGGCTAAGTTACGCTTCTCACATGACCTCAAAGACAGACAGGCAGCATCAGATAAAAGTCACGGGCGGGCTCCCACTTTCTGGCTGGGTTCATCGGATTCAGGGCACCGAAGAAATCACGACGTTTTTATTAGAGGCAGATTTGCGACTCACAGGCAGCTCCTTCATCCATAAACGAGATGGCTGGTGCCTGCTTCCAGGGGGGGGGGGGTGGCTGTGGCAAGAATGACGCGGGATGGTTGAAGCGCGAGCACACAGTAGGTGCTCAGCTCGTGTCAGCTGCGCGCCATTCCATCCGACCGCTGAGGGGGCCATGCTTTGGCTGCCGGACATTATTGCCCCCTCCCCTGGTGCCAGGCCAAATGGGCTCCTTGTACACACCCCGTTGGCTGCAAGTGCCCCAAAGCACAACAGGAGCGTTTCCCACGCGGTGGCTTCCGTGAAATACCTCTGTGACCCCTTCTCGGCAGGAGCAGAGCTCCAAGGTTCACACGCAGTAAGAACATGTACCTCGCCTACCTCAGCACAGAAGCAAGAGGGAACGTCACCTCGTTGGGGCCTTTCCTAGACCCACAGCCTGGAAGTCCGGCTTCGCAGATGCCCCCCACCCAGCCTCACCCGGGGTGCCCTTGGGGGATCCTAGCCCAGGACAAATCCTAGCCCAGTGGTCACCTCACCTGCTCTGCTCACAGGTCAGGGCCCCTCTACTGCTTCCCCGCCCGGTGCCCACTCAGCCTCAGCTTATGCCATCCTCCGACAGACTGTGGGCCGCCCCCCGGGGAAGTCAGTCACCCTTCCAATACTTTCTCTGGGCCAATCTCTGAATAGGACACTGGGGAGATGATTGTGAAAGACACACAGCCATGGCCCCGAAGGGCTTACAGTGGAATGGGAAGGGCTAACCGATCTCTTGGTGAGGGCAAGGGTTGCCTGCATGCTTTCCCTTCAGGGCTCCAGCCCCACTTCGTCCTCCAACCCAAGGAATAGCAATTATTAGACATACGGCAAGCCACGGTCTACAGCTTCCCGGCCTCATAAGGGCCTTTCCTTGCTGCGTCATAATTATGCCTTCTTTACATCAAATATCCAAGAGCTGGGGGGAGTTGGGTACCATACCTACACAATCACACTAGTGTTGGCCTCTCGTCTTCTGGGGAAAATGTAAGTCTTCGTAGAAGGGCAGAGCTGGGAGGTTTCGGGTCCCTCAGGCTGACATCATTTGGTCATTTCGTGGACGTGTAACTCAAGGCTCTGCGAGAGCACAGGATTGTTCCAAAATCATAAAGCTATGGGGCTCCTCATCCTGGGTTTGCCTCTATCAGCACGCTACAGGGTCCTAGGGTTTGGCCAGTGAGATCAGGCTGCATGGTAGCTAAGGTCAAGGGTGGTTTTCACCGAGCCTGCTGCTGCTAGGAACATCCTCTCAAATTGTTCCATTTATGACTTCCATGTCCCAGTTACCATCCCCTGAAATTCATCAGTTGGACTAAAAAGCCTCATCTCTTGACTCTTCTATGCTTGGTGCCCAGTCTATGCTCAGAGCTGGCAGGAAGAGGGTAGGGGAATAGGGGCAGGGGAAGAAGGGACAAGGGAGATGTTCTATTAATGTTAAAGAATTCTACCTGCTGGAAGCACAAAAAACTGCAGATCTCAGAGACTTAACAGGATCAACTCTGTTTCTTGCTCGTACCATGTCTAGTGCGAGCCAGTGGGCAGCTCTGACCCACACAGTCATGCAGGGGACCAGACTGACAGAGAATCTGTCTTCTTGTAGCTGTGCCATCTGGACCGCACAGCATCTGTGGTCGCTGCAGAAGGGGAAGAAAGAGATGGAGGAGGACTCCTGCCAGCTCTGAACTGCCTCCGCCAGCCAGTGACACATGTCACTTGGGCGCCCTGTCTAGAAGCAGTCCCGCGGCCCCACCTTCCAGCGCGGTGGCTGGAAATGGAAGGGATAACGGGAATCTTTGGTGAGCACTCCCTGTCTCTGATGTCGACATTTTGGCTCCAGTCCTTCAAGGGGGAGAAAAAAAGGCTCCACTGGGAACAAGAAACTAGTTCGTGGGTTTGTGTAGCACTGGAGGCCAGGGGGAGGCAGAGGACCAGGAGGAAGATAAAGATAATCAGGGAAGACTTCCTGTGGGAGGTTCACATAGAAAGAGGTATCATTCAACACCAAGGTAGGAACAGACAGAATCTGATTCGTTTCAGGAGAAAGAAGATCGGGGCCACGAAGGGAGGGAGTTTGGCCCGGTGCACGGGGCCAAAGAACGAGGCCTCTGGAAGACAGCGAGGTGCTGGGCTGGGGGTGGGAAGTTGGTATGAAATAGGCATTAGGGAGCATGGGCTTCCCGTGGAAGGATGAGAAGCAGGAGACAGTCAAGGGAATCCTAGAGAGAGGAGAGGAAAACAGGCAAGTTGGCGCTGAGCAGGGATCAGACAGGAGAGACACCTTCAATGCGACCAGCCAGTCCTCAGGACAATCATGCAGCTACTGATGGAAACACCTCTGAGCCCATAAAATCCTGACCTTCATCCCACACAGGCGTTTCCGGAAAAGCTGCAGCATTCAGCCCAACGGTAAAGTCTGTTCAACAACGGCACTGAAATTGAGATGATTTCATTTCGGGAGGTAAAGTACATCTTGAAGTTAAATTCTTGGCTCTACTTTTAAATCCGCTGGAGTGGGTTAGAAAAGCTGGCTCATCCTTAATGGATTAATGTCCCTGTCCCTCGAGGGTGTAAGGACACCTTTGGTGTCCGTTTCGATAGCACAGGACAGACCGTGTTGGGCTTGGAGGCAGGGAAGGAAAATGCCTGGGGATCCAGACTCCAGAAAGCAGGAGGGAGCAGGCCCATTTCTTCTGCAGACAAAATTCTCTCTCACCTTGCTGGGTTCCTGTTTTGGTGCCAATGACGCTCCTGTACCAGGACTGGGACTATGTCCTAGGCTCATAGATGGGAAAGTGGGATGAGGGGCCATGAACTCGTGACCAGGAATGACCTGGGGGGGTTGCCTGGATGGTACACGGGCAGGTTTTGGTAGTCTGATTGGTCGATCGACATCATATGCGTGGCTCTACGGGGTAAGGTTCCAGCTGGCAGTGGGTTTGTGGCATTTACAGACAGGCCCGATTTTTCTAACAGTCAAACTTACTCACCAATGAAATGGGCCACCTCAGGGTAGGTCTGGCATCCCCATCCTGGAAAGCAGCCCAGACAACCACCAGTTTCTCAGCTGGTATAAAGAGGGGTCAGAAAAGGCCTAGCAATTCTGACAGAGAAGGTGCTTGTGTACGATGCCGGTCACCAGGTAAGGCTGCACGTTGTCACAGGGTGACGACCCTGTCTCAGTTTACCCGGGACATCCCCAGATTTCGCACTGAAAGTCCCACATTCTGAAAAACCCCTTGGTCCCAACTGGCCACCTTACTTTCTAGGCCCCATCCGTGACGACCTCAAAACTCCTGTCTAAACCTTTAGGACCCTGTTAATTCAACGGTTCGGGGTTGTGACACATCACGTGTCACCATCATTTGTTACGGTGAAGCCTTTCAGTCTAGCCTTTAGTCTAGGAGTTACCAAGGAGAGAGGAGCCAGCTCAGCACCCCCACAAGAATGAAGTCAACCAAACCCAGGACGTGGGACATTCTATGGGACAACTGACCCTTATTCTTCATGGAGTCAAAAGCATGAGAAATAAGGCGGTTGGGGGGCAAACGGGCTGTTCTATTTAGAGCCACCAAAATCAAATACAAATAGAGGGTGGAGCTTGGACGTGATTCAAACAAAGTCACATTTTTTGCAGGCCGGCAGGAACATTTGGATGCAGCCTGAGCCTTAGAGCAGTGTGCTCAGTGCTCCCTGCATTAGGGGTTTCCCAGTCCGGCTGGCGGAAAGAGACACTATGGCTATCGTGTGAAGTCCATGCTCCATTCCCTCAACCTTTGGTGGGTGCGGGGTTGGGGGGGTGTTAATTTTCCCTGGCCTCAGGTCATTCTCTCACTTGTGTGGCCTGCAAGGGACCCTCTGCAGCTCTCTGGGGTCCCCTCTCTGTATCTCGTCTCTCCTGCACACTGCAGCCCACGAGATCTCCTGCACTCTCGGCCCCAGACTCCTTGAACCAGGTGGCCCGCCAGGCTCCCCGGCTTGCCTCCCCATCTCCCCCTCCCCACGCTGCAGCCCAGCCCAGAGCTGGGGCAACCACAGGACACGGTCTGTTTGTTCCCCATCACAGCACTTGGCTTTCGGCTGCCCACGCTCCTGCAAACTGTGGTTCCCTATATTCCGGCTCTTTGTGTGCTGCTGACGGTAGAGTTTCAGGCATTAGGGCAGAGCCCATGCCTGTTACTCTGTGCTGGCCAGAAGGGAAGTCCTCCCAACGGTTTCAACAGGTGGACAGAGCAGGGATGGCTACGCCCACTTCACAGAGGGGGCCCCTGACGCCCTGCCAGTGGACCAGCCCACCGGCCCTAGCTCGCTACGGGCCCTAGCTCCCAGGCCGGGGCACTCTCTCCTGGGGCGTGCTTCTCGGGGAGGCTTTCCTGGCAGGCAGGCATCATGCCCTGCTGGGGTGTGCCAGCCAGGCTGGGGCCTGCCCTGCTGGGAGGAGGCCCTTTCTAGCACTTTCTGCTAGGTCTCAAGAGCTGGCACCGGCCTGTGCTAGTTGTGAGTTTCCGTCGGCATTCTTCCCCCTGTTATCAACACTAAATAAAATAAACATTTGTCTGACTTGAGGTTTTTGGCTTTCATGGACTGTTTCCCATCTGTCTCTTCTCTTCCTTCCCTCTGCCCCACTCACCAACTATCATTCTCACCTCCTGCCTCCCCGACGCCGCAACGCCATTCTCTCTCACCCCCGACACACTCACAAGTGTGCACACCGGCGCGCACACATACACACAACGATGGACTGTGTTCTTTGTTCCAGAGAGCACTGGTAGTCTCTTTTCTTTCTTCTCTTGTTTACCTTCTTTTCGTCCTTTGCTCCCGTATCATAGCTCTTTTTCTGAGCATCCTTCCATTCTGGCAGGGAGCAACAGAATTCTAATTCCAACTCTGCTTAGAGTCGCAAAACCCCCTAAGCTTTTATTCTCCCTGAGCCGTAAATCCCCGGCAGGCACTGAGCACGTGGGACCCAAGAGGTGTCCCAGAACCCCTTCCTGCTGACCCCCCTGAAGGCGGTGATGTGAGGCAAACCTGTACGGGGGGTGGGGGTGGGAATCTAGGCCGTAGCCCGTAGCCCGGGTTCTGCCCCACTCTGACTGCTCTGACCACGTGGCCCTGCGGGAGTCCCCAGCCTCCCTGGCTCCCCAGGGCCCCAGCTGTAAAGCAGAGACAGGAATCCTCTGCATTGCTGGCACCCTGGGGTGGGTGCGGGGGCTCCCTGCTTCTATGGGGACCTCTCCCATCTGACACAGACTGTCCATGGGGGCCTGGCTGCTCGTGGACACGTGGCAGGAAGACAATCCTCAATCCGGTATGCTCAGGGAAGGGAAGGGACTCGCTGGGGACACACACCCTGGCCTAAAACCTCAACGTTACCTGCCACACGTCATCAATTGGCTCAATTTGCCTGACAGGGAACACAGTTCTTAGCTAAGAACACAGTTAACAGCGACTCGTCATTTTATCCTTTTGGTCATATTTACTTCGGAAAATTGCAAAGATACAATAGAGTATATATTTTAAATATTTTATTTATTTATTTGTCAGAGAGAGTGAGCGAACACAAGTAGGGGAAGTGGCAGAGGGAGAAGGAGAAGCAGACTCCTCGCTGAGCAAGAAGCCCGATGTGGGGCTCGATCCCAGGACCCTGGGATCACGACCTGAGCTGAAAGTAGACGCTTAACCAACTGAGCCACCCAGGCACCCCTACAATGGAGTATACTAATGAATATTAAAAATAGCCCACACTCTCTTCATCCAGAGATAACCAACAAACTTTGGCTTATTTTCTTTCTTTCAATTTATGTATATGCTTATTTATTTATTATATATGTTATATATATAATGAATGTGTGTGTGTATATATATATACAAATATATATACAAAAATATGTATATATACAAATATATATATACATTATTGTATATATATACATTATACACATTATTGCAAATATACATTATTGCAAGTCCATACAGAAAGGAAAACATACAGATGCCAATGCTGCTAAGAATTTCATGGGCCACATACGCATGTATGCAAAAAATACCATTTTCATTATTTTCCTACAAGTGAACTTCCTTTCTGTCTTGAGTCCCATTGTCCTCAACAGGAGGAATGTTAATTCGGTCAAGTTCCGGTAAATTCAATCACTTCTAGGTCTCTCCTCAATAAAAGCAGATTTCAGTGCAAGCCAGCTCAGAAATACCCCCCTCCATGTCCCCGTTCCCAAAAGCTAGTCTAAGCTGTGCCAGGGACTGTGGTGGGGGTTTTGGGCAGCGGTAAAGGGGAGGCACCTGGGCACCCGTCATCCATGGGGCCATCCATGTCCCCTCTGGCCCAGGTGGCTGAGTCCCTCATCTGTTCACAAGTCTCCTTCATGGGCTGCTGTCTCCCGGTGTCACCTCTCAAGTAAGACACACTTGCTCAAGGGGTACGGTGTCACCCTGGGCTGTGACCGCATCGCTAAGGTGCCCAGAAAGAAGGACATACACTGCTCACTCCTTTACAAGGCCGACTCACCAAGTACCAGGAACGGAATACCTACCTGTCCCGCTAGGCAGCTCCCGCCGGCCCTAACTGTTCACGAATTACAGTGACAATTGTAATTGTCAGTGTCCTGGCCAGTGCTCCCGGCAGGCACTGCTCTAAGCACCTCATGCAGAGTAACTCATTTCGCCCCCACAACCACCCCATCAGATAAATACGGTTATTACCCCTTCGTTATCGAAAAGAAAACTGAGCCCCCGAGAGTTTTGGCCTCTCACCCCAAATCACACAGCCAGAAAGACCGAGACCCAAGACTCCCCGCTCCCCTCGAACAGCAGGACCCAGAACTCACACTTCAGTCGTCACCCACACGCCAGTGTCCCCAGGTCCCTCCCGTGCACGCGCGTGCACACACCACCGTTCAGATCCTGCTTTCCCACTTCCGATCCTGGCGCTGGAGCAACTGTTCTCCAATGAGGCCCACGGGAAGGGATGGAGTCCCAGAGATTCACTCATTTCCCCCTTGCTTGACCCACCAGCTCGGAGCACCCACGTTCTCCCAGGGCAGGCCGGGGGCGAGCGTACAGAACGGCACCAGGCACGGTCCCCGCCCGCCCGGAGCAAATCCAAGCCCCTGGCCAGGGAGCCAGATGTGGTTTCCCCGGGTGAGTGGGGTGGGTGATCCCTGTGCTCCCAGGGCTGGGGTGGAGCTGGGGCGGGAAAGCTGGGTACGTGCTCGGCACCAAGCCCCGCACAGGACAGAGCCCGCATGTGGCATCGGTACATGTCGCCTACTAGCAGTATTTCCAAATGTCACCACCCCATGACCCGGAGCAAAGGAGAAGGAGCATGCCTTCTGAACAGGCCCGGTTGTAGGGTAACGAAGGGAGAGGCTCCTGGGAATGGCCACCAGAGAGCAGCTGCTGCCACCCAGCCGAGGGAGCCCCAGGGCTGACCCTGCCCTCAGTGACCCGGGCCGGGCAGGCCACATAGCCCTCTACCCACAGGTCTGCCACAGCAGCAAAAATCCATCACTCGCAGTCTCCTCCTTAAGGCTGACGGGCCTCGGAGGGGTAACACATCCAGGCGCCCAAAATACCATTGTCATGGGATGTACAGCATCTTCCCTAATCCCCTACTGAAAGCTAAAGGGAAAGGGACTCGCGTATCCTAGTTCCCAGTCCGACCACAGAGCCTCCAGCCTGGGCTCCTGCACTCCTTCCTTCTTCCATGTAATCCACAAGCATTCAGAGAAATGATCAAAATGAATCTACCATGGAGTTTGCCCCCCAGGGGCTCACGATCCAGGGGAAGGTAAAGAAGGCCCCAGTCCTGACCCAAGGAGCTTCATCTGTCACTTCCGTCCTCATGTCCTAGATGCCAGGGGAGTGCGTGCAGGAGAGCCGTCTCCCCTCCAACGTGGTCCCAGATAGGACCTGACCAGGGAAGTCGCTGGAACCAAGGCACAGACAAGGGAAAACAGGGAGAGAGCGGTCGGCCCGGAGCAAGGAAGGAATGGTGAAGAATTCAGCTGCGGGGGACCAATGGAGAACCTCGAATGCCATGCAAAGAAGCTGCCCTCTCAAACCCTCAGGTAAGAAAACGGTTAGGTGGAGAGAGCTCAGCTTTTGTGATACGCTCTGCCTGGAGACGTTTTCAGGGCCAGCGGTGGAGACATGGGGAGACTGACCCTTCCCCCCAGCTTCCTGGCCTCACGTGTCTGCAGGGGACACTGCCTGTCCGGAGAGGGGACGAGAAGAGAGGGCCGTAGTCCCTGCCCCTACCCACGGCCATCAGGTCAGCCAGCACACACAGCCCTCATCTGTCACTCTGCAGCCTCTGTCACCCCCACCCACTGCTGGGGTTTCTTCTCCCGAGCGCCCTGGCTACAATCTGCACACACAGCCCCTCACCGAGCTGAGCGACGCGTGTCTGTGGCATGGAGCTGCTCCTGTGGTGACCGAGCCACAGAAAGGCAAAGTCAAGGTCGGAGGCCAAGCCACAGAAAGGCAAAGTCAAGGTCGGAGGCCGTGGGCGGGAGAAGCTAGGCTCCACCCTGGTCCTCCTGAGGCAAGCAAGGCCAGACTGCCTTCTCCCCAGCTCTGCTACGCACAGTTGGTGACCCTGGCAAGTTCTTGACTTTGGGGAGGGTCCGTTATCTCAACCAACTAGGAGTCACGGCGCACTTTGCAAGGATGTGGCTTCCCATCCTCTGAGACGGCACTTGCAGAGCCTGGGACAGGCAGATGGACTTGGCTCGTGGGCACTCCCTCCTGCACGAAATGGGGAATGCATATGGGAGTGCTTCCTAAAAGCCAAAGGCCCCAGGCAGATTCCCTCCCTAAAGGCAGCTAGTCGGGAATGGGTAGAGAGGCGCTCCTGGCCCGCCCCCCCCACTGGGGCAGCCGGTCCCCAGTGCGCATCTGGAAGCGCTATCACGCACCCGTTTTATAGCCAGGATGAAGCAGACAGAGGCCGGTTGCTGGGTTTCTTCCAGCCCCAGTGAAGTCGGTCTTCCTGCCGCTGCTGAGAAACGCTCAGCACAGAATGCCTGGAGTCCCGCCAGCCACCGAGGCGCAGCCTGCTTGGCACCGGCTCCTGGGAAAGAAAGCTGCAGAGCACAGCCCATTCCCAGAAACTGGAGACGGGGTCTTCGGATAGGGCCAGTCTGCTCTCCCAGGCCTGCAGGCCGGAGAGCGGCCACGGGGGCATGGGGAAAGGGAGGCACACCCCAGGCTGACAGAGGCCCTCTCAGAGCCCCCCAGCCGAGCACTCCTGCTCTCCAGGAGCCTCAAGCCCAGCTCTCCACCTGCCCCCACGGCCGAGCAGCCAGCAGGCTGTACGGGGCTCTGGTCCTGGGGCACTGGCCAAGGCAGGCCCGGGCATGGGGGCTTCGCGGTGGGAGAGAAAGTTGCCCTGTCCATCCGCAGCACCCGGTCCCACACCCACGTCTTCATCCTCGAGGAGAGCTGGACACAGATCCTTGTCCCCGTTTGACACCCAAGGAAATGGAGGCTCAGAGGGTGGAGGTGAATTGTCCAAGGTCACAGTCATAGACAGGACTGCAGCCCAGCCCCTAAGTCAGCCCTCACTGCCCTCCCCCTTCTCCTGCCCTCAGGTCACGCCAGTTGTCCCGAGCAGGAGATGAGGCCACACCCAGAGCTTTATGCAATTAGCCCGATTAGCCCAAAGTGGCACAGAGGGAATGAGCACCTAATGGGGACTCTCGGAGGACCTGAGTTCCAATCCTGATTCCATCCCGGAGCAGCTGTGTGCCCCTGGGCAGGGTTATTTCCCCCTCTGGTCTGTCTCCTCATCTGTTATATGGGAATGTAAACGCGGGATGAGCCGCGCAGATAGGCTACGGCGGAGGAGGAAGGAGCCCAAGTACAGAGCAGTCCTGGCCCAAGGAACATGCCTGTGCCCATTCTGAAACAGAGGCAGGACCGGCCCGCCCAGAGCCTCCAGTTCCTCAGCCGGAGATGCTGAGCCTGGCCACTCACTTTCTGCTGCATCAGTTTTGTCGTCTGTAAATGGACACAGTAATACTCAAAGGGCCATGTTATGATGAAAGAGTATGTACAAAACATCTTCAAGAAAGGTGTCTATTAGCATAAATATCACCCCATTTGAGACAGCTGAGTAAGCCCCGTTTGACTTCTTGAGGCCATGAATACAGCAAACTGCTTGTGGCACTGAGTTTAATTTTTTTAATTTTTTTTAAGATTTTTATTTTAATTCCAGTTAGTTAACAGAGTGTGATATTAGTTTCAGGTGTACAATACAGTGACTCAACAATTTCATACATTCATGACAAGCACTGAGTTTAATACTTAATATTTAAAAGGTCGAGCCATCCCAACCGGGGCGGGCAGGTAGATGAACAGGCTCGCCTTCAATTTCCACAGTCTGCAAAACTGAAGACTGAGCCCCACACCTTGAGGGATGACTGAGCAAGCCCCCAAACTAGGGTTCCCTTCTCTCAGGTGAGAGGCCTGGACCCCAGGGTGCCCCAACTTCATACAGACAGGGAGAGGGACCCAGGATGCGCCGGCCTCCCGCACACAGGGCGAGGGACCCAGGATGCGCCGGCCTCCCGCACACAGGGAGAGGGGTCCAGGATGCGCTGGCCTCCGCACACAGGGAGAGGGACCCAGGATGCGCCGGCCTCCCGCACACAGGGAGAGGGGTCCAGGAGTGCGATGACCTTAGGCAGACAGGAGAACCTGGGATGCGGCGGATTCACACAGACTACTCTAAAGGGAGAGGAGCTCTTTAGAGCAGAGAGCCACCAAGTCCCGGAGCGCACAGGCAGGCCCAGCCAAAGCCCCTCCCCCAATCCCTGTGGCTCCAGCCCATCTGGCAACCATCTAAATGGGGCAGGAATGTTTACAGGCTGTAGGCCCTGGCCCGGAAGCCTGAGACTCCCCTGCCTCCCCGAGGCATCCGGCGGCCAGGTGGGGCGGATCCAGGGCGGCAGGATGCTGTGAGAAGACCCAGCTGGGCCGGGGCCTGCCCTCCTCTCCTTCGGTGGAAATCAGGCCTGTTCTTGCTCCCACCGGCTCTGGCTTTTTGATACAGTGAGAGGTGTTGGGGGAGGGGAGCAGCAGAGAGCTGGGAGGGGACGCGGAGAACCTGGGGTAGCGGGAGGGGCCAGGCAGCTCATTGGCCTCCTGGGACGTCAGTCATCACTGCTCTGCAGAGTGGGCGTAGAGGCGTGGGGAGGAGGCCACCTAGGAGGCTTTGGGGGGGGGGGGGATGAGGCGGGGCCTGGGAGCTGTCGGGAAGAGCGGAAGGGGTGGGAATGGGCTTTGGGCAGAGGGTATTGCCCCTCAGTGCTCCCAGCTGCTAGAGAGCAGCCGCACCCAGTTCCCAGGCCCGCCGGAGATGAAACAGTGGTGCAGAAGCCTTCCCTTGGTCGGGGACCCAGCAGGGCCAGCCAGGGCTGTGGATGGGCCTTGATGGGCACCTCCGCCCGCCGGGGTGCTTGCAGTCTGCCTTCGCGGCCTTCCTCCACCTGCTGCCGCCAAGCCTTCATCAAACCGTCCTGAGTGTTCCTCCTGTCTTTCGAATCCACCTACTCGTGCTGCCCCACTGCCACCACCCCCATACATATCACCTCCAACCTGGGTTCCGCCCTC
This sequence comes from Nasua narica, assembly GCA_028533885.1. Taxonomy (NCBI): domain Eukaryota; kingdom Metazoa; phylum Chordata; class Mammalia; order Carnivora; family Procyonidae; genus Nasua; species Nasua narica. The sequence goes on along the minus strand of CM052812.1, from coordinate 31,759,589 downwards.
ACCTTCTCAACTGGCTTTCCAGCTTCTCCCCTCAACAACGCCCCCATAACCCATCTAACACTCCTCTCTTCACCCTCAGTAGCGCCCCACTGTTTGGCCCTAAGGACAGGGTCTACATCTATTTTGCTCACCCTGGGTCCTCCAAGACTTAGCACACTGCCCAGTATAGTAGGTGCTCCATAAAAACCTGCTGACTGAAAGGAAGGAAGGAGGAAATGGAGGGAGGGGAGAGCAAGGCCTCCAAGCCCAAGGGAATTCCGACAAGCAAAGGAGCAGAGTCAAGGGAACCTGGGGAAGTTAGAGCGAGCGCCAGAACCGCCAGAATATTCTCTTCCCCTCATTTTCATCCAAGCAGTTCAGACCCTGTTGGGCCAGACTGGGCTTGTCCCTTCCTAGGGACTGTGCGCCAAGCAACTCTACGAGGTCCCTGAGGGAACCTTGTCCCCTCGCCTTCCGCAGCAGCCCTCTGCAGCGCGCACAGGTGCGGTCAGGTCTCCTGTTCAGCCATGTCCCGAGACGGTGCGTTCACCACCTGTCGGGATGGGTGTCCAGGACTTGGACAGTCCCCAGGGGGACTCTGAAGAGCACTGGGCAAAGCCCCGAGACACAGTCAAGCTGGCCGGCCCCCTCGGGTAGAAGTCAGCTTTCCTTCCCCCAGGGACCTCAGTCACTGCTCTGCCAGCAATCAGTCCCCCCCCCCCCCCCCCGGCCCCCAGGCTGTCGGCTCTGGCCCCATACCAACTGGTTAATGCTGCTCCTTACGTTTGAAGCCCGGCACTAAACACAGCCCTCCCTGGAGCCCTGGAGGGAAGCTGGCCAAATGTGGGGGGAGCTGATGAGGAAAACGAACGTGCCCGTATCTGTGCCAGGGATGGATGCCATCAGCTGGAGATTTAGGCATTCTCTGGAGCTGCCATGAGGCCAGGGGAGGCCCAACCTCAGGCAGGGCATGGGGCTCGTCCTGTGCCAGTACTGAGGCTCAGTCTTCCGTCCTGAACCCCACCATCTAGGTCCATCTGGAAAGAACGGAGAAGAGCCTGGGCTACAAGTCTCCTCTGGTCCCCCTCTTCTCTTCCACCCTGGCAGGCAGTCCTGCCACCCCACACTCCCTCCCAAAGAAACAGACTCCAGGGGAGACCCTGGACCTCACTCCGCCTGGGTGAGCAGTTAGTGACAACTCAATGCATCATCTTTCCAGAGGGATTAGCACTGTCAGCCTCCAGGATTTAAGCCAAAGCAGCAGAGCAGTGATGAGGGGATTTGAAGCGCTGGCCAGCAGATTGGGACTGAACAGAGGGCCTGGGACCCCTCCCAGCAGCTCCGAGCCCCTTGTGACGTTATGGGCATTAGAGACGCAGACCTGGGCTTTGTCGGCTTTGCCACTCGTTTGCTGTGTGGACTCATCACTGCACCTTTCTGACCCAGTTTCCTCATTTATACAAGGGGGATAATCCTTCCCATCTCGTCAAATCGTAGGGAAGGGCAAATGAAACAATGCAGGTGGGCGGCCTGGCACAGGGTAGGCCCTCCGCCACCACTTCTGTCCTCCTTGCACGGAGCGAGCATTTGGCCATTTTCCTGGCAGAGTGGGCAGAGCATGGCCCTGGGCCGGACATGGAAAGGCATTCCACCTGTGCACTCGAACCTTGGTTATTTCCTGCAGCCTAATGTGACTGGGCATGGAACTGTCCAAAGCCTCCCTCCACCTTTTGTCCCAGGGCAGCCTGCCAATCTGAGAAAGCATTACAGAGGCTAGGGGGGCCTAGGGAGACTCAGTGCTTCCCACCCCACAGTCCCCGCCTCCACCTCCTGAGAAATCACGGGCCAAGGCCCTCTGGGGTCCGGGCGCCCAGCAGTCCTTTCCTCGGCTGTCGATTGACTGCCACCCCAAACCTCATGGACTTAAACGTTTATCATCATCTCTCCTGCTTCTGGGGCTTGCCCGGGCTCAGCTGGGCACTTTGCACTCCCGGTCCCAGAGGGGACTACCATCAGCTGTCCTTGGGAAAGGAAGCTTTGGCTGCTCTGGATGTCCCAGATGGTTCCCTCACGTGGCCGGGCTGTCCACCAGAACCCCTACACGTGACCGCTCCATGTGGCGTGGCCATCTCGTAGCAGGCGACTAGCTTCCCAGAGGGAGCATCCCAGGAGAGAATTCCAGGGGAGCCAGGCAGAAGCCGCAGGCTTCCTATGGCCTTATCTCACAAGTCTTGGAACAGCACTTCTGCCACATTCTACGGGTCAAGCAAGACTAAGCCCAGCCCAGATTCAAAGCAAGGGGGACAGGAGTCCACCTCCGGTTGTGGGACAGGCAAGTTCGGACTGTCGGAGAGCATGTGGTGTAGAGATAGTGTGATGGGCTTCTCTGGAAAACAGTCTTTCATGCCTACCCACCTGTTCTTCCCAAGCAACGGAACTTGTGCTAAAGGGGAAGAGAAAGGAGCACTGTCCCAGGAGTCAGACGGACCCGGGCCCAACTTGCCGCTCACTCTGGGGCCAGCCGGCTGTCACCCATGCTGGCAAGGCAGGAGTTCTGTCCCATCTGGCTTCAAGTGTCTCCTCCTTTGCTTTAGGGGTGGTTCTAAGGATAAAATGAGATCACCGGCATCTTTCTAATCTAAACAGTATTCACAAGCACCTTACTTATTCATTCATTCAACAACTGTTTGTAGAGGGTCTATCTGTACCGCCCAGAGAGGGTCTGACATGGTCAGGGGACACACAGCTCCATAGAAGATACACAACTGTTACAAAACCCCGCTCGGCACAGGAGACCCCAGGGTGGCAGAGTATCGACGAGAGAGAGGCTGCCTTTGATTAGGGAAGGAGACATGAGGGAAGGCTTCTACCTTCAAACCCAGACCTGGCCCTCCTCCTGAAGGACCCACGCAGGTCTCCCAGGGAGGCGAGGAGGGGAGAGGAAGGGTCCCCCGGATGAAGCAGGGCGTGAGAAGTGTGGCAGGTTTAGCAAATAGCAGGCCACCTAGATGCAGGAAGGCAGGGGGAGGAGTGGCCTCAGGAATGGGAAAGGTCACAGGGGAGAGGGTGGGAAGGAAGGGGTGTGCTGACCACGGAAAAGTTTAGACTTTAAACTAAGGGGGATCTTTGAGCGACTTTACCATAATCAGACCTATCTCCTTGAAAGATCGAAGGCTGTGTTGTGGAGAGCGGAGCTGAAGAGGGTGACAGAGGAACATGGCAATGTTATTAATGATTCAGTTATTTTCTTACTGGGGTCCAGGCCCCGTTCCAAGCTACTTTACACCGATGAACCCATGAGACTGTATGACAACTGCACAAGCTAGGTACCAGTATCATCCCCATCTCACAGATGAGATCACTGCGGCACAGAGAAAGTTTCCTGCCCAAAGTCACCAAGTGAGGAAGTGGCAGAGCTAAGAGCTGAGCCAGGCGGGCGGACTCGGGGCTTGCACTGCTGGGCAGTAACCCAGGCGAGAGACGCGGTGGGGCCAGGTGTTCCCTGCTCACCACTGGGGCAGGGGCGGGCCCAAGCCTGGCAGGGAACAGGTGCTCAGTGACGGCATACGAGCACACGAATGAATGAAAGGAGAGGACCCGAGAACCCATGCTAAATCTCCGCATCACGAGGACTAATAACCTTCCTTTCTGCTCATCTCGGCGGCGGCACCCACCACCGACCTGGCCCAGTGAGCACCAGGGACTCTGACTGAGAAATAAGGCGCTCAGCCTGTCTGCAGACCGACGGGCCAGGCTCCTCAGAGACCCGTGCAGACGGATGCGGGCTCGTTTTGCATTTCCTGCTGCGGCATCCCACGGACCCCAGAACCAGGCTGTGCCTTTCCCACCGCGCACCCCGGGTCCATGGCTGCCTGTCCGCCTCTGTCCCCTCCCCTCCCCTTTGAAAGTGCCCTGTAAAGCACCTCAACAATGCCAGTCTTAGGACGCAGAACGAGAGCCCCCCGCCGGAAGGCTGCTGGCAGCCAAGCTGGGCAGGCAACCCTCTGCCGCATGCCCCGAGGACCTGCTGGGGATTTCCGGAGGGGCCGGTGCCAGCACCGGCAAAATGGACGCTCACTGGGGACAAGCGGCACTTCGCAAACAGCGCACATCCCAGGTCCGGGGGCAGGCTCTCGCCTGCACAGCGAATTGGAGGCACAACCCATCATCTCATTAAATCCTCAGTGGCTGTCCCGCCCGCCAGGGGTCCAGCAACAGCCTAGCTCTCTGGCTCCAACCTCGCTCGTCTCCTTTCACAGCAAGCACCCGTGGGGCCCCACGCATGAGGCACTGCCTCGGCCCCCCCCCGAAATCTAACCCTCCCCACAAGCCAGGGCGAGAGAGAGATAACTCGCCCCCTGCGACAGGTCGGGGAGCCCAGGAGCTGAAGCGACTTGGCTCAGTGAGGAAGCCAAGGGCCAGGCTTCAGGCATGGGAAAATGGAGGAGGACACGCTGCAGAGAAGGGCCCCAGTGAGAGGAGAGGCACGGACGGCGCTTGCGGTTGTTGGTGAGCACTGATCGCCAGCGCGGGTCAACGCTACCCGCCATTCTGAGGCCAACCGGATGGAGGAGCGATGGAGGCAGGGAGAGGGTGACTTTTTCCTCTTCGGCCAGTCACCTGGACTAGTGACCAGACCCTCACAAAGCATGTCCCAGCAGAGGGTCTGTTCAAAAGCCCAGGATTTATTCTTTCCGTCCTGGGGGTAACTTACTGCAGGGACCACTCATACATTATTTCTTGAAAGCGTGTTCTGTGTCCACAAACAAGGAGGTCTGACAGCTGAGCTCATGGAGCACAGTACATGACACCGGCCGGGCAGTGATGAAAGGGAGAGAGCTGTCACAGCACCATTATACTTCATCCCTGCCAAAACTCCGGACAGAAGCATTTTAGCTCAGAGCAGCCCTGGGTGAAGTCAGTTGACAGAGGAGGGACCCCTCTCCCATCAAGGGTCCTCTCCAGGGGTTTGGTGCTGCAAGCCATCCCCAAGGATATGCATCAAGGGGCCAACGTACTTGGAGCTACTTTTGTACCAAGATAACCATTATATGGATGACAGCATCAAGCCCTAAGGAAGGGGGGCGACTTGCCCAAGATCACAGAGCAAGTCTGCATTAGAGCCAAGTTCAATCTGAGGGTTCCCAAGCCTGGATTTCCACTCTGAGCTAAAACCGATGCTGCCCTCTGGATCGGCTGTGAGAGAACCAGAAAGCAAGCCCGCCCATTCTGGACTGGATCCCTCTCCTCCTCTGTCCTGCTCTTTGACAGACCCCACTTTCCTTAGTCTGGGTAAGTCCATACAGTGACGCCTTTCTCCTGCCACTGCTCCCACCTGCCTGGCCTTCCCCTGGAGTCTCTGCTCATGCCCATTCTTCCTGCAAGACTCTGCTCAGCCCCTTGACTTTCAAGGTCCCTCTCCTGACCCTCCAGCTCTCCATAACTACTGTACTCCTTCTCTTGGAGTCCTCCAGTGACTTTGCATCACACTCAGGATGGAAGCCATGGTTCCTTATGTGGCCCACTTGCCCCTGGCCTGGCCTCTTCCCAACTCTTGAGCCTCCACCACGCTCGGCTCCCTTTTGCTCCAGCCACACTGGCCTCCCTGTAGTCCCCCGGCCCTTGGAACATGTTCCCGCCCAGGGTCTTGCACCTGGTGTCCTCTTCCTACAGCTCCCAGCTCGCTCACCCCATACTTCTTCCTGTCCCCAGGTCACCTCCTTAGAGGTCCCCACCACCCCATTAGAGCTGCCTTTGTGCCACTCAACTCTCTATCCCAGGGCTAACTTGTTTTCTTTTAACACACGTTCTTTCAAAGGGATTGCCTGAAATTATATTAAGTATTTAGTTAGCTAATTATTGTATAGTCTGACTCCCCCATGAGCACACAAGCTCCATGAGGGCAGATGGCTCCATTAGGCCATGTCCACTGCCGTGCCCTTCGCCACCAGAACAGTGTCTGGCCCATGGGGCCCTTGACTAATAAGTCAATGAATTAATAAATAAATAAAATGTTGTAATAAAACAACAGCTCAGAACTAGAAGGAGCTAGGATTCCCCTAGTGTGTATAAGGTGACATTTTCAGGAAGTCTTAGTCTATATGAACAATGGGAGTCACTCAAAATCAGTGCATCAGCACTATTCTAATATCTCAATCTTGTGTGACTGACAAAAGAAAAACCATGTAATAATGATCTGAATATGAAACTAAGAAAACAATTCCATTTATAATAGTATCAAAAAGAATAATTAGGAATACATTTAACAAAAGAAGTGTAAGACTTATACTCTGAAAACTACAAAACATTGTTGAAGGAAATTAAAGCTCAAAATAGATGGAAGGACATCATATGTCAATGGATTAGAAGACCTAATACTGTTAAGATGAAAACACTCCCCAAACTGATTTACAGATTCCATGCAATTCCCATCAAAATCCCACCTGGCTTCTTTGCAGAAATGGAGAAGCTGAGCCTAAATTTCATATGGAAATTCAAGGTACCCAGAGTGTTCTCTTGAAGAAAACCAACAAATCTGGAGGATACATACTTCCTGATTTCAAAACTTACTTCAAAATTACAGTAATCAAGACAGTATGGTACTGGTATAAGCGTAAACACATAAATTAGTGGAATGGAACTGAAAATCCAGAGATAAACCCTCACATTTACAGTTAATTTATTTTCAACAAGGGTGCCAAAATAATTCAATGAAGAAAGAATAGTCTTTTCAACAAAATGGTGCTGGAACAATATGTGAAAGAATGAAACTGGATCCCTACCTCACACCATATATAAAAATTAACTAAAAGCAAAGTAAAATTCCAAATGTAGAACTAAGACTATAAAATTGTTATAAGAAATGTAGAAATAATTTTTTCTGATGTTGAATTGCATACTGGTTTCTTAGTTATAACCTCAAAAACACAAGCAACAACAGAAAAAAATATAAAAATTGAACTTCATCAAAATTAAAAATTTTTCTGTTTTAAAGGACACCATCAAGAAAGGGAAAGACAACCTATAGAATAGGAGGAAATATTTGCAAATCATATATCTTATAAGAGTTGTATCTAGAATACATTAAAAAACTCTTGTAACTTAATAATAAAGTAAAAAATGACCCAATTAATGAGACAATGTCAAAGCTTTACCAGAAAGAATGTTAGGTCTATTCCTAGTGCCTGCTACGGACAGGGAGTGCCAGCACCTGAGCCACACATTTACCAGCTATGATCCAGCTCACCCACTCCTGGAAGAGGCAGGAGAAATCAAGCTCCTGAGGAGAATAGAATGACTTGGTACCTAGAGACCAAGGTGGATCAAGTCCTGGCCTCTGAAGCACCCTCAGCCTTCGAGTGGTCTCTTATCTCCTCCTATCCCTACTCTTGCCAATGTCATGGCCATGTACATTACCACCAATGCTGATCCAAAATCAGAACCCAGTCATTTGGATCAGGATGACATGCTCTTGGGTCTCCTGGGGGGCTCAGATGGTTGGGCGTCTGCCTTCGGCTCAGGTCATGGTCTCCAGGTCCCAGAATCAAGCCCCACATGGGGCTCCTTGCTCAGCAGGGAATCTGCTTCTCTCTCTCTCTCTCCATTTCTCTCTCTATTTCCCCCTCGGCCCCTCCCCACCACACGTTCTCTCTCTCTCTAATAAATAAAATATCTTTAAAAAAAATTTTTTTTTAATTACATGCTTTTAACCACCACGCCACATTTCAGACAGTGCTAAGGCCTTCATTTGATATATGTGTCAGACCCTTCTACAAACCTTTTCTCATCAAAGTCCACACCTGCCTTGGGAAAGAAGTACTGATTCCCCATTTCACAGATGATGACACTGAGGCTCCAGAGGTGGAGTACTTGCCCCAGTCACACCGAGGCAGAGCCAGGATTCTCCACCAGGTCCATCTGACTCCTGTGCTCGCCCCACGGTCCCCAGCCAGCTCTAACAAAGAACAGCTCCCCTGTCCTTCACACAGTCCCAGCCGACACAAACCAACAAAGTCATGTCTGAAGGAAAGAAAACCCGGAATGAAACCCCTGAAGTTCCTCGAGGTCCCCCTCAGGGCTCTGAACTCCCTCACCTTTCAGCAGGTCCTCCCAGAATCCCGCACCCGTCTCCAGCCATCACCATATTCCTTTCACTTCCTTCACAGCTAACTGTCTAGGGGGAGGTCACTTACACCAATGCCTCTGCTTCTTGACTGGCCTCTCATGCGTCCCTCCCAGGCCACCTGGCTCTGTCCCCTCCTCTCCAACTTGGACCTCACCACTTGGCCCTAATGCATGTCCAAGGCACACTTTGGACTTTTCCACCCAGGACCCCTCGGTAGCCACTGACTCTGCCAACCAGCATCTCCTTCTTGAAACTTCTCTTCCTCTGACTCCTTTAGCAAATACTTTCTGTGCTTCCCCTCGGTCCTCCTGATTTCAGAGCAGTGGAGGAGGGCCATGTGGTACCTGCTGCCAGCGTTTCACTTGGTGTGCTGAGGCGACCCTCTGCCTCTCTGCCTCAAGGTGTCCTCTGGGGCCAAACCCTCAGCTCAAATGCAGGAATGGCTAGGACAAGGAGGTAATTCCCCCGGGGGGCAATGACCAACCAGTGGGAGCTGGTGGATGAACACCCCATCCTAGGGAGTGAGAATTAATTCCAAGGTGCGTTCCCTTCAGTTCCGGAGGGGATCCAATGGGCTTGAGCACAGTTGCCCATAGCAGCCACCAGCCTCCTACTGGTCTGCTTCCTCTCTCTGTCTCTGTCTCTGTCTCTCTCTTTCTCAGCTGACTCCCTCACTCCAGCTTTTGGGATCACTTTGTAAATAAACCACCTGCACTCAAGCCCTGGTCTGGGCTCTGCTCCAGGGGAGCCACTGCTGTCTCATTGTCTTCCTCTGCCTTCTGGCCCATTCGTTTTCCATCTCTTCATGAACTGCTCCTTTAAGTGTGCACCTTCCACTGTTGTTGCTGCCCAGCCATCCCCAAAGCTCTGCCCTGTGCCCTTAGCCACCAACTGCACGTTAGCCACAACGAGACCGTCCACGCCGCCTCGCCTTGGTCACTGCCGCGTCTCCTGCCTGCCGCACACTCCCTCTGAGGAGCACCTGCTCGTGTTGCTACCCACGAACCAAGCCCTGCCCCTGCACAGGGCCTTCCCCAGCACCCCCACCTGCGCACGTGCGACAGAGCGAGGGGCATCCTATACGACGCCCAGAGAGGGCCATCTACTATCTTGGTTCCCCTTTACTACAACGTAAGCTGCCTAAGAGTGAAGGCTGTGCCCTTCCGTCCGTACGGCCCTCGAAGCGAACGCAGTCCTGGCACGAGCTTCATGCTCAGTAGATGTGGCTAAAAGAAGGAGCATTCAGTCACATTCTCTGCCCCTCCGTCCTCACCTGCCTTCCCCAAGCAGGATGCGGACAGGACTTACACCCCATGGTATAAGGCTTTCCCTGCACAGAGCTGGCACATCCATGGGCCCAGGCAGAGAGAGGAAATTGGAGCCGTCCTCTCTGTGGCTAGCCCAGTGGCCACACTGCAGGGCTGCAGAGCAAATTCTGAGAACATCCAGGTCTGGTAAGGGGCAGCGAGGAGGCAGGGAGCCCAAAGAAAATATCTGCCTTCTCTCTCAGGTCAGTACACGAGAACAGGGGGCACCCCATGTGCACACCTTCTTGGGATTTTCCAGACAAGCCCCGGAAAAGGCCAACAGCTCGGCCTCATGCCGTCTGTAGCGTGTGATGCCGGGGAAGGATCCAGGGCTGGCCACGGGTCAGCCAAGGTGAAATGATCACTCCATCCAGCTCGCAGAGGAAAAATACAAACTCAGCGAGCTTTTGCCCAGCACCTTCTCTGCAGCAGGCTCTGAGCGGCCTGCGGAGGGGAAGAAAGCAGGAAACAGAAGCAGGTCCCTGCCCCAGGGCAAAAAATCCGCCTAACCCACTGCCCCATACTTCTGGCACCAAAGTTCCAATCGAGAATAATCATAATAAATAAGAAGGAGGTTAGCTAACATTTATTGAGTGCTTACTGCATACCAGGATCTTCTGAGCATTCGAAAACATTAAATTATGAATAATTTCATATTCATAAATTATGAATAATTCCCCATAATAACTCCAGGGTGGCATACAGGCACCGGCCCGGATCAGCTCACAAGTGCGTTACATTTTCAGGAATTTAATAGGTGTTAAATAAAAATTAAATTATGTAAATTCACTATTAAATTCTATTAAAAACAAAAGTAATCATACTCAAAACTCATTCCTTCCCAATTATCTTGCTGCATTCTATTGTCCTCTATGCATTCAAGGCTATCCACATTTATTAGATATCTGTGCGGTGAAAAAACCAGGGGCTCATGGCTACGGAGCGTCCCTTCCCAGCCCTACTTATAGTGATGTCACACAGATAGTCAAGGGCCACAAATAGGGGCTGGATTTATTTGTTGCTTTCCCAGACTTAAGAAAGTGATGGAGAACATTAATCATACAAATGAAGCTCAAAGACGCACCTATGTCGGCGGCGGTTCCTTTGTAAGTCAGCACCCAAAAGTATTTTTTTCTATAGTCAAAAACGACCATCCGATTCAGCAGAGAGCTCACTCTGGCCTTGGAAGAACCAGTGAGGTGTGTCTGTGCCTTTGTCTGTTTCACGGTCACCTCACTCGGTAACGGAAACAAAGCGCCAACCCTCCCTCGGGTTAGAGCTACACCTGCAAGCATTTAGCAGCACGCGTGCGGCCTCTGAGGTAGGTGCCGCCTGCAGCCCAGGTTACAGAGGGGGGCTGGCTAGGAGGGGACAGGGCAGGACACCTGCCGGGCAGCCAAGCCCCAGAGTCTGAGCTCTTCAGCACCCGGAAGAGGAAGGGGCATCCCCGTTCTCCCAGACCGTCCCGGAGAAGGCCACAGGGAGAGCCTGCTCCTGGTCCACGCCGTCTGATCCCGCACCGCCGCCAAGGGGGAGCTGCCCCGAGGCAGGAGAACAGGGCAGACGCAGGGATGTGCAGGACACGCCGAGGGCAGTGAGGGTGTTTGGAGAGGCAAAGGGAAGCCGAGTCAGGCAGCACCGGGCTTGGGCTGAAATGGCACTTGCCGGAACAAAGCTGGGGCCGTGGGGTCAGGAAAGCAGAGAGAGAGGCGGGACCAAGGGCCTCCGTGGTTCTCACAGGGCCCGTGGGCATGCGCAGGCAGGCGGCTGCCGTGATGCCAACCAGGCTCCGAGCCCCTCCTGCCTCCCGCGAGATGGGCCGTTCCAGACCCCTGTGGGGCGCCCTCGCCAAGGAACCCCCTCCCAGCAGGCCCGGGAGCAGGCAGAGATAAAGACAGCAGATGCAGGGATATTTCAAGGGTATGCAGAGCTGGCCCTGGTGCCTTGCTCTCAGGGCAACAATGGGTTCAACCTCCCTGCAGCCACTGAGGCCTGCCCCTCGCCCCTCGGGTCTTTGTCCCGCCTCTCCCACAGGTGCATCTGACCCCGCAGCCTCCCCGGGTCTGCAGGTGAGCAGGGCCCCTTCCTGCCTCTCTGCCCTTGCATTGGCTCTTCCTGTGCTGAAGAAGTCAAAGAAGACTTCCCGGAGGCGGGGTTGTCTATACGGGAGACTGAAGAGTGAGCTAAGGTATTTTAAATAGCCCAGGGCTCCCACCTTCACACACACCGGCACGTGTGATACGACTGGCGCAGCTGTGACAGGATGCCCGTCTTCTCGGGCACACAGTAGGCACTCAGCAAGCACAGGGAGGGGGGAGGGGAGGGGCGCTGCCTAGCTTCGGCAGCTGGCCCAGCTTTCCACAGGCTGTGAGCCACGTGCACCCGCGGATACAGAGCTGTTTGACCTGCAAAACTAGCAATTTTATATGTTCTGACCTAATAGCCTGTGTGTGACTCTGTAAATGGGGTTAATGGCCGTACCACTCTCACAGGGTTGGCAGGGGGAAGAGAGGAGTTAGCACCTGTGCAGACACCTGGCCAGTGCCTGGAACAGGGTGAACAGCGTTCACAACTGCTCCCACCGCACAGCCCCTACTGTGTGCTGGGCAGGGCTCTGAGCGCACAGTCTCGGGAACTCATGGGGTCCTCCAACACTCCTGCTCCACAGCGCCACAGGCAGAGCTGCGGGAGAGGGCCTGACTGAGCGGAGCCCAGCAGCCCAAAGCACCGGCCACCGAAGGGGGAGCTCGGGGAGCGATCTGTGGATGCTGCCGCTTCTGGGGGAGCTACTGTCCGGCACACGGTGGGAGGCGTGGGGCTGCCACGGGTCTTGCTGGCAAGGCCGGAGTGGGGCGAATGAACTGGAATCTGGAGCCTACTGGGCACCTCCGGGTCTGCCTGTCATCATGTCTGATCACTGCAACCTTCTGAGAATGGGGAATTCTTTGCTTCCACCTTCCAAATCTCACAGCCGTACATTTGGCCAACCCTAACTCAGAACCCCACGGAGAAGGGGATTCTGGGAAACGCAGGTCCCCTCTCCCCGGCCAAGCTGACAGAACCCAGTCCAGCACAGATGGTGATTCCAGGAATAGCATCAGGGAGTGATCCGGGGTGGGGGCTGGGGGGGGGACGGCGCGGGCCTGCCCAGCACACTTCCCGTTTCCTTCTCCTGTTAACAGAAACCCACTCGCCTGGGGAGAGCCCATTCCCCAGCGTGGCATTCAAGACCGCCAGCAGGCAGCTGCCTTTCAGCCCCTTCTCCTGCCCCCCCACCCACCGGGCTCCAGCCATCCCCCAAACACGTGATGCCCCTTCCCAACGTCACAACTTGATAAAGACTGTTGCTCACCAGAAATGCCCAGCAGGCATTTCCCCCACATTCCCCCCCAACCCCTCCCACAGAGCCCTCTTCACGGCCGACCCATCCCCATCCCCTCTAGCCTCACTGTGGTGCTGGTACCGTCTCCTCACAAAGCCTCGGGCTCAAGGGAGATTGATCGCACCCTCCCCAAGGTGGGTCCTGCTAATCTTAGCCACCCAACACAGGGGACCGCCAGGATGACTTACTGATCCGGGGGAGGTTCTTTTCTGTAGTGGCCCCCAACCAATTTCAATCCACACGTGGGGAGTACTTTCCCCTCTCCCGCAAGACAAGAACAGGGACACGCACCGTCCTCAGGGTTGCTGACAGTCATCTTTTGACTAGAGAATGAAAGCACCGAGGTGGATGACAGAGGCGGCAGGGAGAAGCCATACCACAGAGCTGCCGAATCGAGCAGCCCTGAAGTCTGAACTGCCTCCGTTTGAGAGAATGAACTTTCTTCTGTCACTTGTAATTCGGAAAGCATCCTGACAGATACACCTGCTTCCTGACCAGGTCCATGTTATCCGCGCCCTCCCTGCCCGCTACCAACGTCTCTCCCTCCGGGAAGTCTCTGCGAGCCCCTGAACAGAATCCCTCCCTTCGGGGCCCCGGACCTACATCTATCCCGGCTCTTGGGGACATCCTTCATTCCAGTCCCTGAGGTGTCGTCCCTCCTAAGAGTTGCTGAGCTCTTTAAAAGCGAATCATCTCCCTGAGACTAGAGCAAGATAAGTGTATCTGGTTAATCTCATCCACTCCACATTCGCTCGGCAAACATTTGCTGAGTGCCTCGAAGATAGAGCGTGCCAAGGCAGCTCGGATTTTGCATAAATGTGTGTGAGGCAGGGGTGGGGGCTCCGCAGTGGGTGCCTGGCTGGAGAGACAGAGGGGGCGGGGTGGGGGGGGCTGGAGGGAGATACCAAGATACCAGCAGAGGCCTGACTGGAAGGTTGGGCAGGACTTTGCTAGGTGCTACGGAGGAATTGATATTAAGACACCAGAGCAAGGTTGGGGGGCTCGACCCTCCTCCTTCAGGGTCTCTTCCTGGGTGCAGGGGTGTGAGGAGAGGGGGGTGAGAAAGCTTTGGGAACTGAGCAGAGTGCTGAAATCACAATGGCCATGTCACCTCCGAGAGGCTGCCCCTTCCCCACAGCCGCGAGCGGAGGGTGAGCTCAGAGAGGCTGTGTGTTTGTGCATGCGCTCATTCAGCTCTCATGATGAAGCGTTCCCTGTGTAGCAGGCACTGTACTTGGCACTTGGGATACATCTGCAATCACAGAGGCAACTGACCTTGCTCTGGCTCAAGGGATCAGGAAGTTCTTTTCCTGAGACCTGAGGGTATTCGAGTTCTCTCTCCAAGGGGAAGAAAGAGATGTCAGAATCACAATCGGCTTTCAGGGTCCGGAGTCCAACCCGAGCCACAGAGCTAGGTGACATCTGGGAGTCTCTTCACGTCTCAAACCCGTCCTGTCCGGTGGAGTCCTGTCTGCACCCCCAAATCTCTGCACAAGCCTCCCAGCCACCCAACCCACGCGCTTGCGGCTGTGAGAGGAATGCCCCGCACACAAGACGGGCCCTGTAAGTATTTCCCGCCCATGCGATCGGCAAATGCTCCCTCACAAGCGGTATGTCAGTCAGAACTCATGCCAGCGACAGAAACCCAGCTCAAACTAGCTGAGGCCGAAGGAATTAACTTCCTCACAGAAGCCAGAAGATTAGGTGAGCGAACTGAGGAAAGGCCGGAGCTGGACCGCGGAACAACAGGAACCAGAACTGAACTAGAACTGTCTCTGTCTCTCATCTCCGCTACTCCCCACACAGGGCTTCATTCTCTCTCCCCATAGGGCGACTCCTCCACACGGCGCAAAGCCTGGGGGCCAAGCACCCCGAGCTTTTACCACCCGAGAGCCTGCGCTGCGGAGGGAGGCTGGGGACTCCTTTTCGGGACCATCTTGACAAATTCTAGGCAGGGATTCTGACAGGCCCAGCGGGCATGCAGTGCCCATGCTGGAGAAGTTGAGGTCTCCAAAAACATGGCAGCATCTACAGGAGTCTAGTGCGAGCAAGGAGCATAAAAACTTCTGGAAGGTGCAGAACATTTATGAAAAGGGGAACGTCCCAAGTATGGGGAACAGACACCAGTAGATAACGTTGCCCCCTGTAGTCCAAAAACTGAATCAGAGGCAAGATACAGAAGGAGTCACTTGCAAAGCCTTCCCTCCAGTCTCACGGTCTATTCAGTATCAGATAACAGAAATAGCTGATTATATTATAAAGTACCCCAAACCCAAGGCGCCTGGGTGGCTCAGTCAGTTAAGCCTCTGACTCTCTGATTTGGACTCTGGTCATGATCTCAGGGTTGTGAGATCGAGCCCCATGTTGGGCTCCGGGCTGGGTGTGGAGTCTGCTTTAGATTCTCTCTCTCCCCTGCCCTCTGCCCCTCCCCTCCAAGACTACCCCAAACCTGCAGTCAAAGGAATGAGGTTTAAGATAGAACTCTGCCACTTCCTAGCTAGAGCAAGTCACTTAACTTCCCTCCACCTGGTCTCCTCATTTGTTTAATGGGTACAGGTTGACATGGGTCATTTGCATGAGCGCTAACAGCGTGGTGGTGAAGGGGCCCCAATCAGAACATCAGCCCCGGTCGGCCACGTAGACCCTAAAGCTCTTAGTACCCAGTTTAGTTCCACAAGGCTGTGGGTATCAGCCCCAACAGGAAATCTGGAAAACCTCTGCTCACTGCATCTAGGACATCCCCCTTCTTCTAAGTATCCTTCACCCTCCAGAAGTTTCTGTTCTCCTAGTTCCCACCACTTGACTCCCGCAGATGCTGTCCTGCGTTTAGAGGCCTCCGGTGCTCCAGCCTCCATGGACGGCCTTCCAGTGGAAACAGGGCAGGCAACTGGGCGAGGGTGTGGCCCTAGAGAGGGGGCCCTTCTCCTGCTGTGACCGGGCTGCCCCCAGCACAACACTGCCTCTTCTGCCCTGCTCCGGCGTGGCCGCCTTAAACACAGATTTGCTCGAGCCACTCTCCCGTTCGGGGACCGCAAAGGCTCCCACTGCTGCCGGCCCGACGGCCATCTCTAGGCCTTCCAGAGTCAAACGCCAGACTTGGCCTTCGCTCTACCTCCCCGGGCTCCTTAATCACATCCTTATGCCACACTTGACACCCTAATTCCTGATATGTCCCCTGGCCTGCCCTCCACCTGCCCATCCTGCCTGTCCCTCGGGCACATGATCTCTCTATGCCCCTGCTGACTTCTGATGCCCCCACTTTAGCCACCCGGATGCACCACATAATTAGGTGACCCGAATCCCTGCTCTCCTGAAATTTAAATTGGAGTCAGGGAAATACATTTCTTTTCACAGGATCCTGTTCTCCCACCTTTTCCTCCAGCCGTTAGAATGAGCTGACCTCCACATAGGCTTTTAGAGAAGTTATATAGCTCGATCACCGGTCAGAGGGCAAAAGATAAGATATTAATTTTCTATGCGGCATGAGCAAGTCTGTTGCCCTTTCTAGGCTTCTCTGGTAGTCTCTGAGGCTTCGCAAACTCTGCTGGTCTTCATCTCCAAGGTGCTGGCTCTAGGCAGGGCATCTTCTGTTGAATTCCATGGATCCTTGGGCATGTTGCCATTCATTTGTTCTCAATCAAAACCACTTGCAAACCATGTTCTGTGGGAGTTAGGCTTTCCACAAATTTCAAAGGACTACTGAGATGGAAGGTTGGGTCCCACATCCATGCCAACTTTAGCCATGAGATTTCCTATCACCTGCTCTATTGTTGGAGAAAAGGAATCTGTTGATAAAGCAAGGTTTGAAAATCACTGATCTAAATGACTCACTCAAATTCAAAAATTTATGGGGACAGACGGAATATAAATGAGCACCTCCGCCAAGGCCCGGGCAAAAGGGAGTGGTAGGGCCTGTGGGAAATGGTCAAAAAGAGCAGGTGCCCCCTGAGTCTAGCCACGGGAGACAAGAAATGTAGTTTGTCCAGCTCTTCCCATCTGTCAGTAAATCTGCAATTTCATGTGCCGTTTTCCAGTTCTTAAGACGCGTGCAGGTCAAACGGACTCACATGCATGAGCCAGGTGCAGCCGGCGGACTGCCTGCACCTCCTGGCTTGGGCATTGCCTTTGAGAAAACCCCGCCAGGAAGGGCGGACGTCGTCGTGAGCTCACTCTTAGGATGGCATGAGGCAGGAGGAAGGGCCATCAAAAGGCCAGGCATTCCCGGGGTGGCATGGGCCCTTACTAGCTGTGTGAACCGAGATAAGGTCCTGAAGCCCCCCCGCCAGACTTCGGCACGAATGTGAGAACAGCAGAGGGAGCAGCAGAGGGTGCTGCCGGTAAACGCCTCTCCTGGCCCCATGTGGCACGAGGTGGGCACCAGCAGAAGCTGTGCCGACTGTTGGCACGACAAAGGGTGTGTCTACCGTTTCCCTCTGCGGGATGGAGAAGGGGTGCTCGATGTGGAAGGAGTGAGGGTGTGGGGGCGGCTTCCCAGGTCGGCCCTGGGGGTGCTGCCAGCTCAGAAAGCCCCACCCAGCCCCACCACTGAGAAGGATGAGATGACCACCTTCCATCTCAGCTCTTTGGTGCACAGACGAGCCGGAGAGCCCCATCGGAGAGGCGCCGGGCACCCGGGCCTGCCGCTGTCTGGCGGGATCATTAATAAGATAGATGTTCCTAATGGCTGCGAGAAGGATCATGGAGCTACTCGTTATCAAGGGTTGAAATCACTAATTATTCGTTTCTCTGCAGCTGTCACTTGCCTCACCCACCCAAACCAGGGGCCCCCAACAGCGGTCCTTTCTCCCATGGCGAACATGGGGTCTCGAGCTCGCCTGGCCGGCCTGGGGCTGGGGGCAAAGTCTTCTTCCTGCATTCAGTACTTATTAAAGTTGATTAGAACTCAATGCACCATAAAATCTCTTTCAAGTCAGTGAAATGCCTTTGGCTACAGATTTTTTTCCCCCAGTTCTATCCAAAAGGAACTCTCAAGCGCTGAGAGAGTGCTAGAAAAATTAGATGAGGATGGAGAAGTGGGAGTGTGGCATTCCAGATTGGAAGGAGGGGAGGTGGTTTAGAACAGTGAGGGTAGAAGATAGCAATGCCTGGAATGAGGGGCATCCAGGACAAAAAAGGGAGTGTGGATGCAGGCGGGGTGGGAAGGCTGCCGGATACACATATTTTTAGGAATGTTATTACCCTGGACCTAAAAATATGAGCCATGGCTTTCTTTAAAAGCGAACTAGGCCCTATTTACATTTCAGAGCAAACAGCATATTGTTTTCATCAGGGGGAAATAAGCACTCATGTTTACCTTATGTTTCCTTCAAAATATTTGCATTTCAAAGCCTTCTGAGCTTTAAGTTTCAGAGCTGTTCAAAATGTGGCACCTGGCCTTCTCCCAGATGGGCCATGTTTACAGCAGAAATCCATACCACCCAGCCAGGATGGTACCCTAGAAAAGGGCAGTGCCCCCTTAAGGCCCATTATGCACCCCCAGGAGTGCCGCAGCTGGGAGCAAAGCTGGCCGCCAGATGAAGGATGGGAGGGTCCGGCAGCCCCGGCACAAAGCTGCTGTGTGGGTTCCCCGAGTCTCGCCCCTGGTTGGGGGGGTGCATCCTCTCTGTGGACTGGGGATTAGGGAGGACGCTGCGTGGGGCTGCACAAACCCTTGGGGCCCTTTCCCAAAGGAGAAGCCCGGCAGCCCTGGAGCCCTTGGTGGTAGTCCAGGACTGAAAGGGCAGACAGCAATCCCGGTGCCAGAGGCTTGGACCAAACAACCTCAACAATTTCTTCTGGCCTCCGAACTTTCATTCATTCATTCATTCATTCATTCATTTAACAAACAATCCCTGAGGGCCCACTGTGCACTGGCCTTGGGCTAGAAACTGGGGCCACGGTGATGAACCAATCCATCAGAGCTAACATTTGTTAGAAGCTTCTGGACCAGGCACTGTGTTTGGTTGCACATGATTACCCACTAGGGAGCTTTAGAAACCCCAATGCCCAAGCCACACCCCAGACCGATTAGATCTGAGTCTCTGCACGTAGGGCCCAGGCACCGTTAATTTCTTAATTGGCCAGTTCCAGTGGACAGCTGAGTTTGAGAACGAGCATTCTAAGTGTTCCATACATAGGACCTCACTTCATCCTCAAACAGCCTTTGGAGTCAGGTAGGAAGGATGATCCCTTTTTCAATAATGAAGCACAGAGCTGTTAATTCAGCCATGGCAGAGGAGCAGAGTCGGGATTTGAACCCAGGATGTGTACTCCTGATGCGCTGCTGTGTCTCCTGGGAACAATGGCTGCCCTCATGGAGCTCCTGCTCTGGAGAGAAGCCAGGGGGCAGTGGAACCCAGTGTGGGAAGCAGCGGTGCCCAGAAGGGCCAACTGGAAGTCTGTAGCTTGTCTGGCCACCAGCTGTTCCCATCTTCACCTGCCTCCCATTACAGAGGCTGAGAAGTCAGAGACTCCCTGTCCCAGCCTCCCTTGAAGCTGGGGTTCTTTCTGGTCGATGCGATGGCGTGGGAGGTTGGCTTGGGCGCTTCTGGGAAGGGTTTCCCTCCAAGGCTACCTGAGCAGGTGTGAAGGAGCTTCCCTTTTACCTTTCCAATCTATCCTCATCCTTCCACCTGGAATGTTGCCCTATAAGGACACGATGTTTGGAGCTGCTGGAGCCGTCTTGTGACCATGAGGAGAAGGCTGAGAGAACGGATGCTGGGAAGGCAACCTGGAAACAGCCCTCCCTCCAGATTTCTTGCTAACGGGAATAACTAAAAATCTTCTTGTGTTCAGATAGTCAGCTACTTGCACCTGCATCAATTAGAATGAGGTTGGACTGGGATTAACAGAAAGCTCGAAAGTCACGATGGCTTATGCAAGGTAGAAGCTCATTTCTCTTTCATATAAAAGAAATCTGAATGGAGATAAGCAGTCCACAGTGATGGGGAAGATTTAAAGTTATAGAGAACCAAACATCTTTTCGCTTGCGGCCCTGCCAGTCTCAGCCCGTGACTTCCGCTTGCATGGATCAAAGATGGCTGCCCAAGCCCCTGGCATCACATCTGTATTCCAGCTAGCAGGAACAAAGAAGAGAGGTGGAAGAAGAGTGTGCCCATCCTTCAAAGAACACCTCCCAGAAGCTCTTCCGTTTATATCACATCGAATAGAATTTAATGGCCTGGCTACACCTGGCTGCAAGGGAGATTGGGACCCTGTTTACTCTGGGTGGCCATGAGCTTAACCAAAATGCAGGCATCACTGACGAGGAAGAAGAGAAGGCTATTTGAGAGCAATAAGCAGTCTCTGCCATACAGCTGAGGCCACCTAATTAATCCAGGTGGCCAGACGAAAGGGAAAGGTTCCAGACAGAAGCAACAACTTGAAGCAAGTCCCGACAGTGAGAGAAAACTTGGTAAAAGTAAGGCAGGTGAGCGGTGAGGTGAGAGAGGCAGCAAGGGACCAAGCTGTGCAGGACCCTCTGACCATGCGGAGAAACCTGGACTTTAGAGTCACAGACCCACTGGGAAGTGCTGGCAGGAAAGCGACAGGACCAGGGCCGCATTCTGGAGCGCTTGTTCTGGCTGGTGGCTGGAGGGCGCTGTGTTAGAGGAGGACACAGCTGGAGGCAGGGACACCCCGTGGGAGGCTCCCAGAGGCCAATAAACAGGTGACAGTGGCTTGAAGCCACAGAGCGGCACCCCTGTCTCATGCTGGGAGGCAGGAGAGGGCGTGGTTTCGGGCAGTGCTATTCAGAGAGCGTGTCCTCGGTGAGATTCCACACCTGCACCAGAACCTACACCAGTGCGGCTCCCTTCACCGAGCAAGCCTTGCTCCAAAAATGTATTACACGGGCAAGTATACACGTATGGGCTTCTAGACACATTCAGCTGGATGCGCTTAGTGTTGTGTTTGCTTTACCCTTCCTTCGTCGGGGACCACTGACACTTTGCAGACCAGCACCAATCTGTGGATTGCTTTCAAGGCGAGAGGACCCTGGACACCTCATGGAAGGCTGCCCTCTTGGACCGGGGGAATGGCTGGTTTCTCTGTGTCTGACGCAAGCCTTACTATGTTTTTTCCACGTTTTTATTTAAATTCTAATTAGTTAACATGGTGTAAGATTGGTTTCAGAAGTAGAATTTCGCGATTCATCACTTACACATAACATGCAGTGCTCATAAGCCCAGGGTCCAATGCCAACTGTTCCCCTCCAGAGCTCACCTGTGGCCTTTACCTGTGGTCCAGGAGTGGCAAACCCCCAAGTGGCCCAGCTGTGAGAGGAGGCTGGCCTGGGACCCCCCACCACTCACATACAAAGCTTCCCCGGCCAAGATCTTTCTAGGAACAATGGGACTGCCTTGGGGAAACAGAGGGAGAATACCTCCTCAAACTCACCCCCCGAAGAGAGGCCAATGAGAGCTGTGGGATTCATTCCTGGGGAGCACCTCAGCCCCTAGGCCGTTTAATAGGAAAGAATGGGGAGCCTGGCTGGCTCAGTTGGTGGGGCAGGCAACTCTTGATCTCAGGGTCCTGAGTTCAAGTCCTATATTGGGTGTAGACCCTACTAGGGAAGGGAAGGGAAGGGAAAGGAAGGGAAGGGAAGGGAGGGAGAGAGACAGAGGAAGGAATAAAGGGCCCTGTGAGGTCAACCAGCAAGAGCTCCCCAGTACCAGCCAGGACCCGGCCATTCTGAATACTGCACTGCCCACCCTAGGCCGAGGCTGTCCATTGCCAGGCTGTCTCCTCCCCGCTGACAGCTGTTTGAGGCATGTGCACATGCTTCCTCGATGCCCCCCACCCTGCCCAGCCCAGAATGCAGCCAGAAGCATCATGCCTACATGCCAAGAACTCACACGCATTAACTGATGTAATCCTGAGCCCCAAGGAGTGCCAGCTGAACCCCTTCACGGGTTTACCTCAGTGCCTCAGTGCTCGAAGGTTCTGCCCTGGCTCAACCGCATGGTCCACACACCCTTCCGGCAAGGGCCACTGTACAAGAGCAGGCCTCAAGAGAGGAGGCCCGATTGAAAGTAAAGACAACCGGTTCCTCAAGTAAGAGCCCATCCCTCAGTCAGCACAGGCTTCCCTGGAATAGCCCGGTGGCCCATCGGTCAGTCTGGGTGTCTGAAAGAGGCGCTCCGGATCCTCTAAGCAGGACTCCAAGGAAAGGGGAGGCATAGAGACCCCACCAGACTGTAGAGGACAGCCTCTCAGGACAGGCTCCGGCAAGAGCTTCCCAGCCTTCCCTGCTGATTGAGGGACAGCCAATCGAAGGCCAAGATGGGGGAAGTAGCTCAGGGTGACAAGCAGGGCCCAAGTTGACCCTGAGGCTGGCAGGGCTGAGGCCAGGCATCGTTGCCGGCGCCCTGCCCATCTCCAGGCCTTGGCTCCCCTACGGTGCCTAGAACAGTGGCCCTCAGGGAAGAAGGGGGTCTAGTTCTTCTGAACACACAGGCTGGGCCCAAAGGGGGCCCCAACCCCCCACGGAGGCCCTTCGGTAACACCAACCAAGGAGTAAGGCTGGCGCGCCCTTGATCGCTCCTCTAAATGACACTCTGAGAAATCAGGTCAGTGTCTGGGAAGCAAGCCAGAGGACATGTGAGGACCCGGCCAGCCACCCCTGCCCCTCCCCCAGCTCCCTGACCGCTCAGTCAGAGGTCAAAGCACCCACTCCTCGGCCTGGACTCTCAGTCCCCCCGCTGTGGGCACTGCCCCCCAACCCCGGCTGGGTGAGCCCTGCCCTCTGCCCAGCCCCTCGGCCCCCGCTTCGTGTTTCCGGTGAAGGAGATTGGGACTTGGGAGGTGTGGGTAACCAGTGGCAGGCCAGAGAGGGAGGAGAGAGGCAGTGAATGAAACTCTTTGTTTAAGAAAGGCTTGAGCCGCGCGTCTGCAAGCCCAGGAGAAGCATGTCATTTTGCTGGAAATGCGATTTTCCCTAACAAGTACAGAATTCTACATGACACGTTGAAAAGTGTATCTCTTTGAGAAGCTGCTCTGTATCTCAGAGGCATCGCCAGTACAGAACCGTGTAATGTGGCAGTTGCCATGGCAACACCTCGTTTTCCATAGACAGGAGAATCAGAGTGGCTAAGTCGATTGCAAGGCCCCAAATAATGTCTTGAGAGCAGGCTGAGATGCGGCGCAGGCTCTCAGGGCGCCTGGGGTGCTGCTTGGGGGTCCCGGGGCTACCTTGTACGTGCTTCGTGGCGAATCCCCAGGGTAATGTGGGGTGCCTCCGCCTCTTTTATCAGAGGCTTGGAGAGGACACAACAGAACGTGTCCAAGGCCACATGGCAAGGCAGTGACGAGGCCAGGGTGACCAGGCTCCTGCTTCCCTACGCAAGCTATGCACACAGCTGAGGCAACACTGGCCTCCATCCTCCTTCCCACCAGTGTCCCCTTCTATCACTGGTTCTGCTTCTCCTCCCAGTTGTCCTGAGCGTGGACATTGCCCCTTGAGATTAGCAAGTTAGAGGACAGCGTGTCCCCGGCATCTATCCCCATACGTACAGACCACTCACGTGTGCAGACACACACGCTCCCGGTGTGAGCTCTCTGAACACACGGACAGGGCCACACAGAGCAGGTGCTCTGCCCATGGGTACAGCACTAATGGCCACACATACCCAAACACACCCTGGGGAACCCATAAGCCTAGGGGCCACAGCTCCATCTCCCCGGGGCTGGGCATGGCGTCCTGCAAGGGGTGGATGGGCATGGATGCAACATCTTGAACTCGAAACACACACACACGCACACACACACACACACACGTGGCGCGCATGCATACACACACCATACTGCAGCCAAGGCTCTGCTCCACCCATTAGCATTGTGTCCATACTTGGCCAGACATCAGCATACAGCAGGGTGGCCCTTCGCCCTCTCTCAGCATGGTGCTCTGAGCAGATCTGAGACCTTTAAAGGCAGAGGGAAGCAGCCCAATTTAGAGCCTGGTGAGGGAGCATCCTTACCCCTAGGGATTCCTGAGTCAACACTGGGTGGCCCTGGGGTCCTCCCCCCGGCTCTTACATTGTTCAGTGTCACCTGGCCTTCAGGGCCCGCTGCCGTGTCTGGTGGTGGGCACCCCTCACCCGGGCCTCCCAGAGGTGGCTGGCAGCTAACACAGGGGCAGGGACAAGAAAAGCAGCCACCCCACTCTTCCATCTGCAAACACAAGTGAGCATGAGGGACCAGGGAGTGAGGGTGGGGGGAGAGGCACAGGCCCCCCCTCAACTTCCCAGAGGAAAAATTTTATAAAACTGTCAGAGATGTAATAGAGCTGTCAGAAGTACAGGAAATCAGCTACACAGATTATAAAAACATATGTCAGGGACCTATTGGTTTCATGACAGTGTGAAAATCACAATTTTTCTGTCAAGATAGAAAATAGAAACAGAGAAAAACCAGGAGCGCTTCAGCATACGCCAGCCGACTGTGGCTAAGTCCAACCCTCCACGGCGGGGAGGGACCCTCGGGAGCAGGCGGGAGTGAGCCGGGTTCCCCTGGCCTCACCCAAAGGAGAAGCAAGCACGCGGCCTCGGAGTCCCTCTGCCCTTAGGCAGGACTCCACGACCCCTCCACCCCCCACGGCCTTGTGGCCCGTCAGCTCCTCCTGCTGCCCCCCCTCCAGCTGGTGGCAGTCCTCCACATGGCAGGCCTTTCAGGTTTCAGAGAAATGGAGACGGTGACCAGTTCAGCAGTGGAAGAAATAGCCACACACCAGGCCTCCTGACTTTTCCTCTGAGAAAGTCAAAAGCTGGTGTGGGCCCCGGGGGAGGGCACGAGGAGGGCAGGGTCAGGCAAGGGACGGGGGTCTTGAGAGAAACCACAGGGCTGGAAAAGTCACCTGCATGGACCTCGACCTCCTAGTTGCTGTGCATGGGGCTCAAGAGCCCTCGTTTCTCCAAGGTTCCTGCAGCTGTAAACGGAGTCTGGGGGCAAGTATCGTGCTGTTGATTAGAGCGGGAGAAGGTGACAGATTTCGATCGCCCATCAGACGTCTATTGACACCTCTGGGCCCTGACCTCCTGAAACGTTCACGGAGACGAGAGCACTTACCTTTCAGAGGCACCGGGAGGGTTTTAGGACATAACGGATGGGCGCTCGGGTTCCCAGGAAGGGTCTCCTCCATGCCCGATGCCGTCGACAGCAATCAACTTGGCCCCCACCTCCGCATACCGCATTGCACTTGGAAAAACATTTTGCATCTAGGGCTTTGCCGAGCATGTGTCCCCTCTTCCGTAAAATGGAAATGACAGCTCCACGCTCCCACCTTCCCCTGAGGGGGAAAGAGCCCGGTGAGAACACAGCACCTGCCCCCCTGCCCCTGCCCCAGTTTCTGAAGCACTTTCTGCTCACGTTAGACCCAGCCTTCCAGAAAGCAGCCCGAAGATGGGATGTAACAGGCGAGAGATTATGAGGCAAACCCCTGGCAAGATGGAATGGGAGTCAGGAAAGGCCATCGGGTCACAGTGCAGGTCTGGCCATGGGTAAAGGAGAAAAGGAAGGGCACCATACAGGCTAAAGAAGGCGTGGCCGGGCTAAATCCAGTGGTCAGAGTGCATCCCTTGACTCCTGGGACATCCCGCCGCACTCAGTTGCCGACACAGCCCGAGAAATCAGAGCACAGAGCCCAGGGTGGGTTCTGCCCCACCGATGGGAGATGCGCAAGGGGTCTCCTCACGGCTCTCCCGGCGCCCCATCCCAAGTGCTGTTCCTCTGTCCGAAATAATTCCCTCCACTGGGATTAGCCTGACTAATCCAAGCTTGTCCAGTGAGTCTTATAATAAAGGACTCCTCCTCCAGGTAGCCTTCTCTGATCTCTGCCCCCTCCCCGTCACTGAGTTCCACTCAGAGCGTGCCTCTCTGATCCCCCAGCCCCCCACCCGCCACCCTGCCGGGCCAGGACATGTTCAGAGCACATGAACATTGCTGAAATGTGAGGACAGATAAACGACCCAGGAGCTGGTAAGGGCAATTGAATGTAAGAGTGCTGACTCCAGGAGCCCTCCTGGGTACCGTGCTGAAGCCCCTTGCTCGGGGGTATATTCTGATTATCAGTAATAGGAAAGGCACAGGCACCGACTATCAGAATGGCAACAGACAGAAGTAGGCGTCTGCCGTGCCTCTAGCTGAGCCCAAATCCGGGATTGCTGGGGTCCGTGCACTCGTGTGCCAGGACATAGGTAGGTCCTCGGGACCCTTCTTGATGCTAGCTCAGGAAAGATGGCATCCAGCAAGCAGGTGCCCCCCATCCACGAACTGGTAGGCACACAGCACCACCAAGCGCTGCCCTAAAAGGGACACCTGGCTCATTTGGGGGACAGTCCCCGCTGCTGTGCCAAGGGAGTGAGCTATCAGCCAGCTGGGATGTCGATCCCCTGATCCTCCTGAAGGCCAGAGCAGGCCCAGGGGCAGGGCGAGCCCCCAGAATGCCTGATGACCCTGGTATGCTGTACAAGCGTATCCTTCTCTGTGCACGCCATGACATTGCAAGGTCAGCAGGCAGTGATTCTAGTCCGACCCCATCACACAGAGCAGGAAAGTGAGGCCCGGGAAGACACCAGGAAGGAGAAGCCCTGGGTTTTCTTTCCAGGGCCACTGCTGGGTCCACCCACACAGGACCCCTCGGCTCTGCCCCCACCAACTTCAACCCCTTGTCAGCTCCAGATCCACGTGGGCCTTTGATCCCTCCTTCCATCAAGGACCGGAGACCCCCGAGTCCCTCCTGACAGCTCCTGCAAGGAGTGAGCTCATCTCTGGGGCAGCTGTCTCCAGCTCTGCCTCCCCTCTTGTTGGGGAAGGCATCATGCTGGATAGGATGTTCAGCTAATAAATATGTATGCGGGATTTTTATTACTTAATAGTTGTAAGGTTAATCGTCGTGGTGAACGCCTATATTTAAAGTGTCAATGGAGCTGCAAAATGCCAAACTGAATAGCTTTAACACACATTAGTTCTACTTGTGAATCTACAAATAGGAACCTTGTCAGAAAAGTATTCAAACCAAGATCAGTATTGATTTTGGTCCTCAGGAAAGGCACTGGACTGTGACAGTTTAAAATGATAAATGTCTAGAGAATTATTTGCCCGTATTGATAAAAAGAAGCAGATATAAAGCTGACAGTCTCAGAGGCGTCACCACGGAGTGAGGGCAGCACATCTAACATTGTTAGGGGCTCTGAGCTAATCTCCCCTTTGATATGGAGAAGATCCTCCTCTGATTTGGCCTGCCCTGAGACTCAGGCCTGTAATTGCAAAGGAGGGGCCGCTCTGAGCACATTCAGTCTGCTCCCGGGGTTCCTGTCCCGACCGCCCCCACTGTATTTTTGGAAGGTAGCATTCTGCTGGGACTCCAGGGCCTTTCATTCCACTGTGCCCCGCCCATTCAGTAACCTTCCGTGGCTCAAAGCGAGGCGGGAGTCCCCAGTCCTCATGCTCTTGCCCCAAATGGCACCGCCAACCTCACCCCACAGGCCCTCTGTGTCAGCAAGACCTGCGGGATACAGTTCTTATGCATTTCCCTCAAAAGCTTTGCTCCCCGATTTCTGCGACCCAGAATGAGCTCCCTATCCATCTTGGCTGTGACCCCACATCCTCTTCATTCTCTACTCTAATGCCACGGTGACCTGAGCGAAAGGGGGACCAACCGATTCTCCCCTCGACCAGGGACTAGTCAAGTTCTTCGGAATCATCTTCCCCACCGGACATGGACTTGGGGGCTTCCCTGTTCATCTCTGCACGGTCCGACTCCAGCAAGAAAACCTCTCGGTCCGTTTAATCAGAATCCCACCCTCCACACCTGATCTCCCTTATCTGCCGGTCCGTCTCACCACCCCGGCCTGCCTGCTGCGAGAATCCCGTGGGGTCATTTTGCCAGGACACCCCGACCCCCAGGGACTCCTCTTAGCAATCTTCTGTCCACGGACCCCACCCTGCTCCTTGGCTGCGAATGCCCTCTTCCTGTTTTATTTGTCATTGAGCTCAATTTCTCTCCCCTAACCAAACCCATTGTGGTAACACCCCCCTGAATCTAATCTGCCTTATCCTCTTTAGCAAGTGTCACGGAGGAATCGGTCTCCCACACTGGACCCCCACCACGGAAGAGCACGGCTTTCCTTATCAGCCTCCTCACCCAGCGGGATTCTCCCTCTGAGCCCGTCTCAGATATGCTGGTGTGTCAGGTAAGTCTTATCGGGCTCCCTCCACCACAATGTAAAGACAGACTCCTGGGTTATTTTGTCCATCACTGGAGCAGGGTCTGGCACGGGGAAAGCGTGAGCTTATACAGGAGTGAAGGAGTGAAGGAGTCCTTCAAGAAGCCTTCCCAACACCACCAACTCCTCTCTTCTCTACGAACTGACAGAACCTTTCTACCTCTAACCACCCACTCCTCTGCTCAGAAACCTTCCATGGCTCCCTATGGCCTAAGGACCAGGTTTGAAGCTCTCAGCCTGACCTGCAGAGTCGGGCCCTGTCTGGGGCCACAACCCAAGCCCCCCTCTGCCCCTCTTGTCTGAATCTCACGTCCTATCACCCAGGACCTGGTTGCCCTCTCTCTGCACAGCCCCTCCACACTGAGGTTTCTGGAGGGCATCCCGCTTGGTCCAAGGCTGGCCTCCTGCTGTTCTGCTACCATGGATGGCTCCCAGTCAGCCACCCCAGGGCCGAGCCAGCACAGCAGAATTGCGGCCCCTCTGAGCTCCGCTTGTCACCTTAGTCGTGAGCCCACTCACGGGCACTCACGGGCACAAATGTTGCCTCCAAGTAGTACGCCTGGATGCTATTTAAAATACCAACTCATGGAGTCTTTTTCCTCCTGAATTTTCTGTGTTCCTTTTCCTGCCCTGTGGTCTCTTGCTTCATAGGAGGATTGCTGCAGAGCAGAAAGCAAGTGGCGCCTAGAAGACGTCCCGGCTTTTGCTTCCAAAAGCTTAAACCCATTAGATGAATGTGGAAGGTTTGCACGGACAGAAAGAGGGAGAACCAAGTTCTCAGCAAGAAGCAAGAGATCTCAGAAGAATCATGAGTGAGGAATGACTTCTCCCCAAACCAAGTTTCCTTCAGTCTGGATGGGGGGAGAACGATGACAGTTGGCCCTCAAGGAGAGGGGACCTGCCCACCCCCCCCCCCCCGGTGATGCCAACAGGGAACAAGTAAGAGCCCAGAGCAATGGCTCCATGAGGTCTTGGAGGGTCGGGACCATGCGCAGCTTCCGAGAGGAGCCCGTGCCCTAGACAGGACTGGAAGGTGACAGAAAGCGGCTGTATCCTGGAGGGGCCATGCAGGCAGGGCAAGTGGCAGGTCCTGGGACCCAGGGTGATGCCCAGAGGGCCCTTGCTCTAACGTCTCCCCCACCAGGGAGGCAGGAGCACCCCAGAGGAGCTGAGGTGGAGGGTTCCTGGCAGCCCCACAGGATGGGCCTTACAGGCAGCGGTGAGCTATGGGAAACAGGAACGCGGGATTTGCTTAAGCCGGCTGAGTGGGTGGACAAGTATTCGTAACCATGGAAACAGTAGACTGCCTCCCCCATCAGACAAGGTGCTCCCTGAGGACAGGTGCTGCACTCCTTCCTCTCCATCATTTCCTAGCAGCCCAGGTAGGTGCCCAATAAGAAGAGGTGGGACTTGGCCACACCCAGAGGGCCGGCTTGCTGACACTTTGGGAGATATTTCCAGCAAGAAGAGACTGGGGGTACTGGTCACCTGCAGACGCCCAGGAAGAACAGGGGGTGAGGCCCCAGGGAAGTGTGGCTCATTGTACCAGCCAGAAGCAGCGGGCAGGCCCAGCACCCTCATACTCACCCTTGGGCCACAAAGATGTGACGGCAGGGAGAAGGCACTGTCGTGGGCCTCCTTCCATAGAGCAAGCAGGCCCCAGTCTTAACACACACGCTCACGTCCACCACCTAGTGCTTCTCGTTCCTGCTTCCAGAAAGATCTCAACATACCCAAGCAGGGGTTTCTGAAGAGGCCTCGCGAGGTCCCAGAATCAGACCACTCACTGTACGACTGTGGTGCTGGGGCCCAGAGAGGGCAAATCCCTCACTCAAGGTCACATAGCGACTTTGCAATCGAAGACAGCCAAGCCCCCTGTCTCTGGGAAGTTACGCTTTCCAGCACCTCAGGATGTCACAGGAGTGTGGTCTCCCTGAAACTCAGACCCCCACAGCCACAACTAGCTAGCATAACGACTGCCCAGGGGCATGGGAGACCTGGGTCCCAGCACCAGCCTGGCAGGTGGCACTCGGCCCTTCTGGGCCTCAGGCAGCCCACTCAGAAGGCCAGTTTTCTCGAGCAGGAAGGGAGGACTATGGAGAAAGTAAGGAAATGGAAGTGGAGGGGAGGTAGTGAGGGCCCATCCCCCACACCCCCACCCCTGCCCCACTGGGCAGAGTCTAAGAGGCCACGTTGTGACTCAGTGGGAGGGGGCTCCCATGGGCAAAGCATCCCCGACAGTGTCTCACCAGGGATCCCCTCCACTTCCAAGCCATCCACTGACCCAAGGCAAAGTTTTGAGAAGAACCTGAACAACCAGTGCTCATCACAGGTGTCACATGAGCGCCAAGGGGGCTGCTGAGCACCTTCCAGGAGGGTGGTGCTGCCTGGGGAGAGAGGAGCCACCACTCCTTCCCTAAGTGGCCACATCCAGAGCCTCTGGCCATGCCCCCGTGGATGCTGGGAGCTGTTCTTCACACAGACGCTTCCTGAGAACCCCAACTGAGGGACAATGACAACAAAGCAGAGTGAGGAGGTAGGTGTGACTCCCACCGGCCCCTTCCCCTTCTAGCCGCGCCCTGGAACCTCAGGGGGGAAACCAGTGGCCTGGTCCGACCCACTCATTCTACAGACAGAAAAATGCAGTCGCAGAGAAAGGAAAGGGGTATGTCAGGACCACAGAGCCAGCCTGGAAAGCAGTCGGGGGCCTAGGACACGGTAGACAGGGAAGATCCCTGGGTATCCTTTTTCTAGATTCAGAAACCACAGCGCGTCCCATGGGAGTCCCCAGCAGGTCTCAGGCAAGGGCCCTGTCCTGGGAGAAGCAGAGCGCCCCTCCGGGAATGGGGACCATCCTCGCAGCACCTGGGCACCTGGGCACCTGGGCACGGCTCTTCCCTCCGTGCCGCCCAGCTCCTGTCGGCCCTGCCCTCCTTCCAGTCGGAGCCGGTGCAGCCCCCACCGCGCCGCCCCTGCCGGCCTGCGCTCCCCGCCCGTAATTACCCTGTGATAGATGTCGGCGCTGCCGCTAAAGGTATCTGCGTGCGGGCTTTATGGTCATTTTCCAACAGCCCAGACCTTTTAAACTCTCTTGTGGGAGCAGGTTAAGATGATTATGCAGATGGATGGACCCCGGTGCAATATTATGTCAGCAATGGAGACGTAGGAGCTGCAGACGGGCGCGATTACCACCCAGAGGGGTACCCGCCGGTGTCAAGCACTGCCAGTGCGGGGCAGGGGGGCCTGCGCCGGACCCCGGGGCTCCCGGAGCACCCCCACTCCCCCCACACACTCCGCCACACACTCCCTCACGTACTCACACCCATACACTCACACACTCACATTCACACGCTTAGTGACGTGCACACACCCACCCACCCACGCTCACACGCTCGCCTATATACACCCACTCACACATGCTCCGTGACACACCCACTCACACTCACTCACCCACACATTCACACACTGACTCACCCCCTCACCTGCTCACACTCTCACACTCACCTCACACGCACTCCTCCTTGGCCTCCCCAGTAAGTTGTCTGGCTACAGTCGGACCCTGTTCCCATGGAAACAGGAAAAGGCAGCTGCCGGCTGGGTTGCCAGGAAGACACAGGTCTGCGGGGAGGAGAGGCAGCCAAGGCAGACGTGCTCCCAAGCTTGCTTGGTGGGGACGGGGAGAACCAAGTCAGACGCAGAGGTGGACCCCCAAAGGCCAGCCCAGAGAGGGGCCCAAAGGGACCAGCACGCTCCCGTCAAGTCCTGGACAAGGGTGAGGCGGGCACACAGAGGGGTGGGAGATACAGTCCTGGGCTCCCCTGCAGAGGGCCCACATCGGTGCTCCCTCGCAGAACAAAGCCAGAGGAAGAAACAACAGAGTGCAGACTCATTTTCATGAGCTAAAAAGAAACCCCCACGCTGGGCTCCCCTTGTCCCAGTTCTGAGAGTGAGAGAAGGCCCTAACACTTTCCTTGGCAGCACCCCTCCCACCAGAGGCACAGTAACGAGCTTCTCAAGCTTCTCGGCACTGATGCCCCTACGCCCTCCCTGCAGCACACGCCGAGGGCACCAAGGGCGCCAAGGGCAATGCGCCCCAGGGGAGCACAACGAGGCCGTTCTACCGGGAAGCCCACAGGCACCAAGGGAGAAGACAGTCTGGCTCGGAACGAAGATTAAAGCACGGAGATTCCTGGGATGAGCGGAGCGCACAACCTTCCAGCCACCCTCCAGAAAAGGAGCTGCTGCTTCTCCAGACTGTAGAGAGCTTACGTCCGTCGGCTCAGAGAGGAGCCGACCAGCAGGGCAAACACCCGGTGTGCCAGGGAGCGGCTGAGCTACCCGCTCCAACATGCATCGAGCAGGAAGTGTGAATTACCCGTATAAAGTACTTGGCGCAGAATGGCGCATCCCACACAGCACTGCTTGTTAACAGCGAAAGAAGTTAGAGTTCAGCCACCTGCGGTCCACCTGGCGGTGGCGTCTCTAATCCTGAGGTCTCCTTGAATGGGGTGGGGGCTACTGCTATGTAGACAGCCATGTCCGGGCTGGCTCAGGCCTTGGCTGAACCTGGGCCTGGGCGGGAAGAACAGCCGTGGGAGAGAATGGGGGATGGGGGGACCAGGGAATGAGGACAGGGTTGGTCCTCCATTTCCCACCTGGGTTCCATTTCCCATGTCTGAGGATAGAGACTTAAGCCACAACCTGTACCTTCGAAAGCTAGGAACTGGAAGCAGAGAAGAGAAATAGATTCCTTGTACAGGAAGCAGAAACCCGACACCAATCTGTACCCGTCTACTGTAATTAGAAGCTCTTACTGGCCAGGCAGTCACTAGTATCAAGCATGGTCCTAAGTAACCACCACTAATTCTCTCCACTTCTCACTACAAAACTGCAAGGGATGTATAATTACCCCCATTTTACAGGTGGGAACATTGAGGTTCAGACAAGCAGTGTGACTTCCCCAGGGTCATCCAAGGAGGAAGGGGTCAGGCCCGGCACACCGAGCCTGCAAAGATGCCCAATAGACCAAAAGATTCAGCGTCAAAGGGCCCAGCCTTCGGAGCCAAACACATCTGGGCTTGAATCCCAGTACAGCTGCCTCCTTAACGGTGCGACCTTAGCCAAGTGATTTAACTGTTCTGAGCCTCCAGTTCCTTGAGCACAAGTTGACGTTCATTATGCCCATCTCCGGAAGTCAAGAGGAATGAGGCCCCCAGTCCGCAGCAGGGCTAGCTAAGCGGGGGACGGGCTCCCCTCTGGGAGGTAAGGGCCAGCCTGTCTGGCGTACCGCAGGCCCCACAAGGTCTCAAAACACCTGATACCGAATAAATGGCTGTGGAATGAATGCGGGTTATTTCCCTACTGAAAGGAAGCATATGCTCATAGAACATGAGAAATGGAAACGCATTTTTAAAATGTCACGCCTAAGTCCCACCTCCGAAAAAGAATCGCTGTTCTGCTTTTACTTTTAGGTAACTCATTTGAGTCCTGTGAATTCCTCACCTCCCAGCCAAGATTCGTGCCACTCATATTTCAGCCAAAGACTCCCCAGACAGACCGAGCCAGCGGTCGTCCCAAGGCTCGGGCCTCCCGCCCCTGCAAGCCCACAGGAGTTCCAGCGGGAAGGGAGCTCCCGCCCTGTGTCTCCCCACTGCGGCCGGCAAGATGGAAGGCTTCTCTTGGGAATGGAGGCCACTCAAGCGACTGGGGCTTTAGAGGGGCCACCGTGTGAAGAAAGTGGCCGACCAGACCCTTCAAAACAGAAGCCTTAGTCAGGCGGAAGGAGGGGGTGCTTCCCCAGATCACCCGGAGGTGCTTGTTTCTGAGAGGGGGTCCTGGCCCCTTGCCTGGCCTACAAGGCCTTTCATGGCCTGGTCTCGGCCTGGTCCTCATGCTTCCCTGCTACCTCCGCTACACCCCAGTCACAGCGAATATCCACACAGGTCTCCAATCAACCCCCCTTTTGTGTTATTCCCCTCAACATAAAGTGACAAACTCGCATTCAGCCTTCAAGGTTCCAGTCAGACACTCCCCCTTCTGAGCCAGGAAGCTTTCCACGGGCCCTCGAGTTAGTGAGGTAGCCCTAGCCTGTGTTCCCACACCCCATGTCTTATCTCCACAGCAGTGCCACCCCCGTTACCACACCCAGGTACTGGCCGAACAGGAGCTCCTGGGGGAGGTGGGGACATGGTATGGTGTTGCGGACAGTGGCACAGCAGGGAACTGTCTGGCCCTGATTCTTGATCATTTGCCCTAAAGATGTGTCCACACCTCCCAGTATCTGGAACTAGGTCTGGGAGAGGCAGGCTCACCAAATGTCCAGGGCAGGGAGGGAGACAGGATGTAAAGGAGAGGACACAGTGAGCAAGTAATAGGGTGCCGAATGGGACGCTCCCGTGGGAAGAAGAACCAACAATGCCATACGGAGACAGGTGACAAGCACAGCTCCCTTTTCTGGACTGTCACCTGTAAACCCCTCTTCTCAGGCATCCACCATCGTCCCACTCGGGAGGGGAGGGACAGCAGAGGCCTCCGATTCAATCACCGCATCCAACACCCTGGAAGTGGGGCCCCGCAATCTGCACTGACAGGGGTCTGGGGTATTCTGACCCGGGTCAGGGTTGGAGCCCCACTGAACTAGACTCTACACGAAGAGGGAGACTGAGGAAGGAGGAAGGTGATGGGTGGGCTGAGAGATAGGGAGACCCGTGTGGGGTGGGAGCTGGAAAGCCCTCTCCAGGCAGCACCCCAGGCCCCTGACTTGCCCTCAAGGCCATGTCCCCCTCTTCTCAGCTCTTCAGCTCCCAGGAGATGGCCCAGCAGACCCCAGGCACTAGGTGTTTAGCGACGCAGATGCTTGCTCTATGGCAAAGAATGCTGAGCTCCCCGAGTTTCCCAGGCACGCATGGAGCGAGGGGCTCTGCTTGTGCTCCCATTACCCCTCTCGATTCAATCAGCTGGTTCCTCAAAGGGCAGCACCGCACCAATGGAAACCAATAATAATAATTTACTAATGGTCTCTAAGCTGGGGTCACTCTAGTCACCCATGGACAAAGGAGAGCAATTAAACGTCTCCCAAATTCCAGAAGCCAAGGCTGCAGCCCTGCCCCAGCTAGGAGAGCTGAAGGAGGAGCATGCAGGGGGCAGGGGTGCCGTGCTGAGGACCGGAGATGCGGAGTAGAGGGAAGGGTACAGTGAGGCAGACGATGATGGCGGCTCGGAGAACCAAGGCAGGGAATGGACTCGCTCCCCTCATCTCCCACCCCCCACTACCCCTGCTTGCTGCTGCTGGGAGCCACACAGAAGCTCAGCCTGCAGTGGTTGAACTCTTGGCTTCATCTTTTACCGAGCAACTCTCTTTTGTACCACACCTCCTACAGGAAGACTTTCCAGGCTGTTGTGTGAGGAGATGGGCTAAGCACACAGTTCTGGAGCTACAGATCAGGAATGATCCGTTTCCAGGCTTTAACCCTGTCTCACAGGTGAGGAACCCAGGGCTCAAAGGGACACAGTGACCAGAGGCCAGCATTCAAAACCAGGTCTTCGCGCACAAGGCTCTTCCCAGATGCACAGCCAGAGGAGTGGGGGTGGAGGGAAGGGCGGGGAGTAGTTCTTCTTTCTAAGCGCTTTCTCCTCGAGTGTCATTTTTTTTCAACTATTTTTAAGGTAACAAGTTGACAAGAGTGTTGTTTTGACTGCGGTGCAAAGTCGGGAAAGAGAACAGTATACAAACAAGCCTGTGCGACACAGAAAGCAGCCCAGTGCTTTTCCCATGCTCCCTCTCTGCCTGCTGGCCCCACCTGGACCACCCCCAGGCTCCCTCCGGCCTGTCTGAGGCTCTGCTCTCTCCAGGAACTCCTAATCTCCCATTACCAGCTCCCAGACCCACTTGTGGGAGACTTGACAGCTCCCCGTCTAGACTGCAGACTCCTAAAGTCTTAATTGCTCTTTCATCAACAGAGAAGGGCTGCTTCTTCGCCAAGCAGCCAACCACTCAGCGAGTCCTTGTCGAGCTCCTACAGGGTATGAGCCACACAGGGGATTGAGAGATGTCTGAGGATTTGACGGATCATACGGGGTCAGAGGAGGACAGTTCAGACGCTGCCTGGGCTAGGCCGCATGCCAGATATTAGGCTTCCAACGAAAATGTGACCTAGGCCATATGGGTCTCCCCCAGCTCCCCAGAGAGGGAAGGCAGGGAGGGAAACTCGGGCTGCAAAAGGCCTCCCCACATGGCCTTTCAAGCATCTGGTCCCAAGGCACCTGGGCTGGGAGTGCTCCCAACTGGTGCTTCGGCATCGCTCCCCTCCATGGGGATGCGCCTCTCCTTTATTGAACACTTACTAGGTGCTGGGTGCTGTGCTCCACCCAGGGGGAGTGCACAGCCTGCCCTGGGTCCTTGAGCAGGTGAGACTTTCCCTCCAGCGCTGTAGGCAGGCTAGGGGCCCTCAGTCTCTTCCCTGACCTGCTCTAGCCCTGGGCATGGTGTTAATGGGGGCCAAAGGCTTCCCGGGTGCAGCTCCCTCCAGCTACAGCTGCCTGCTCCTCCCGACAGCTCACTGTCCCCTAGATGGCCTTCCCCCCACAGCCGTCTGCCCGAGGTGCCGGGCACCTCCCACAGGTGCCTTCCTCCCACAGGGGCCCTGAGACACGATCTGGTTGCCACCATCGGGCTCCATGAGCTGTAGCTACAGCGGGCTGATGTTTCCAGTCTCCTGGGGACAACTAAGGGGGGGTCCACACACACCCTTGATGCCTGTCCCCACAGGGCAGTTCTGAGGGGCTCAGTGAGACCACAAGCTCCCCTTG
The DNA here is from genome assembly GCA_028533885.1 of Nasua narica. Classification (NCBI taxonomy): domain Eukaryota; kingdom Metazoa; phylum Chordata; class Mammalia; order Carnivora; family Procyonidae; genus Nasua; species Nasua narica. The sequence continues at coordinate 31,722,767 of CM052812.1, read as the reverse complement.
GCATCCAGGGCAGAGGAGAAGAACCCTCCTTTGTCATCCTTCTGGAAAGAATGGCTCCCTGGAGGCAAGGCACTGGACTGCCAAACTGAGAGCCATTTATTCATCTCACAATCGCCTAAGTGCCTCTGGTTGGGGGTTTTGGGGTTTTTTTTGTTTTTGTTTTTGTTTTAAATCATGGATTGCGCACGACGTGGCAGTGCTATGCGCAAGCGGCCTTGAATCCCCACCCCTACCCTCTGCTGTGGGGAACCTGGGCTCAGAGGAGGGAAGGCACTTGTTCAGGTCACCCAGCAAGTTCAGGGCACGCTGGAATCCAGCCCCCGCCGGCTCCGGGTCCAGACCCCTGGGGGAAGCCAGCTGGCAGCCTGCCACCTCTGCCTCTGCTCTCCGGCCTCCCTGGGCAGGGGAAGGCCCTGGCCTCGCTGCAGGCGCCCAGGGGCCTCACTGCGGATTCCCTACCTGAGGCTGTGCCTCCCTCTCCACCAGCCGGCGCTGGGGCAGCAACGGCAGTCAGGATGAAAGAGAGCGGCGGGAAAGCCGGCACAGCCGCCGCCACCCGCCATTGCTCTCTGCCAGGACGGTGCCAGGTGCCTCTCAGCGGAGGGGGGACAACAGAGTCAGGCTATGGCAGCTAGAAGGGAAGGGGGGGCCATCTAGACCCATGGGACGCCCTAAGAGGTTGGGAGGGGGAGAGGGAAGGACATTCCGCTAGACAGAGGCCAGGGGCCTTCCCGAGACTGCACGGGTGGGGGCTGGAGGGAGGAGGTGGTCCAGTCCCATCGGCACGAGCGAGGATCGTGCTTTCCCCATGACGCTGGCCGTATTTCTGGAGGAGAGCCCCCATGGTGGCGTCGTAATGGAAAAGTTAGGGCTCTGCTGTGCTGATACGTCCATCAAATCTGCCCCCGGGGGGAGACATCATGCCTTCCGGAGCAGAGAACAATGGACACGCAGCTGAGGGGTGCATGTGTACATGTGAGTGCGCTCCCAGACGCCACCGAAGGAAGAGACCAATTTAGAGAATCAGAGGCCAGCCTACTTCGCATGGCTTCTAGGAGGCATGTACGGTAAATAAGGATTCAAGAAAAGAAATGTTGCATCATTCAATTAATTTTAGCCTTGAATTGCAGTGGCGGGTGGGGGGATGGTGGGGGGAGTGTAATCAATACCAAGCATTCAGCTTGCTAACATGAAGCACATTTCATACAAAGCTGGACATTTTTCTCCTTGTCATACAGAATTATCTTAATTATTGTTTCAAGGAACAGCCTTATATAGCATCATCTAGTAGTCCGGGAGGCGGCTCAGAAACTCGTCACTGGAATAATTTATGATTTTTCTTTCTAACATCTTGGTCTTGTTTGATATGCTTGCCATTTCTCCCTGACAGGGAGGTCGATTAAATCACATTTATATTGTAAACGTATGCATTGCTTTTTACCCAAGGCGCTGGATGAAGAGATACAGGGGCCCCAAGGGAGGGAGAAGCCAATCCACTTTCATATTGCAAATTTCTGCTGTTCGGAAGAAATGAATGGTTGCCAGGGAGAACTGGGAATTACTTGAGGATGCAAAATGTTATTTTAGAATCCTTTTGAGAGGGTTTTTTCCCTCCCCCATCTCCTCCAGCATTTTCACTTCTCCAGCTGCTAATGGAGGCCAGGACCAGGCCCAAGCAAACGCCAAAGGAATGCACTTCACGGGCATTCTTCAGGGGATCGGCCTGAGCCAAACTTCGTCCTGGCCGACCTTAAGCAGGCTGCCTCCTGGCCTCAAAGGAGGGTGGGGGCATGGAGAGAAAAAAGGCACTATTCGCATTTTGCGAGGCATTTCATCCTACCATCCAGGGGCTAGATGGGGCCACTCTCTCTATGAGCTGATGGTTGGATTTGGGGGGGGGGGGCGGTTTGTACATAACAGAAAGTGTTGGAAATGAAGAGGGGAAAGGTCATTAGCAAGGGCCAGGAAGAAGTGACGCTGCACCATCATTAACCTAACCGAACTAATTAGGAAACATTCAGGTTTTATAAATTATGCAAGACGCTCAATTTATACTTTTTCAAATTCCTACCATAACATAGATAATGAGGGAACATTTACAGTAACAGCGTAACCTAATCAAGAAACCCTTTCATTAGCATGAAATCTTCCAACACGGTGTTTGCGAGCACAACAAACGGAATTATAGATGTCGGGGGAGGCCAGGAGGAGGGCTGGATTGGGGGAGGGCTGGACGGGAATGCTGATTGCACGTTTGGCAAGGCCTGGGGTTCTACGAAACCTCCCTCTCCCACCCCCAGCATGAAATAGAGCTTTCCCAGGGCTCAGATCTGCAAAGCGGCCAGGGAGATCTGGAAGGTCCCCATGACTCCCCAGTTCACTCTGGGGTGTGCGTCAGCCCGTGGGTAATTTATAACTCCCCTCCTCTGTCTGGATCCTCTAATCCTAGAAGACTGATAACCAGGGTGCCGACCAGCCCTTTCTACCGGCTGAAAATAGCCCATGGAGGTCATGAGTCAGCCTCCTTGTGAAGGTGCTGTCCTCTGTAAATATCAGACAAATGCCTGATGTGCCATTCCCAGCGGTGACTTTGCCTGGGCCTTCTGAGCTCACTGCTAGTGGGCAGAGGGCAAGGAGCAGAGTCCAGGTGCCATTTTGAATCCCGAGTCCCAAGGGGACCCCAACACATTACCCAAGATCAGTGGAGCCAGTTGAACCTCTCTCTAGTAAGAACCCCCTACCTCCCAGGGAAGTAGCTTCCATGCTAACTAGTTATAAAGTCCTTCAAAGGCTATCACAGGGAAATGGAGAAAAGCCCAGTTTGCACTGACCTCTACCACAGTTGACCCTCCCCACGCTGGGTTGAACAGGGACACCCGTATCGCTTGGCTCAGGTTGCCACCACAAACTACCGCAGGCTGGGTGCTTTAAACAACAGAAATCCCTCGCTGTTGGGAGGCTGGGAAATCCAAGATCAAGGTGTCAGCAAGGTTTGAGGCCCCTTCTCTTGGCTTCTAGGCACCTGCCACCTCCCTGTGTGCTCACATGACCTCTTCTTTGTGTCTGCACACAGAGACAGAGAGCTTTCTGGTTCTCTTCTAAAACACTAATCCCATCATGAGGGCCCCAATCTTAGGACCTCCTCTGATGGTAATTACCCTCAAAAGGCTATCGCTTTGCGGGTTGGAGCTTCCATATATGGATTTTAGGGAGACACATTTAGTCCACCCAAATGACATGGGGACCTGGAAGATGGGAAAGGGACCTTATTCAGAATAAGGGTCTTCACTGATGTAATTCCATTAATAATCTTGAGATGACCTCACCCTGGATTTTCAGGGTAGGCCCTGAAATCCAGACCAAGGCACACAGGAGCAAACAATGAGAAGGCAGAGACAGAGACTGGAGTGATGTGTCTACAAGCCAAGGGACATCGAGGATTCTGGCAGCCTCCAGAAGCTGGAAGGGACAAAGGAAGGGTTCTTCCCCCAGATCCTTCGAGGGAATGGACTCTGTCACCCTAGCTTTGGGCTTCCGGCTTTCAGGCTTACGAAAGAATAGAGTTGTGTTGTGTTAAGCCTCCCAGTTTGTGGTTATTTGTTATAACAACTCTAAAAACAAATACACTAAGTCTTCATCTCCTTCTTCAGAAAAACAGACCCGAGAGATGGATATATACACAAAGAGATTCGTTAAAAGGAATTGGCTCGTGCAACTATGGAGTCTAAGAAGTCTCATGAGGTGACCACTGCAATCTGGAGATGCAGAGGGCGAGTGGGTCAGTGCCAGTCTGACTCCAGAGGCCAAGAACCTGACCTGACAGCATAAAGTCCCCATCCGAGGGCAGGAGAAGATGGATTCTCCGGCTCAGTCAGATAGGCAGAAAGAGAAAGAATTCTCTTCCTCTGTGTTTTGTTCTATCCAAGCCCTCAGCGGATGGGATGAGCCCACTCGCACTGGAAAGGACAATTTGCTTTACTCGGTCCACTGATTGAAATACTAATGTCTTCCAGAAACACCCTCACACACATACCTAGAAATAATGTTTAAGTAAATATCTGGACACCCTGTGACTCAGTCAAGCTGAGACATAAAATTAACCGTCACACTGAGTTCTCATCTGCACTAGTAACCATGCCCGGCACATGGTAAGTGCACAGTAAGCGTGAGCAGCTAGTTATTCGGCGGGGCTGAGACCTGCCCCTGAGTTCTCCCCACCGGTCCTAGTTCTAAGCCTCCAATACCAGGGAGAAGAGCCCGCTCCCCCTCCCAACCTTCAGAAAAATACCCCTGAAGATGGGGGTATTTTGTGCTTACAGCTAGAGAGCCTTAATCTCTTCTACTTCTTCTTCCAACATGTGGTTGAATATCACCTCATTATTCTGGTAGCTGATTTTTGGGCAAACCAAGGCAGTAGCCATGAGGTGAACACACGTGGACGGAATGCAAGTCCCCATTTCACTCATCCTTGAACCATGAATTTATTCATTCATCATTCATGCACGCATTCATCCCTTTATTCATTGGCCCAAAAACTCTAAGGATCTCCTCAGTGTCAGGACCCATGCTTGGAGAGAAGATGTAGTGACGGAAAGACAAGAGTCACTACCCTTATGGACTTTCCAGACCAGGTTGGACTCCACTTTCGCACAGCAGGCCAGGGCCCCATGGTATGGGGCAAGGGTCCGCCGGGGACAAACCCTGCCTTAGTCCTGAGTTCCTTGAGACCCAAGCAAGCCTGGGGCTCCCTGGTTCTGTCTTCCATCGACGTCTGGCTCCCCCACCACCGCAGCCCTCCTGGTGCAGTGGGGATATTACAGATGCCGTCATGGAGATTACCTTTGCTGTAACCATTCAGAACGTGAGCTTCAATTACCCACTCTGTGGTTCTCTGGTGCAGGGAAGCCCACGTCAGCGCTGGGGAATGTTCTCTCCCACATCATTACCCAGCTTTTCCATATTCCCTCCAGTAATCTGCAAGCTGCAGACTGTAAATTCTGCAGAAAAGAGGCAGGGACAATGGTGTCCTGCTTTCCCGTTCGTAGCCGTGTGGGAGGGATGCTTCTCAGGCTTCTCCCTTTCTAGTTTTCCCACTTGCAGGAAAGAGAAAAACGAGCAGAATGCTTCCCAAATCACTCCCAAACGTTCCTCTGAAAACCTGAGGCTGACCCTAGTTGCCAGTGAACTAGTCATAGGGTGAAAGTTTCACAGATCCTGTCAGTAAGCATAAATCTCTGCACTGGGAGCGGGCTGATGATGGCCCCAGTTGGGGCAAGCTCTCTTGCCGATGTTCCCAGACAGCCAGCTGTTCGGCACCAGCCCAGCACACCTAGACGATAAGCTAGAGGTCTGGCATGCTGAGGGTTGGGGGTCACAGCAAGATCGTGCAAGTGAGGGGCTGAAGGAAGTCCCGTCTAAAGGTCCACCTGAGGTCCACGCCCGGCCCCGGTTCCGCTAAGCCTGCAGAGCCACTCAGCAGAGAGAGACTGCTCCATTTTATAGATGAGAGAAATGAGGCCCCTTGAGGTCCAAGAAGGAAAGCGCTTAACTGATGGATTGTTGAGAGAGAAATTATTTTTGAGGCTAGGAGGAATGATTCAAGGCCGAAGCTGTGCGGTGGGGTCCGCGGGACACAGTGATGGCCCCATCGTGTGGCAGGGCAAACAGAGGCCTGCAGATGGGGTGCCGTGTACCCACGGCCCTGGCCAGGCAGGATCAGCGACAGAGATGCCAGTCTGCTGCGCCCCACACACCCGCCGGCAGCCCCTTCGTCGGCCAGGCCGGGTTGGATCCGAGGGACAGAAGCAAAGTCACGCATCCACCTCTGGGAGTCACGGGCTAGACAGCTTATGGCCATAAGTAGGAATTCAAGAGGAATTTGTAGCATGTTCGCGCCTAAGACTTAGTAAGAGGAAGAGGCGAGCTGTGAGGTAGGAGGCAGGGGGCAGAGCCCGAGTGTGGGGAGAAGCAGGAACTCCGTCACATGAAGAGGCTGCTCCCCCACAACGCCCCATTAAATACCATCACCATTTGGTCTTCATTCCTGTGAGGAATTAAGGGGTACGAGTCCCACCTGGGGTACAGGTCCCCCGCCTCTGGAGCTCCATGAAAGCTTTGTATCCTTCGGTAAAGCCTTCTTGAGAGGTGCCTGAGCAGGCCTCTATTCTTGGCAATTAAATGAGCCCAGCTGAAGGCGACTGTGACCATTCCCCCCAGCAACTCCTGTCAGGGCTCAGCATGTAGCCTCTCCTCCTCCTGGCTGCCTATCAGCATCCCCGCTCCAGCGTATGGCCCTCTCCCGACGGAAACCAGATCCACCCCCAGGGTCATGAGCCGCTTCATTGACGGTGACTGGCGCAGGTCAAACTGACCTGCCGAGGAGACGCCAACTGCCGCACCGTGGTGGACACCCTCGGTGCCACTGAATTTCTGTCACAGGCCAGGGATGCAAAGGTGAACAGCACTGAAGATGGAACGGAAGAGCAAGCAGAGGTCATCGGGGGCCAGAAGGGCCACCGGACCGGGGATTCAAGGAGGCTTCCCGGAAGGGATGCCCCTGAGGTGGACCTTGTTGGAAGTGGGAGGGAGAAAGGGGTGGGAAGGGAATTCTAGGCGATGGGAAAGGCACAAGGTAAGGGGACTGACGTACCCTACTGACTTCAGCCTGTCTTATCAGCTCTCAGCTGGAGCCACTAATACCTCTGGGGGACAGGGGTGCTAGGGGACAGGGAGGAAATGCAGATGTATTTTCTCTCAAATTTCCTGCTTTGTTCCTATCAATTAAAGGCCAGTGATGTCACTAGACATTATTATTGCAATGATGAGATATCCCGGGGATGGGGCTCTCTCCGAATTTTGCAGATGAGGCGCATATGGCCCAGAAAGGTGAAGTAATTTACCTGGGGTCACCCAGCAAGATAATGAAACAGCCATGACAAGGATCCATGTTTGCTGACCCCAGACCCCTGGCATCTTCCACGAGACCCTTCTTGGGGCAGCCAGCTGTGAACATCTTTTGATTCTCTTCCCAGCAGACTCTATAGTGAGGCCTTGCAGGGCCTGGCCTTTCATTATCTTTAATGCTGTTTACATATGAGAGAGAGACAAGATAACGCAAGGTGGTCAAAAGGCACCAAAGGGTGCCTCCGTCAAATTTAAAGCCCTTGGGGGCCACAGTGCTCTTCCCTCCCCTCTCCACCTCCCCACTGAACCCCTCTGATTGTTAGGAAAGCAGAGCTGTGGCTGGGTCAGGGGATTGATGGCCTCTCCTGGCAGTGATGGAGCGGCTGGAAGCAGCCAAGGTTAGAAACGCAATTTCACAGAGGAGTTGAAGACACGACAGGGCGGGGGGAGGCGAGGGGCAGGGAGGAAGGAAGACACCACAGTCACCGGAGGAAGGAGGGAGTCCTGCCGAGGGCTGGGACACACTTCCACAGCAAACACAGGGCTCCCGGGAGCTCACAGGGAAGTGGTTTCCAGAGAGAGCTCCTTCTAGAGGACTAGCCTCCCACGTCCAAGTCTCCCTGACCTTTATGACTCAGTCCTCCTCCCCCAGGAAGACTTTCTTAACCCCCTCCAGATTGAACTATAACTACCTCCTCTCCTACAATCCTACATCATCCCTCTATCTCTGCCCTTATGACTTGGTTCTGGAATTGTGTGTGTGTGTGTGTGTGTGTGTGTGTGTGTGTGTGTGTTTATGTAGGCATGTCTTTGTGTCTTTGTGTGTATGGGTGTGTTGTGCATTTGTGGATGTTCCTGTGTATTGTGTGTGTGTGTGTGTGCGTGTGCACATGTGCCAGTTTCCCAGCGGGCACAGACTGCTCAAAGACAGGCACCATATCTACAGCATTTCTGTCCCCTCCAGGCTGGGCCCTGGGCCTGGCATGTAGTAAAATCTCAGCACATGCAGGGGAATGGGTGCATGAATGAAGTGAATGAATGAACTAAGAAATGCACTATCTTTGCAACACGACTGGGAGGACAGGGACCTACTTAGTTGACTGTCTACCCCCGCCGGTAGTGTGCCTCTGTGAAGACAGGGATTTGGTCTGGATTAAGCAGCCCTGGGAGCCCTGTGCCCAGGGCAGGGTTTCTCGGCCTCGGCACCACTGACGTCTTGGGCCACAACGTTCTTTGTTGCAGGGGCTGACTGGTGTGTTGCAGGATGTTTCATAGGATCTCTGGCCTTTACCTAGTGGGTGCCAATAGCAGCCCCCACCTCCCAGCTGTGACCATCGGAAATGTCTCCAGACATTGCCCAATGTCCCATGGAGGGCAAAGCAGTCCCCAGCTTAGCAACACGGGCCTAGATGGATGCCTGGCACAGGGTCAGCACTGACTACTATTGTTGATTAGCTAACTAGCTGACCTCTCAAAGCCTTGCAGCTCTGTCTGGTTTGCCCAGGATGACTGCCAGCCTGCGGGCATTGGCCCCTGGGTCAGGGCTGAAAATACCAGAACAGGGGGAGGGCAAGACTTGCAGTCCTCCATCTGCAGGATCGGCGGCCGGCATGTTGTGGGGTCTGGACTCACCGTTTTCCCCCACAGGCAGGAACCACCGTCTCCCATCCTAGGCCTGAGATGCTAATGATCTGACTTCCTACCCCATCTGCTAAGTACTCATGCCCCCAAAAGGGGGTTGGATTCCAGTCCCTGAACAGAGAATAACCATCCCTCATGGCTCCTCTGTGGAGCCCATTTATCAGACGATGCCTTAGGTTAGTGCCCAGCTCCTGTCTGAACTTGGTTAAACTAGGCCAAATCCTTTGGCTTTTTTCAAAAATGGCCTCTAAGACCAACACAGAAATGGAGCCGCACAAAGAGACTACCCAATTCTCCAACCCCGAGCCACAGTGGGTGGTAAGGAATGTGATCTGGAAGCTCTTTGCTGGTAGAAGAATTGAGATTGAGATTGTGTGTGTGTGTTCCACCTGCCTTCCCGAGGGGTTGTGAGGTTAAGACCAGAGCTGCCAGAGGCTGCCAGCACAATGTCCCAGGGTCTTGGAGGGGTAGGGACAGGGGGACAGTTAGACTTGGCCAAGGCAGACAATTGCAGATAGACAAGATCAAAGGAAGCTGGGCATTAGAGACTGGACCACCCACCAAGAAAAGTGGAGAACAAGAGAAGCCCAGAGTGCACAGGGACTTTCTTAGACAGTCCTGCACAATTGGCATCAGCACTCTGGGCGCTCTTACTGGAACCAAGAATATAAAGACAACAATGGCCATCATTACGGGACTGAGGCAGAGGGGACATGTGAGGACTCGTTCAACTGAATCCGCTGTAGTTTTTTGTTTTTTTGGGTTTTTTTCCCCTGTCGATTACATCGTTAGCGTCTCAAAGGCAGGGACCAGGCGTATTACGTTTCGTCATCCTCCGCAGTGCCTTGCAGACAGCCCGAGTGCAGCTAAGTATCATGCCTGTGTGCCTGGCGGAGAAGACAGCTGATGCCCTCTGACTCAGAGGAGTGCATTTGCTGACCAAGTCTGCCTGCTACTTGCCCAAAGACAAAAACCGAGAGCGCTGACTCTTCTTCCATTCCACACGTGATCCTGAGAAGCCCCGGGCCACCCTAAGCCCCTGTCATCCACCTGCATGCCCTACAGACACTGGGGATATATGGAGATAAGACAGAGGGGTTTGGGAGGGAGGGGGGATGTGAGAAGGGCCAGGAAGTCACAGGCCAGGCTCGTGAGCAGCAATCCTGCTGCACGGAATTGGGGTGCATGCCCATCCCTGTCACTGAAGTCCCCTAAAAGCCCAGCCTGCTGTCCCAGAGCACCTCCTCCTGCCCTGCCTGCTGTTTTCAGGAGGCAGACCGAGCTGGGGAGCTTTCTCCGGCCTTTGATGAACTGACCCGCCCAGATCCCAGGCTGTCCTGAGCCTGAGCCATGTGCTTACACACCCAGAAGTCGCCTGCTATGGGACTAGGGCTCACCAGTGACCACAAGGATTCATAGACATCATTGAGCTTAGGCTTCCTGAGATGCCTTTAGCTGCAGAAGGGCCCACAAATGAAATGAGAGCCCCTCTGTAGATAATCTGAAGAGCTATAATGAGGAGGTCAAATCAGTAATTTTAAAACTACTTCATGAAGAAAACCTCAGGCCCCAAAAGCTTCACTTCTATATTCCACCAAACATTCAGAGAACTAATACCAGTTCTTCATAAATTCCTCCACGAAAGAATAGAGGAGGGAACACTTCTAAACTCATTTTATAAAGCCAGTATTACCCTAATGCCAAAACCAGACAAAGACATTGTAAGAAAACTACAGATCAATATCTCTTATTAATATGGACCCAAAATCCTCCACAAAATACTAGCAAACTGAATCTAGCAACATATAGAAAGAATTGTGACCAAATGAGATTCATGACCAAATGAGATTCATCTCAAGGATGCAAGGTTGGTTCAACATTCAAAACTCAATCAATCATCCTATCAATAGAATAAAAAGTGAAAATCACATGATTATTTCTGTAGACACAGAAAAAGCATTTGAAAAAATCTAGCAGCCTTTCAAAATGAAACAGTCAACAAGCTAGAAATAAAGGAAAGCTTCCTCAACCTAATAAAGGATACCTATGAAAAGTCCACAGCTAACCATCGTACTTAATAGTGAAATATTGGATGCCTTTTCCCCTAAGAGCAGGCACTCTCACCACTGCTTTCAACCCTATACCAGAGGTTCTTGACAGGGAAATTAGGCAAGAAAAAATAAATAAAAGGAAAAAAAAAGAGTAAAACTATCTCTATTTGCAGGTGACCTGACCTTGTATATTAAAAATTCCTAATAAATCCACTACAAAATTATTAGAACTAATAAACAAGTCCAGGAAGGTTGCAGGGCACAAGATCAATATCAAAAATCAATTCTTTCTATACTCACAATGAACAATCCAAATGTGAAATTAAGAAAACAATTCCACTCACAACAGCATCAAAAGTAATAAAACACTTAGCAATATATTTAACAGAAAAACACAAAGTTTATACTCTGAAAAATACAAAATATTGTTAAAGAGATTAAAGATAAATGGTGAAAAAATCCCATGTTCTTAATTTAAGATGGCAATATTCTCCAAACTATCTACAGCGTCACTACAATCTTGATCAGAATCCCAGCTGACTTCTTTGTGGAAATTGACAAGCTGGTTCCAAAATTCACGTAAAATTGCATGAGACTCAGAAGAACTAAAATAACCTTGAAAAAGAAAAAGTTGGAGGACTCTCACTTCTGAATTTCAAATCTTACTACAAAGCAATAGTAATCAAGACAGTGTGGTATTGACACAAGGATATACATATAGATCAATGGAATGAACAGTCCAGAAATAAATTCATAAGTCAATGGTCAACTAATTTTCAAAAAGGGTGCCAAAGCCATTCAATGAGGAAAAGAATGGTCTTTTCAACAAATTATGTTGGGACAAGAGATTAACTATACACCAAAGAAAGAAGTTGGACCCCTACATCACACCATATACAAAAATTAACTGAAAATGGATCAAAGGCCTAAACGTAAGAGGAAAAACTACAAAACTCTTAGAAGAAAATGACTGGGTAAATCTTCATAACCTTGGGTTTGGTGAAAGATTCTTAGATATGACATCAAAAGCACAGCAAAAAAGAAATACAGAAAAACTGGACTTCAGCAAAATTTAAAGTGTTTGTGCTTCAAAAGACACCATCAAGAAAGTGAAAAGTCAACCCATTCAATGGCAGGAAATACATACAAATCAGGTATCTGATAAGGCTTTGTATCTAGAACATACAAGGAAGTCTTACAACTCAGTAATAAAAAATAAATAGCCAATTAAAAAATAAGCAAAGAATATGAAGGAACATCTCTCCAAAGAAGATATGCAATGGTTGATTGGCCTACTGACACCTGAAGAGACACTCGAAATCATTAGTTATCAGGGAAATGCAAATCAAAACCGCAGTGAGATGTCACTTTACACCCACCAGGATGGCTAAATCAAAGTGAGATAATAACAAATGTTGGCAAGAATGTGGAATAATTAAAACCCTCATACATTGCTGGGGGGAGGATAAAATGGTGCAGCCACTTTGGAAAGCCGTCTGGCCATTCCCTCAAAACCTTAAACAGTAACCGTACGACCCAGAAATCCCACGTCAAGAAGAATGAGAACATATACCCACACAGAAACACGTACACCGAAGTTTATAACAGCATTATTCATGCGAGCTAAAAGGTGGAAATGACACAAACGTCCATCAACAGATGAAGGACAGAGCAAACCGTGATGTACCCCACGGCAGACTGTTACGCCATGAAGGGGAACAAAGTGCTGATCCGCGCCACAACCGGTTGAACCCAGAAAACATTACGCTAAGTGAAAAAACAGTTACGGTCACAGATTCCATTCATGGGAAAATTGAGACCAGAGAAATCTACAGGAACAGAATAGAGGTCAGTGGTTTCTTAGGATCCTTAGGGCTAGGGGTGAAGGATGGGCAAACGGTGGGGTGACAGCTAATGGGTATGGAGTTTCTCTTCGAGGTGATGAAGATGTTCTGAAATTGACCCCGGTGATGCTTGCACACACTTGTCAACATACCAAAACCACTGAAGTCCGTGCTTTGACCAGGTAAATTGTATATGTGAATTATATCGCAATAAAAAGTTTTTAGAAGTATTTCTTTTAAAAATTCTATATCCTCTAAAACATTGGATTGGTTAGAACTGTTAAAAAAAAAAAAAAAAAAAAAGACATCCTCTATCCTAACTCTCTCGTTTTACAGGTACAGAAACTCTGGCCCAGAAAGGGGAGTTAAGCAGACCCAGGTCACAAACTACACGGGTGTCAGGGCCGGAACAAGAACTGTTCTCTAACTGCCACAGGTGTGAGGCTGTATAGAACCCCTGGCTCAGTTTTTCCATCTGTGACATAAGCTCCCCCCCCCCCAAGGCCTCATCGCCCAAACCACAGCCCTAGTGCTGACAGGGGGAGAGGATGGGCACATGGGTTCAGGAATCCCAGGGAGGAGGAGCGCTGCTCCCTGCTGCATGGTTTGGGGTGGCATTCTTATTTCCAGTGTGCCCGAGAGTCCCTGTCAGCCTGGGCCTCCATCCCGGCCCCGCTGCTCCCTGGGACGGGAGCCCAGGGCCAATCAGCAGGGAGCCTGGCTCTCTCCCCCAGCGCCTCCCAGACACACTGGGCTCCTGCTTCTGGAGAATGGCGGTGATGGATTGGCGATGTCTGGAAGCACTTTACACCCAGCAACAAATCATGCTTAATTCCTCCTCCCTTCATTAGTGTGACATTAATCCTGATAGACCCATTTGGGGGATAAGGTGAGAGCTCTCTACATGCCCAGTCTCCCCCACCTCCCGAACCAATCAGGCTGTGAAGTCTCATTCTGGAATAGCTGGGACGACGCTTTTCTACAAGCCCCAGGAATTCTCTGTCAGGGGATTGAGAGGTGATTGCAAACATGCTAGTGTCTCAGTGTCCCTCTAGGGATGGAGCGGAAGAGAGAGGCTTAGGGCCCCCGCCTGGGGGTGGGGGGCCAGCCAATGTTGGCCACAGGGAGCTAGCTAATGCCTGGGAGCCTGCCCTTGATGTGCAGCGGCAGGGTGCTGGGGACCAGACACCAGCCTGCACTCCAACCACAGTGTCAGCGGCACGACCAGCGGCACCCTGCTGTATGATGTCCAGGCCCCAAGACCTCACCGCCCTGCTCTGGACCCGGCGGGGGCTCCCCACACCCCGCGGGGCCCCGTCCGAGCTCCTCTGAGAGCCCTGGACCAGGCCGTAGCAGCCTGTGATGGGACCGTGCTCTACCTCTCAGCCAGGGAGCAGCCTGAGCGAGCGACCTGCACTCTGGGGACCCCAGTTCCCTCGTTCTTAAAACTGAAGAAGGAACTTGGCTGAGAGTGGGGACCGGCTAAGTAACAGTAGTGTGTGGAGCGGAGGAGACTGGGGGCAACTGGAAGGTGCAGGCTTTAGCTGAACATTTTGAAAATTAACAAAAGTAGTAACGGTAATTAACACCGTACAGGCCAAACGAGATCTGGGCAGCGTGCATTATCCGGCCCAGAGCCACCAGCCAGTGACCTCCGCTCTAGGCTTTTCCTGAAGTCCCTTATAATTTGGATACGCTATGGTTTTAAACACAATGTGCCCCACAAGCTTCCTCCCCCCTCCCTTCCCCCTCACCGCCCATTGACTTGTTCACGGTTTCCTCTGTGCCGAGCTAGCCGCCCACTCTGCTTTTGCAACACATTGTGCACGCCTTTCTCTCCAGCGCCTCTGTCCGAACTCACCCATCAACAGTCCCCAGCCAACCTGACCTTGCCCACCGACCTTCAGGGCCAGAGTGGGCGTTCCCTCACCCGATCCGGATGGGCTGTGACTTGCAGGTGTGGCCTCCAGAGAGAGGTCCATCAGGCAGGCTTCCGACGTGCTAGTGTGCACTGTCAGCGATGTGCCAGCAGGGACTACAAGCTGGGCCATCCACAAAGACGGGAGAAGCCTGAGGCTCTGTCCTTTACTGTGGTGAGGGAGAGGAAGGGACACGAAACTCCCATCAAGCAGCTGCACCACGTGAGACACGGGACTGTGTGGTTGTCCTCATGAGCCCCCTTTGCCCTGATGACATCCGACAGCGTCCATTCCTTGACCCCCATCTTACTTTGGAAAACTGAGGTCCTAAGAGGATCTAATTAATAGGGGATCTTGGTTTGGATCAATATTTGCCTGTGTTTTTTAGCGAAACAAAATGGCCATAATCTCCCCGAGATGGGAATGGAGGACCAGAATTCTCACTGGGGCCGCCAAAGTCATCAATATCTTGTTGAAGAGGAAAATACGGTTAACAAATTATGACATGTGAGAAAGGGAACAGAAACAACAGCATCCAACTCTCCTTAGCAATTCCTTCTCCCCACAACATCAAAACATTTTGGCATCTTTAAGATTAAGGCAGGAGACAGCCCCTGGCCTCTAATTGCTCTCAGTCAAAGACTGTAGCTAACATGTTATTAAATATGTAAATAATATGAAAGCCAGAAGAGAATTAATATTTCATATATAATGAAGTTAAGATGAATTCTCCTGTGTCTAATTTTCTGTTTTTAAATACATAATGCACTGTGGAGTCCAAAGTGATTCATGGTATTTTATATTGGTTAAAGACGTTCGGGGTTTCTCCAGAGCAGCTTCTTAAATGATTAACCTGAATATTATTATTACAAATAGGATTTGTTTTTTAAAAAATTAATTCTGTAGTTAATCAGAATGAAAAGCATGGAGTTCTTTGCTGGTGGGCCGATGTTAAATGGGGAAAAATAACGGTGATAGGGGTTGTGAATCCTAATACCTACAGGGACCAGGCAAGTAAATGAAGGAAGCGGGAGGGGTGGCAACAGGGAGAGGTGGGGACTGTAGCAAAATGGGGAAGTCCGAGCCCCATCTAGAGGGGGAGTCACGGTTGCCCTACAGAAACGGGAGCTGGGAATTTAGACTTTTAATATAAAATGTACTGATGTATAAAGTTGGTTCCTAATTCAAATATTTTTAAGCATAATGGATTCAAAAGAAGATGACAGGGGGCTGTCAGATTGCAACTTCCAGACCCAGCCACAGGTGCCCTGAGGGAAAGTTGCCACCACATCGAGGCCCTTCAATCCCTGGTGCAGCAGAAACCGTTTGCTCTCAGCCTGGATCAATGCTAACCCAGAGAATACAAAATCTGATTAGTCAGGTTTTTTGGAGGGCAATTTGGCAAGATGGAAAAAGTGCAAATCCTTCAACCTCCAGTTTTACTTCTAAGACTTTATTCTAAAGGAATAACTAGGAATGGGCCCCAAATTTCACTATAATGATGTTTTTCATATAGTACAGTTTAAAATAGAAAAAGAAAAAAAAAAAAAAAAAAGGAACCAACCTTAAGGTCATCCAACCCTCCTGTCTGATTCCTGAATCACATTATGCTGCACCTAAAAACATTACAACTAGGCAGTCTTTGACAAATATGAACAGATATTAAAGAAAAAAACTTTAAGAACATGGAGAAATACATTTATAGTATAACCACAATAGTGTGCTAAAGAATGGACATACATTGAACTCCCCAGGGAAAAGGTGAGAAGAAGACATACTAAGTAATCAGCATGGTTTTCTCTGGGTGGGTGGCACAACTGCTAGATGAATCCCACATTTTTCTTTTGGCTTGTTTATATTTTGTGCATGATTTTCAACTGAGTGTTCGGTGTTTCCATATAAAATCAATAAAAGAAATAGTCGATGTGACATTGGTACAACGTAAGAAACGTTGGCCTGGAAGTTTATCCATTTTCATCCCCATCTTTACTCCGTTGATGACTCCTTGTGGGCCGATGAGGGAATCCACCTCCCTGGACCTCACAGTTCTCATCCATGGAGTGAGTGATGGAGCTACATAATTCCCAAGGTCCCCCTAGGATTTGAGACCACAGTCAAGGGACTCTGGGGACATGGCAGCTTTCCTATCTACTTATTCCCAAGAATTGACGGACTACCAGACGGATGCCAAGCATCATGTCCGACTCTAGGCCTGACACCGTCCAAAAAAACCAAGATGAGAGTCAGAAGTGGAAGTAAGCAGCACTCAACGTCTACCTTCCCACGCTGTGTTTACACATGGGATTCAATAGAAGCATCAAGAAGGGGCGCCTACTCTAGGGATTTGTCAGAGATTTCCTAGAAGAGGTGAGTCATAAAGATGAGCGGGAATTAGCCATCCAGACAAGGAGGAGACAGAGAAAAGCATTCCAGGAAAGAGAAAGGGTGTATACAAAGGTAGGAAGGTGAGCATGGGGTGCTGGGTGTCCTTGGTGGGGGAGGGAAGGGCAGGAACTGGATCACAAAGGTACTGAACTCCCTGCTTAGGAGTCTGGATTATAAATTGAGGTGAAGGGAGCCCTGAAGGTTTTTAACCTTAAGGAATTCATACGGCCAAAGTTTTAGAAATCCCTGTGGCAACAGGAAGATGGACCGGAAGGAAGAGTCACCAAAGAGCCTATAGGGACAATCCAAGTTGGAAACAGCATCCATGTAATGGAGAGGTAGGATTCAGGACCCGCCTGGGTAGGACAGGCTGAGGAAGGAAACTAGTATGACTTGGTCTTCTGGCTTTGACAGCTAGGGGATGGGTACGCCACTCATTAAAGGAGGACTTACTGGACAAAAAGCAAATTGGGGAAAAGGTCCGTATGAAGTTGGAGGAGCTTATGGAACAGCCAAATGGATGTGTCAGCTAGGGCAATGGATGAATGCATCTGGAATTCCAAGTCTAGACCTTGGAATTCATCAAAGGTTCAGCTACAGTAGAGGTCAAAGACAAGACCCAGGGAGAGGGAGAAGTGAGCTGTGCATGGAACCCTGGAAACCACAGAACAAGGGCCAGAGAGAAAAAAAAAGGTAATAAGATTCCATGAAGGAGGATCCAGGGAGGCAGGGGAAGAGGTTACCAGCACGGAAGCCCAAGATGAAGAACATTCTAGGAAACAGACGATGACCATCCGTGTCAAATGCTTCTGCAAGGTCACAGGAGATGGAGCCATTGGTGGCTTGAGGAGGAAGTGGAATCCATCGGGGAGTGAAGACTAGTCTCTCAAGAAGACCGAAAGTGTGTGGAACGGAGTGGCTGAGTGGGTGTGGGTAACCGTGCACGGGGAAGCAACCAGCAAGCGAGGCCCTCACGGGGCCGGGCACGGGGCAGGCCTTCAGGAAGGCTGCCCTGCCTCCTGTCTCTGCTGAGCTCCCTACGTAGAATCACACTCCTCGATTTCCTAACATCCGGCCCTGAATTGGGAGAATGGGAGCAGCAACCGCAGTGAGCTGCGGGCCGGGGTCACGGCAGGAGAGGGCCCGCACGGCCAGTTTCCCGACAGCCGGAGCGAGTGAGCTCATCTGGCCCTCGTCAGGACGCATTTTACAGCCTGTCCAAGAACTCTCACAGCGGGAAACACAGCCTCAGAGAGGGGTCCCGCCTACGAAAGCAGGGAAGGGTTTTCCATCTGCAGGAAACAGGGCAAGGAAGGTGAAGGACAGAAACGGAGGGGTTCTAAAGGCCAGTGGGGCCCCCAACCCCTCTCCCCTGCCCCTGGCACTCTCAGCTCCAGCTGTGGAACTTGCTCCCACGGCCCAAAGGGCATCTTTCTTGAGAACCTTGGCTTCCCTGCTTAGCTGGTCTCAGAATAAGACCTCCAAGGGATCTGAGACGACGCTGCTCCAGACGTCCCCCACTCTGCCATCGCGCTCCGCCAGCCTCTGCTACAACCGGTCACCCGTGGAGCTGCGGGACGTCTCCCAGGCCTAGGATACACCCACAGCTCACCGAGGAGCCAGCACTGCTGTTCATCAAACATTCCCAGTCTGCGCCTTCTGGACACGCTAGGTGTCTCATCCTGGCCCTAGAGCTTGGACGGGGGTCATGTGACCGGTGTGAGCCATGAGTTGTGAGCAGAAGTGAGGTGCGCAGCCTCCAGGCCGAACACTTTGTCTCCAGTCTGAGCCTCGCCAAAAGTCTCTCTTCCTCTCTGCCACGGGGACTTGGAATGTTTTGACAGCGTGGGTCACAGAGCGAGGGCGACGAGAAGCAGAGCACCCCCGCCCACCCCGCCAACCCTGGATGGATGTATAGCATGAGCGGGAACTAAACCTTCGCTTTCTAGAGCCGCTGGGGGCTGTTGTAAGGTCAAACCTACACCATGCAGACTGGCAGTAGCTCAGCTCCCGGGCAACCTTGGGCAGGTGGCCTCACCCCCTGAGACCGGCAGTCTCACCAGCAAAACTGGGAAGTAACAATCCACTGCCCCAAGAGACTGGGGGGATCAGACGGGGGGCCCGCGGGAGGCCCTTGAGAGCCGTCGGTGCAGGTTAAAGCGGCCCGGGGAGAACCAGCACCCCCCGGAGCAGGCCCGGGGTCCAGGAGCCGCCGTCTTCTGACAGCTCCACACCCTTTGTCCTCAGGCTTCCCCTTGGCCCTTCTGGAACATGTCTGCTCCTTCTTCCTGGTGACAGCCATTCAGAGAGTTGAGGAATGCGGGGGGTGGGGGTGAAAGAGAGAGAGAGCCTGAGAGAGAGTTTGAAGCTATGTCCTTCAGGCTGTCACACGCAGGGGCCTGTGCTGGGAACGTCACACTCCTTATCACCGATCCTCCTTGCCCGTCCGTGGGCAAGCACGACTATCCCCACTGTGAGGAGACAAGGGGGGTGCACTGGTGACACTCCATCTGCCCCGCCGCCTCCCCCTGCTCTGGCCTGGGAGGTGGCCCTTACTGGCTGCAGCAGCCCCTCCTTGGCCAGCTGGGAGCACAGAGGAGAGAGTGGGTGGGTGCTGCTTCCCCAGCCTCCTCTGGGTGCCCAGCTCTCCCGGGGTTCCTGCCCCCTTCAGCCTCAGGGGCAGTCGTGATGTTCATCACCTCTTGTGTGTTCCCCCAATGCTGCCCACACGCTGCAGCGGTCTGTCCGTTGGAACCATCTGGAATGATTTCTGTTTCCTGCCAAAGCCCTGAATTCACACCCAGGCCTCTGACGCCAGGGCCTGCTTCTCCTATTACCCATCCCCTTGGCCCCCGCCACCCCTCAGGACCCCTGCACCTCCACTTCTCAGCAGACTCAGCCCTGCACCCTCTTCTGCACGGGATGTGGACTAGAGGTCCCCGGCCTGCACCGCGCCCTGCAGGTGTGTCGACTTGGGAGGCGGAGGCCCAGAAAAGCTCAGGGTGCAGCCTCTGCCCCTGCCTCCCTGCGTCCCCGCTGGGCCGCTCCTCCTGGCTCCTTTCCCGGCCCACGCCGGGACTGGCAAGGTGCCGTGGGCACTTTCTCCACCCTGGCTGACCTCAGCACTCCGGGAGGCCAGGATTCCGGCCAGGCAGCAGAGGGCCGAGAAACACCCAGGACACAGCTTTTTGGGAACCGTCAGGGCCAACATCTCCCAGAGCCAGAGAAGGCCAGGCCCTTTCCAGTTTGGGCTTCCTTTGTTTTGCTCTGGTTTCTGCTGTGGCAAATGTGTCAGATTTTTGTCATCCTTAAACCAACAACTGAGGCAAAGTGACGGCCCCCGGTGACCATCCATTACCACAGGCCTGTCGCCTTTGAAAACATCAGCCAGGCCCACGGCGTCACTCCCGCCACCTGCACTCTGCAGCTGAGCAAACACAGAGTGACCAGGACTCAGCGGGGTCAGCCAGGGGTGGCTTCGCCTCCCTCTCCAGGGCTCATTCCTAAACCAAGGGACAGAAAGCTAGCCTCCTCGGGGGAAAGCCCTAAGCACCCTCAGGACGGCAGTCTCAGCAGCTCTGGGTAGAAAGGAAACACAGCTATTCTGGGAAGAGACTTCTGGGCCTGACCTGCCTCTGTCACTATCAGCTATGAGATCTTGGGCAAGCCCCTCCACTTCCAAGCCTTGTCCTCATTCCCCGTTTCACCGATAAGGACGCTGACTCGAGGCTGGCATAGGGTGCACATGCCAGAATTGTAATAATGCAAGGATTTCCAGAATGCCTCCTGTGGGCCCCACCCTTGGCTGAGCACTTTGATGCTACCTTTTAGTTCCTCGGCCACCCCACGAGGCTTGATGTAGTGAGACCTCCATTAGACAGAGGAAACCAAGGTTCAGTGTGGTTAAGTAACTTGTCCAAGGTCACACAGCTAATAAAGCTGAGATTCAAATCCTGGACACTCTGATTCTAGAGCTCTCATTCTCTATGAGAGCTTTTTTTCTTTTTTTTTTTCCTTCACTGTTTTTTTTAAATCTTGGATCTCTGCGACTTTATGTTTTATTTTTATACCATGGAAGTTTTCAAACATAGAGAAAAGTAAAGAGAATAATACAAAAAAAACCCCACGGCCCATCGCCCAGCTTCAGCAATTACCAATAATCTGTAGTTCTGTTTCATCTTTCCCTCTCCTTACAACCTGGGTTTTGGTTTTGTTTTTTTTTTTTTTTCTTTTAGAGAATTTTAAGGCAGATACAAGGCATGGGATTTCACCACTAAATAGCTGAGTGCACATCCACAGAGCTCTTACTCCTCATCATCACTCCACCACCTTGACTGGTCTTTGTAAAAGGCCATGAACAATCCAAAGACTTCTTTGCAAGTCAGGACAGAAAGAGCAGGGCCAAGTGGGACTTGGGCTCAAATCCCAACCTTGTCATCATGACTCTACGGACGTTTGGATATGTCGCTCACCTCTCTGACCATCCAGGTCTTCTTCTATAAAATGGAGATTGGGAACTTCACTACACTTCTAAACGAGGTCATGAATGTTGGCGGCCCAGAACATAGGATGGGTTTAGTGCACTGTGTTCCCCTTCCTAAGTCCGGAGTGTTAGTTTCCTGGGGCTCCCATCGCAGAGTACCAGAAACAGGGTACCTTAAAACAAGGGAAATGTATTCTCTCACAATTCTAGAGGTTAGAAGTCCAAAATCAAGGTGTTGGCAGGGTCACACTGTTTCTGAAGGCTCTAGGGAAGAATCTGTTCCAGACCGCTCTCCTAGCTTCTGGTGGCCGTTGGCCAACCTTGGCATTCCTCAGCTCGTGGCAGCTTAATTTCAACCACTGTGTCCATCTTCACATGGCCTTCCTCTCTGTGTGCATGTCTGCATTCAAACTTCCCTTTTCTTATAAGGATGAGGGATTAGGGCCCACTCAACTCCAGCGCGACCTCAGCTGAACTCGATCACATCTGCAAAGACCCGATTTCCAGATAAGGCTGCATTCACAGGTGCTGGCTGGCTATGAGTTGGGGTGGCGGGGACACAATTCAGTTCGGTACACTCAAGCTGCCGCCTACTGCTCAGGCCGGGGCAAAGCTTCCCGGCAGGTCTGGGGACTTGCCCAAGTCCAAGGAAGCCGACTCTGGGGCAGGAAGATGATTCTCCCTGACGCTATTGGTCTACCCCAGTCATTCACATTCTTCGTGGCTCAGAAAGCATGCAGTGAGCTTTGACACTTTGGAGAAGGAAATCCATCCCGAGGGGTGTCCATCAGCCACCTGCTTCACGCTGCACTCCTCCTACTCTCTGGTCCCGCCGTACTTGCTGAGCTCACTCCAGCCTGCCATGTCCTCTCTGCCTCCGCCCCTCCTTAGGTACCTGAATGCCTCTGCACCATCACCCGTGCTCTCTATCTCTGTGAGTCTTTGCCCGGGTACCTCCCATCATCCTCGGGCTTCCCATTACCATCACTTTCCCATCCCGAAGCCTTCCTGACTCCATTCAGAGAATGCCCAACAGAGAGTTATCCTGTCTTATGGGACCCTGGGCTTTGCCTCCAAAGCACTAAGCACAGTGGGTATTTATTTCACTGTTGGGATGCTTGAGTCCTAAATCACCCCTGCACAGTGGGCCCCATGTCCACAGTAACCAGACATGCTTCATGTGCCTCTGTGTCCCCAGTCCTTAGCACCGTGTCTCACACATGGCAGATGATCCAGAAACACATGGTGACTGAATCAGCAATGATGTCACCTCTTCAAGGACAGAGTTCAGACCACAGAGAGAGTAGCTTCTTCCCCTCCTGATAAGATAAGTCCTCCATTGGGAGGCATATAAACATCCCCGGTTAGGAAGTTCCTCCTCCCTGCGGCCTCGCATAGGCTCTGAGCTTGTCCTCCAAGGTCACCTGGGAGCCTGTACGCCTTGGCCATTTCATCCAGGTTCCACATCTGGGTCCCAGACCTTAGTGGGGGGGGGCACTCCAGGCCCTCGGGGACGGAGAACCACACCTGAGTGACCAGCCCTTCTCTCAGTCTGGCCTCTCATTGCCAGCATGTGGGATCGGTGGCTAGGAGGCCTGGCCCCAAAACATGAAGTTAGCCACAGGAGAGGCCTCAACATGAAAGTGAGAGGGTGGTGCCTGTGGCCCGTGAGGCTGAGGAGTGGGGGCGGTGTCACAATAGGACCCACCTAGACCCTAGCACAGAACAGCCGTGTCGCCCCCACACCTGGTGCTACTCCTTATTGACGCAGCTTCTGTGGCCTCCTCACAGCATATGGACTCCCAGAAACCCACTCCCAGCTGGAACCCCAGAGGGAAAGACACGTCCCAAAAATGCCTATGCCTGAGCACAAACTCCGTCCTTCAGGGTCCAGATTAGACCAGCAGGCCTTGTCGGGGTGAAGTTCTATATTCCTGGGGCGAAGGCCCCTGCCCTGATGACGAGGAACAGCCTAGAGAGGCAGGATCACCCAAACTCGAGCCTTGGAAGAAAAAATGCCCATCTAGAAACAATGAGCTGGAAAACACCAGAAGCAATGTCAGATGAAGCCACATGCCTGCAGGTAAGCAAGGCCTTCGTGAGACACCCAAGAAGGTCCCGGCCAAGTGTCCCAGTCGTCAGTAGCACCAGAATGGGGCCCAATCAGCGCTGGGTAGCGTTTGCTCCACCACTCCTACGGGGAAAGCCAGCAGGTGCCCCCCGCCCCCGAGAAGGAGGAGCAGAGGACATCTCAGCTACACCCGTGCTGCCTCCCCGGAAACTGGCCCCATCCACCTGGGTGTGAAGGCTGCCTTCCACGCTGCTCTCCTCCAGCAAACGAGGTTGACTGCCACGGGTGAAGCATCTAAATATCCAAGGAAACAACCGAAGGATCAGGCCTTGGGCCGGTGTCTACATAAAGAGAACCAGACCTTGCATCCCGGCCTCCTCCCTGGCGCCGGCCTTCCAGCCCGGCTCCCTCGCCCTGCGTGTGCCCTGGGTGGCAATGGAAAACCTGGGCTGTTCTGGGAGAGACCCAGCCTGCCCCAGCTACACCCTGCAGGGCAGATGTGGCCAAGTCTGCGTTCCGGGCAGACGCCATGGAAATGTCACTTCCTCCAGCTGTGCCCCTCCCGCTCGCCCCCACGCAGGAGTTCCCTCCTTCCAATGCCGCTCATCTGAAATGGGAGGCCAGCCCTGGAACTTCTCCATCCGAGAGAATTCCCACTGCTCTGCTTTTTATATTTTCTCTCTCTCTCTCTCTCCAGCATTCGTAATAACTGGCTCAGATGCTCGCGTGAGTCAGCCCCACCGGAGGCCCCATTAGCTCGCCCACATGCACCCATTAATTCTACCCTGGACCGCAGGTATCAGGCAGCAGGCACCCCTCACCATGCACATGCACCCCATTCCCTTCACCTCCTGCTGCTGCTGGGATTCGGGTCACATCACTTCTCCTGACTTGTCCCCACCTTGTAACAAATCTTCCTGCCTCTGAGACCATCTCCTGCAGGTCTGTCCCCTCCCCAGCTGTTGGCACAGTGACTGTCTAACACAGGACCTCCTCATGGCACAGCCGTGCTCAAAAACCTTCTGTGGCTCCCCATTGCCCAAAAAGTCAAAATTCACTCTTTCTGGACTTGCACTTAAGGCGTTCCCTAGAGTTAGGCCTCTCTTTCCTTCTACGGCCTTCGTCAGGGCTGTTCCCCTATAGGGGTCCTCCTGACTAAACACCTACCCCAACCCCCATGCTCTGCACCTTGGCTGTTGTCAGATCCGACCTTAGCATACACTCTCTGAACAGTTGAAATCCAGCCTCTCCCTCCAGGCCTGGTTCCCACACTCGCTACCCCTTAAAACCTCCCTGCCCACCAGCTCCTTCAATAAGCATGCCTTCCTTCTAGAACTCCTACCACATTTCTGTCACCCTGCACCTGGCAATTTCCAACTGTACTTTTACGAAACTATTTTGTATTGGCTTGACTGCCTTCCCAACAACATCGTAACTTCTTAGAATTAACTCAAGTATCCAAATGGGGGACTGGTTCAATAAATTATAGAATATCCATACAATGGACAACTAAGTAACCGTTAAAAATGAGGGGAGAAAAGATTAATATGAAAAGATATTGATTGTATATCACTCTGGGGGGAGGGAAGGTTTACAAAACAAGAGGCACCCCAAGGGTCCATTTTTGTTTTGTTTCAAATATGCATAGGGAAAGAATCTCAAGGATTCTACAACACAATACTGAGCGGTGTTTTTAAATCTGAGTAGTGGGATTATGTGTCATATTTACTCTTCCAACCTATGTTTTCAATAATCGATAGGTAGAGTTATATAATAAAAAGCAATAGAACATGCACTAAAAGATTGGTCGGTTATGTATTTTAAAGTATTCTGGAGCTAGGCAGCCTGGCTTTTCACCATCTTCTGTGTTCATTACAGGCCTGGCATGCCAAAAATACCCATTATGCATGCGGCCGTGGGAAGAGGGGAGAGGATCGAGGATCATGAAAATCTAGACCTTTCCGTGTTCATCAGTCCCAACCCCTTCCTTCTATAGAGGAGGGAGCTGCCATGGAGAATTTCTCTGGTCCAGGCCCCTTTACAGGGCTTTGCCCTAAGTCCCAGGTCCGAGGCTCTGGAGCTGCCTCATGGCTTTGGGAAAGCTATTTCCCTCCATCCTTTAGTTTCATCATCTGTAAAATGGGAGAGTTGATGGACCGGCCTGTTTTAAGAATTAATAGAAGCAGCACAAGCAAAAAAAAACCAGTTGCGTGCACAGTAACTATGCAATGAATGTTTGCTACTTTTACTCTGAATGCTTACATGGCCCTTAGATCCTATAAGCAGCCACTGTCCCCACCCCCATTTTATACTTCAGGAAGTTAAAAGGATTGGAGAGTTTAAAACACACACAGTAACAACAACAAAACCTGCCCAGGGCACTGGATCCAGGAGTTGAAAGAGGCAGAATTCAAACTTGTGCCTGTTCACTAATAGCGCCTGCTTCCAACACCAACTGCTAGGATAATGAGCAGGTGATGGGTCCCAAGGTCACACAGCTAGTAGGCGCAGAGCTGGGATTAAACTCAATTTATACTCCAGAAAATCATTTACCTTCATACACTTCTTTTAATAGACTATTTTTTTTGGGCAGTTTTAGGTTCACAGCAAAATTAAGCAAAAGGTATAGAGATTTCCCATATATCCCCTGTCCCCACCCACGTCCTTCATTCACATTTTTAAAATCATCAAGGTCATCCTTTCTAAGGAGAACTGGTCTTTCAAAACTAGAGGCACAGAGAGGTGATTCTGGGTTTTCTGGGCATGAGTTGGACCTGGACCAGATCCCCAAGGGCGGGGTTTGCCTGGAAGGCTGGAGAGAGTACCATGCCTTGGACGGGGCTCAAGGGAGTGCTCCCTTAGCCAAGAATGCCAGGGATGGACACGAAATGAGGCTGCAAGGAGTAGACGTGGTCCTCCAGCACCCCCTGTTCGTCAGGACATGGGCACCTTGTTCAGTGGTCCACATAGTTTGCAAGAAGTAAGGAGCCCGCGGGGTCAAAGGGGCTTGCACACCAGCTGCCTTTTGCACCCCAAGGCCGAGCAGGGGTCATGCCTGCCCTCAATGACCACCAGAAGAGGATGTTCTTATTCAGCCCCAGTTCCCTACCACTGCCCTCAGTTTCCTGCGGCATTGGCCATGGCCCACCAGGGTAGTCAGAAATTCAACTGGATGCTACCGCTGGCAAGATCAGGGAAAGAGGAGGAAAAAATCAAGTACCTCTGAGATCTCCTGCATGGGAAACGAAAGCAGAGAATCTAGTGCTCTACCCCCGGTTACTTCTCGGGCCACGACCCTGCTCCCCCTGCTCGGCCCTCCCTGCTTTCTTCCCTACTCATCTCTGAAAGCTGCTGCGCAGTAGCATCACATACAGCCTGTGTGAGCCCCAGCCACGAGGAGTCCCAGGCCATGGCCTGCGCCCACTCTTGAACCTTTATCTCTCACCATTAAACGGAAGACTGCCAAATAAATGTCAAATGTCAAGCAAGCAACTAGGAGGCAACTGGATACCTACAACGCCGTGTTCCTTAAATATTCTACTATAAGCCACGGTGCTATGCTAGGTGCAGGGAGGGTATCATTCATATATCAGACTCTTATTGAGCACCTGATGTATGCAAGACACTGGGAAGAGCCATTCTTTCCCCTGCCTTGGAAACCAAACCAGGAGGAAGTGAAATGCCCACCCACCCCTCGCCCCCATCAGACTTGATGCTTCTTGGAGCTAAGCCTCAGTTATGAGAACAATGAGCTGCCCCCACAGCATTAAAGATCACCACTGAGTAAAATAAAGACTGTTCTTTATGAAGTGAGCTTCAGTGCTCAGGCTGAGTAATGACTGCGTCTTGCAGCAGCCCGATAAACTCAGCATCCCCGCATCTCCTCCTGCAAACCAAGTCACCGCATGATCCGCCTTTGCTGCCTCTCAGGAAGACAGGCATGTCCTTTTGGCGTCGATCATTGCTGTTTTCCCCGACCCTGAATAGCCCCCGCGTGCCGGAAGCTCCTCTGACTCTCCTCATTGTAAGATCCTGCAGTTCGGAGAGGTTTTGTGACCACCCCGTTCAGGAACCAAAAGACATCATTCCTGCCATCTTCTGGTTACGCAAGTCCTATATTCATTCACTCCTTCACCCAACAAAGGCTCTCTGAGCACCTCCCCTGTGTCAGGCCCTGCATTAGGGCCCCTGGGTAAGAAGGCAGAAGTGAAGAAAGCTTGCCTCTATTCCCTCCCAGCCATGTTTGCAGACCTGGGGCAAAGCCACTTTACCTCTCAGACCCTCAGTTTCCTCCTCTACCAGGGTGGAACAGTTAGACTGGAACAGTCTTTAGAGATGATCTAGTTCAAAAGTCAGCAAAATCCAGCCCCCGGGCCAAATCCAGCTCTCCATCTGTTTGTGGACAGCCTGAGAACTAAGAATGGTTTTCACATTTTAAAAGGGGCAGCGGGACAAAAGAATGTTTTGTGACACATGAAAACTATATGAAATTCACATTCCAGTGCCTATAAATAAAGTTTTATTGGCACACAGCCATGCTCATTCATTTACCTATCCTCTATGCCTGCTTGCCTCACTGCACCAGCAGAATTGAGGAACCGCAAGAGAAATCATATGGCCCAGAAAGCCAAAATCATTTTCTTTACAAAGTTCGTGGACCCCTGCTATCGGCTACCATTATATGATTTATCCATCTCTGTCTCTTTCCAAAGGACCAAAGGCTGCCCACAAAATCCAGGCAGGAGGCTCCAGGTTAGGGCTGCACAGGGCATGCTCCTCTCCCAAAAAGTCAAGTGTGTTTGCTCAGTGACCCCTCTTCTCAATCCTGCACAGAGACTCCTTTCTACAGACCTCCCCCTGACAGGCTTGGCTGCCCTCGTGCTGGGCCTGCCAGAGTCCCAGTGGATGCGGCCCGGTCCCAAAGCAGAGCCCTGGGCTGGGCTGGGTATCAGCTAGTTTGGCTTATAGGCTCCTTGGGGAGCTCCCTGGGCAGTTCCCATCCATTCCCGTGGGGCAGTCTCCTCCTACTGTCCTGTTTTCAGCCACGTGTAGCCTCCATGCTTCCAGCCTTATGTCAACAAGAAAAGTAAATGAGACTTCCATGGTCAAAGAAAATGCAGCTCCCCCTAGCTCAGTGGGAGCCATCTTGGCATAGCCTTCACAGCTCCTCCGTGCACTTGCGGGGGACAGCCTTCTTTGAGGTGGCACTACAGCTAGGGGACAAGGACGCAGAGGGAGGTACTGTGTCTTACACCAAAATGTGTTCGTGGAGCCCAGGGATGCCTGCCCCCCTGCCGTTGGCCGCTGCCCCTCCTTCTGCCCTTGAAATCTTAATGTCTGCCTGTGGCTGACCATTTCAACTCTCTCTTCCTGTCACCTGAGGTCCCACACTCTGCACTCTGCCCTAGTCCCATTTAGTCCACCCCATTCTCTCTGCGATGAAACTGCAGCCAGAGAGACAAAGGTGAGAGGTTAGAAAGAGCGTCACAGCCCATTATACCAGGAATCCCCCAGACAGGGTTATTTCATAATCTCATCGAGTAAAGAAACAGCCCCCTCTGCCCCAAAACACAGAGGCGCAGAGTTAGGAGGGGGTTAGTGTGGGAACCCACCAGAAGCACCGCAAACACAGTCCTGTGTTTTTAACCACGGACGGAGTAGACAGAAATTAATCAAACAAATGAATAGCCAGGGCGTTTGCAGCTCGAGATGAAGCAGGTGGATGAGACTGCATGGCAGAGACTTCAGTAGACTTGATCATCAAGGAGCCCGCTTTGAGGACACCTGGAAGACACCTGCAGATCAAGGAAGGAGCAAGTGCAAAGGCCCGGAGACAGTGCATTAAGTACTCGTCACTTTATTTGGGGCTCCCCTTACAAGTCAGGGCCCGCTTCCATAGAACACAAAACATCAGATTTTCCTTTCATCAGCGCCCCCTTGCAGCCAGCACATGGCTCACGGAGGTTCCTCGATCAAACACACTGACCCCAGACACTGAGTCAGAAATGAGGGACAAAAAGAAGCTGGGGCTGTGCCCACTGCAGGCTGGCCAGGGTGTCCCTGGGACAGTCGCCATGTGGTCCCTAGGGGGGTGTCTGCCGCTAGGGCTCCAGTGAGAGTTCATGGCCAATACCAGCATTGTTGGTGGGGATAACCATGGTGTCTGTGCTCAAAAGCAGCATCTCAGAGGTATTCTGCAGCCTGATTTGGGGCATGATATCCAGCTGCAGAGCCTCCAAGCTCAGTTGTCTGGGCACCCCAAAGATTCGCAGAACTCGGTAATGTTGTTCGATTAAATTTCTTTTCTGCTAACAACATGAGAAGTCACTTTCTGTTGCTTGCTACTCAGAACCCTGACTGACACGGGCTAGCATGGCGGAGGTCGTGTAAGTGCCTCCCCAACATCCATGAGTTCCTTTCCTTTGCCCGGCGTCCCCTGCATTTAAGAACAAACCATGAGCACAAGTGACAAGCATCACTTTGGGGCCAAGTAAATTTCCCACCGTGGCCACTTTGGAAGCTACATACTGTGACGGCAGCATCATGAAATAGGTCCCTGGATCACCAGAGAGAGGAGAGCCTGCATCAGACAGCACATAAGGAAGAAACACACACATAGGGGCTGCCCTACTGAGATCTTGGGTTTTATTTGTTACTGTAGCATTTTCCAGTCCATCCTAACTATTACAGCAAGTTTCTGAGGATCAGAAAAAGATGCAGGAGGCATAGAGCATCATGAATAATCGAGAGGAAAATGGATGGGGGGTGGGGGCAGGGAATGGTCTGATGTAATATTGAACTTACTAATAATGTGGGAGATTTTTCATGATTTTATTCTAAGGGTGATGAAAAGCCACTGGAGGAGTTAAAGCAGAAACAGACATGGCCAAAACCCAGGGCAGACTGCATTTCCCACGTCCCACAGACACAAGGAGCTTGAAGGGGTCTCAAAAGACACCCACTCCTCCCTCAGCTGCTATCTCCCACATCCCCCCAACTTGGAGGTTTGCAAGGACTCACCTAGCCCTTTCTCATACATTTCCAATGACAGAAAGTGCACTTCCTTCTAGGACTTTTCATTTTATTTTGGGATGGCTCTGAACTTTTTCACTTTCCGGCAGCCTCTCTCTACTGTCTGAACAAATCCCCCGTCCTCAGAGGCCACGCACGGGCTTGCTGCCCTCGTTATGCTCCGCTGAGCCCACAGCCCCTGCATCCTGGTCTCCCAAATCCATCTCCAGCGGAAGTAGACTCCCAAAGCAGGGGAGGGCGTGAGATCAGGGGACGCAGGATCTCTGCTCCGGGAGACAGGGTGACGTGATTCTTGGCAGGGGCCATTCAAATCTCTGGGTGTGTTCCTTCCCTCACCTGCCCTGGTCCGCGTCCCCAGCCTAACCTTCAGCCTCGTGAGCTGATGCAGCAGGAATTTATTTGCAAGCTCGTTATCCCTGCGAATCCCGTCCAGCTGGAGCTGGGGCTCCACGAGACGCTGAGGAGCGGTCCTGCGGGCAGCTGTGCCCATGAGGCGTAGGGAGGGGACGGGCCAGAACAAGCAGGGCCTCGCGGCGCCCAGAGCCAAGAGGGCAGATGGGAGCAGTGGATGGGAGGTGGCTCGTGCCAGCCCTGCAGTTTGTTCTGGCTCCAGCAACTCTGGGGCTTTTCCAAACTCTGGATTCATTCCAACACAGAGGCCCCAGATGGAAGATTTGGCTGCCAGTCATTCTTGACTTCTAAGTCCCACAACGTACCAGGGTACTTGAGAAGGTGGAGACGCAGTGACCAATATCTCTGACTTGCATCCATCCCATCAGGGGGGCTTTGCTCCTGCCCCCTCGGCCCCTGCCCCAGCAGCCCCTAGGGTGGAAGGTTTTACACTCGGGTAATTCGAATGCAAGTGATGACCATTATTATTCAAACTTCTCTTAAGAGTTATTTACTGGGTGACTGCACATAAGTTCATCCATTCTCATTTGAGAGAAAAGGGTTCAAGTCTCTGAAAGGTGAAGAGACTGGCCCAATGTCCACCTGCGGTAAACGGTGCAGCCCAGGACTTAAAGCCAAATCCTTACCTCCGTGCCCACACTTAATCTGAATCTCAGTAGCTGCCTCTGCTCTCTAACTGCCTTCGGAAATGCAGAGTGCTGCATATATCCGTCGAGGTTTACTCAGGGACACAGAAATTTCCCAGATCTTTCAAGCAGGAAAGGATTCAAAACAGGAAAAAGGTGCCATGGCAGACCGTTTGCAAACCCGGCCATGACTTTTCTCCTCCCTGTGGCCACGTGATGGGCTCTGAATTGGGACTGGTCGTGTAGCTTAGTTTGGTCAACAGAATATGGCAGCCATTATGCTGCCCCGCCCTCGAGAAACCTTTCCTGCCTTCCGTCAAGCAACCTTGCCCTCTGCCACTGCTCTCTTGGAACCCGGTACCACCATGCGTACAAACATGACACACCCCCATGCAGTGGAGACAAGTCATCCCAGCTAAGGCCGCTCCAGATGGTCCAGCCTGTGGATCACCTGGCCACGGACTTCAGAGCCAGGAGTGAGCCCCACCAAGGCCAGAAGGACTGCCCAGCTGAGCCCAGCCCACATTCTGATCCACAACACTGTAAGCTAAATACGTTATGTTACTTTGCATGACTAACTTGCCGCGTGGCTCGTTATTCGGTAAAAGCTACCCGATACAGTGCTTGTAAAACCTTTAGAATGGCTAGGGTTGCTGGCTACTGGAAGGCTGGAGCTTCTCTGCAATCCTTCAGGAAGTAAACAAGTCACAAGAGCTACAGGAACTGCTGCAGGGCCCGCAGACGCCACCAACGCTGTGCACTTGCAGGGAAACCCAAGCTCGTCTGAGCATCTCCCATGTGCCAAGGCCCACCGATGCGCCCACCACGGCTGATGGACAACGGTAGGGCTTCTGCTTCTTTCCCACTTTCTGAATCTCATGCAACTGCCTCTCCTTGGAAGATTCTAACCTGGAACCTGCATGCGGCAAGGTTCTTGGAAGCGGAGTTCTCTGGCTTCTAGCCACCTGTACAGAAGGGAGAGCGTCGAAGCAGAAAGTGAGACTGAGTTGCCGGCTGATCACGGCAGGGGGTAAGGGGTCTGCTCTGCCTCCAACACTGCTTCTGAAGATGCTTCCTGTGGCAAAGGACGCCTGTTTCCATGTAACCCCTAGTTCTACCTCTGGGACCACACGGGCATTCTGAGCTCACTTCATTCTCACTGAAGGTCTGCGAGGAAGGAAGGGCTGAATGTTCAGGCTCCCCAGAAGGACTTGGCTAAGTCCCCAGAAATGAGGACAATCTGCGCCACCTCCCCAGCTACCACACTGCTGGCTGCATCCTTCTTGTGTCTACAGCAGCCACTCTGGGATGGAAGCAGCTGACGAGAGCCAGTTCTCTCCACTGGCAGGATGGGGAAACTGGTCCAGGAGCAGGGGCAAAGCATCGGGATGACGAGGTAAGCCTGAAGAGCTTAGGACCCTGAGTTTTCTCATGCTGGGGACTGATCATAACAGCCCGGGTTTAAGACAAACTGACAGGATTTGAGGGTAGAGCAGCTTTCCCTGGAGGAGGGAAAGCAATGGCCTTGAGAATTTGAATTCGTGAGAGATGTGGACTCTAAGTGCCTGCAGAGCCTCTGCTCTCACAGGAGGATTCTTCCCCCGGGGTCCAGCTCCCTAGGGTTGCCTTAATCCTGACCATCTCTGAATAACCTCATCTACTCCCATGGATTCATTTCCATCGAAATACGGGTTCCCAGATCGAAATCTCCAGACCTATACAACCAGCTGCCTGTTGTCTCTTATACTTGGATTGCCCACAGGGTCCTCCACTCAACGTGACTCAAGCTCAGGTCCCTCCCTCTAAATCAGCTCCAACTACCACCGACTCAATTGGTGGCAACAAGTCACCCTGGCCAAGAATTTCCCCGTCCCAGCTTGATATCCATAACCAGCACCCCGGCCGCTTTCTTGGCCTCCGGTCTGTGCCTCTCCAGCCCATCTCCAAGCTGCCAGAGGGAGCTTCCTAGCCACAAACCTGCCATGACACTCTCTAGATTGAAACACCTTATTAGCTCCTCGGTACCCATAGGATAACATCCCTGCTCCTTGGTCTGGCGTGCAAGGCCCTCCCCCGGCAGGTCCCTGCCAACATCCTTGATGCCACCCACTCTCACAGTTTTCCCTAGTCACATCAAACTGCCTTGGCTACTCAAAAAGGTCGGGCACCTTCATGCCTTTAGTCTGCAACGGCCTACCTCCATGTCCCTGGCTCTAAGCTCTTTCTGTGGGCTATCACAGTACCGCATTCTTACGATCTCTCTGTAGTTATCCCTTAACTTTGTCTACCCCAAAAGACCGGGAACTCTTTGAGGGCTGAGGCCAAACTACTAGATTCAGCTTCGTATCCCAGTCCCCACTGGGCGTGGACACTAGTAAGTGATGGTTAGACAGAACCATGGGCTCCCCCAGACTCTGTGAAGTTCATGGCAGGGCATGTGTTCAATCCATAGTAATATAATAACAATAATAACAGCTAAATATTTTTAGAACTTTACTATGAACCAGAGAGTTTGAACGCATTATTAATAAGCTCAGTGCATCCTCATCACAAGCTCAAGAGATATTACTGTTAGTATCCTGATTTGCAGAAAGGCCACTGAGCTTCCGAGAGGTGAAATAACTTGCCTAAACCATTCGGCAAGAATGTGGTGGAATCAGACCCTAGTTCTTTCTTGGGGATCACACAGGCATTTTTAACTCATTTAATCTTCATTTAAACCCGTCTGTGGGCTCCAATGATGATCCCCATGGAGACAGAAGATTTCACCTATATGGCCGCTCCCCCCTTGGCTTGAGACTAGAAGGAAGCAACAAAAGAGCTGCATGTGTTGGCTGGATACTGTGCATTAGGAACTCCCCCCGCCCTCACCAGGCTAGTGTAGCATTCACAGCAAGGAAGGAAGGAATGGCTGGAGGAATTCAGAGTCAGGTGGTCCATACTCTTGACCTCTAGACATACGACCTCTCTAGCATACCCCTCTACATGGCAAAGTCGGCTCCATCACAATAAGGTGAAGGCCAGGGTGACTTCCTTGGTCTTGCTGTTAACAACTATACTTTACAAATATTGGGGGAAGTGCTTAGCTATTTAAAGAAGCCTCCTTGCTGCAGGACTTATCAGAGCCTTTAATATGCCAGTGGGCCTTGAGCAAAAGACACGTAGCATTTCCCAAATTCACTGGACCACAGAGCACTTCATTTCCTCAGGCATCTGCCAGAACTAGTGACCCGTGGAGCACACTTTGGCTTTAGCAAATGTTGACTTCTAAACCCCATCCCTCCAGAGGTCTGGCTGCACTTGCTTTCATGAGATAAACCAGATTCTTTCCAATGAACTTTCTTCCCTGCTGAAGTTAACTCAGGTCAGTTCCCATTACTTACAACAATAGACCTTGGCTGAGACATGCCCTCACTTGCCCTCAGAAAGGCCAAACCTCCGGAGCCTGCTGGGATTTACACCGAGGGGTAGAACACAAGAGAAGGATTTGGGGAGACCGGACCAGTCAGAGGTGGTCAGGCAGGCTTCACAGAGACCCACCACTGAGGGCTCATTCTCACAAAATCATGCTAAAGTGCTCCTCACTCTTCTTTGTCTTCGATTTCCTTCCTGATGAGAAATCTGCCATTTTTAGATAAATAGAACCACGACTTA
Organism: Nasua narica; assembly: GCA_028533885.1. Lineage (NCBI taxonomy): Eukaryota > Metazoa > Chordata > Mammalia > Carnivora > Procyonidae > Nasua > Nasua narica. Next base: position 31,687,747 of record CM052812.1, on the reverse strand, counting down.
TGTTTTTGAATTCCTGTGGATGAGTTCATGTCCTTCTGATGTCTCTATCATGCTTCTGGCTGTCACAAAGACTTGCCTTTCCTCTAGGACGTTGAGGGAGGGGGTCACGCATCCCTCTCCCCTCCACTCACCCTTACTGAGTGAGCACCCTGTTTCTGCTTGATTGCCCCCAAGCTGACTCTCTCGGCTGCTGCGGGGTTTATGCGTAGGAATACTGCCATCTTGGACAGGTGGATGCTCCATATTGGACTGTCGAAGCCCTGGCTTCCAGAGCCTCCCCCTTCTCCTCATCATTCCCTTGCCCCAGGTGAACTGAAGTGCTGTCCTCTTAGCCGATGTCACCTGCTTAGGACGTGAGTTGAGGTGAGTTGGTTGCCACCAAGATGATGGCTCAGAAACTCACCACGGATGACGGCACAGAGGGACAGAATCGTTCTCCACCCCTCCTCTTGCAACCTGTCCTCACTGCCTGAGCCAGCCTGCCCAGGCACACCAAGGGATACGGAGGGGACTTGAGGATAGAGCCGGAGCTGGTCACCCCACCGGGTGGGAGGACACTGCTCCCAGAGCCCTGGGCGGCGAAGACCACGCCATCCCACACTTAGCACACGGCAGGCCGGGAACGGGTCTGTTCTCTCACTCCTCACCTTGACTCGCCCCGTGGGAGAGCCCTGCTCCTTAAGGTTCGCGCCACCTGGCTCCAACCCCTCCTGTCCGATCCTCTCTGAGCCACCTGCCAGGCCTCCGGCCCCTCCCCAGGATCATCGAAGACTTTGATGCTGGGCTCACAGCCTTCATCTCCACCCAGACCTGACTCTGGGGACTTGGGTTTCCACATGGATGTCCCTCCCAGCACCACGGACACTCAGTTCCTTAACCTCGCCCACAGCGACCTTCTCCTCCTCTCCCCGCCAGCCACCCCACCTCTGGCCACACTCTACACCTGGCCTACTTCTGCCACTCTGAAATCATAAATGCAGACCAGTCCCTTCTTTCTGGTTTGCAATTTTTTTTTTTATTGTGGTAAAATACACTGAACATAAAATCTACCACCTTAACCATTTTTAAGTGTTCAGCTTAGTGGTAGTAAATACATTCACATGGTTGTGCAACCACCCACATTCAGAACCCTTTTCCTCTCGCAAAACTGAAATTCTGTACCCAATAAATACTAACTCCCTCTTCTCCCCCTCCCACCAGCCCCGGCAACACCAGCGGCTGTCTCTATGATTTCGAATGCTCCAAGTACTTCATACTTATAAGTGGAATCATGCAGAGTTTGTTATTCCGTGACTTGCTTATTTCACTGAACATAATGTCCTCAACCTCCAGACATGTTGCAGGACGTGTCTGAATTTCCTACCTTTTTAAAGTTGAATAATATTCCAGTGTGTGTGTGTGTGTTTGCTTATCTATTCATCTGTCAATAGACACCTGGGCTGCTTCCACATCTGGGCTCTTGTGAATCATTTTGCCATATACCTGGCTGTGCCCCAATCTCTCTAAGGTCCTGCTTTCAGTCCTCTGGGGTATATTCCCAGAAATGGCATTACTGATCATACAGTGGTTCTACTTGTAATTATTTGAGGAACCATCGTACTATTTTCCACGGGGGCTGCACCAGTCTACATTCCCACCAACAGGGCACGAGGGTTCCAAAGTCTCCACCACCTCGTAACACCGGTTGTTTCCTGTTGAATACATCAACTATGGATCTCCAGGTCTTTCCCTAAACCCTTCATCTCTTCGTGGCATTTCACGCCATGAGCCACCAACCGCGTCTTTCTCAGAATGCTCTTCTTGCCTGGCTTCTCCAGGCTGCCTGCCCCTGGCTTCCTCTGTAGCCTGGGATGGTATGTCTTAGTCTCCATCACAGTCACCTTAACTTCTGCTCATACTCTGTTATTTTTTGTGGGGGCAGACAGATGCCCTATGTTTTCAACTCTCCTGAGGTGTAAAAGTGTGTACAGTGAAAAGTGTCCTTCCTCACTCCTGTCTCTCAACCACAAGACTCCTGTCCTCAGAGGCAACCAATATTACCAGCTTCTCATATATTCCTCCGCAGATACATTATGCATAAACACACACATCTACAAATTCTCCCCCTGCACACACACCTTCTTTTTCGCCACAAGAATGGCAGCGTTCTACATACGTCGAAACTGACCTTGCGTTCTTCACGGCAATATTTTTTGAAGGTCTTTCATATCAGTACATCACCAAATCCTTTTTCCTTTCTTCCAGCTCTATAGTATTCTTCTGCACGCATGTACACGATTAATTTTATATCTCCCTTCGGGTGCCTTTTTGGGTTGCTTTCTGTCTTTTGCTATTGCAAACGATGTTGGACATAGCTCATGGTAATAATGCAATGTTGTAATAATCTCACAGGCATCACTTTCCACGTGTGGGAATCTTTCCATAGGATAAATTCTTAGAAAGGGTTCGATCAAAAGCATTTGTCATGTCAGAAGATCTTGCCCGATCCCCCGCATTGAGCCACGCCATCTCCACTCACATCAGCGGTGCATGGAGCCTGTTTCCCCAGACAGTGTGCTAGCAAAAGTTTTGATTTTAGCCAGAGAGATGAAATAATGTCTCAGCGAAACTTTAATCATATTTCTGCTATTACAAACAATGGGGCATCTTTTCTTATATATAGGTTTCAGTAAGTCTTTGCACCTGTCCATCTTTTTTCTGTGTTGCTCATCTGCTTCATACTGATTTGTGGACATTCTTTACGTGATAGGGAAATAAGCTCTTTGTCACTGGAGTTGCAGATACCTTCCAAGTGCGTCTTTTGACTTTGCCTGTGTTGGGCTCTGCCATGCCGAAGTGCTGTTTTAACACTTAAAATTATCAGCCTTTTCTCTTACAGTTTCTGGATGTGCATCACACTTAAAAAGTTTTAAAATTCTCCTATGTTTCTGGTGCTTTCAAGGCTTTGTTTTGTTCCATTTACATCTTTGTTTCATATGGAATTTATTCTACTATAAAATATGGGGCATGGATTCAATTTTTTTTTCCTGATGATTCTCCAGTTGTCCCAACCCCATTTGTTGAATAACATATTTTCCGACTCAGTTCAAAATACCCTATTTGTCTCAGACCAAATACTCATGTGTAATTTCTGGAATTATGCTTTGTTCCACTGAGCTTTCTAGTACCATACTGTTTTAATAATAGAGTTTTACAATACAGTTTGATTTCTGATACGGCTAGTTCTCCCTCTTTACTATTTTTTTT
>CM052812.1:31598198-31684001 GCA_028533885.1 Nasua narica | reverse complement strand
ATCCTCGAGGCAGGTACTGATACTGTCCTCAGTTTACAGAGGAGGAAACAGACACCAAAAGGCTAAACTACTTGCCGGTGCAGTGACACACATGTGCAAAAAGTAGGAGAGCTGGGATCTGAGCTCTGGCCATGACCAATCTGTCATCCCACTTGACGGGCTGGCTTCAGACACGCTAGGAGGTAAGAGCCTGTAGACTTCAGGTAGAGAAGAGCGAGTGGACCAGAGGCTCAGGTGAGCCAGGGGAAGAGGTGTCCACCCACAGAGGCTGCCAGAGCCCTTGAGTGGATGAGATAATGCTGGGGGGAGGGATGGTGGGCAGTCACTGGGGCTGACCAATGGTCCCCTTGGGCTGCCACTTGCTGGTTTAGCCAGAACCCGGTAGTACACAGATACCCCAGGAACCTTCAGGAACCAGTTTCTCCTTCTGGGACCCAGGCTTTGCACCAAGGCAGAGGCCACAGAGAGAGCCAGAGAGCCTGATCATGGCCTAAGAAAGAGAGATGTCCCTGAGTCAGGCAGGAGACAGCTTCAGGGGGGCACCAAGGAGACACTTGTACTTGACAGGACCTTCTCCACCTCCCACCTGTGGGGCTCCACAGCTCTGCTCACACCCACCCACCCCGCCCCCGGCAATGTTGACGGAACACCCTTTCCGCACTTTTTGACTAGGTAGTAATGGCACTCCCAGCCCGCCATCTTCTCAACCACAGACGGAGGCAATGTAACGCGCTCTCAGAGATCTCAGTACGATGAATGGTCCTCACCCCGAGAAGGTACTATGCAGATGGCAGAGAGTTTCCCCATCGCTGGCAGCACCCACCAACACCCTACAGAGGGGAGGGTCTTCTCACTATGGGTATCAAGCTAGAGCTATTAGAACCATGGGCGCTCCCCTGCCCCCAGATCAGGCCCCAAAGGGAGGGCTGGGGATCCAGGCTGGAACTCCTGGCTAGCAGACAAAGGCTCCAGGGAGCCCCGGCCTCTCACCTGGGCTGGCAGCCTCAGAGGTCCCAAAGGGGGTGGGAGGGACAGCTGAGGGAGGAGAGCTTCAAGCTTAGCCTGAAGGGGCCCCTGCTGCTCAGCCGCAGCCCCTGGTGGCCAGCCAGAAATAGGCCTCAAATTGCCAGAGTTTCCAAATTTTGCAAGAGAAGTTAGAAATGCAAATCTATGTGAAACCTGCAGGTTTTTAAATGTAGATAACTAAATTATCTTGTAAACATTGAGGTAGCTAGTTTAGCCAGGGTCAAGTCTAAGATTTGAATGAGGCCTCTGGTCACCTGGGCCTTTGGCGAGGACAAGGACAGCACTGTTGAGTACGCATGGGCATGCCTGTGGGTTCCCACAGATGCGCGTGTAAGCAGGGCGTGGCTGCAGCAGTCCGTAGCGATGGGCGTGCTTATGTGAACGCATGCACAGATGTGTCGGTGAAGTCTGAGTGAGCACGCGGACGCAGTCCAAATGTGTGTATTTGCAAACATGCGTGATCAAGCACAGACGCAGAATGTGCGACAGCGTGCGTAGCCGTGAGCCGGTGGGTGAGGGTGAGCGCGCACATGTGTTTCACTGCACGTGCACGTGGGCTCCCGCGGTGGCCCGCGTCTGCAGGCACTCAGGAGCTGCAGCCTCAGCGGCCCGTTCAGGAGCTGGCAGAGGAGGCGTCCACACCGCTCAGGAGGGGCGCGCACGCACAGCGGCGGGCCCGTGGAGGCGCAGGCGGCGGCGGCGGCCTGGGCCACACTGCGGAGGGGAGGCTGGCGACGCAGCTGCCTCCGGGCTTGGGCTCGGCGGGAGGGAGGAGCTTGCGCGCAGCCGCGGCCATTAGTCACCAGATGTCACCTTCTGCTGCCAAGGCGGCGCCGGGTGCAGACAATAGCCGCGCGGGCTGAGGGGCGGGCCAGGCCACCCTGGGCGACCCCACAGCCGCGCCTCTGCTGTCACCTACAGCCCTGCGTCCACACTGGGCCTGCCCTTTCCGCTCCCGCGGCGCCGGCTCCGGCTCCCCAGGCCCCTGGGTGCTTGGCCTTCCTGCTACACCCTTCTCCCTGTCCCACCCCCACCCCCACCCCTGCTGCCCGCCCATCTGCTCATTGCCTCATCTTTCAGGACCCCGGACAGGTATCCTCTCCTCCAGCAACCAATTCCCTGCCTGCCTTTCTCTGGTCCGCACAGTCCCTGGCTCCCAAACTTGGATGTTTGTCCTGGGGCCACCCCCCTCCCCCGTGTCCTCCCCAGACTTTCAGAGAGATCGTTCATGGGATATGTTCTGCCAACAAATAGATGCAAGGGGAAAAGAATGAATGAATTTGGAAAGGTACCATTTTGTAAGTCGCATTAATGAAAGCATCTAGGAAGTGATGACAATCTTGCAAAAATTTCATAGTGGTAAACCTTATCCTAGAGCCATCGGTCTGGCAACGCTGGAACACACCGTACAGTCTGAGCATCACTAACAGCGGGGGACTAGACATCATAGGCCGCATGACAAGGTATAATAAGAAGTACAAGTAACACCTATGATGTCCTCTTGCCAAAATAATTAGCCTGGAATATAATCACGTGTCTGGATCGAACCACCCATGATGGCTACTATCATTTGGATCCTGATTCAAACAAAGCAAATGTGAAAAGGCTTTTTTGAGATCATCAAGGCAAACTGACAAGAAATAGATATTATGCAAAGAATCTGGTTAAATGGTAATGTATTAAATCCTTATATGTTAGAGATGCAAGTAGTTGTATTTGTAAGTGAAGGAAACTCCCTGCTGAGCGGGGCTCACTCTCAGGACCCCAAGATCATGACCTGAGCTGAAACCAAGAGGCAAACATTTAACCAACTGCACCACTCAGGAGCCCCAGTTTTTTTTTTTTAATTAAAAATATTAAAAAATGCTTACCTCTGCCACAACCAGGGCTTTCGGTACACAGCCCCTGCTCAAGTATGACACTGGGACCACCAAGTGTGGAAGATGAGGACGCAGGCCCAAAGAATTCTCCTTGAACCTCAGGATCCTAGGCCAGGGGTCCACAAATGTTCTGTAAAGGCCCAGAGGTAAATATGTGAGGCTTTCCCAGCCACGTATTTCTGTCACATATTTTTCTTTGATTTTTTGTTTTTACAACCCATTAAAAATTGCACAAATCATCCTTAGCTCAGAAGCCTAACGAAGCAGGCAGCTGGCCGCATCTGGCCCTAGTTTGCGTTCCTTTGCCACACCTGCCCTGGCCCTACGGAATGTCAGCAGCCAAGGAAGATCAGTAGCGCAGCAGGACCCCGGGGTCGGGATCAGGTCAGACCATCCCAGATTGGAATCCCCGTTCATCTCTGGGAGAATCACTTCTGGCCAAGCCTCAGAGGTAAATGGGAATGTTACTAGGATAAACCATGTGGGCTGGTTAAAAGGGAGCATGAGTTCTAACACAGGGCCCAGCATATGGACATCCACTAACCATTCCCCTCCCCTTCATCACCCAGTACATGTCTTTATGCTTACACACACGCACGCGTGCACACACACACACACACAGCCCTCTAGCAAGAAGGGGCTGACCCACTATCTTTGGGGATATTGTCACAAGGTAAGAAAGTCACTCAAGTCAGACAGACTAGGGTTAGAATCCTGGTTTTGCCCTCACTTGGCTCTGTGACCTCCAGTAAAATGGTGAGCCTTGCTGAGCCTCAGTTTCCCCACTTAAAACCAATATAATATCACTACCAACTGCTTCTTGATATTGTCAGGGTTACTCATTGCTCATTTAAGTTACTGATAAAGGCACTTAATATCACGCCTGACACAGGATAAGTTGGACAAGTGGGGGCAATGTTCTTTTGGCTACTCTGTTGTTGCATGATGAGAAAGCAGCTTCCCTGAGAAAAAGTGCAGGATGCTTGGCCCAGTAGACAGACCATTCAGGGAGGGCTGCCTGGAGGAGGTGCCAGCATGACCTCAGCCATTGTCTTAGAGTCTCCGGTCTCTCTCAGAGGAGGGAGCAGTGGGAATGGGGAGGATGGCTGATTTATGGAGCTATTTCTTTTCCTTGGGAGCAAGGAAATCTTCTTGTTTTGGTCTGGGTTTGTTTTGGTTTGGGTTTCCCAAACCCTGGGGGAACAAAGCATCTTCTCAATGCTGGTGGCCTGCCAGAGCTCTTTCTCCCCCCCAGTCCTCAGACGTCTCCAGAGGGACTACTCAGGCCCTGGAGACAGCAAGTACTTCCTAAATCCTGAAGAGACTCGGCCTCCATGGTATTTGGTTTTGTTTGTGTCCTTTTAAAAATAATGTCTATATTTTAAAATTTTTATTACAAAAGTTATGCATATTCTTTGAAACAATTTGAAAAAGAATAGGAAATTTTTTTTCTAAATTTAACCTTTATTCCATCATCACTGAAAACTGTTATCTTGTATAAATTTTCCAGGCTTTCTCCTATGTACAGTATACATTATCTATTTATGCAGATACGTATTTTTGCAAAAATAGAAACATATACTGTTTCTTTTTTGAAAGAAACCTTGTTTTTCTTTTCACATCACAAAGCTTGAGCACCTTCTCAGATACTTAAGAGATTTGCCTGCACGGTATTCGACAAGACAGATTTGCCTGCATAGTATTCGACGAGACAGATAAACTACCGGTAAACCAATCATCTATCATTAAAACAACACAGATATTTTATTTATTTTATTTTAAAGATTTATTTATTATTTATTTATTTGAGAGAGAACGAGCACGTGCGCACCTGCGTGCGAGCTGGGGGAGGGGCAGAGGGAGAGGAGAATCACAAGCACACTCCCTGATGAGTGCGGAGCCGGACATGAGGCTCAATCCCATGACCCCGAGATCATGACCTGAGCCAAAACCAAGAGTCGGATGCTCAACAGACTGAGCCACACAGACGCCCCAAGAACACAGATATTTTAAATGGCAATTAGTCAGAAGCACTGCCAAGTCTTGTGAGCATTTGCATCAAGGACGACGTTCAACTCAGAGCTGAGTATTCAACCCAGAATGCAAAACGGGCTTTGCATGGAGAGAGTGTTCTGAACCTTCTCCCATAGGTCTCGGGTCCCTCACCACGGAGGTCGTGGGTGATGCCCTGGATGTGCGCTGAGGGCCCCTGAAGCTCAGCTATTTTTCTGGGAGAGACATGTTGGCCATAAACAAGTAGTCACGGTGAAAGGAAGAAGAGAAACAGTTCTCTCAAGCTGGCAGTCCTGTGCTGCCTAGGAGCCTCGGTGCTTTGCCCCCACCCCCACCCATCGTATAAAACGTAGTGCTCACAGGAGCCTTTTCCCTCCAACTCAGCGTGTGGAGCCCAGCTACAGACCCGGGGGGAAACGCTGAAAAAAGAGAGAACTACTCCGCCAGGCCTTCAACAACCCTGCAGTCAGCCCGTGGGGCAATGAGCAAGTGGGTCAGGGAGGCTGAGGCTGAGTGCAATCGGACCTCTCTCATGGGTCTGAGCTCACACCATGAAATTTTCAGCTAGAATCTGACCTGTGATCTTGGGCAAGTCATTTCCCCTCTCAGAGCCTCTAAGGGTAAAACAGAGATGTGATACCTACATAAGGTCACCGTGAGGTTATGTAAACACAGTAGGGATTCTAAGAGGTCCCCTCCCGACCAGCCTCCAACTCCATCCTGGGTCTTGACAACCAGTTGCTAGGTATCTATTGAGTGCCTACTGTGTACTAGGTACCAGAGAGGCAGGAATGAGCAAAACAGATGGAACACCTGCCCTCGTAGCACGTAAGGTTAGTGAGCAAACAATAAATAAATGACTACGAGTGTGTAGCATGCTGTGAAGAAGCATAAAGTGTCCCAAGAGCTAAAAATCACCTCACCTAGGGGGTGCTCAGGAAGGACACTCTGAGAAGCTGTTGTTTTCATGAAAGGTAAGGACTAGAAAGAATTATACAGAAGAAAAGTTCAGGGACGGCACTGTGGGCAGAAGAAACATCCTTGAGGGGGAAAGGGACGTGCCATGACCCAAGACTGACCACAGGCCAGCAGGGCTGGAGTGTTAAGAGTCAAGGAAATGGCTAAAGATGAAGCTCGAGGAGGCAGTCAGGGGCCAGTGTGCAGGGCCTTGTAGGCCAGGGAGGTCTCTCGCAGGAATGTGTGTGAGGTGGCCACGTTTGAGGAGTGACAAAGAGGCCACTATTGTGACTAGAATGGAGTAAAGGTAGACACGAGGTCAGAAAAAGCCTGAGTCTAGATCATTCAAAGCCTTCAGGGTCTTCTTGTATGGATTTCAGCTTTTAAGTGGAATGGGAGCCATTGCTAGTAGGGTAGTTGAGAAGAAGAGGGATAGGGTCTGTGAAATTTTAAAAAGAACACTCTAAGCATTCCACTTCCAATATAGTAATATAAGCTCCTAACAGACCCACCTTCCCCTATAACACCTATAAACTCAGGATATAATACCAAAACAACCACTAGAAGGCTCTGGAAAATTCTCCAAAACAGGCAGACTTTGGAAGACTGTCAAAATTTTGAAGAAGTGGCCAAAATGTGGTAAGTTTCTCACAGTTAAGGCTTTTTCCAGAGGGCAGACTGCAACTGTGGTATAGTGTAAGACACCTAAAAGTCCAATAGAAAACACTGTTTTCTGGCCTAAAAAAAAACTGAAGTGCCAGGAATCTGTGGGGTAATGTCAAACATCTAATATAGCCATAATTGGAGTCTTAGAAAGAAGGGAACAGAAGAATAGAGGGGGAAAAATATTTTTTTGCTCAAAATAAATGAAGAAATAATGGCCAAAATAATCTCAAAATAAAGCAAAAACAAAACAAAACCTCACTTTCCAAATCCAATGAAAGACATAAATACACATATACACTCAAACTGCTAAAAATCAAACAGAAATAGAAAGTCTCAAAAGCAGCCAGAGACAAAAGATACATTACATCAAGGAACAAAGATTCAAATAACCACATACCCCTCACCAAAAATTTTGGAGGCCAGAAGAAACAAAACAACATCACTAAAGAGCTGAAGGGAAAAAAACCCATCAGCCTGTCAGGGCTCTAGATCCCATGAAAACGTTCTTCGGTAACGAAGGCAAAATGAAGACATTTTCATTTAAGAGAAAATTTAGAGACTGTGTCATCAGAAGACCTGAACTAAACGAGACATTAAAGCAAGTTCTTCAGGTTGAAGGTAAATGACACAAGAGGGGCACTTGGATCTTCAGAAAAGAACCAAGAGCATCCGATGGTAAATATATAAAACCACGAGATGATTTTCCCTCTTAATCCCTCCTCTATGCATATGACATCGTTTAAAGCAAAAATGGTGACACTGTCCTTCTGGGGTTTATCGTATCAGATGTAGCACCTGTGAAAACTGTGGTACACAGAGTTTTGTAATTCTAAGTAAAGTGGTAGAATAGTCACTCTAAATGGACTAGGGAAAGTTGAGGATTATATTGTAATCCCCAGGAAGAAGGAAAAAACCCACTTTTAAAAATGCAAAACAGTAGGGCTAAAAGGTCAAATAACTGCGTTAAAACCAAATCCTGAAATAGCCACTCTGGCTCTGATGTGGACTGTAGGGGAGGAGGGTGACATCAGGGCCACAGGGAGGATGTCACCGACACAGACCAGGCGAGTGATAACGTTGGCCGGGACTAGGGTGAGCGCCGTGGAGATGGTGAGAAACGTCAGATGGCGGGTGCGAGCTGAAGGCAGAGCCAAAAGGGCTTGCTGATGGATTGGAACGGGTGTAGGAGAAAGCCAGGGGTGGCCCTCGGGCCTGTGACCTAAGCTGCGGGGATGGAGCTGCCATTTCCGGTAATGACAGTGAAGGCTCCTCTCCAGCCTGCTCTCCTCCCTGCTCCGTGGTGTCTGTGGCTCGCTGCAGCCCCTGCGCTGGGAAGCCTTGCTGGGCTGGAGGCCAGGTGAGGAAGGAGAAGAGGACAGAGTCATATGCCACCCACCGTGGCCCTCAAGTTGGAGCGGGGACAACGAGCATGTGTGCCTCACGGCAAGGTTCACGCCAGATCAAAAAAATCATCCTTATGGCTTCTTCCAGCTTCCAGAGCCCCATCTCCAAGAGTTGCTTTCCAGTTGGGAAGTAATTGAGAAATAATGGCTAATATTTCACAGAGGCGGCAGAAGCCTCGGCCTCGGCCTCTAGAAACAAATTAGAGACGAGGGCGAGGTTTAGAAGCGGAGAACGGCCCTGCTTCTCATTAGCAATTGCAAATCAGATTATGGAAGAATGTTTCTGCCATGAGGATGGTGTCTGCCCGGAGAAAATGAAACCGGTTTTGGGGCCAAGTGGAGACCCTGAAGCAGGATTCGGAATCTGGGTATAGGGTAGGGCTCGAAGATCCAGATGCCCAAAGTCACAGAGCAGACTCACTGCGGCCTGTCTGAGCCTCAGTTTCCAAGTCTGTTCAATAGAAGGAGACTGCGGGACTCAAATCTGGAGCTGGACAGGCATCCGTCCACGATGGGAGACGCTTTCTACAGCCAGACAGCCTGGGGCCCAGCCGGGCGTGGGGCAGGGTGCACAGCAGAGAACACTCTCTTCCAGGTCTGTGCCTGGCAGCACCTTCCGGGGCCTGGCCTCACTCTCTGCGTCTGGATCCCTCCCAAGTAGCAGTGGCTGACACTTACTGAGTGACAGACGCAGTTCTAAATCATCTGTGTACATTCCTTCAATCCTCATACAACCATATGATGTAGGTACTACTGTTAGCCCCATTTTACAGAGAAAAGACAGCAAGGCACAAAGGGGCCAGCCAATGTGGCCAAGGCCACAGAGCAAGCAGGTTGCAGAGCAAGGACAGTGAGCCCAGACTGATTTGAAATCCTGTGCCCTCGGGCACCATGTACTCCTGTCTCTCAAGGACTGCTGGTCTCCTTGACTCTGTCCCCAGACTTCCAGAACTCTACAGGTTTTGGCAATTAGCCCACTGGAGAGTACCGGGCTCCGAACCCCACAGACTTGGGTCCACTGACAGCTGCATGACCCAGAGCCTGTCTTTGCTCGTGTGTATGTTTTTAAATTATAGATTTGGCACAAATTTGCTCTAAGAAAGAAAACAGGCCGGGGTGTGAGATACCAGACCCTGTGTGAGGGGCAGTTCTTCCTTTTTCCGCAGCTGCATCTGTGGCCCAGGGCTAAGCCCTCAGGGCTCCTTAAAAACCTCTCTCCCCGGGGCGCCTGGGTGGCTCAGTGGGTTAAAGCCTCTGCCTTCGGCTCGGGTCATGATCTCAGGGTCCTGGGATCGAGCCCCGGATCGGGCTCTCTGCTCAGCAGGGAGCCTGCTTCCCCCTCTCTCTCTGCCTGCCTCTCTGCCTACTTGTGATCTCTCTCTCTCTGTCAAGTAAATAAATAAAAAATAATAATAATAATAAAAACCCTCTCTCCCCTCCAGGTTTCTCTGTCCTTTTCCTGACCCAGCAGCAAGGCCGCTCTGCTGAAAAGCCTTCCTATACCGCCCGCCCCCTGACCCACACCTCAGTGCTCCCTCATGGGCATCCGCCGCTCCCCCAGTTGCCTCCTGCGTGGCCCTCATTTGCCATCCAGAAATGCAGCACCCCATGGCTACCTGGTCTTTAGGGGTTCTCCCCTCCTCATTCCCACTAAAGGTTTGGTTTGAGGAAAACGGTTTTCTGCAGCCCAGCATTCAAGGCCCTCACTACCCTAGCCCTTGTACTATGGAGAAGCTGCCCTCATTTCGGTAACCTCCCCAGGCTCCATGTTCCCTACACACACATGCGCCTTTGTCCAAATTCTGGTCCCCCAGCCCCCACCCAGGGGCCAGGAGAGGGGGATGAATTCTGAAGTACAAGGGTATTCTGGCCAGAGCTGCCCGGGGGACAGGCTGTGAAAGAGAGGCCAAGGCAGAAGGGTCAGGTTACTGGAGAGATAATCTGATTATATCTAGTCAAGTGGGGAGGGGGACGACAAGAGGGGGAAGGGAGCCTTGAGCCCAGAGCAGGGGGTGGGGCGGACGGAGTCAGGACATGGGGGCCGGAAGTGGGAGCCGGAAGTGGGAGCAGAGCAACAAGAGGGCAGAAGGGAACACAGAAGGAACAAAAGCCCTCGGTTCCAATTCGAGCTCCACCGGGTACCTCCACGCGCCAGCTGGTGACCCTGCACACGTCACCTCAACTCCCTGAGGCCTAGCATCTTCTTCTCAGACCAGGCTGACCCACTCGGCCCCCCGAGGCTTGTTAGGCAAATTCCAAGAGAAAGCATGGGAGAAACGGGCCAGGGGCCGAGCTTGGCCCTGTCTACCCTGTCTATGCTCTCCCAGTGTCACTTCCCCTCATCCCCTCTCCACACACAGAGCAGGGCGAAGCGGCCCCCACCCCACCATGGAAGCTGGCAAGTACCCCCACAGCGCAGCCGGCAGCTGGTCTGTGAACCTGAGCGCGACTCTGCCCCCTGGGAAGCTCCTAATTTAATCAGCTTCACAAATCAGCTCGATGGGCCTAATTGATCTTTTTCACTCCTAATATTGTTGCTGTCACTTTCTGAGCTGTGCCTCCTCCAGCCACCCCATGCATCGTGCTCAGCCAGCTGGAGAGGGAGAAGAAACACCGCCAGGAAGCTCATGGGGAAGGAGCTGGGACGCGGGAAGGAGCGGAGGGAGGGGTGGGGGGGCGGTCAGGACTGACACCAGGAGCCAGGCACGTCATTTCACTTTCGTGGAAGCATAGAGAAGGGCTCTTAGTGAGTGATCTGCTGGGGCCTCAGGCAAGTCCCTCCAAGCCTTTCTGTGCCTCAGTTTCCTCCCCTGTAAAGACCACTCCAGGTACGCTGCCCCTCCCAATGTATTCACTCTACAAGTACTTGCGGAATGCCTACTCTGATCAGGCACCGTGCAAAGTACAGGGGATAATAGCAAGCCAAAGCGAACCTGCTTTGCCCTCTCAGAGCACTCTAGACAGCCTGGCCTCCCCAGGTGACACTTCCCACCCCATGGAGCATAGCGACCAGCGGGGGAGAGTGACATTGACCAAATACATACAGGACCACATGTCAAATGGCAACCGTGAGAAGTATTGGAAGAGGGGGTCCATGGTGGCACAGGGGCAGATAACTGGGGGGCTCCCTGATGAAGCAGTGCTTGAGCTGGAAAACGAAGGAGGAGGTGGAGTTATTTAAGTGAAGATGCAAAAAGAACATTTCAGGAAAAAGGCCTCTGTCTTTGGCTAAACGAGTGAGGGGGTGTAGGCAAGATGGCGCCTAGTCGAGAGACTCCGAACCAGTGTCTTGGAGAGGTTTTGACAGAGCCGTGAGAAGTACATTTTGCATGGTGACTGGGAACATAGAACATACACGTGTTCACACATATAATTACCTGCATACGGGGCGCCTGGGTGGCTCAGTTGGTTGAGTGTCTGCCTTCTGCTCGGGTCATGGTCCTAGGGTCCTGGGATCGAGCCCCACATGGGGCTCCCTGCTCAGTGGGAAGCATTCTTCTCCCTCTGCCTGCTGCTCCCCCCTGCTTGTTGCTTGTGCTCTCTGTCAAATAAATTAAAAAAAAAAATCTTTAAAAAGAGAATTGAATTACCTGCATACACCAATTTTAAAAAGATTGGTTAAAAAAAAAAGTGACTCGTGCCACTTTAAATGTGATCCACTCTGACAGTTTCTGTCCTATTTCCATTCTAGCCTGTTCTATTGCTTTGATTTAAGAAAATGCAGTTTACCAACCACTCTGGATTTCCTACCCCCTCATGGGTTATGGCTGCAGGTTAAAATAAAAAAATTAAAATTAAGAAACTTAAGAAAAAGAGAGAGCGAGAGAGCGCAAGTGTGCTTTTCAGGGCCCCGTGGGCTGCGTTCAGGAGCAGTATTGTTGCCCCACTAGCAATGGGAAGCCCCACTTCTCCGCTGCGGGGCAATCTAATGAGACTCGCATTTTGAAAAGGTCGCTCTGGCTACTGCCTGGGAGTCCACTGGAGGAGGCAGGAGTGGAGGCAGGGAGACCAGACATGAGGCTGCTGCCGTGGTGAACCAAGACAGAGCGCGGCGGCTTGGGGTTGACACTTGTGCAAAGCAAATGAGGTAAGAGGTATGAGACATTCTGTGCCGACTAAAAAAAATACATTTTACGCAAAGTTGCAAGGTGAAACTACAAGGTCTCCAAATAGAGATTCCGGCAACCGGCATACAAATCAGGTTGCCAGTCGTACCGTCTTGGGAGCATCACTTTGCCCCGCTGGGTCTCAGTTCCCCAACTGTAAAATGGGTCCTAAGAGTCTCTTCCTCCTGGCGCCGTTGCCAGGTTTGGGTACAATGGTGCAGATCCTCGGCCAAATCCCTGACCTGTAGCAAGGACCCAATAAATCACAGTTATTGATAAATAGAAATGTTAGAATTGATTTAGCCATCCACGTGCATTCAGTGCCTGTTTGGTGCCAGACGTGGGGGACACGACAGAGAACAAAGTGTTGGGGCCACTCCCGGTCCCAGAGGGCTTTCTAGAGCCATGATCCAGGCTGACACTGACTTTGAATCTGCAACTGAGCAGCAGAGCTCACCTGATCACTCTCCCACTTACAGGTGAAGACACAGAGGCTCGGGCCAATGAATGGGGCATTTTTAAACAGGTCGTATCTCCGTATGAACATTTACCTGAGCTCAGTTCATTTCTGCAGGGAACTGGGCCAGTCCTGGCACATCGGCTCGGCCTGTGGGGCATCTCTGGCACGTACAGCCTCCCCCGGTGTCCCCTCCCTCTCAGAAGCTTCCGTGGTGCAGATTTATGAAGAAGCCAGAGCAACAGCAGTCTGTGCAGCTAGGAGCTGGCACAGCGAGCTGGGCTGTCTGGTCCCTGAAAGCCAGGCTAGAGCCGGCAGACAGGGACGGGGGCTAGGGGCCTCCCTGCCGCTGGGCACTGCCACCTCCCTTCGCACCTCTGAGCCCCAGCGCAACGGCCACGGGCTGGTGCGTTCAGGACTGTGCTGCCCGCCTGCAGCTGGCTCCTGGACGCCCGGCGTGCATGCGGAGAGGAGCTGCGTCCTCACAGCAGCCCCTTCCCTGCGGTCGAGACCGGCCCGGATTTCAGAGCCATGGGGCGCTGACTGTCAGCGGACTCTTCCAGAGCCTGCCAGGTCTTCGTCCAACAAAATACTTTGTCTGCTCCTTGGCCTGCTGCCTGGGAGTAGGGAATGACCCTCAGGTGTGTGTGGCGGGCTCTTTCTGTCTCCCTGTCCTGCCGTCTCCACTCCTCCCTATCTCTGAGTAGTGTCCCTCCTGGGTCTCCACCTCCTCTGCTCTCCAGATTCATCTCTCCAGCCTATTTCTCATCTGCGTCTCTCGGTCTGGGCAGATCTCTCGGGCTCTGTCTGTCTTGGGGTGTTTCTCTGTGCATCTCTGGCTTGCATGTCTGCGGATGTCTGGGAACGCCCCTCTTGGTTGTCCCCAGTACCTCTCTCTGCGTCTGGGACTGCCCTTCACTCTCCTTTCTGGGTTTGCTGTCCACATCCTTCTTTGGCTCTGTGTAACTGAGAGCGTCTTTCTGTGACTCACCTGGGGCGAGGGAGGGGAGGATGTCTTTTCCCTGGGCTTCAAAGCACCTGCCTTTTGGTGCAGAGCTATTCTTGGAGTGAGCCAATCAGACTGCAAAAGTCACCTCCCTGCCTTCCCAGCCTGCCCTCCAACCCCCACCCACACACACCCGCTTCCCTAAGCGTGATGCCAGCAAAATGTCCAGGAGACCCTGACTCCACTGGCAAGTTATCCTACTCACACTCCTCGCAGTCAAAATGCGAATTCTACTGCCCTCAAGCAGCCCTCACGTGCTGCTCCCACACTTCTGAGCTGTGTGACTTCCCACAACTCATTTAACCTCTCTTGTGCCATACCCAACCACGCCCCCACAGGTTCTCTACATGGCCTCCTGCCGCCTTCTCAACCGATCCCTCCTATAGAGGCTAAATAGGACTAATTACCCTTGGAAGATCTCTCGATTAAAGATGAAAAGCCCAAATTTGCCAGTGTGTAATCGCCCCTCTGGCCAGAGGAATCTCTGTGTTGGGACACTAGCTGGATTCTCTATCAGGTGTGGGATCAGCCACTTGACCTGGAGGAGAACCAAGCTGTCTCTCAGTTCCTTACAAGACAGGAGGGAAAGGGACTTGTTCCCTGTGAGGCTGTTGCTCCATGAAAAACAAACCTAAATGCAGCTATAGATAGCACACTGACGGTGGGAAAATCTTATTTGATCACCCTGATGCTGTGCTTTTTCGAGGGCAGGAGGAAAATGGGAGCAGCCTTATCTGATGGTTTGTGTCTAAGGAGCGAGGAAAACAGCAGCTGGTAATAGGCCTCTACTTACTTACAAACGTCCCCACAGATGCTCCCAGCATCCAGGGGAGGGTGGCAGGGAGGATGCGCGTGGTTTGTCTGGGCCGGGGGGCCTGGACCACGCAGTCAGTGGAGCTGCAGCAGCCCTTTACAGACCCCATGCTCCGGACCAGGGGCTCTGCGCTGGGGACAGCAGACCCGACAGACCAACTCCCTCTCTCCAGCCATGGGAGGGAGAGCTTTTAGAGCACAGGCTCCCTGCAGACACCGGACACAGGGCGCTGCATTAGCACTCACAACTGCCAGTGAGGTCGGTGCTGGCATTCACTCCCATTTTACAGATGGACGAGGTGAGGCACAGCAAGGGTAAGTAACTGGCCCAGAGCCCCCCGGTCACCCAGCTGGACGTGAACTTAGGTAGTCTGGGTCCAGAGTCTCGCTCTTACCTCCTGTGTAGTCCTAGCAGACGAGCGAGCCAGGAAATTCACTGCATGAGGTACACACCCCTATCAGGACTTCAGGGGACAGAGACGACCTCACTGTCCTCATGCTTTGGTTCTCCTAATGTTTTTTCTTTATGTCAAAATGGAGTTAGCAAACACTGTGAATAGTTTTTAAATGTTTCGCATTCCCAAATTAATGCCTTGAGTCCTCAAAGTACAATGCAGTAAAGATTATACTCTTTCCAAGATAGTTACGTTACTTGCAAAAATGATGTGATTTCATAGTGCTGAACACAACGTGGGCCGGTGACGGGGCAGAAGGCATACACTGTGGTTGATCATTTCTCTTGGAGTGTTGCTTCGAGGCTACAAATCTAACCTCTTTAGGGGGTAATACTGTAAGTCTGATGCGGGAGCCAGCAGCCTCAGGTTGCTAGCTTCAAAGATGGAGGAGGCCATGAGCCAAGGAATGGATTTCTGATGGACAGAACGGCAAGATAATTAATGTGCTGTTTTAAGCCAAAACTAAGAGTCTAACCTGGACACCTCTCCTGAACCCGAGGCCCTTTGCCCACCCCCGTCCAGCTCCCTTGGGAGGTACTAAGAATTTACAAGACAGAAATAGTGTAAGGAGAAGGTGTGATCCATTCTCTTGGGGGTGGGAATGAGGAATCAACCAGGGATGACTTCACAGAGGCAATGACCACCGAGCAGGGTTCTGTGGGATGAGTAGGAACTCATGAGGAAGACAAAGGGAGCAAGAGTACTTCATGCAGAGGGGAAAGCCTGTGCAATGGCTCAGACTCAGTGAACAGTCTGTGTAGAGACACCCTCCCATGGTTCAGGGCTGGATTCAAGTGCAGAGGAAAACTGTGGGCAATGCTGAAGATAAAACCAGAAAGGTAAGTCTGGATGGTGCAGAGCCATAGAGGTAAGGCCTTCCCTGCAGGGATGAGAAAGTGAAGAGACTGGAGTTCTCTTTCTTGGAGGAAGTTTCAAATACACCGGAAGTGTTTAGCCTGGAGATAGAAGGCTCAGGAAGGCACGAGTGCAATAATATCCACAGGACAGCTTTCCCATGCTTGTCAAGTCCTTTTACTCTCCAGCCCAATGCACAGGGTTTAGGACACACGTGGACACTAGAAAGTTACTGGAATGCTTTAAAGGTAAAGATGAACAACCGAAGGTGTCCAAGAATGGAGTGGGCCACCGAGAGGAGGGTGAGTTCCCCACCGTTACAACTATCTAAGCAGAAGCCAAAGGGCTACCTGGCACAGATTTTGACTGGAGATTCAAACATCGGGTAAGAGCTGGACTAGTTAATGTCTGAGTTTTCTTCCAGCCCGGAAAATCTCAGATACTATTTTGTCTTGCATTAGAACAGATTCAAGATGTTGCCTTTGGGGGGAAAATAGTAATCAAAATGTAAATACCATGGGAATAATAGATTTGGCCTAATTATCGGCGATTACTCAAGAGCCTGTCATTATTTCCATACAATACATCCCAAAGTTCCGGAAAACAAATCAAAGAAAGTACCGCGGCCGATGCCATTAATAGAAGCAAAACACTTCAAGATGAGAATTTAATTTACTGGGTGAGTTCTTGAGGCACGTATTTGTTGATGAATATTTATAAAAGTGGGTTAGGCTGGACCTGGTAATGATTGCAAAAAATTTTAATGCTGTCCCCTCATTAATTTACTTTTAATGAATGACTTGGTAAAGCGTAACCATTTGTACGTAATGATTTCATTAATGGCTATGGCACAGGCAACCGTTTTTCACACATTTGAATGTCACTTGAATAAAATGATACCTTAAATTACACAGTATAATAAAATATGTTTGTTGAAACATGACAAGCTTCTGCCTCTTTGTACTCAGGCTCCAAGAATTCGTTGCATTTGGAATAGCAACAGTCCAACAGAACTAGAGTGATAGATTTCTTCTTCCATTTCTGAGGTTTCTTTCAAAACTAGTCCCTGGGTTTTCGCCATGAGAACATGTATAGGAAGACTTGGAGCCAGAGAAGGCGGTGAGCCCCTCCTAGCCCGCCACCCTGACTCTCCCTTCCTCAGCCTTTGGGACGCCCTTAAACTGGACTGTGGAGCAGAGGCACAGCCAGATTATTCTACCTAAAGAGGACTCCTCCAGGACTCTTCCCCAGAAGGACCAAGCCAGGGGTGGGGCCAGGCGAGGGGCGGAGCTTGGCCAGGGGAGGGGCCTGGCCAAGGAAGGGACCAGTCTATGGGGCGGGGCCTGGCCCAGGGCGGGGCCTGATGGGGGCTGGGGTCTGGGCCACTGCCTGGTCTGGGAAGAAGCACAAAAGATGCCCTGCTTGGAGTACTCTCTGATGTAGTCAATAATATTGTAATAATGTTGTATGGTGACAGATGGTGACTACGCTCATCACAGTGAGCACAGCATAATGTATAGAACTACGAACCACTATGTTGTCCACCCGAAACTAATATAACGCTGTATGTCAACTATTATTTCAATAAAAAATGTGTATTAACAATGGGCTTCAAGAAAAAAAAAAAAACTCTAGGAAAGGTGTCATTATTGCCTATTGATGCTCCAGAATAAAGATTGTATTAATATTGTTGCAAAAAAAGGAGTCCCCTAGATTATTCCTTGGTTTAGTCCATGTCTGTTTCTGCAGAGTGCTGCTCCGGTTTGTAAGAATCCTATTTGTTTGCTGTTTGTTTAGTGCAGGGACCACACCCCTGGTGCTCACTAGGGAATCCCCACTCCTGGGACATTAACAAGTGGCCAGAAAATATTTATTGGCAGAGAGACAGAATGGAGAAGGAAGAAAGAAAGGAGTGGGAAGAAAGGAGGGAGAAACACCGATTGAATTAGATTTGAAGCACAAAGCAAAGCAAGCCACCGACCAAAAAAAGAAACATCAAGATCAATGTCATTGGCTCTGTAGAGCAGCCGCTTCCCTTCCTGTTGCCCACCACCCCTCCCCAGCAGGCCCATGGCCCTGCCCTGGGGTCTCATCACCCCTGCTCCCCACAGTTACTTATTACCTCCTGGCATGAAAGTGGTCCTGGAAATGAATAAGGTGCTTGGACAACAATGAGAACAATATTCCTCAGCAGGTGTACCGTGATAGGAGCTTTTCAAAGTGTTTTCCTATCTTTGATCTCCTCAAATTCTTACAGGTCCGGTCTCTCTCACAGGGTTGTTTCATCATTCCCATTTTCTTCCAGAGGGAACCAACTCCATGGAATGAAATGCTGGCTCAAGGTCACAGAGCCAGGAAATGGCTAAGCTAAGAAGACTTCAACTCAGGTCCTGGAATATGTGGCTGAACAGCTTTTTCATGCTTCTCGGGTACTTAATAGGTTACCTCTCGCAAGGGTGTTTGCACTGAAAAGAGAACTAAAAAGATAGGGGAATGTATGATCTAAATGAATGAATTGTGAACGGTAAAATGTCCAGTCAAAATTATGTGCCCAGGAAAGAGTGGCACTGGGCCAGAGGGACGAGGTGGTCCCAGAAGATTATTATCACACAGACAGACTTCCATGGTCAAACAGATCTGGGTTCATATCTCTTCCATGAGCCAGTGGTTTCCATTTTTGGAGTCTTTCCCAATCTGTGAAATGGGGAAGATAATCCCACCTCAAAAAGTATACACCAGCCTAGCATGCATAGAAATTTGCACAGAAGGTGACCAGCATAGATTAGCAGCGTTACACGGAGTACCAAAGGACCAGCCCTGCCACAGTTGGCCTAGACAGGAATCAGGTGCTGAGTAGAGCCTGTCCTCACCTCCAGATCCCCTCCCATCCTTGCTCTGCAAGGGAAGGGGTGGGGAAGACAGGACTGTGAGCCCAGACCTGATGCTCCAGACCCACCCCTGCCCTGCGCTAGGCTGGACTCACCTGCTACCCACAGGCTAATCACTCCGGCTTCAGGATCGCACCCCAAAAGGAAGGGCCAGGGTACCTCTGGCTACACTGCAGCCCTCATCTCTTCCGAGTCTTTCCCCACCTCCTCGGAAAAGATTTATGGAAAGATTAAGGGGCCTTTTTTTCAATATCTATTAATATTCATGGCAGTCTTCACAGCCATCTGCTTTTAACGATTTTGTTTGCAAAGACCTGAGATTAAAATATGGCCTGCTAGTGCTCTGAAGCATCTGAACTGAAGGCGATAAAACAAAGGCCTTTTCAGGAGCTCCGAGCTGGCCTGTCACTCTACCTGCAGCGGGGGAGACTAATGACTAGTGGGAAGGAGGGGCGGAGGAGGGGGCGCCCAGACCTGGTTGAGATTAGATCCGGGGCCAGTGCTCCCCCTCGGCTGGCAGGGTTAATTGGGGGGGAATGAAGGGGATGAACAGCCCCAGCTCCCTCCCCACCACCCTGCACAGGGGCCCTGGGATGAGGGGGCTTGACTAAGCCAGAAGGAAGATGCTAGTTGCAGCGCGGAGGAGACTCAGTGCTTGAGGGCTTCCAAATCCTGGGACTGCACGCTGGAGAGAGGGCTGGCAATGCCAGAAATGTCCAGGGGTCTGGAGAGGCAGGGGGAGTCCTCACTGTGACGCCGTGACCCAAAGCCACCACCGAGGCACCCCTTCTATGCCTCGTGCTGTGCACTCTAAAGCCTGGTGTCTTTGTCCACGTTTTCAAAGTCAGTTCAGTAGAATTCTGCCTTGGGTGGAACCCTCATTTGCCTGCCAATATCCTGGGGTGCGCTTGGCCAAGCTGGTGTTTCTCTCTTGACCTCATCTGGGAAGGGATTTTTCAGTGAGGTCCCAGAAGGTGATTTGGGGACAAGGGAGGGATACGAAGTGTGGGCCAGGCCAGGATGTGTGGCAGTGCAGACAGTGCTCTGCACACCTCCAGGGGGCACCTGTCCTAGCCTCTGCAGCAATCCCCAGACTCCTGCCAGAGCTCCTCTGACTGAAGGCACCTGCTGCTTGGGAGTGTCTGACAACCAACAGAATCTAGTCACTTCTCTCATCAGACAGGCACCTCTGCTTTCTGGCTGCCTTAGATTCTAGGTTTCACTCCCCAGCCATCTCCGGGGGGGTAAAGGCCTGGGTCCTGGGCAGGCAGGTAGGCAGAGATAGCGGGTTTCTTCGTGCCTGCCCCAGCTTCCTCCTCCTGCCAACAGGGCTGCCACCTTGCCTAAGTCAAAGTTGCCATCCCAGGCTCCCACCCTCGGGGTGTGGAAAGTCACCAACTTTGTCCAGCCTGGCCTCTGTGGGCCAAGACCCCACACGCACAATACCAGGAAATACTCCCTCGCTGCTCCGCACAAGAAGGGAGAATTTTACAACAGAAGCACCCAGCCCCCCGCCAGGGACGGCATCGGACCTAAGGGAAATGATTCTGTTTGAAATCTCCCAGGCTTGGGAAACCTTCCTTTCACTTCCACTCCCAGCCAGGTGCTTCCGATCCTAGAATAGGGCAGCCTCTCGAAGGGCAGCGGACGCCACCTGCTGTGGCTCTCCAGGGCCTACCCACTACATAAGTGCTGTCGTCTGCCCCGCTTTCAAGGCCCAAGTGAGGGAGAGAGGTGCCAGGCCACACCATATCCCCTTCTCCGAGGGCCACTGGGCACCCACTGCCCTGTGAAGGGGTGCGTCATGCTTTGCCCACTGGGGGACCTCCCCCTGCCTGCCCCTGGCTTTCCTGATGGTATTACTCACCAGACCATAACCCTTCAGTAGCCTCAGCTTCTACAGGAAAACCCTACGCCCTCAGAAAGAAACACAGGGGCTGTCACCATCAGGTCCTGCCTTTCTGGAATCTTCTCCCATCCTCCTCTTGATACCCCACACTACTGCCCAGTCACGCCCAAGGCCCAGCACCCATGGGACACGCGCCCGGCTGTGCCTCTGGGTCTTTGCACAGGCTGTTGTCCCCGCCTGGCAGGTGTTCTCCTTGTTTCCTTCCCAACTTCAAGGCTCCAGACTCAGATATCACCTCCTCTGTGCAGCCATCCCCTGAACGCCGGCCAAGTCAGCCACTCCACACCGCCAAACAGCAGCTAGGACTTGAGGCACCTGCATGACCTCATTTGGTCCTCCCGTGTCCCTTTACAGGATGCCGTGGTATTATTCGCACGTTACAGATAGGACATTGCAGCAGCGAAGTAAAACGGCTTGCCCTCCGTCACGTGGCCGCGACACGCTCGTGCCGCAGTCCCAGAGCCTGCACACCTCCCACTGCACACCGCTCCGGGCCTCTGCTGCGCGCAGGACCTCGAGATGCTGCGACGTCAAGAAAACAGCCGGCCTGTCCACTGTGCGTCCTCCCCGCTGTCCTGAGCAGAACGTCTTGCACGCCTGCGTGCCAGCGCCCAGCACGGAGCCTGGCCCAGTGTGGCTCACACCCAGAAATGTGTGCACGGGTGGGAGTCCGTGAAGGAGCGGAACGGGAGGCTGTGAATGGAGTATGTGAGGGAGTGTGTCACGAGGACTGCAAGTGTGAACACGTGCGGCGCTGTGGTACGACGTGTGAAGGCGTGTGCTGTGTGTGTGTGGTGTAGACGCGCGGGAGCGAGTGAGTGAGTCCACGCGGCGGCGCGTACTGCACGGGAAGGGCTTTGTGTGACAGAAGGTCCAGGTGTGTGCACGGTGTGCGTGTGAGACGGCGGGTGGGGGCGGCCTGTAAGAGTGAGCGTGTGTGCTAGTGTGCATGTGTGTGTGCGTGCACAGGCACGCTCAGCCACGCCCCGGGCCCCGCACTGGTGGGGAGAGGCCTGATCTCAGAAGCATGAATAGTTAAAGCCCTTAAACTGTGCCTCTTCATCACTGATATTTTTACAAAGTTGTCACAGAGAAATATCATTTTTCTTCCTCCTTTATTTCATTTTCTTTGGGATATAGTAATTAACAAAAGCCGTTAGATGCCAGCAAAACTGTTTCTTTTGAAGTTTCTACATGGCTGTCACCCGGGAGATAAAGGCAGATTATTCAATCTTGACATTATAATTGTGGATGCCAGATAAAAGCCTGGATGAGACACTTCACAGCCCCACTCGGAGGGGAGGATGAGATCACCAGGAGGGAGTCCTCCGGAAGCCACGAGGGCAGGAGGGCCTGTGGGAGGGGGCGCCACCAGCAGGGGCAGGGGGCAGCTGGCCCCATGGTTGGCTTCTTTTTGAGTTGGACCGTCCCCAAATCACACAATGTCAGACGGAGAGGAAGCATAGTCCATCCCCAGAAGTCAGGAGCAGAGCCCCCGAGCCTGATCCTCTCCCTCCCGGGGCTCCTCTGCCACAGCTCACCCCCCTCGACCGGCCCGAGGCTCCACCCTGCTGGACCCAATGCCCAGCTCCCCAGCAGCGGGGCCGGGTCTTCCCTGTGGAGCATCTCCAGGGCCTGGCACCGCGCAGGGCACGGGGCGGGAATGAGCTCTGGGTTCCCGTCCTGACCCGCACTCCTGCACCGTGGCCTGGGCTTTGAAGGCGGGGAGGGGAGGGTGCAGGGAAGGTCATCTGCCTGCTCAGAGCCCACCCAAGCCTTGTCTCAGGCCACCAGGGAGTAGTGCCACCCTGCTGCCAGGAGGGTGCCCGAGCAGGGACGGGGCTGGGCAGGGCCAGAAGAGGCCCCAGCATGAAGAGCCAGAGGCCAGCTTTTTGGTGGAGGCAGAAGAGCCAGAATCCAGACGCCCCGGAGAATATGTTCCCTCTGAAGAATAAAAGCTTCTAAAATATAAGAACTGATATTATTTGATTTCCCAGGTCAATTCTGAACCAAGGTATGACCTTGAAATTCAGCTTACCCAAACCAGTCAGGCACTGGTGTTCTCCACACTCCGCCCAGCCCAGAGACAAGCCTTCACTGTATTCAATAATAACAATAATAGTATTATTATTAACTCTATCGGTTAGAGTCCAACCAAGAACCTATAAGCCATTTCAGGTAGTTAAAGTGGAGACAATTTAATAGACACACAGGACACGGCAGATCAGCAAGGCAACCCAGAGATTAGCAACAGCAACAATCCCCCCAGGCCAAAGGCAGGAGGGATCACCAGAGCCCAGTGGCCACAGTGACCCTGCCAGCCTGGAACATCGGTTGCTCACAGAGACACAGGCCCGGCCAGAAATGGTGCCCAAGGCAGGGAGATGAGGGAAACACCAGGCTTATCCCTGCCTCCCAGCCTCTCACCTTCCCGACAACAGCTAGACCCTCCCGCCAACTCAAGCCAGGCCTCTTCAGGGGACAGCCCCCTGAGACTCAGAGCAAAATCGGGGCAGGGTGAGAAGGGGCTCTGAGAGCAAATTAACCACGGACCGGCACCCTTGCCAACATTTCGAAACCTTGAGCTGGGTTTCCAGCTTGTTCTGAAAAGGGCAACCTGGGGCCTGCTCTCCCACGTGAGAGTGAACATCCAGAGGTGAGAGAGGCTGTCCCCTTCAGAAGGGACCTGCTCCTCCCCAGTCTCCACTGTTCCCACCAGACCTGCCTGATTCATTAATGGTACCTGGGGGTATTTCAATTTGCAACTCCCCGTCTAAATCGATGTACCCATTTTGTAGAGAAGCTGGGGCCCCACCAAGGAGAAGCGGTTCACGCACGGTCACACAATGAATCGAGAACAGAGGCGAGACCAGAGTTGAGAGGCCTTAGATTAGACTTCCTAAGTAAGTGCTGCGCCGGTTAGCAAGGAGGGGAGAGCAGCGGTGACGTGAGCGTGCCTGTCGCTGGGGAAACGAGTGCGACTTCCTAGACCAGCAGGAGCAAAACAGCAGTGCAGGTGCTCCCACGTCCACTGGCCAGCGAGCCTCGTCGGGAGGACGGCAGGACGGGCGCCAGCAGGGATGGCAAAGACAGGACCTGGGCAGCAGAGGCTGTTGTCAGCCTGGCACGGCCACTCGATGGCTGTGTGACCAGAGCCAAGCCCCTCTCGGCCCTCAGTGCCGCCAAGAGGTGGGACCAGATGCCTTCCGGGCGCCCGCCCCGCTCCCCCAGGCTGGGACTCTCTTTCCCGGGCAGAGGTAGGAGGGAAACCGTCCTCCTACAGAAGCCAGCTGAGTGCAAGAGGGTCCTTAAAAAGGAAGGTCGAGGGGAGACACTGGGAAACATAAATCTGCCGGCACGGCTCTCTCAGAAAGGGTTTTAATTAATTGTTTTTATACGACATAAGAGCAACTCATTACCGAACAGCTTTGATTTGTGACACCTGCATTATAGATGATTTTTAAATTAACATTTCCCCAATAAAAGGTGTCAGTAGAGAGTGGAAGGCGCCCAGAGAAGTATAAAAGGATAATAATATGAAAATACAAATAAACACCAGCCCAGCCTAACAAAGGGGGCTGCTTCATCAATTTTACAATTAATTAAGGCTGCCTGGAGTAGCTGGGGCTCTGGAGGCTGTTGGAGGCACTGGGGTGAGGCTCAGGCATCCAATACTAGGAGGTGGGAAAGGGTCTGAGGTTTAGGACAGCAATGTGATGAGAGCGAGAGGCGTTCTGCCAGGCTTCCCCTTAAGGGGAGAGACCCAGGGGGCCAATCGGTCCTGGGGAGTATTCCCGCTCCCTCGGAGCTGCTGGACAGGTCACTGATCCGCTCAGGAAGGGTTTACAGAGCGCCTACGACATGTTCCAGGCGGGGGCGATGAGCACAAGGTGAGAGAGAGGGCGGGGCTGCCTGGAGATTCGGGGAGCCCTACGCGTCTGGTCCAGAAGGAGTGAAGGGCAAAGTGGTTGAGATAACTGGAAAGGTGGGAGGGAGCTAGACTCCCGGCCTCTGGGAAATGTCACCCTGCCGCTGGAGTTTTTTCAGACGTCCTTTGAAGAGTCTCAGGTAAAAGAGCCACCTGGGAAGATTTCTGTCATAGACAGATGCAAGAAGATAGTACCTGGAAGGGCAGAGGGAGAAGGAAGTCAGCCACACATGACCTGCTGGTGGACTGAGCCCAGAGTGGCTGAGGGAGACACGCAGGTGATCGTAGGGTGGCTTCAAAGCCAGAGCCCCCAGCTCTTGCTCCGGGTATCGAGCTGGGAGGGGGGAAGTGGAGGCCCAGGAAACCTCCAGCCAAGGAGAAGGCTGGAGAAGCAGCTGTCCACAGGATGTGGACAAGGTCCTCACCACAGGGGTCTCACACTCTGGCCAGGAGAAGCAGGAAAAAGGCACACAAAGGGATGAAGAAAAGACTTCAGGGCGTGCCGGCGAAGAGAGGGCTGAAGGACACGGAACCGTGTGATCTGGTGGGCACCGCACAGTTTGGGACCGAGTGATGAGGGAAGGCCTCTTTGAGAGGCAGCATGTCCAGGGGGCCCAGACTGGAGCAAAGGTGGTACAGTGATCCATCTGGTGACTGGAGAGGCCCCGAGGCTGGGAGGGGGAGGAGGCGCCAGGCCTGCCCTCACCGACCTGCATGTTCTAGTACTTTCTCTAAGTTCCGACTTTGCCCTTCCTCTGGCTGACCTCAAGGGGTTATGGAATTGATAGTGAGGACAGGTCTTACCTGTAGATGGAGGCCGTGGAGCATTGGCAAGGGCTTGCCCTTCCCAGGTTTTACACTCTCTCTCCAAGGGACCAGACCCTTCCAGGAGAGTCAGTCTCCATCTCCAGGCCCCAGCACTCTCTCTTAAACTCTGGGGCCACTTCGGGGTCTCCAAGGCACCTCATAACACATCCATCATCTTCTTCCCAATCTCAATCAAAGAAGCTACCATCTGTCCAGTTGCTCGAACAAGAGACCTAGGAATCACCTCAGTGTTCCTTCTCCCTCTCCCCCACAGCCAAGTCCTGGTGGCTCTTCCTCCTTAGAGCTCCTGAGCCCATCTTCCACCCACGGCACTCCATCGCACCTGTCCCAGCTCTGCGCATGTCTTACCTGGGTGACTACGACAGTCCCCTCCCGGCATGCTCCTCCCAGCCCCACAGCGGCTAGAGGAATCCTCCTAAAATGAAAGCCTGTTCAAAAAGCTCCAAGGGCTTCCTGTGCCCTCAGGCTAAAGTCCAACTGGTGTCATGCTTATCAAAGGCCCCTAGAATCTGGTCCCTGCCTATCCCTACAGCACCACATTGTCCTCCCCTCACTCCAAACTTTGCTCTCCAGACACAGGGGTTCCCCTTCAGCTCCCCAGACCTACCACTGCTTCTCTCGCCTGTCTTCTTTGACACTTGCTGTCCCTCTGCTCAGAATATTCCAGATGTCCCGCCCTGTACCAGGGCACCGTTGTCTGACCCCCTCAACTCCGCAGACCAGACTACAGGTTCATCCAATACTTTTGCAA
This sequence comes from Nasua narica, assembly GCA_028533885.1. Lineage (NCBI taxonomy): Eukaryota > Metazoa > Chordata > Mammalia > Carnivora > Procyonidae > Nasua > Nasua narica. The sequence continues at coordinate 31,658,060 of CM052812.1, read as the reverse complement.
TTGTTTGCTTAACTGTAGCGATTTCTCCCTGGGGTTGCGAGCTCCGCAAAACCAGGAATTATTTTCACCTTGTTCACCCCTGTATTTCCAGCACCCGGGGGGCACATTCACCACATTGCTGAAAGAATAGGACGATGAATAAATTAGTGGATGTCTTGAATGATGTCACAGAACATGTGCCAAATGCTTACTAGAAGTTTAGATGTTCAGGGGGACCAACAAGGACCAGCATCTGTACCTTAGTGCCCTACGTTCCACTAGCTGGCTCACAGCCTCCCGTGTCCCAGGATAAGGCCTTACTCCCGCGATGGGCATGAGTATTATAACGAGAGGAGGGATGGCCCTTCACTTGAGAGGGTGCATCACCTGCTTCCATGAAGCCAGCGGGGGTCGTGAGGCCAACAGCATGTCCACGTGGTCTGTGGGCCAGCTGGCCCCAGGATCCAAGAGGACACAGCCATCAACACGGGCTCCTGGCTGGGGATCTGGGTGCTTCAGTCCCCTTTGCCCAAGAGGAATGTGAGACAGGTGGGTCCTGCCAGGTCCTGTGGGTCCCGCCCCACAACGCAGCACCTCCAGCCCATATCCACGCACTGGATCCATTCACAGACTCAGAGATGGGGTTAGGGGTTAAGGTCAGGGTTACGGAAATGGCTTTAGGGAGACTACCACCATCAAACCCCACCACAGGCAGACCAGCAAGTACCGAGAAAAGGCTGGGATGGAGATCAAGGTCAAACACCCTTCAGAAAGGGTGACACGGCCTATGCCTGAAGGAATCCAGGAGGGCCTCCTGGAGGAGGGGGGGCTTTGGGCTGTGCCAGCAAGGATAGGGAAGGTCAGAGAGCAATAAGAACCTAATCAAACCACTGCTTCCTGCATCTTCAAAACCTCCTGCCAGGAGGAAGCACCTCTGAAGGCCAGCTTCTCCTCCTAGTAAGTCATAGTCTCCACCACTGGTGATGTAATTCCTGAATGTCAGGACTTGAAGAAGCCATGAGTCCAACTCATCCATTTTACAAATGAGGAAAAGGAGGCCCAGAGAGAGAAGGAAAAATCATTCTTTGCATTCGAACAAATGCATCCTTTGCATTTCAAATGGGCGTCTAGCAACCTACCTGCACAATGTTCCTCTCCTCTGTTTAATACATGAGGGGGCTGAGGCCCAGAAGGGTCCCGGGGCTGGTGGGGGTCACACAGGAGCTGACAGAGCCGTGACTCAAAGTCAGGCTCCTCTGATGCCACATCTAACGCCCTCGGGTGAGTTTTCCTGCCTTCGGTTCTGATTTTTCTGAGACACAGAGAGAATAACTAGCAGCTGATGTCAAAAATACATGCGGCTGGTCTGATCGACGGTGTAAGCTCTGCGCTGCACAAGCACGGAACGGTCCTGTTTTCCTCGATGGCTGCTATCAGCCCCGCCCGGCAAGCCAGCCCCACGAGCCGGGAGCTGAGGGAGAAGAGGGAGGGACGGAAGGAAACGAACCTGCCAAACGCTAGGATCTTCATCCTTTCGGACAATTTTCCGGGTCACATTTAATATTTATAGCTGTCATTTTGTAATTATGACAAAGTGTCATTGTCCAGTTCAGAGCCAGCCCCTGCCTAGCTTCCATGAGCTCCAGCAGCAGGGATGGGAGCGTCCTGCTGGCGAGCGGCTGGCCGCCCCCAAGTGGGGGACGGGGTGCTGCCTTCGAGGGTGCTGCCCCCGTCTCACTCTGCCACTGGGGTCCTCACCCCAACTGGCCTCTGGCACTGGAGGAAGCCAGCTGCCAGCTCCGTGTGCGACAACACAGCCCTCTCTGCGACCACCGACACTGGGGACCTCCCAGGGCCTGGCTGTTTCCTCTCACTCCAGGTAAGTTTAGAGAGAGGGACACGGCTGTCTCCACCCAGCAGACTCTGCTCTTCTCTTTAAACAGAAAAGGAGGCTGAGGGCACTCTAAATGGCCCTCTCCTAGCAATCCCTGGAGTAGACGTTGTGGTGGAAACCACTCACTCTCTCCCCTGACAAAATGTGGCCAGGCCCGAGGTGACCATCCCGATGGAGAGTCTGAAGGACCACCAGCCAGATTCGAACGCTACCTATTTTTGAATGGCCTGTGAGCTCACGATGGCTTTCATGCTTCTAAATGATTGACAAAAAGAAAAAGAAAAATATTCAGGACACATCAAAATTATCTAAAATTCAAATTTCAGTGCCGACAAATAAAGTTTTATTGAGACAGCCACACCAATTCATTTGCATGTTGTCTACGGCTGCTTTCAAGACACAAGGGTAGAGTCAGGTGCTTGCAACATAGCACCCGAAACCGAAGTATTTCCTCTCTGGTCCTTTCTGACCCCAGATTAAAATCAGCTGTTCCAGCCTTCCTCGCAGCGAGGTGGGGCCATGTGCTAAGCTCATGGGAAGTGGAGGGAAAGTGACATAAGAAAGCAGGTATCCGCTTTCTAAACTTTCTTCGGGCTCTGACCAGAGCCAGGCCGTAGCTCCCAGCTCGAACCACTGAGACTGCAACCAGGCTCACGGGGTGGTGGGCAATGGCTCAGAGAACCCCAGTCCCTCAATGGCTGTAAGACTCAGCTGCACTGCCAACCTGGGCCATGAACTGTGAGATGACAAAGAAAAATGCCTCAGTCTTCCCGATGCCACACCATCATGATTCAGTGGCCTGCCCTTCTCCTGACTGTCACAGACGTTTATCTCCAACTGGGCGCCGTCTCCAGAGGCCCTCCCTCACAGATCCCTGTCATGGCATTTTGGGATACTGGTTTGTGCAGGGGCCTGCTTAGCAGATGGGGGTTGAGCCCCGCCCGACATCAGCAGCGCCCTTCAGATCTGGTAAGAAAACTGTTCGCGCTGGAGTCTGTGAGGAGCACAGGGCACCGGCTCGAGTCCGCACAAGGGGAATCCAGTCCAAAGCAGGTCCTCGTCAGAACCCCGAAACAGAAGGCAGCAAAGCCAGGCCCCACGGGAGCCAGGACTGTGAGGCTGTCAGGGACCGAGGCGCCCCTCCCTAACTAGTGGTCTCTCTCGTGGCATCCATGCACCTTTCCATCCCCCTTCTTGGTGGGCCAGTTCCGTGTGGTCACTCATGGCCGATGACCATCACGAGTCCCCAGCCCTAAGTCTAGCTCATCAGCTCCGCCCACTCCCAGGCGTATCCTCTTCCAGGCGGACTGGCTCAGCGCTGGTTTTTGAGCCAGGCCACCCAGAATATACATGGTGCAGGGCAGCCTCTGCTTCCGTTGCCCACCCCAGATTAATCCGCTGAGGTTTGAAGAGCGAAAACACAGCTACTATGCACGTGGCATGCATGGGGCAGGGGGACAGGGGTTTCCTGCCTCCTCTCCCCAGGAAATCGACCTCTCTAAGGGGCTGCCGAGCTCTGGGGCTAGAATACTGGGTTCAGCAACCCCTCGTTTTTGTGCGACCACAGGCAAGTTCAGTACATTCATTTCCACTTCTATGAAATTGGAAACAATAAAAACACCTACCTCATAGGGTTGTGAAGAGGATAACATGAATTAATCCATGTAAAGCACTCGGAACAGTACCTTCTGACATGCAGTAAGCTTACAGGGAAGGTTAGTGACTCGAATTATTATTTTCATTATGTCTGAAACAAGAAGGAAATCGTAAGTCAAGCCTCTCTGTTCCTTTGCCGTAAAACATCTCAACGTCTGCTCAGTGAGTAATTCCAGCCAGCCTGCGAAAAGCACAGTGACTGAGCCGCAGACACACCCTCCTAAGGAGCACAGGGTACAATGGCCACCGTCCACTGAGGACGCGCTCAAGCTACGCTCAGCCTTCTACACACGTGATCCAACACACTTGATCTAGCAAGAATGAAGTTCCAAAAGGGTCAGTAAGTCATCCAAATTCACACACTTTAATCTTAAGCTGGGTGCTCTCCCAGCTCTTGCTTCCCCGTCCCCGTGTGACCTTGAGAATGAGGCCCTCCCCCTCTCCCAGCCCCAGAAGACATACATGGTAGACCAGATGACTCTGAAGCCCTCCTGACTCTGGTCCCACTCTAGTAATTTTATAGTTTCTGTTGTGTTCTTGGGGGGCAAGTCCTGAACACAGGCCACCCTGTGACTGACATCCCGCCCTAGGACCATGGTGTTTTACTCCCCCATTCATTGTGTGCCTAAAAGTCATGGAAAAAAAATAAAACTATTATTCTCAAAACCCCATAGGTCTCTTAATGACTACTCCACTAATTAGTAGCAGCTGTTAATGAAGTGTGCAGGTACAAGCCTAGCCTCGTCAATTAATCCATACATGCTCCTGGGCTGCAGTAATATTTAAAGGGAAAATCAATACCTGGCAGCTGGACCTGGGGAGGTCAGTCCGGGTGGGCAAGGAAGGTACAGCATTTCAAAGAATTTGTAACTAAAATAGCTTATGCCTGAAGCACAGTGCAGGGGAGCAGAAACCAGGACCGCCCTTCAGGGCCACAGGGATCCAGGCGTGCCTGCAGGGTTGGCAAAGCAGGGGCTGGGTAGGGAGGGGAAACAGGCGCCTGCTCCTTCTGTGGGCAGGTGGAGAACTCTGTGCAAGGCCGGAAGGGGTTCTCCTCCCATTCGTCCTATCACAAAATCCACTTATTCCTGTGCAATCTGGAGGTTGAGGGGCTTCCTATTACCTCCTCTTGGCAGATGGAGAGATGGGGCTCCTGGCAAGACACTGTCTAGCCCAAGGTTGCAAAACAAGCAAGGATAACAACTGCTTTCCTGGCTTATGCTGTGACAAAGCCCAGACATGCATCATCTCTTTAATCCTTACACTAGCCTGATGAGATAAGAGCTCCTATTCCCCCATTCTGGAGATGGAAATACTACGGCTCCGAGAAGTTAAAACACTTGCTTAACAAAGCTGGGCATTGACAAGGCTGGTATTCACACCCATGCGGCCCGACTCCAGAGTTCATACGCTTAGCACGCACGGGCTCCTAAGCAGTGATAACCCCTCAGATCAGTAGAACAAGACCCAAACTCCGTTGTGTGATTTACAGTATCTTAAATCCTGGCCCCCATATCAGTTTCCTACTGCTGTTATAATAAAGTACCAAAAACTTACTGACTTAACACAACATAAATCCACTATCTTGCAGTTTCAGAGGTCAAAAGTCTGACATGGTTTTCACTGGGCTAAAATCAAGGCACTGGGGGACTGCGTTCCTTCTGGAAGCTCCAGCGGAGAATCTGTTCCCTTGCCTTCCTCAGCATCTGGAGGCGGCCTGCATTCCTCAGTCCGTGGCCCTTCCTTTGTCCTGAAGCCAGCAATCCAGTCGCTATTTCCAACATCACACCTCCCTCCCTAACTCTCTCCTTCTGCCTCCCTCTCACAGAGACCCTGTGCTTACATGGGGCCCACTCAGATAATCCAAGATAACTTCTTGGATAACCAAGGATGAGCTGGTGCCCTGGGCCATGTGGGGTACCACACTCACAGGTTCCAGAGAGTAGGACATGGGCGCCTTGGGGGAGATATTAGTCTGCCCACCACAACCTCCTGCTTCTAGATATTCCACCTTCGTCAAGCACCTGTATCGGTCAGCATCCGGTCAGAAAACGAAGAGCACTCTTCACATTTCAAACAGAGGGAATTTAATAAATATAGAGGATTATTACATGAGTGATGAAAGAGCTGAGAAGCCAAACAGGGGCTGTGAAGCAACCTAAAAATTAGCAAGGATGCAAGGCACCTTTTCTACCTTCCCCACTCTGCTCACGGATACACGCAGTCAAGGTCAACGGCCCCCACCTCTGAGCTCCAGTGACTAAGGGCGAAAGACGTGGCTGGGGTCCCTGAGCCTCACTAGGGCCCACAGCACGTCCCCAGAAAGCCCAAGGCGTTGCACAGAACAGGTGCTCAGAGAAAAGGTCACCTGCTGGGGTTCCTTCCTCCACAGCAGATGTGAGGACACAGCCCTAACCCCGGGCCCCCAGAAGAGGTCATGGTGCAGGTGAGGCAGGCGGATAAAATGCAGCCGATCGACAGCTGACGATCAGCCACCGAAACCAGGGAGCATGTTAAGTGCACTTGGCTGCCCAGGACAGGCTTCGGCAGCACAGGTCTTACCGATTCGGAGAAAGCAGTGAGGGGCAGACAGATCGCCCCCATCGGGGAAGAGACCGGGTACGCGCTCGGGAAGCTCTGGCAGGAATCTGTGGTCCACAGGCTGCTGCTGCTGGAAGTACGGAACTTGCTTCTAGCTAAGCTATGGGGTCTGGCTTCTCACCACGTGAGAGGCATGGGGAGAAGCCTTGATTACGATCCTGGGCTGGGAACCTTTCCCTGATTAGACGTTATTCCACAGCTCCTCTACCCCAGCGGCTCGTCCTGAGATGTCTGAGAAGCGGGGAGGACACTGGAAAAATGTCCCAGGGAGGAAGGGAAAGAGAAGGGAGAGAGGAGGGGGAAGAAGCCCAGGAAGCAGTCCTTCCCAAGGGAGGCTGGCTCAAGCCGGCATGGGACACGGAACGCACAGTATGAAATTTTACCTCACAAACACCCAGAGATGCGACACCCCCCCTCCCCGGCTCCCAGGTGTGGTCTGGCTCCAGGGGTCCCTATCCCAGCAAGTGACACCACTTGCCTGCAGGCTACACACCCTGGGGCAGTTTGGGGGAGGGGGTCCCAGACTGGCTTCTTCTGCTAGGCCTCCTGCTTGCCCACCCACCTGTCAGTCACCAGGCCCCGGCCGGTCTACCTGTCCCCTGTCCTTGTCCTTGGTGCCCGAGTCTGGATCAGGCTCCTATCATTTCTTCTCCTTTCTTCATTCCACAGCCTCCTAGCCCTGCCTCTGGCCTCACCCTCCACCCTATTCTGTACATTGCTGCCGGGACTCGTTTCCCTGAAATAGAGCTGGTCAACTCACTCCCTGACCTAAAAAGCCATCAGTGACTTGCCACCGTGGCCAGGGGATTCTTCACAGGCTGGCCCTCACCCCCCTCACCAGCCCCTTCTCCTGCCACCTCCTTCCCTTGTCCCTCTTGTGAGCACCTTCCAGGAACCTACCTGTAGGTTCACTCACACACACACACTTACACTTGCTGCTGTGTCTGGAATTCTCCCTGCCCCCACCCTGTAGGCTCATAGACGCAGGAATCTTTACAATCCTGTTCTAAATCTTGAGTCTTTGGAATTACCTTCAGGCATGACCTTGCACCTGAAGACCCCCCTGGCCATCCCCGCCCTAACCCCACCCCCTCCTACTCCCCTGGTCCTGCTTCTCCATTTAGTCTATGCCTGGTCCTAGCCACTTGTGCCTCCCCAAACAGAGTCCACCTCCAGGGCTGGCATGGGGCTAACCTGGCATTTAGGGAGAAAGGTGGCCAAGGCAGTCCACCGAGAGTGCCCACAGACGTGCTGGGGGTAGGAGCAGGCTAATGTCCCTGTCGTGCCGCTGTATTTTCTATGAGGACCCTCCCTCCTTTGAATATCCCTGGCCCATGGGGACCTGAGTGACAGAGAAGACAGAAAGCAGTCTGGCTGCCCGTTGAAGAGTAGGAAATACTTTTGACATCAAGACCTACCCACACCATGGGAAAAGGAGGCCTCTCTTCTCAGTGCTATTTGGAAGGACTTCATTCAAACCAAGGCTGTCAGTAAGTCAAAAACCCATTCTTCCCCTCTGGAGTTTGACCATTGCCGTCCAGCTCAGCCCTGCCGTCACCATCAACATCAGTCCCTCCCACCCCCGGGGACGAGCCATGACGACCTGCAGAGGTGAGAGGCATCAGCCTGCTGGTGTAGCCCCTGCTTGACGTCAGGATTGTTTTCGTCAGCTTCCTGGGAGCCTGGAGAAGCATCCTCTAATGCTTACCACTCGCCTGGGAGCATTGCAAGGGTTTGGGGCAGTTACTCAGCATCTTGTCACATGAACGTGCCCCATGACAAGCGATCATAGAACCATCAACCCAGTTACCCACTGATTCCCAAACATGCCCTGGGAGCCCCGTGGTGAAAGCAGTCCTCCGAGGTCGGGGGCACAGCAGCAAACCCAACACTGAGGCCACTGCCCTCGCAGAGCTAAGACTTGCGTGGGAGGCATGCCAGCCCAACAGAAGGGCCTGCGTGGAAGCACCACCTTGCACAGCGTGCTGGCTTTACCACACCCCGCCACACGGGTCTCCTTCGCATGCCTCCCACACTCTGCGCCTCCGTGCAGTAACTCAAGCTGCTTCCCACCCCTGCGACGACCCTCCTCCCTTCCCCTCCCAGTGATGACCCACTCCAGACTCAGCTCCGCGCCATCCCACGAATCTGCTTCTGGTCACACTCCTCGGTCCCCAGACGCTGGGCCACTGGTCCCTACTCTGTATCAAAGGTATTTCTGTCCATGCCTCTGGCCGCCCCACCCCAGATCTGCAGCCCTTAAGGACAGTGGCAGTTTTGGAACGGCCTCAGCGTCCGCCATGTCGCCTGGCACGTTGCTGCGCACGCGGAGGATGGAGAAGGGGATGGCGTGGGGTGACGGCCACCCCCACCCCTCCCCTCCAGCACCCCTCAGTTTCTTTCCTAGAGTTCAGCACCTCTTCCTTCCTTTCTCCTATGTTCATCTGTTTTGTTTCTTAAAGTCCACATGTGAGTAAGATCATACAGTATTGGTCTTTCTCTGGCCTGTTTCACTTAGCATAATACCCTCTAGTTCCGTCCGTCTTTGCAAATAGCAAGATTTCATTTTTTTTGATGGCTGAGTAACATCCCATTGTATATATATACCACATCTTCTTTATCCACTCATCTGTTGATGGACATCAAGGTGGAGCCCAGTTTCTATGAGGTTCTAAGCTTATACTCAGTGATAGTCTGGAATCAGCAAGTATCAGACTCAAAAGCCCTTCTAGATCCAATGGGCCAGCCCTCCGCTCTCACAGAAGGGAAGTGACTCGGCCCCAAACACACAGCTAGCAAGCAGCTGGCTGGACCGGGGCCGCCCAGCACTCTCCCGCTGGCTCCCATGCATAGCTTTCCCTTTCACTTCCAACACCGCTGGGCATGTACTTAAGTAGCTGTGGTGAGGTAAACTAGAACTTCTTCCTGACCCTGTCCTGCAGCCAGGAGAAACGTGGGCTTGCCTGCGGATTACAGAGAAAGTTCAGACGTGGGACCGTTCATTTGCCAGTTAACGCCAGTGGTCATGCCGCCCAGGGCAGGCAGGTGGGGATGCTCCCTGAACATAATCAGACGGGGGTCTTCATCTCACAAGAAACGGGGTCACGCTCATGTTAATAGGAGGCACACACGCTTCTCACCTATCTGAAGGGGAGCTTGGGAAGGGAATTAATTCTCACAGTGGTGAGGCGTGCTTGATTGCTGCCGCTTTAGAAGCAATCAACCCCAGCCTAGAGCGAGAGCCTCCCTGCTCCTCCCCACTCCCATTCCCTAGTGCTCCCCACCTCAGCTCTCCCCGGAGCCGGGCCCCACCCTCCCTGTGCAGAGCCAGCAGAAGATGGGCAGAGATGAAAGCCACCTACAGTCAGAGTCAGGAGATGGGGGAGATAAGAGAATTTGCAAGACACAGGAGGGAGGAGTGACGTGGAGCCCCTCCAGAGATGGATGGGGCATCCACATGCGTGTGCAGGTCGAAGCAAGGTGCCTAAGCCAGGGCATGAGGAGAGGCCTGCCTCTACCCTCTCCTGCTCCCTCCTTCCCTGGGACCCTTTGGTACAGAGCCAATTAAGCTGTTGTCACAGTCAGAAGTCATCCTTTCCTAGGGGATGGTGGCCAAGGTCAAATTTGGGACAAGTAAAGGTGACTTCTCATTCCCACGGTTCCCTAGTGGGCACTGAAGACACTCATGTGATTTCTGAGTGGTAGCAGGTGCTTCCTGCAGAAAACTGGAAATAATACCCCACCCCCAGCCCAACTGGGGCATACCGCTAGTTTGCTGCAGGACCGGTGGATCCAGGTGAAGCCTCGCTCACGTAGGGCACAACGCCGTGGAGGAAAGAAAGGCTATGAGAACCTACCAATTCCACCACTGCCAGAGGCAGACGGCTTGCTGGGCCCCAGCCCTGCAGGGACTGGCTCAGAGGGCGGCGGAGGGGGCAGGGCAGGGGGGCTTGCTCTCCTGTGCTAACTGCCAAGTGTTGGAGCAAGGAACCTGACTTCCGGGGCACCTGGGTGGCTCGGTTGGTTAGGCATCTACCTTCAGCTCAGGTCTTAGAATCCTGGAATCGAGTCCCACACTGGGCTCCCCGCTCAACGGAGAGGCTGCTTCTCCCTCTCCCCTGCTCATGTGTGTGCACACATACTCTCTCTCTCTCAAATAAAGAAATAAAATCTTTTTTTAAAAAAGGGGGCTGGGGGACCTGATCTCCAGGGTCAGCTGCCACACTCACCGAGGCCCCCCGATCCAAGGAGCTCACGAGCACAGTAACTCCAGTACAACCGGACCTTCCTTTCAGTGGCCTGTCTCAACTCCATTCAAGCCAGAAACCCGACCCAGGGGCTCCTTCCTCTTGCTCGCCACCCCCTCCCACGACCCCCCGTATAACAACGGCATTCATTTGCTACCAGGAACCTACTTGGCACTGTTCTAAGCACTGGAGATGGGAGCATGAAGCGGCCACGGCCCCATCCCCTGGTGCTCACGGCCCCACGAGGGGTCCCAACACGGAACCTGCCAGTGACCTCACAGCTGGGGAGTGCTCTGATGGGGGGCACGCAGAGCCCTGCAGGGGCACAGGAGAGGGCCGGAGGGCTCGTCAGGTGAGGGAAGGGAGAAGTGGGGAGGGCATCGGGCAGATACGAACAGCTGACAGAACTGAAGGTTCGGGGTGTCAGCTGGTTAGCGTTTGGGCCCAGGAGCCCCAGGGGAAAGGAAGTGGCCAGAGCTCATCTGGCCTCCTAAGTGACTTTCAAGAGCTTGGACTTTATCCCAAAAGCAGCACAGAGCCTTCCAAGGCAGTGACCTAATCCGATGTGTCACTGAGGAATGTTCTCTGCTGAGAGTGGATGGGAGACGAAGGGGCCATCCAGGAGGCCAGTTCCCAAGGCTATTGTAGAGACAGGGACGGGGGCACTGAAGGGACAAGGGTGAAGGGGCCCTTAGGAGGGAAAACATGCGGATACATTACAGCATGTGGCAATGAGAAGCCACGGGGGGAATGGCAGATAGCAGGAGTCAAGGACACTTGCTGATCATTACCGAGCACTTACTGTGTGCTGGTCATGGCGATAAGCCCTAGCCACAACTATGAAACGGAGATTGCCCTGATCACCATTCTACACGTGCAGAAATTGAGGCTCAGAGAGTCTACTCTCTCTGACTTACCCTAAGTCAATGAGCTAGCAGGTAAGAGGACCAGAATGAGTCAAAGTTTCTGGGCAGCCGGTTGGGTGTGGGTGCCGCTGCCTTGGAGGCGAGGCAGCAGAGGAAGAGATCTGAAGAGGGAAAGAAGGGGTCAGTGGTGGGCATGTAGTTTGAGGTCCTGAGGGACATCAAGGGGGCAGCATCAATCTGGTGGGCCATGGACTGCGTGGGTCTGAAGCTCAAGGGTCTAAGGTACGGATTCGGGAGACTTTATGTTTAGAGACCAGAAGCCACCGGTAAGGAGAAAGAGACTCCCTGGGGCACGTGCGTAGAAGAAAAAGCACGGAGGCAAAGGACGGAGCTCTGGGAAACACCAGCACGCCAGTGGGCTGAGCAGGACCGGGCAGGAAAGCAGGAAACAAGGCAGGCCACCACCACCTTGACCGGGTGAGAAAGAAAGATAACCCAGTCAAATCCCCTCATAATCACACCAGTGACAGAGACCCTGGTGACACACTAATGGCTCTGGCTAGCAGAAGAGTTCTTATCTATGGAATGCTTTTAGCACAATGTACCCTGTCTGTCTAGGACTACTTATGGTAAACAAACCTGGACCCTGTGCATTTACGGGGTATGACTCCCTGGGGAACGTTGTGCAAGCCAGGTAACTAGCAGGGAGCAAAATGGAGATAGTTCATGGCCAAACAGCTCCCTTTTCAGCAAGGGATCCCTTGCACGTATCACGTAGAGACCTCTTTTGACAAATCCAAGCCAGAGCACTTCCTAATGTGTCAACAAAGGTCCTGGGGGACAGTATTGGTGGCTCCAAACCTCATGCTTTATTTGTGCCTTACAATTATTTGTATCCTTGCAATTATTAGTAAAGCTTAAAACTAGGTAAGGTCTCTGATTCTTACGTACCTGATATGACAATCGGATCCTCTGTATTTTATCTCCAGGACAGAAGATTATTAACCTTTGTCATGATCTTTTGAATGTTCTGAGACTGACCAGGCTTGAGAAGTGGCTGCTTGATCTTGCTGATGATTGAGTATCTAGAGATAAGAGAGGAGCCACGAAAGGCTTTGTGTGCTGGCCAAGAAAGAGTGGTCCAAACAGAAGCAAGAGGACAACAGGACGGAATGTAGTGCAGTGACAAGGTTAAACTGAGGCTCTCAAGAGGCTCTTGGGTGACTTTGTGGAAACCAGATGGGAGAAAGCAAGCTTGGAGGCAGAAAACCCAAGAAGGGGCTTATCCGGGAAAAAATCATGGAGCCCTGGACAGCACAGTGGCCATGGGAACAAAGAGCAACTGGGAATCTGAGACCTACGTAGGAGTTAAGAATATATAGAACTTAGAAATTGACTGGGTCTTTGCTGGGTGGCACTGAGAAAACGGGAGGTCAGAGTGGGTGGGTAATGGTGCCAGGGACAGGGAAGGGGAACATGGGGACCGGCAGGCTTGGAGTAGATTCAAGTGTCTCTGGCACATCCTCGGGGAGCTCTCTTGTAGGCAGAAGGATGTGTGCTTCTGAGGCTCAAAAGCAAGGGCTGGGCTCAACAGAAGTGGCCGCTAGGTGACAGCTGATGCCTCGAGCCAGGTGCGAGTTCAAAACAAATGTGAACGGTGAGGAGTGAAAAGCCCCAAGCCAAGGACCACTGATGATTAGGGCAAGATTTCACAAAATGTGCTCGAAAGACTATGTGCATCAGATGCCTAAGAGGATTAGTTAAATGCAGATTCCGGAGAAAACCACCAAATCAGAATGTGTGGGGTGTGGGCCCAAGAATCTGACCTGCATTTTAACAACTCCTCCCCCACCACTGATTTCTAGGCGCCCTGAAGTTTGGAAATCACAGAGGTGAGGAATAGACAGAGGGAGAATATTGCCAAAGGAGACTGAGAAAGAAGAGGAGAGTGAAGAAGAAAATAGGATTGGGGTGCCTGGGTGGCTCAGTGGGTTAAAGCCTCTGCCTTCAGCTCAGGTCATGATCTCAGGGTCCTGGGATCGAGCCCCGCATCAGGCTCTCTGCTCAGCGGGGAGCCTGCTTCCTCCTCTCTCTCTGCCTGCCTCTCTGCCTACTTGTGATCTCTCTCTCTCTGTCAAATAAATAAATAAAATCTTTTAAAAAAAAAGAAATAAATAAAATAGGATTATTCAGTGTCCCGAAAACCAAGGGAAGAGGTTTTGAAAAGGGAACTGGTAAGTGTGTCAAATGTTTCTGCAAGTGGGACCAAGATAAGGCCTGATAAGTATCCCTCGGATCTGGTGATATGGGGGCCATGGGTGACTTTGTCCAGAGCACTGTGGAAAGAGTATGGGGGCGGCGGCCTTCTTGAGGCCTTCTTGAAATGGACGGTGGAGTACATGTGAGGTGAGGAAAGAGGGAGGGAGAGGGCAGACCACCCTCTCAATAAATGGGGCTGCGAACAGAGGTGAGGATGGTAAGACAGGAACTGGGGAGGAAGGGGAAGAGGAAGTGGAAGGAAAGCTCTCCATTTAAAGACGAAGAAGATATAAACATAAGTAAATGCTGATGGGACTCTTTAATAAAGGGAGGGCATGAAGATAGAGCAAGGACAGGCCCTTAATACAGCAGCAAATGATGGCATTAGCCTTGCTCCAACAGAGCCCTGGAGATCAAGGCAGGATGGCAGATGATGTCTTTATTTTTTGTTTTAAGATTTTATTTATTTATTTGACAGAGAGAGAGATCATAAGTAGGCAGAGAGGCAGGCAGAGAGAGAGGGAGAAGCAGACTTCCCGCCGAGCAGAGTCCAATGTGGGGCTCGATCCCAGGACCCTGAGATCATGACCTGAGCCGAAGGCAGAGGATTTAACCCACTGAGCCACCCAGGTGCCCCAACAATGTCTTTAAGTTTGGAATTGTGGTGGCAAGAGACTGGCATTCTTGTCTGGCGTCTTCTGTTTTCTCTGCAAAGCAGGACGTGAGGTCAAGTGCAGAGAGAATGAGGTGGAGGTGACAGCAGAGGTTTGCTGAGGGGAAAAGGCACGGGAAATGAGGTCATGCTAATGCTGACCACTGTTCCAGTAGTGACTATGTCTTGGCTCAAAACGTATTAGAGTTGTGCCGGTTTCGTCCAGGTCAACAGCCTCGCCAGAAAAATGTCCTGCTCTCTACAGTCACCACGCTTAGGCTCTTGTAAGTCACATCAAGCAGTCTTTGCTTCTCCGAGTGGCTCCCCGGAGCAGCAGTATAAGGACAGCCCCTCCTGATCTGCAGTCTCGGAGAGGGACCAGAGGAAGACCCGCCCGCCCGTCTGGAGCACAGGAGTGGGGGCTGCTGCTTCTGGGCTCAGCCCCAGTCACTCAGAAATGCTTTGGGAGACAGTCACAACCTCCCTAGTCCTAAAAAGCCACGTCACTGCCAACGGGGGTGATCTCAGCCAAACCCTGCCGTACAGAGGGTCATGATAATCACATCGACCCCGAGCCGGGCTCACCAGGGGGAGCAAAGCCCAGATGAGACAAGACCCAGCTGTGGGTCCAGAGGTGGGAGATCTGGAGGAATCAGAACCGTCGGCACAGCTTTTTCCTTTGTGTTCACAACTTCTAAATAAAGGCCATTTTTCCTTCTCCAGTGTCTGGTGTCTCATGTTCAGTGCCATCAAGACCTGCAGGGAGTCTCACGGGAATTAAAATGGGCTCTGCGCAAATTACTCAAGTGAACCGTGAAGCCAATCAGCAGCACCCAGTGTAAGAGGTTCAACAGAGGCAGGAGAGGAGGCTAGCCGGCAGCTTGGTGGTGCAGTCCCTGCGTCCTGGCAGCAGGTCTCCCCTTGCCCGGGCTCAGTGCCTCCCGAGGAGGTGCGTAATGGGAGGGCCCCGATCTCATCAACCAGCATCCCTGGGGTAGGCCCACTGGTGACGCCGATCCCCTCTCAACCTGGAGAGCCCTGGGCCAGGGCCTGACCCAGCCCTGCAAACCACGACACAGAGTCATTAGCACCCAGACTTTGACAGGCTGACTCATAAATAGCTCACAAGCGTGATGATCCAAACCCAAAAGCCAGCATATTCACTGCAGACGCTTCTGCTGTCTGACCAACACATTCTCTTCCCAGTGGCTAGTGATACAGGAAGCCCAAGCACTAGATCATTGCTAGGGGAGTCAGTGACGTCACGCTGGGACATGTCCTTCTTCGGGACAGACAGACGCCTGCCAGGGAGGTGGCCAGAGGCCTGGGCCAGCCATTCAGAGCTCTGGCAGCGTGTGCCTGGGGGCCACCCCATTTCCTCTGCTCTTATCAAGGGCTGACAAGTCTCCCTTCTGATGCGTTCAGACTTCACGTACATTCAGCCAGTGATTTCTAAGTTCCCTTGAACCCCCCTCACTCTTGAAGGTGACTTTGTGTCTTTGTTCTGCTCCATTTTATGGGGTTACTGTCTTTGTTGAATGCTTAGAGACCTAGTGAATCCCCATCACATCCAAATCCTTGGGGGCAATTTTTAATTTTTAGGGTACTGACTCATCCCCATTCATAGGTAAGGGAACTGAGGCCACGCAGGTGAGGTGTCAGGTCCAGGGCCATGTGGCTTCCTCCTGCAAAAGGCTGAGGTCTGTGCCAAGCAAGTGAGGATGGGAAAGCAAGAACAGGTGGGGGGCCATATTAAGGAGAGCAAGGAGGTAAGGCCTCTAGCTTGGAGACTGGGGAGGGCGAATGAAACTAAGGAGACCGGGACGGCATAAGAATGTTCGGGTGACTGGGAAGTGGAGGAGGGCCACGCTACCCCTCCACCAGCCAGCCAATCTGTACATTTACCGAGGACCGTGCTGGGTGCTGCAGCATGAGGGCAGGCATCACCGAGCCTTCAGAACACAAAAGGCCTAGGCTTAACCCTGTTGTGATGAACTTTTTTTTTTTTTTTTTTTGAGAGAGAGAGAGAGTGAAGGAAAGAGAGAGAGAGCACAAGAGGGGAGAGGGTCAGAGGGAGAAGCAGACCCCCGCTGAGCAGGGAGTCCGATGCGGGACTTGTTCCCAGGACTGCTGGATCATGACCTGAGCCGAAGGAAGTCGCTCAACCAACTGAGCCACCCAGGCACCCCAGTGATGAACTATTTTGTACCTATCTCGCCTACAGCTCAGGCATCCCTGCTGGGGGACCCACTCTGCCAGCATCAAGGAAACTATCCACCAACACTCTACTTTTAGCTTAAACTGGCTTAATCCAAAAAGAGAACGTGAGACTCATACAGTAGAAAAGACTCCAAGTAGGAGGCCTCTAGGTCCAGGGCCTCATCCTAAGAGCATTAGCCCATTCTCCTCTTTAGGGCTGAAACTGCTCTGCCAGCTCCTACAGAGTGCACTCTCCCCGCTGCCACCCCCGCAGAACATACTCCAAAGGTTTGAGGGTGTCTGCTGGGGAGGGGGAACATGGAAAGACAGAGATGGGACAGAACCACTCCCAGGGTTCTCGGTCTTACTAAAAGTTACAGCAGGGAGCTGAGTTTACCAGAACACGGTCAGTATCAGAAGAATGCACAGGTGGGCGTCACCTGGGGCAAAGGAGCAAGGGGGTTTGTAGTAAAGTTGGTCTGAAAGAGAACCAGACACATCTGCAAGGGGAAGGGCGGCTTTGAGGGACACCAGAGAAATGAGGCTGAGTCATGGGTGTGGCCCTCTTCAGAAGGATAAAAACAGAAAAGCCTTTAGAGACCTTGCTGCCTTGAAGCAGGGAAGCAAGGCTCTCGGGTTTAGCACCTGGACTTTTTTTAATCACCTGGCCTCCTGGCTTTAAAAGCAAAGACAGCTAGTAAAAGTCACATTAGTACTGTGGCAGCTCAGACAACCTTTTAGGGCACCATGGGCCCTCCGCCAGGAAGCCTGCCCTGCACACACACCCTCTCACAGGCCTGGGGATCCCCTCCCTCCCCTCAGCTCCCAAGCCCACCCTATCTCACCTGCTGCTTCCATGAGCCACTTCATGTCGGAGAGTCTTGTCTCCTTGACTACATCTTAGACCAGTTCACAACACTGCACAGGTCAGAATCACCCAGGGCCCTGACCCCGGCCCATCCCTGGACATTCTGATTTGGAAGTCTGGGCTGGGTCTCAGGCATCTGCAGTCTCAGTACACTCCTTGGGGAATTATGAAGTAGAGGCACATCGAAGAACCACGGTCAGATTCTACACGTGGACTGCTAAGAGGACCGTCTCCCCTATGAAGTTAGAGCCATCACCAGGCATAGGGGTTAGCACACTGTGACCCAAAGGCCCAGTCCAGCTCTGCTGCTTGTTCTTGTAAATAAAGCTTTATTTCATTTACAGATGGCCCACGGCGGCTTTCAAGGCTCATCATGGCAGAGTTGAGCAGTTGTGGCGCAAACCATATGGCCTGGAGAGTCAAAAACAGTTCCTAGCTGGTCTTTTCCAGATAAAGCTTGCCAGCCCTGGAATCAGGGGACAATCTCTGAGGCCCAGAAATATGTCTCTTGGTGGAAGATTTACAGCCAGTAAAACCTGCCTCTTCCTCTCTTTCCCGGGGCTCACGCCACCTCCCCGGACTGCCTCGACTGGGCAGTGGGTGTCTATTGTTCCCGGCTCGGAACCCAGGGCCCTCCTCGCGGGAAACAGCCCCCTACTTCCGGGAACACCTTGCCCTCATTGGAGGAACGCGACTTGTAACACAACTGTCAATCAAAACTCCCCGCCTCCTCCGTGGGCACGTGACCCGCGCTGAGCCAATCGCTGCAGCTTGAGCCTTGAGGGGAGCCGAGAACCAGGGCCGGTGGTGGGATCGCCTCCCTCCCAGCCGCAGAGCCTAAAGAAACAACCTGGGCACCCCGCTCCCTGGTCCGTGGGGCTGCCCTGCTTGACCCGGTCAGGGCTGATTCTTCAGGCATTTTTGTGACTCTGTGGGTGGCCCTGACTCCTCCCAAAATATTCCTTTTATTGTAAGTTAGAGTTTAAACCACCTGCTTATTACTCCCAAAAAAGCCCAATTGATGCCAAACGCAGGGGTTGGACGAGGCCTTAGGGTATGGAGCTGCCCGTTCCACAGACGGACGCCTGACCTCTAGAGAGGAAAGGTGACAACGGCAAGAACGAGAATACAGACCTCTGCGCACGGTTCTCACATCTACTCCCATCAAAGCGTCACCGACCCCTGCGTCGGCATCAGACAGCGTCAATCCCGACATACCGAAATCTTTTTTGGAAATTAATAAACATATAACACGGAGCACTCCTCACACCGAGAGCAAGAATGACAACTCTATAGAAAGAACGATCCCCGACGAGAGCTGTGTGTGTGTGGTATAATATCAGGAATTAAAAAGCGTCAAAAGATCAAGTGGGAGGACATGAAATATGAATGGGATGAAAGACACATTTCTGTGCACGGAATAATAACTCTAATGAGTTTCCTCACCAAAGTCCCGCATCATAAAGTACAAAAGCAGGGCAAGGGACTGAGGAGGGAAATGGGGGGTGCCAGGGGAGGCTTTGTGTGTGAAAGTGATATTAGCAGGTGGGTAGGTGAGGAAAAGATAAGAACAGAAAGAACTGTCAGTGCCAGGCTGTGAGTCCTGACACAAGTCATTGGCCCCCCAGGAAGCACCTACCGGGGCACAGGGACAGCAGGGTCCTCTGGCCCCCGGGCAGCTGGCAGGCCCCAAAATACCCTGGAGTCCCACCGCCTTGCAGCAGATTACCTGGGGCCACCCCAGCCCTCCCCTGCCCCCCATCCCTCAAACCCCCAACAGTGTAGGTACCCCCAGCTGGCAAAGCACCTCTGCTGACTCTGGTCACCCAGACGGGGAGCCTGTGTTGGTAATTTCTGGGTGCTGTGGAGTTTCCCGAAAGGACCAGGAGTAACGACACATACAGGGACATGATGTGAGCTCCAAAGGCAGACAGACCATGGCTACCAACTCTGGGACTGCCACCTCCTGGAAGAGACTCTGAGCAGGGGATTTATGTCTACACTCCAGCTTCCTCACAGCTAAGGTCAGGATGCTGCATCTTCCTGAGCATTCCTGGAGGGTTAAATAAGATGACATACAAAAGCCTCCTAGCCCAGTCTCGACGGGGGTGTCCAATAAGCATCAGTTCCCTTCCCCTCACCCACACCTTGTCAGACACACAGTAAGCCATCCAGTCAGTAGTTGCTACCAGTGTTATTCGGATCCCATCATCTCATGAAATGCTCACAGAGCCCTGGGATATAGGAAAAGCCCAGGCTGCTCTTCACACTGGACAGAGAAAGCAGTTGCAGCTGAACAGCGGGGAAGAAAGACGTCTCTGTCCCTCATCGCCCTGCACCCGTGGCAAGGCAGAGACCCGGCGTCGGGCATGCCCATGCAGAGCCAGCCCAGAGCGGCCAGGTTGCAAGGACCTGGGAAAGGTGCATTTCCATGACAACCATCTGCTTCCACAGTCACTGTCATCTTCCTCCTACACATGGAAACCCTCAAAATGCCCAAGCAGAGCACCCATTGACCTCTCAGCAGCCAGCTCTCCCAGGGGGCACAAAAGGAAGATCTGTGGCACTTCAAGCATGGCTGAGCTCTGTGGAGACAGGCACATGGCTACAACGGGCAGAGACAGAAGTTTCCTCTTTGTCTGCATCGCCAGGCCAACATGCTGGGAAAACAGTGGCGATGATATTAATAACAAAATGTAAACAGCACTTACTGTGGATCAAGGATTCCACATGTATGAGCTCCTTTAATCCTCGTGATAATAACCATAGCAGACAGAGATGACCATTATCTCTGTTTTAAGGAAAAAGAAAACGGGCCCAGAGAGGTTACGGAACTTGTCGAAGGTCACAGCTAGTAAGTGGCGGGAGGTGGGATTAAAACCCAGGTTGTCTGGTTCTAGAGTCCGTGTACCTAACCCTGGAGGACCTGCATGGTATTAAACAAGTCTATCAGAGAAGGGGGCTGGGTTAGGGGGAGGCTGGGAGGTGCAGCTCGGTAGGTCCCACCTGGAACAAGAGCAGAGGGTAGAGTCAGGGGAGGCTTTTGGCTTCAGATGATAACAAAGTCCTAGAACTTTCGTGACATCCCAGGGTTGCTATTGTCCCCTAACTGTGCTCCCGTCATGATCAGCAACAATGCGGTTACACCAGGCAAGCCTGTGGCCTGGCCGGGAAGGAAGTGGGGGGTTGGAGGGGGGGCTGACAGCCACCTGCCCACACATGGCCACGGGGGTGGGGGGAAAACAATGCATGTCGATCCCCACAGAAGCCAAAGCGGGTTGGGCTGATATGTAGAGGCGGCCTCAGAACTGGGGCAGGGGATCTAAACCAGATCAAGACACCAGCTGTACTTAAATAATTCAGTTGTGAGATTATTTGTTTAATGTCGCCCAGTTGGTTTCCAGGGAGAAAGTGAGCAGACGTGTGTCTGTCCTATCTGGCTGTGACCCCAGGTCCTGGCTTAGACAGTGACGCACGGTAGGCACTCGGTATACATTGTGTGCCTGTATACAGGCCAATAGGCAAAGAGAATAAGCTGCTGTTTCTCCACCTCAGCACCACGGACATTGGGGGCTAGATCCTTCTTGATGAGGGCCCTGTCCCATGCTTTGCAGGATGTTTAGCAGCATCTCTGGCCTCAAACCACTAGATGCCACCAGTACCCCCTCTCACTCATAACAACCCAAAATGTCTCCAGACATTTTTGCTAAAGTTCTCTCAGGAGGCAAAACTGCCCCCAGTTGAGAACCACTAATATAAGCCAACATCCCCAGCCAGTGCCACTAATTGAACAAGGGAAGCCAAATTGAATTTATTCATCCAATAGGCAGTAGGGGATCTGAGCACCAGGAGCCAAGAAGGACCGAGAGAAGGTGTGAAACCAGGGACAGTGCACAGAGCTCTCAGATGATTAGCAAGAACGGAGCCCACACTGCCTTTTCCGCTGTGAGCCATGGGGGTGATCCCCGCTGACCTGAACATCCAGCGCAGGTGGGGAAGAGGAGGGGGCGGCAGTGGCCAGCAGGAGAGAGAGAAAGACTGACACCAGACACTGGGACGAGGACAAAAGCGGTCCCAGACTTGGGCCCAAGACCAGACCGGGCGGCAGAAATCCCCACGTGGTTTCCTGACAAGGGGCCTTCTGACAGGTAGCCTTGCAACAGAGACCCTCTCTTGTCTGCGCTTTGAAGCCCGCCCTGTGAAACGTGGCCTCACACCCAGGAGGCCTGTGGATCAAGGTGGTCTCGGCACATCTACTTGGAGGGATTAGCTGGTGACATTACAGCTACGTGATGGCCTCGTTATTATTACACACGCTCTCTCCCTGTCTAAGCTTCCGAACCCTGATTTGTTTATTTCTGAAAACTGTTTCCACCAAGACACCAAGCTGGGCTACGAGAGATAGCACTGACTCAGCCATTTCCCCATCCTCGGCATAAAAGGGTCTAAAAAGAATAATTTAAGCTTCTCTGGAGTGAGATCATTTAATGAATCTTCTCGATGCTAAGAGGTTTTATATGCCTTTTTAAAAACCCTTCCCCAAGCACAGGGCTATGATATTACCTTGGAGAGCGGAGAGATGAAGTGATACACGTATGCACAGCACACGGGGAGGAAGGAGGTGGTTTCCTTGGCAACAGCATCCATGTTCTGGCTTCCCTTGGCTAAATTGGAATATATTGAAATCTCTGCTTTGGGCGCCTCTCTTGCGAAGGGAAATGAGCGGTTTTCTATGCAGGCGCTCTGAGAAACCACGGGCCTGCGCTGGGGAGCGATGTTCTGTGAGTCTGACACATCTGACAGGCACACGGCAGTTAGCAAGCTGGCAAAAGCCCTCAGCCTTCGTTTGCAAAACCAAACCATCCTTTCCCGAGCCAAAGGAAAATGAAAGCAAACACAAGGGACTTGACTGGCCCAACAGATAGGACTCCATCTCGCATGGTCTTTGTATATCCACGGCTCCAAGCTTTTCCAAATATGCCCAGCTCAATAGCTCAGACTCTGAAAGTCAACACACGATGTGCTTAGAATGGAGAACAGCTCTAAGGAAAATAAAGACCTACAAAAAATGTCCTCGGCTGATCTGCTCAAATCTTTGGCAGCAGGGAGGCAGCTACAGAGCCAAAACTCAGTGCCTGGCACACAGTAGGATGCCAGTCTCCCATTTGTGGAATTGAACTTGGAGTCAGGACAGACCTGGGTTCACGGTTAACATGCCACATGACTTAATACAAGTTCCATAAGCCCTGCAGCCTCAGTTTCCTCATCTGTCAAGTGAACATAAGCATCCCTTCCTATAGGATTGCTGGGAAGACTAAATGAGTTGCCTTCTAAAATGCTTTGCAGAGAGGAGGCATTCGGTTACGCCTTCTTCTCCCCACCAAGAAACAAGTGGCATCCTGTTTCTTTAGGGTAGTTAAAATGTACAGAAAAGAGCAGTGTCTAGAGGACAGGAACAACTTCACCAAAGGAAATCACTTCTTTTCTATTTGTATACCTTCGTTCCTGGGGTGCTTTTGCAGAGCTGAGATGGCCCGGCTGGGGAGGACCTGGATAGGGAGGACAGAAGGACCGACTCGGGGATAACCAGAGAACCAGCCCTAAGCCTAAGAGGAAGTGGGCTAAGGAGACCACAAGGGGCTGAGGCCCAGGCAGGTCAGTGGCAGGCAACACTACAGAGGCCAGCAGCGGCCGCCAAGGGAGCATCAGCCAACAGCAGGGCCCAAGGTGGCGGGGTGTAAAGGAGGGGGGATTGGCTGTGTGTGTCAGGAACACGGTCTCTAGAACCAGCCTCTCTATTTAAAGACCATCATGGAAGATTTTCTGTTCTAATATTTTCTGTTCTAATACTATTTTCTGTTCTAATATCTCACACCTCTCACTCCCAGGCAGATCTTTCTGGAGCTCAGTGAAAATCGTCTTCAATTTAAATATATCAAGACCAAAGATTTCCCATTAGAAGCACAGATTTCTGGACGGATGCTCTTTCTAATAAGCCTTCCGAATATAAAACTGTGCTTTTGTCCTGTTCCTGTACTCACTGTGTGACCCTGGGCAAAACCTTTCTGAGCCTTGTACTTGTGGTCTATAGGATGACCACGCTTCCTAAAGTCATGGGACTGCTGTGAAGGTGAAATTAACAGGCAGGCAGCATAATGAGTGAAAATAGACCACCTGCACCTTTCTATCTTCTGCTTTTACATCTTCTGGCCATCTGTGAAATGAGGGTTTGCTGCCTAGTTGGAGAATAAAGAAGCACAGAGCTTTTCCCCCAGGGGAAGGTGAAAGGGAATTTAAAAATGTGATGATTCAAAAGTTCCTCTAGAAAAATAAACTACTACCAGTCATTAATACATTTCTTTAAAAAAAGGAAAAAAAGACCATCACTAAGAGGATATTTACTCTGCAGATACTAAAATGCATTCTAAAGCTACAATAATTAAAACAGCATGGTACCAGCAAAGAAATAGGCAGGCAGAAGAATAGAACAGACTCAATATTGAAACTTTAATATACCTTGAAGACAGAATTTCATACAGTTGTGGAAAAATGTGGACTACTCAGTGAACTGTGGTTTGGGATAGCTGCCCAACCCACTAGGAAACAGATTTAAACTCTCTCTCTATCTCAAACTATACTTCAGGGGCAGCTGGGTGGCTCAGTAAGTTAAGTGGCTGACTCTTGATTTTGTCTTAGGTCATGATCTCAGGGTCATGAGATCAAGCCCCATGTTGGGCTCCACAGTCAGGACAGAGCCTGCTTGTCCCTCCTTCTTCCCCTCCCCTTACTCGTGTTCTCTCTCTCTCTCTCTCTCTCTCATATAAATAAATAAATAATCTTTAAAAAAAAACTATACAATGCAGATTAGCATTGATATTATCTTTGGGTTGTATATGAGACACCTTTCATACCCCTTTGTACAGTCTCAGTTATAGCTGTAGAAACCACTGCCCTAGGCATGATCTGTGAACCCATCGCTCCAGCCACATGGCATCTGTCTCTCTGTCTGTGTCCCTCCTCTTGGCTTCTCTGGCACAGCTCTGTAGCTCACCTATAGTAACCCATTCAGCCATTCTAGTTGTGAACACAAACCCCAAAGTGCAAGGGATTTAACCTCCCCTAGGGCAACCCGGGGCCTTAAGGTGAATATCTCTCTCTGGAGAATGAATCTCTCTCCAGAGATATTCTGGAGGGTGATATCTCTCTGTTCTATCTGTCAGGGAGATGATTCTGAGCCACACTGCACAGAGTTTCTGATTGGCCCCCAGCAGCACTGAACCCCATTTCTCTTGTAGTGGCTTCCTCTCCTTCCCCCTTTCCCACTTCCCAGCCCCCACTTCTCTTCCCTAGGACCAATCACCAAAATAAACTGCGTACAAGCCCTTATGACAGGCTCTGCTTTGAAGGGAACTGAGGCTACAGTGACTGGGTGAGGCTTAAGTATGGCACTAAATTGAGGAAACAAAGAAAAATTCTGATAGATTCACTTTCTTTGAAATGTACAACATCTGTACAACAAAATACACCATATACACTCTTCCCCTCCCTTCCCTTCCGGGACACTTTAAGCCAAAAGCCACTAGGTGGGGCCCATCGAGACCAGCAGGGCTGGGATGCAGGCGACATGGGTGTCAGAGCCGGAACAGAGCAAAGGGAGCATACATGTGGCCAGGAGGTGGCCCAGTGTGGCTCTCCGAGCCTCTATGCACTGAATCGGGGTATATGTGAGAGCAGGAGCCCACCTGGAGCCTCAGAGCATCTGGGGAGGGGGAGGACAGCCCAGGCCAGGGTATCAGAAGCTCAGGAAAGTGAGGAGATGCCCAGCTCCTCCTGAACAAGATGAGAAGGGCATGTCCTCCTCATCCTGGGGGGATGTCCTTAGGACAGTGGTAGTGCTGAGGGATTGATGACATACAAAGTATTAATCAAACAACTAAGTATTTTATAGATGATGGTGTGGGAACCAAGGTTCTCACTGCCATAAAAGACAGTTATTGAAAAAGAAAGAAAGAAAGCTAGAATATACCCCATGGTGTATGATTAAAATTGGAGGCATTAAAAACTCATGGTTTTATAAACATATATATGCCTTCAACATATCTAGATATATAGAGAGTAAATAGAGTTGTAAACATGTGAATGCATGCAAGTACGTGTGTGTCCACAGAGAGGGTGGGAGCATGACACAACACCCCAATATCAATGAGCACACCTAGTACTCAGATTTTGGCTTCTAAATACTATTCTTCACTAAAAGGAACCAAGGATCCTTGGAGAAGTGGCTGACTCCAGGGCTGGGGAGAAACACCTTGGTTTGCCAAAAAATAAAGGAAATGTTCAAAGAACAATGGGGACAAACTCAAAAAGATACAGAAGTCCACTTGAAGGGCTTCTACTGACCAACCTAAGGCCAGTTAAGCATCAAAATAAATAATGATATTAATAGATTCTAATAAAATAGAAATCCAGGAGCTTATACAGATAAACTATGTAAATGAATAAATGGAAAGTTGGAAGAGGAACAAGGTATTTAAACAGTCTCAAAGCATCTCCCCGCAAAATAAGTATTAATTACAAAGGGGGGAAGTACCCTTGGAGTGGAGAAATCTGGCGGGCTCTTCCCTGATCAGGTGTTCGAAGCTTCACGCTCCTGTAATGGGACCAATCCAAAATTGCAGCTGGTGGGCTGCAAGGAGAAGACTTGAGCATCCCTTCTGCTATCCTGACAAATGTGGATAAGCTGGGGCAGATTGTGAGGAAACAGAAAGAACACTTCAATGAACATTCAACCAAAACACTGGCCTGGGCTCTTCAAAAGTATCAAGGTCATGAAAGTGAAGGAAAGACCGAGGAACAGCTCCAGATTGAAGGAGGATAAAGAGACGTGACAAGTGCAACACGTAATTCTGAACTGGATCCTTTAGCTATAGACAGCATTGTAGAGACAATTGGCAAAGTCGGACAGGGTCTCAGGAATACCTGGTACCCCCATACAAGGTCCGCTTCCTGATTTTGACAAGTGTATCGCGGTCATGTAGCACAAGGTCCTTGTTTGTAGGAAATGCACACTAACGTGTCCAAGGGTGATGGGCACCAGTCACCCAGACAGGTCTGGGAGAAAAGTGCTCTTTGGACTCTACTTGCAACTTGTCTATAAGCCTGAGATTACTTCAAAATAAAAGTGTAAAAAAACTATATAAAAATGTATAAGACAAACGGGAAAAATGCAAATGACATGATAGAAAGAGTTACATCTTCAACTTAAAGCAAGGCTTCAAATTGTGTTAGAAAAATATGAATACCCAGATAGGAGAAAAAAATGACTAAAGGTGAACAAAAAGTGTCTAAAAAATAAATGTTCAATAAACATGAAAAAAGTTTACCTTCTCTGGAAACCAAAGAAATGCAAATGAAAATGAGACACCATAATTTTTGAGCCTTCAATTTGCAAAATGTATGTTTAAATAATAATATCTCATCTTGGAAAGAGTGTGAGGAAACAGCTACTTTTATTTACTGCTGGTGGGAGTATAAATTCACACATTCATCCTGGAGGACAGTTTAGCAATTTGTATCAAAAGCTTTAAAATTTTGCAAACCCATTGTGCTAGTAAGTCTGTTTCCAGGAATGCCTCCTTAGGAAATGGCCATGAGTGTTCACAAATATTTACTGCAGAGTTGCTTGTAGAGGAAAACAATTTAATTTCCCAACAATAAAGGATCAGATAAATTAACCACAATACATCCAAACAATAGAATACTATGGTAACCATTAAAAATTATTTAATCAAATATCATTTAATGACAGCTCTGCATATAAATGTAGTTATGTGAGCATTAATATTCAAATTCTAGTAGCTCTGAGCTCCCACCTGCAGAACTTGGAAGTCCTATCACCTCCCTGTTGTTGCTGGGGGACAATGCCAGTACTTCACGTGTGCCCACGTGAACCAGCGTGACTGTCTCTCCTACGGGGACCGTGGCCCAAAGAAGGAGGTGCCAGATCGACAGGATCTGAGCTGGTGGGGGCTCGGATTCCAGAACCGCTCGCTGGCCCCCATCCCACACTCTCACTCAGTTTCAGCACTGAGCTCGCATGCACCTGGCCCCAACACCCGTCTCCTTGAGCCTCGGGTCTCATCACACCACTCCATTCGCTCTGCCCATCCCCTCTCCCATCTGCACCAAAAATCAGTTCTTTAGGCCCATCAGGGGGTCTCTTCTTTTGTCCCACTCCTAAGCCTCAGAAGAAAAAACTTCCCAAACCTCCTCCATCCAACCCCCCACCCCGACCCAAAAAAAAAAAATCCCCTGCGGCACGACAACCACTGGGGGTGGGGCAAGAGAAACAGCAGGTCCACCCCCTGGTCCACCAGCTGGGGCCCAGCTCTGTCTCCACCCCCCACCCCAGCACACATCCCAGTACAGCCAGATGCGTGACCAAGCACCCTGAGTCAACGAAAGCCCAGAACAACCTCCATCAAAAGGTTGTCCGTGTTCACCGCTTCAGGGTGAGAGAGTGAGAGACTTGTACTTTTTGTTTGTTCGTTTATCTGTATTTTATTAAATGGTGCCTTTAAATCTGGAAAACGTAGAGGAATACAGAGTAACAAAGACCAAGTCTGTGTAGGGTTAAAACCAGATCACCCATCCCCCAGCCACACACAGTGAATGGACCGCTCCTTTGGCCCCTCTGGGAGCCTCCCTTCGGTCCCCTACACACAGCCTGAACTTGGCTTTCTCTTCCCTTTGCTCTTCCTTATCATTTCCTTGTGCGTGTTCATATCCCGACCAAGTACTTCCACTGGCTTTTTTAATTTCCCATAAATAAAACCATACTCTGTGTAGTCTTCGGAGACTTGCTCTTTTCACTCCCCATTCTGTTCCTGAGATTTCGCCACGTTGTTATTTAAGGCTGTAGTCCCCTCCTTCCGCGTGGTGCGAACGCACCGGATTGACTCATCCACAGTCACATGATGGGCATTGGCGCTGTGTCCTTTTATTTCACTCTCACTGGTAATCCTGCACGAGCATCCTCGGCCGGTCCTCCCAGAACACACGTCCGAAAGATTTTCCAGGTTCTACTCTGAGGAACAGACTTTCTGGATCATAGGATGTAAGCATCTCCAACTTGTCAAGATAATGACTAATTGTTTTCCATAACGATGTGCCAATTCGCTCTCTCCCAGCAATGTGTCAGTGACAAGACTGGGATTCGTTTAGAAGTTTCGAAATGAGGACTGTCTCTGTCATGACAGGCCTCCCAAGGCACACCTTCCTTGGTGGTTGGAGTCGCTCTCAAGCACACCAAGTAATTAAAAGGCACCTCTTTCTTAAAAACGCAGGGGGCGTTTTAGAATAATCTGGACCGCATCCTGCTCTCCACACTCCTCTTCAGTTGTTCTTGGTTCTTGAGTAACGTTCTTGGGAGAATCCTTGGCCCTCCAGAGCCAGAGAAGCCCCTCGGAAGTGCCATGAGAGGAGCCCCTGGGATGCGCAATGGGAGGCCCAGACCACGAGCCGGTCACTGACCTCACTCTCCAGCCGGCCTTGGGTGAGCCAGCCCTCCTCCTGAGGAATGGAGCAAGGGGATAGGGCTGGACAGTCTCCGAGGTCCCTTCCACCTTCCGGCTGCACCACTTAATCTCCCACTGCTGTTGTCCTGCCTCACCAGGACTGCCACTGGGGCCTACCTCCTACCTGAGATTTGTAGGGCTCCTCACCCCTGCAAGTCATGCAAGGTGTGCAGGGGAAGAGACAGTGGTTTCCCAGGGTCACATCTCTATCTTGCTTTGGCCCCAGGACAAAAGCAGCACGGGTCGCCCATAGCCCCACCTCTCTGTCCTGGTTCCCCTCAGGCAGCCCTTGCCAGCAACCCTTGGATAGAAGTTCCAAAGGTGAATGTTTGTGCCCTCCTTGTCTCTCATGTTTCTCCCTTATTGTGTTAACGGATGGAGTCATCAGACCTGGATTTGAGTCCTGGCTGCCTCAGCCTTTTTGGCCTGTGTGACCTGGAGCTAATCACTTAACCTCTCTGAGGCTTTAACTTCCTCGTGTATAAAATGATGACAGTAGTCCCTAGCCCACTGATCCACTGTGAGGTTGTGATCTCATATCTGAGATCACATATCTGTAGTACTTAGCACAGTGCCCGACACATAGAGCTCACTGAATAAATGGTCGCTTCCTATTAAAACAGGGCTCCTTTGGGGGTGCCTGGGAGGCTCAGACAGTTCATCATCTGTCTTTGGCTCAGGTCATAATTCCAGGGCCCTAGGATTGAGCCTGCTTCTCCCTCTCCCTCTGCCTGCTGCTCTGCCCTCTTGTGCTCTCTCCCTCTCTCTCTCTATGTCAAATAAATAAAATGTTTAAAAAAGCCAAACAAAATAGGGCTCCCTTTGTATAGAGTATGCATTCCACCATGGCACTAAGGTTAGCCTAAGCTATCCTGGAGAATTCAGCTCTTCCTAATTTGCTTCTGCTTTACAAAAGGGGAATTTGGGGAAACTCAAGTCTGCTGCTCAGCGTTGAAGCAAATAGAAAATGGTTTCAACTCGTCCTTAAGAGAAGGCCAGAGCAGCTCAAAGTGATGGAGGCAGGGACCAAAGGAGAAGCCTACCTAGAGAGGCAGAGGCTCAGATAGACACAGCCACACCTACATGCTGGTCCAAAGAGGTAATGCTCCACACCTCTTACAAAGGCTTTGTTTAATTTAACTAGATTGCATAAGAGTTTTATTTCTCAAAAATTCTCCTTGCATGCTGTGTATCCCTCTCTTAATGTCTGGTCACAGTCTGCCATGTTCAGACATGGTGTGTGTGTGTGTGTGTGCATGTGTGTGTGTGTGTGCTTACACACAAACATCCCACTCTATATAATCACCCAAAGACATGGATTGTGTTGGACTCATCTGTGGACTCCCATGAATCTCGTCCAGACGTTTATTACGAGAGCACTCCATAAACACATGTGTTCATCAAATATCACCAAGTATTCACTGAATACCTACATGCCATGGGTCATGGGCTTTGTGGGTACTGGGCAAACAGATAGGACTACAACATTGCTCCTGCCCTCAGGGACTTCACAGTGGCATGGGGTATGCAGGCCAAAGTCAACGATGGGAGCAGCCAGAGCAAGAGAATCCTAGGAAGAAGGGGCAGTCTGAGCCAAGGCATGAGGCAAGAGGTGGCTTCGTGTGTCCAGTGTGGTGAGTTGGCTGGAGCAGCTGCAGCCTCGGTTACATGGAGAGGTTTAGTGTGATGAGGTGAGAGAAATAGGTGGGCCTACAGGTCATACGAAGAACAAGAGACTTCTCCCTTAGGCCATGGAGAAACATGAAAGACTTCAATACCATATGCCCACATCTCAGCACAATCACTCAGGGGCGGTGTGGAGAGCGATTTGAGAATTAGGTATAGAAAAGAAGAAAGTGGTGGAACTCAATAAAAGCAATGGAAGATAAAATGGAAGGAAGATTTCAAAAAGAAGGTCAAAGACACAAAAGGAAATGTAGAAAAAAAGATAAAGTTAGAGGACTGATCCTGGAAGTCCAATATACAAATTATAAAAGTTCCCAGAAAGATAGAACCAAAAAAACAGAGGGAAGGAAGGCATCCAAGAAATAATTTGGGAAAATTTCCCAGAACTAGAGGGCACGAGTTTGTAAAGTAAAAGTTCTATTAAAGTGCACCATACAGTAGATAAAACAGAGGGTCGGCACAGGACATCGAGCTCGGCTCCGAAGCCTCCCACTGCGACGAGAAGACCCCACAGCTCCCTCAAGCTTTTACAAGAAAACCAAGAACAGGTAAGATACAAAGAATGAGAAAGTGAAATGGCATTGACCTCTTTATGTCACTGGAAACCAAATGATCGTGGTGAAAATTCTTCCCATTTCTTTTCTTTTTTTTTTTTTAATTTTATTTATTTATTTGTGAGAGAGAGAGAGAAGGGGGGGTAGCAGAAGGAGAAGGAGAAGGAGAAGCAGCTCCCACTGAGCACGGAGCCCGACGTGGCGCTCTAGCCCAGGACCCTGAGACCGTGACCTGAGCCAAAGTCAGATGCTCAACCATCTGAGTCATCCAGGTGTCCCCAAATTCTTCCCATTTCTGAAGGAAAATACCCAACCTTGAATGCTATATTTGACTCAGTCATCAAGAGTGAATTTCAGAAAGGCAAGTTTTTGCTTCTCGTGGATCCTTCCTTAAAAGCTCTCACGGATGCTCTGCCAAATCAAAGGTGCAAACCGAGACGGACGCAGAGGGAGACTGAAGATGGAGGCGGTGGTGACACACCTCACCATGGAGGAGAGACGGTAAGGGTGTCCCAAAGACGGTGACAAAGGCAAGGCCGGGATGAGGTGGCGGCCAGGCACAGGACACTGTCACCTCCAAGGGCACCAGACTGGAGACTCGGGTGGGACCATTCAGGATGACAAAAATCAGTAGCGTACGGGAGCCATGTGAAAACCCTGAGAGAAGGCATCGGCAAGCGGCAGACGCTGGGGTTGAATGAGTGATAAAGCAGTACGCAGACAGGCAAGCAGGCAAAAGAACGGGAAGCTTATTAGCTCTGAGGAAGACAACAAGTTAGGCAGGAAAGGAAAATCAAAGTACGCCACATGGACCTAGCTGCCTTCTTAAGCACTGCACTTACGTGACTTGGACAACATTGTAAAAGGAAACGGTCCCTTTATTAATACGTAATACTGCCCAGTCCTCCTGCCCTCCTTCCTATTTCCCCAAAGTGCCCAGAGTGGGAAGAGCCAAACCCAAACATCTCCCTCTGTCTGTCCTCAAGTAGGCAGCTTCCCTTTTAGGAACAGGAGTTATCTGGCCCCAGTGTGGGGGTGAGAGGGAGAACAAGAAAATAAATTTGAAAAGGGACCTATAAGACTAAAAGAGAGAAACCTGGTAATTAGTGCTTCAGACAGATAATAAATTCTGAATCTCACAAATACGGCTTTACGAGTGGAGTGTGTATAATTGATACCCCAGCCTGGAGAGCCTATCAGATCGCCCTAATCCCACTTTTTGTCTTGTGCATTTTAAATTATTCAGTTCCTTTGAAAACCAGAAATACTGCCTTTGTAGAATCAGACAGCTCACTCCACAGGGTGCCAATTTAGGATCTCCACAGTGGGTTTGGCCAGAGACGCTTGCCTTGAAGTCTGGAGACGTGTATCCATTCAGACCACAGCATTCAGTGCTGGAGCTCGCCCACTTGGTTCCATTCTGCTGCCTGCTGCCCTCTCCCACCTGGCCACTCCACTGGGAGACAGCCAACCCTGGGGCACCAGGCAGAGAGAGAATGGTATGGGACCAGGCAGGTGAAAGTCCCAGAACACCTTGGGCTGCTCAGAGACACCACTCCACCCCAAGGATCATGTCCAGCTCCGGCTACCATGTTCGGCAGAAAGGTCACTTCTCAGTTCCAGACGCTTCTCATCGCAGGCTGGGTACAGGACTTGACATTCTCCATGCCTGATGCCATGGGAGCCTCACGACAGCCCTGGGAGTTGGTGATACTATCAGACCCATTTCACAGATGAAGTAACTGAGGCTCAAGGAAATAAAGTGCTTTGCCTGAAACAAAGCAGTAGAGCTTGAGATGTGAATGCTAGTCTGATTCCGAAGATCACTTTATTATGCTAAAATTTTGAGGACTTCCTCTGGGCTGGGGCAGGACCCTAGAGATTTTAAAGAGGATTAAGATGAGGTTCCCACCCTCAAAGATCACAACTCGTTGGGGGGTGGGGTCAGACACAGAAACAGCATTGACTTGTGATCCTGAGCTCCTTGACGGAGGGCTAGTGAGCACAGGTGCAGAATGAAATGATGGAGGGGTGGAGGGTGGGGGCCTCAGACAGTGAGGTGGAAGGGGCTACCCTCCCCCTCCTCACTGGGACCAGCCTTGGAAAGAGTAGACTCGAGGGCATAGGAAGTTGTCTTCAAATCCCTGAAGGGCATGGTCATTCTGAGCGAACCCAAAAACTCAACCAGAGCCAGTGAATGAAAATCACAGGAAGGTCAGTCGCTCTGTGGGAGGAAGGCTGAACGGGAAGGCCCACTTTGCAAGAGTGTGAGAAGGGTCCCCGGCGCGGAGCAGTAGTTGAGCTGAAGCCAGACATCCTTTGTCAGAAACGCGGCACAAAGGATTCCTGAGCTGGGGGAAGGGGACAAGAGCACCTCGTTCTCTGTTTTGATCTAGCTTCCCTTCTCAGAACATCTATTAAAACTTCCAGTCATGTGAAAAATTGGGATGATAATAGCCCCTGCCTCACCAAGCGGCTGGGGGGACTAGATGGGAAACCAGGGCTCGGACAGATTAAGCAATTTGCCCAAGGTCACACGGCGCGCAGGCAGAAAGCAGGTCACTTTCACCGCACGGTCTTCCTTTTAAACCAGCTGGGCTACCCCTTCATCTGTGGCGAACCCCTTGGGGTTGGTAACTCTTTTTGTGCTCAAGATGTGCAGAAAAAAAGAATGGAGTTAGAACTCACTACCTGGCAACCGACCCATAATCACCATCCAAGGGTGCTGCCGCGGGCCTGAACCCACCCTGAGCTCCGTGGGAAGAGGGCTGGGCTTGAATTCAGAAGACAGCCATCAATTCCCACGTCTTCCTCTCACCAGCTCCATGATCTTATGCATGGGTCTCAGTTTTACGTCTGTAAAGTGGGGATAATAAGTTCCGCTTGGAGAAACCGCCAGGGTTAGTGCACGCTTCCACTGAACACCGTATGCAAAAGCCCTCTGTTACCTAACGCCCTTGACGAATGTGAGAGGAGGGCTGGGGCCCGCTGGTGCGCCCTAAAACCCTGCTATGTTCTATGTCACAAGCAGACCCGGGGGTGAACGAAGGTTCGTGTGCAGGCGATGTCTTGTGAACTTGCTCCTGGGAGAACCTCACAGGGGAGTGGGGGAAGCAAGGTGAGAAAGCACCCACACCGTGAGGCAGTCACAAGGGGAGCCCCGGCGTGGCCTGACCCTGTGCAGAGCTCTGGGGTAGAAGTTATACCCATCAAGTTTGCCCCACCTCGAAGCAAAGAATTTGGGCTTTCACACTCCTGCCTCGCTGAAAACTGGTTATAGGCGACTCTGGGGACACCTGCTCTCAGCCCCTCCAGGTGAAGTGACTGGAATAGTCTGCAAATGGTCCTCTAGAGATGCTTGCGGCTTCGAGCTGCAGGAGAGCAGCGTGCAGAGCCCAACGCAGGCCGGGGTGGAAAGAAGAACTCCTAAAGGCGACCCCAGGGCACCTGGGCGGAGAACCGTCAGTGTCCCTTCCACTCCATGGACCGTCAGCAGCCATGTACTCATTGATGTCATAAGCAACTCAACGAAGAGGATATTATGAGCCCCGCTTTGCAGATAATGAAGCTAAGTCTCAGAAATGTGACTCACCCAAGGCCCCGCGATTAATAAGCGATCAATTCTATCCGCCTTCAAAGTCGTCCTTCTACTGTACAGATTTTACTACGCCTCCCTCTGCTCCAAGCTCTGGATCCCCTTGTGGCATTGGTGGACCCTCAAGGGTTCCATTCAGTCTACTTATCCCCTCAACATCACCCAGGCTCAAAAAACTCACTGAAGTGGGGGAAATGGAGACACTGGTGTCGGTAGAGATGACAGGGACGGCAGTGGTGATCATGACGATAGCAATGGAGTCGCTGGAGAGAATGCTGGTGATGAGATCAGGGGCGAGGGTCAAAGTACTGGGATGAGGAAGCGATGAGTGTGGCGGCGGTGACACGAAGGGAGGTGGTGTTGGTGTTGTCAGGACGAAGCTGGTAGCGGCGGTGGTGGAGGGGATGGTAGCCGTGGAGGCGATGACGTGGCTGGTGGTATTAGACATCACAGTGACAGCAGTGGCAGAGGCGGCGGTGGAAGTAGCCGGGGAGGTGACGGCAATGACAGCGGTAATGGCCGTGGCCGGGAGTGTACCAGCATAGTGAGTGTGGCGGAGGAGATGACGGTGGTGGTCATGATGGCCGTGGGGATGCGACTGATGATAATGACCGTCCTGGTGATGATGGACACGAGTAGGGTGACGGTGACGTAAGTGGTCGGGGTGGTGACAGTCGGGGTGGAGGCGGGCGGAAGGGAGAGGTGGAGGCAAAGACGGCGATGGTGCTAATAAAGGTCGTGGCAATAGTATCAATATGGCGGAAGCAGTAGAAGTGACAGTGATGGACGATGACAGCGGAGGTGACAGAAGATGGTGTGAAGGTGGCGAGGATGTGGACGGGGTAGTGGACGGGGAGGGGGTGACAGCCATGGTGGTGGCTGCTGTAGTGCCAACGCGATGGAAGGGGAGAAGTGGCAGAGACGGAGGTGAGGTGGGCGGCGGCGGTGGCCATGACCGTGGCAATACCGGCGGCGGCGGAATCACTGGCGGCGCATCGGTCATATCGTTATTATTGTGACGACAGTGACTATCCGGGTGACAGTAGTAGTCGACCCCGGCCTCCCTAAGATGCATCAGAAAAGGGACCCCACCTGGTGGCCACGGGCAGGCAGAGAAGCTGTCTGAGGGACTGGGGCTAGAATGAGCACAGTCCGCCATGACGAGGCCAGCCTGGCGCTACCCCTCCACGGAGAGCCAAAGTCTGCAGCGGGGCAGGGACAGCAGTGCGGGCAAGACAGCAGGGCGAGTCAGTCACATCGGATTTTAGTACCAGCGTGTAGCTGCTTGTTAGCAGAGATCTGCTTTCCAACGGCAAATAATAAAATTATGCTTTTTGTGCAGCTAATGAAATGCAAATTGAAGCTGGATGCACATTAATGCAAAGAGTTGAATATCCATTTAATCAGCTCCTCCCTGCAGGGGCCAATGATAAAAATGACAGAGGAATTGCATTGCTAATTCCGGGCCTGTCACATCTTATACACCCTTACCTTGTAAACCCACTACTCCTGGGGCTGGCACCTGCCTGCAGGGCCCAAGGTTTATGTGTCAGGGCTCTGGGAGCCGGGGAATCCCTTTTGTGGGGGAGGGATTAGGTGGCAGGGCCCAGATGGGAGTGGGGAGGCCCGGAGGGAGTAGAACGAATTAGATAGGATCTTTCCCATATAAAATAAACCGCCACGACCCTCTCTGCTGTCCCCCCACTGGGCCAGCTTCTCTCCTCTGAGGCGGGTGGGATGATAGTCCGACTACCTCGTGTGCTAGAAACCAGAGATCAGTGGTGTAACACTAACGCCAGCACACAGCGACCGCTGACCCTGCGCCAGGTGCCCCCCAAGGCCATGGACAAGCACCTGCCCCTCTGGCTGGCACAGGCGGGTACACGTCCTCCTATTTTCAGATGAGGACACTGAGATAGAAGGTGAAGGGCGTGGCCAAATGACACATAGCTAATAGCGGATCTGAGGACGCACAGTGTGACTCTTACGGCCACAGCCCGGCTCTTAGAGCATACTGTCTCCCCCGAAGGGAATGACATCTGGGGAGCTTGGTATCCAGCCACAGAGGGGAGCTGGTGGTAGGAGAGGCAGGCAGGAGCAGGGCTGGAGCGCGTGAGGCTACCGTTAGGGAGTAAAAGACAGGAAGGATTCGCCTAAACAGTAAGAGGGGCTGGAGGTCATCTCTGTCGCACGGAGTCCAGTCCGGACCAGCAACTTTGGGGCAGAGGCCGCCAGCAGCCTGTCTGAGGGAGCAGAGGGAAAGCAGGCCAGGCGTGCCCTTGTTAAATGCAGGAGAGAGGCGATCAAGGAGAATCTGTGATCCCGGAGACAGGTCAGAGGGGACAGAGGAGCAGAGAGGGCGCGCTGCAATGACAGAGGCTGGAAGCGGGGTCCACCTGCGCGCATCCTGTCTGGGTCTCCACTCTATCACGCCAGAGACACGTGGGAACAGTAAGGACTCCCCAACATCCACAGTGGCTGTGGTAGGCTCTGAGGGGCTTGGTGGGGACGTGTAAGCCTGTCCAAATGACTATGGTGACAGGGGGGTCCTCCCTAGCCCTGGAGATCAGGGAGGGGCCCGGCACGCTGATGAACAACACACATTCTACCTTCAAGAGCCTCCGCCCAGACACCCCGTCTCGGGATTCTGAATGGACCTGACAGGGTCCTTCCAGACGTCACACTGCTACTCGGGCAAGATCTACCTTCCGCTCACCTCTGACAGGACACAAATGAGGAGGCCCACGTGCCCAGCTCAGCTGTAAACAAAGACCCCAGAGTCAGCCACATGCCCCCAACCGTGCCTACCCTCAGCAGCTGGAGGGGAGATGCCAGATCCTCAGAGCAGCCCTTAAAGCCCACCCTGGCCATGGCCGCACCCATGCCACTCGCCTCAGGGAGTTGCCATGCTCTTATTTTGGCCACTTCCTGAGCACCTACTATGTGCTGGGCACCCTACACCTGGCACTCTACTGAATCATGGCAACAACGACTCTTTCATAAAGCAACTCTTTTTGTCCCCATTTTACAGATGTGGAAACAGAGGCTACCAAGCTCGCCGAGAATGTGCTTCCATTGACCACCAGGGCCTGTGCTCCGCCATGCTGTGTTGGGCCGTGGGCCGCCCCTGAGGGCAGCTACAAAAGCAGCTCACACAGTCCCTGCTCCCAAAGCCTTTGTGAGTTCCTATGGGGCGACTGTCTTTCAAAAGAGTGGGTAGTTTCTCACAGATACACAAACACAACCTAAAAAACCCAAGTGCAGAGCAGTGGGCTCACCACTCGACCGCTGGCGTATAAGGAAGAGAAAGAAATATATGTTTGTGTTTGCTTTAATGTAAACACATTAAACAGAGGCCCTCGGGACGTGAGAAATTCGTAGCAGTGTCTAGCTCAGGGGGAAGGAATGGACAGATGCGGGCGAGGGGGCTGGGGAAGAAGTTTACTCTCTGATCCTCTCATTTTATTTGTAGTTTTGAACACATAAACACACCAGCTCTTCAAAATTTTAAGTAGAGTTTTTAACTAAAAAATTCAACATCCTTTCACCTGCACTAGCCCAGCGGTTGCCCACAATAAGACCATGAGGTGTATTTCTGGGTGAAGGAGCCGGAGGCGCAGAAGGTTCGTATGGGTCTGAGGCTCACGTCCTGGTCACCGGCAACTGGCGCAGCCGCCCAGCCACCCCCTCCTTCCACAGGCATCGGCTCCTAGTTCAGTGCCCCACGGGGCCGGGCACACAGGGGGTCTGTGAATAAGACGCCGTCCCCCACTCCGGGACATGGATGGGAGAGCCCAGGTAAAATAAACTGGCTTCTCTAAACAAAGGGAAAAGAGAAAGAACTAAAGCTTAGCACCTGCAAGGCTTGGCCAGAAGAGCCCCTTGGTAGGGAGAACAGCAGGCCCAGGGTCTGGAGACACTGTGGCTTTAAGCTCCACCCCCTTGGAGGATGGGGTCTGGCCTCGATTCCCACTGCTGCCCCTTCCCTCTAGTGCGCCAACCCTTGGCCTCTCTTAGCACGACCAAGAGCAACATTATCTTTGCACAAAGCTCCACTTAGGGAAGGAAGGGGCTGAAGAGCAGGAGAAGGAGGTTCTGCTGCTGGGGCTCATTTCCAGTCCCCCCCCTTGACACACCTCCTGACGTGTCCACCCAGCAGCACCTGGGCCCATCCTGCCGACTGGCATCCTCACCTCCCTACTGCCCTGGGGCTCCACCACGACCTGCCCCTGACTCCATTCCCACGTCAGGCTCTTCATCACCAGGAGACAGGCACCGAGGAAGACCCTGCACCCCTAGATCCTGCCTGGGTGTGCCTTCCCCTCACTGGCCACTCTCACACTGCCCTCGGTGCCAGGTGGAGACAAGCGCCAATTAACATGAGTTACACGTGGGCAGTATGGACAGCCTTCCATGACACGCTGCATTTGGGTTGGTACTTTATGTGCCCAACAGCAATGGGACAGACATAGACGTTGAGCTGTGGAACAAGGATATGAGGAAGGGAGCAGGTTTGCACAGAAGTGTTGAGCTGGGACCTCTCTACCAACATTCTAGATCCTGGCCTGGGAGGTAGGGTCATGAAGGTGAATGAAACAGGCCTCCCTAGGATAAGAGAGACTGGCATGAAAACAAGATAGGCAAAAGAGCATCGTAAGTAAAAGAGAAAGGACAGGGAGTTGACCACTGGGGACATCAAGGAGGCTTCCAGAAGGAAGGATGAACAAGGGTGCACTGACCAGGCAGGCCAATGGGAAGGAAACAAGCTTCCTTCACCACAGTTGTTCAGACCGGGTCTATACCATCTATGTACCTGGTCGATTTTGAAGCAATGCTGTCTGATAGAACTTTCTGCAGAAATGGAAATGTCCAATACAACTGTCACTAGCTAGGGGCAGCGACTGAGCACTCAGAATGCAACAAGTACAACGAAGAAGCTGAATGCTTAAATTTTTAAAATTTTAACTCACTTAAATTTAAATAGCCACCCACGGCAGATGACTACAACATTAGACCTCGATGCTTCTAGAAGAACGAAGGTGAGAAAAGCTGCTGGCACCAGTAGTCACTTGTTGGCTGTGTCCTACAAGGAAGATATCTCTGAGGATTGAGGCAGTCCAGGCAAAGACTGGCCAAGGAGAGAATCTTAGCCTTGGTGAACTTCTGACATTCAACTTAAGTTGGGGTCAAGTTCACCTCACTCCCCTCCCAGGCCCAAAAAACATCCCGAAGCCAAGAACAGTGGCTCTCCTGAAATCATCACTCAGCTGAGTTTGGGGTGGCCTGAATTGTCTTTGTTTAGGGCTGTTTGTTTTGAGTGGTGTCATTATTTTATTTTTAAATTACCTATAATGCACCCTTTAAAAATTCCCTAATTACAGATAGGATAAATACATAATTGCAGACTTTTTAAAAGCACATATTATTTACTCAATACTCCATAATTACGGTCTTTTCCACGAAATGTATTATTTCTTGGATGGTCCATAATCACTCCTTTGAAGCCAGCTGGGGAAGGCCGAATTGTCCCTCCGAGTCAGTTCACAGGTCACTGGTCCCGGCCCATGAGGCAGTCCATGAGCCACTGCGGCTGGGTATGGGAGCCCAGCAGGCCCGCCCCCACAGAGAGCCCCGGGCTCCCTTACTGCGCAGGCGGCTCAGGCTGCTGCGGCTGCTGGTCTCAAGAAAGGTGCTGGGATTTGGGATCTGAGGTGGAGGCACTCCTGGTAATCTCTGGATTCTTCTGATGATGCGGGGGAGTGGCTTGGGGTGCGCACTCAGGCTGGGGGTTAGCAGCCTGGCGGGTGTGCATCCCAGAGCGATCAATGGTTCACCCTGCAACTGTAGACAAGGCTCTCGGCTTGGATTTTACCCCAAACAGCCCCTGAGCCCGGGATTTGGGCAAGGGGATCCCGGGAAGTCCAGGGGAGGAAGCAAGAAAGTAAGTCCCTGCAGAGAGAGAAGCTACAAGCTGTGCCTACGTGAGCAGGATACCACTGTCATCGGTACCTCCAGACACAGCAGGACACACCTCAGAATTGTCCCCAGGGAAGCTAGGTATTAACTACCAAGTTTCAGCCCTCGCTTCTCGAGGGTCGTGCCTGGGCACATTAACTCCCCGACACTCCCAGGCTGCCCTGCACACAGCAGCCTGAGGCAGGAAGCCATCGGCATGCCCAGCCGCTGCCCACCAAGGCTGCGCGTAACCTCCAAGAAAGACCAAAGGGTTACAGGCAGGCACCAGGAGTCTCTGCTAAAGCACATCAGTTACTCTCTCTTTCTGCCTGCACTTGCTCATCTGCAAATGAAGATAAAAGTCCTACCTGCCTCGGAGATTATGGAGAACAGAAAGTGAGGTTGGATAAATGGAAGTCACTATTATTGTTGAGTGACAATGGATAAGGCCTTAGCTGAGCCCTTGGCAGCGTGAATGGCAGCCCTCCCCAATTCAGAGAAGCTTTCAGGACCAGCCAAAAAATTGTCACAAGGGCTGCAAAGCAGAACCTGGCATGATGGCAAATCCTTTGCTACATGGCTGTGTCCCCACACCTGTTACCCCAAGTCAGACACTGTTGGCTGATTTATCATTGCATCTCTTCTTTCTCACTATAGACCCGCAAGTTGGTGCAAATATGAGTGGCTTCAGGAAGATGAATCTGGGTTAGGCTCAGCTAGTCACAGCCATTCCATCCTCCTCTTCCCAAGTGGTTGGATTAGGCATTTGACCTATTTCTAGCCAGTGAGATGCAAAGGAAGATATTTGGGAAAGCTTTCCGCTCTAAGAAAAAGAAGATATTCTCTCTTCTGGCTTTGGACAATATTGCATGAGGAGTGATGCTTGGTGCAGCTGCAGCCATCTTGCACCACGAGAGCCCAAGCCTGAAGACAAAATCAACACATTGACAGTGGCAGAACAGACAGTGGAAAAAAATCCAGTGCCTTGCTCACATCACTGGGTCCTTAAATTGATAAGCCCCTGAACTATCCTAGCTCTGGTTTAAATAACAGTCAGTGCTAATGTAGTACTCACCACATGGCAGGCACTGCTCTAAGCAGTTTGCATTTGTTCATGCATTAAATCCTCCCAAGAGCCCAGAGAGAAGGGTACTACTGGTAGTTCCATTTACAGATGTGAAAACTGAGGCCCAGAAAGGTTAAGCAACTGGCTCAAAGTCCTACAGCTAGCAATGATCCCACCTCAGGCAGTCTGGGTTTGGGCTCTGAACTTTCGGGTTACACTAGACTCTATTAGCACTTTACTATTTTTATAACATAAAAAAATAAATCAATCCTCCTATACTTTAAGCCATTTTGACTTGTTTCTTCTGTTAAGTGCAGCTGAAAGGATCCTAATTGATATATCTCAGTGAGATAAGCCAGGAAGGAAGGAAAGGAGGAGGGAGGGAAAGAGAGGGGGAGGAAGAAAAGGAGGAAAGGAGGAAGGGAGGAAGAGGGGAAGGGGAGAAGCAAGGAGGGAAGGAAAGAAGGGGTTTAATTTTAAATTAAAGGGGCATGGCTAGGTCTCAAGTGTGTGTCAGGGAAGTGGTACCTGCAAGTTCATATCTCACGTACTCCAGCAGGACCCTCCCCTTGCAATAGCAACATGATAAAGCACTATTGTCGCTATTGGGCCAGCTTTACCAGGAGCCCAAATCTGTGTGGAGCGCTAATGTAGATCATCTCAGGGAGCTCTTGACGTGACCCTGCAAGGCAGGAGCTGACAAACTGGGAGCCATAATATTACTCTCCAGCATGCACTGAGTTCCTACTCTGTGCCAGCCACGAAGCTAAGCACTCTCCATGCCTTTTCTCATTTAATCTCCACAATAATCCAATAAAGTTACC
Source organism: Nasua narica (assembly GCA_028533885.1). NCBI lineage: Eukaryota > Metazoa > Chordata > Mammalia > Carnivora > Procyonidae > Nasua > Nasua narica. The sequence goes on along the minus strand of CM052812.1, from coordinate 31,615,583 downwards.
ATTATCTTATAAAAAAGGAAACCAAGGCTCAGAGAAGCTAAGTATCATGTCCAAGTTCACAAGATGATCAGGGAGAGCCATGATTCAAACTCAATCTGTAGAGAAAAGAAGGCATACCCAGAGAACCAGCCACCTACGACCAAGAAATGGGGAGTCGGGCCAGCAGGAGCCCAAGCGGCCCTGAATCTCGGCCGATGGCCATCAGCTCTGAGGAGGAATGAAGTAGTTATTAGCTGAAGCTGCCAGCAGTGGGGGAGGGTGAGCTCGCCATCACCACAAGCATCCAAACAGAAGCCAGGTGAGGATTTGTGCCATGGGTGAGAGTGTGTCGAGACCCCATCCATCTCCACAAGTCACGGATTTTAGGATTCTAAAATTCTATAGCCACCTGTCCAAACTCTCTCCAACGCCGTGGAAAACTCACAGCCTGTGTGTTTCCTGCTGACTGAAAAGGGAAACCACAGAAGGAGCACTGGATCAGGAGTCCACAGATCTGGGACTTGCGACTCTACGACCCCCTGGCTGAGGGACTCCAGACCATTCATGTTGCCTCATCAAGTGCCAGCCCAGAGCACAGTGACAGGCGTGGCCTTCACTGGTATAACAAGGCACAAGAACGAGTTTGAAGTTCAAGGGGCTTATCATTTAAACACCAGCCTGCAAGGTTTCTAGAGAGCCCTCCCCAACCCTTTCTGGGCCTTAGGTCTTACAAGGGCTGCTCAGGGGCAGTGAGCAGCCATCTACAGCTTGGCTATGCTTCCAGTGGATGTGAGGCAATTCTCTATTGCAGACTCAGTTTTCTCCTCTGTAAAATGGGGGTGTAAACAAGGACTTCCTGAGGTCCCTTTCAATTCCTGAGTGGAGGAGGTTGGGGGCCTAAGCAAGGTTGCCATGTGGGTCCCAGCCCTTGGGAAAGGAAGAGTTCCTCCCTGGCTTCTGAGAGCGCACACTGAGAAATGAGGAATCATAGGGTCCTCACCCCCCACAGGGCGTGGTCAGTCCTTTATACTTACAAATGGTCTCCAGGACTCCCTCCAGGAAAGTGAAATTGTAAGGTGATCCGGCTTACCCTTCGCCTCCTTGCTCTCTCCCTCAAGAGGGCATCGTGCACACAGAAAGACCCAGATTGAGGTCCCCAGTCCTGCCTCTCACTGGCTGTACAACCCTGGACAAGTCTGTCTTACCTTCAGTTTGTCCGCTTTGGAAAGGGAACGTACTATCACATTCCCCCACTACTGTGAGGGTGAAATGAAATCAGGCAGTCAAGAGTCCGGCACAGTACAAAGTACACGGCTGGCGCTCAATAATAAATGCCTGCTTTCTTCCCACAGGCAGGGGCCAGCTCCACCCCTTCCCCCAAGGAGAAGGGCAGCTGGCAGGGCTGGCTTCGATGCTGGCCAGGACAGAGGTGACATCCCCCCGCCCCACCCCCCAGCCAGAGGGAGGACTCCTGCAGTGTGAGAGCCAACTGTGCTGCGGGCAGCTTCTCAGGCCAGAGAAAGGACAAAGGAGGGGCCGAGGCAGAGCTGCATCAGCAGTTGGGAAGGGCAGTGCTGTGACAGTGACACTGAGCACAGCCCACTCTTCTGAGTCGGTGCCCAAGAATATCACCCTTGGCCCAGAGGATCGTGCGCCGCCTAACAATGAGGGCGCTGCAGGCTCCCCACTCCGCCTGCCCCGCCTGTCCCCGCTGCCTCACTCACCTCTACAGGTCTCAGCTCCCAGGCAGGGCACCCCCCTTCCCAGCCTGCAGGGACCCCCTCCAGTCAGAGCTCCTAGTAACAGCTCTCGATGTGGCACGCATGGACCCAGGGCCTGCCGTCCGCCCCAGCCGTGCTGTGGGTGGAGGTAGACATGGACCAGCCATCCCCACCCCGGCCCCAGCCCCCCGGCCACGGAGAGGCTTCCCTCACAGGGAGCGGAAGCCAGCAGCCCCCCGCCTCAGTCCGGGTGCCCCTGCTCGGGCTCCCCTGCCAGAGAGCAGCCCTGGAGCACTGCCCATAATCCGCTTATGACCGGCAACGGGTCGGATAACTCCCACAACAAATGTGCACATTTCCTGGTAGGGCTGCTGGCCAGGTAGCGTGGTTAATGATCAGTCCTCGTTGCAAAACTGGTGAGTCAGGAACGCATCCCTAAATGCCTTCCAGAAGTCACTGGGGGGGAAGAGGGAGAGGTGCTGTGGGAGGAGATCCCACCTCCATATCTGCATAATTAGGGACGAGGCAAGGGGTCTCTAAGATTCCTCGCAGAGCTAACCGTCTGAGGGTCTGGGAACCCCGTGTCTGGGTAGTCCAGCCCCAGGTTCCATTTTCAAATTAATCCACCAAGTCAGGCCTCCCGACCATGGTGAGGTGGGCTCGTGACCACGATGGGCAGGTGGACGCCCGTAAGAGACACCTGGGTAGTGCAAGAGTCCGTGCTTAGTATTAGAACAGATTCAACCACAGGATCGGCACCCCGCCCCCTTTGCCGGTATGGGGAAGTCTGGGAGGGGCATAAGAGACCAGTCAGCACCCACCGTGGTACCTCAGTCCACTTTGGAGGCCACCTGCAGACATGTCCCAATCCTGCTGAGGCCGCCTGGCTTCTCCACGTAAGGGGGGTCTGGCCTGTGTGCCGGGCAGGGCAGAGAACCAGGGGGCCAACGCGCCCCAGGAACAACCCTTGCCAACGAGAGACCAGAAACAGTGGGCACGTGCTCAGCAACCTTGGTCCCAGTGGGGGGATGCCTGGGTGCGCTCCGCGCACTGTCCCAGGGGCCCAGAGTGACCTGGCTCAACTGCTTAGAGGCAGCTGCCGGGGACTCTGAATCTGGGCTGAGGACACACACACACAAAAGGCACAGAGGCTCCATTCTGTTGCCACAGCTGCACAAACACCTTGTTTCCAGGGGCCGCCACCGCCAAGGTGCCCACAGAGCTGCCCAGTGCCCGGGCTGGCAGGACGTGGCAGGGCGGGGGCGGTGATCCGGGACCCCCTGGCCTACTGCCTGAACCCGGCTCTCCATGCTTCCTACGATTCAGCGATTACCTGTTACCCCTTCCAGAAATTGTCCTTCCTGCTCTCCTCAGCCAGAGTCTATTTCTGAGGCTTAGAACAAAATGGCTAGCTAACAGACACACAGGGAGCAATGCAAGAACGAGGACAAGGCCCCCAGGCCTATTCCCCAACCCGACAATCCTGGATTCCAAATTGCAGGAAGATGAAGACAACTATGGAGAGAAACAGGGAGAAAAGCGGGGTGCTGGGGTCCCTCCAATAGCAACCGAGGGCTCCTCTCTTAAAAGAAAGCTACAGTCCTGCCTTCAGGGAGCGCTCAGTCCAGGAGGGAGACAGGCAGGAAAGCCAATAATCCCAAAGTGGGGTGATTGGGAGTCAAACCAGAGGGAAGCACGAGGCAGAGGAGACAGCGGCGTCTGGGATCGGGAAGAGTTTCCCAGAGGAGCCATGTCTAAGTGGAGCTACGTGAAAAAGCAAAAGGAAAAGGGAGCAAAGCAAGCACTTCACGGCCATGAACAGGCTGGCCTGGAGCCAATCCCTGGATAAATCATGACTCAGTGCCTGGCTCCAACCGTAAATCTGGGAGACAGACAGGCGGCTCTCTGGAGGGACCGCTGCTCCCTGAGGAGGGCTCCCAGTTTGTCACCAGCTAAGAGGGAATGAAACACATCCGTTTGTGTGTGCAGAGACGTCTAAGTCTGCATACAGGCTCCCGGACACACATGCTCACACATGTACCCCAAGGAAGGGCACAGAGCAAAAAGCAGGTTGCTGTAGCGGGGTGTTTGTAGAAATTCCTGACTAGGATGGACTCATCCCTGTCAAAGTACAGGCTTCAGGGAAAAGACTTGCCCGCCCCGGCGCAGAGCTGCCTTCCTCAGGAGCAGGGTGGTTTCCCCTGCTGCTGCTTTAAAAGAGAGAGATGGCACCCGAGAGCAGGAGGGGCAGGTTTTCGAAGCAGGGCCGCTGGGTTTCCAGCCTCAGCGTTTCCAAACCGTTGAGGTGATGTTGGGAGGGAGAATCTCCTCCCCGACCTGGGCCTCAGTTCGCCCATCTGTACGTTGAGGAGGTTCATCTAGATCAACAATGGTGAGTTCAGAGCCGTCGTGGAACACTCTACTGGAAAGGACCCTGGCCTTGATGGACACCCTACTGATCAGTGCTGTCTGGGTAGGCACAGGCAGGGGCAGGGGCGGCCCGTGTGCTGCTTACTATCCCCTGCCTCTTGGGTCCTGACACTCTGTGAGTCTCTGATCTGACTTCTGGGGCTTAAACGGGACTCCAACTTGTAGTGCTTGAGTTCGCTCGTCCCGGTCCCAAGAGCCAGCTGTGCATCTCTTCCCAGCTCCATGTTCAGGGACATCACATTGCACACAGCTCAAAGTCAGCCACGGCCCAAGTATTCACAGCACGGAAAGGGGCAAGTGCTATAAATCTGGGTTTTACTGGTTTGCAGGCCAGAGCATGGGGAGAAGGGAATCAGGCAGCTCCCCACTCCTGGGATCCATTGGGAACCCTTGGCCCCTGGCAAGTGGCTGGTGCCCACCGATGCTACAATTCAGACCATTCTGTCTGAGATTCACAACCCCTTGTTTTGGATCCTTGTTTTGGATCCTCATGCCATTTGCCTCAGTCCATTCAGGCAACTGTAACAGAATCGCACAGACTGGGTGGCTTATAAAAAACAGGTATTTATATCTTATAGTTCTGGAAGCCGGAAGTCCAAGATCAAGGCACCAGCAGAGTCAATGTCTAGTGAAGGCCAGCTTGCGGGCTCTCTGTGTCCTCACATGGTAGAAAGGGGCGAGGGGGTTCTCTGGGACCTCTTTTATGAAGGCACAAATCCCATCATGCTCCTCTCTCATAACCTAATCGCCTCCCAAAGTTCCCTCCTCCTGATACGTCCACACTGGGGAGTAGGTTTCAGCATAAGAACTTTGAGGAGACACAAACATTTAGTCCATAGCGCTGCTTTTGCTGCACGCATCCCTATTCAGGGCCCCAGTCATGCCCTCCTCCAGGAAGCCTTCTCAGACTGCTTTAGTTTGCAGCGATAACCCCACGCTCCCACCCCCGCTCTCATTTCGCTTTCTGTTTTTTGGTTCTGGGATGAAAACTGCCTTCCTGGAAAAGGTTCAAAGCCTATGTCTCCACCTTCTTCAGCTCCTACAGTCAGGGCCCCACATAGGCCTAGTCATGGAACAGATGTCTAGGGAGATGCCAGCTGAATCACCCACTGCCTGGGACAGAGTCCTGAAACGCCGGTAGCCATCATCCCAATCAGATTCCTATTTCCCAGGTGGGGAAACTGAGGCTCAGAACAGCATAGAACTGCCTGTCCAAGGCCGAACTAACTCTAGAACTGAGGTCCCCAGATGCCCACCACACTGCCTCATCCCATTTACAGATGCAGAGACTGAGGCCCGCGGAGGTCTAGAGGTCTAGCCAAGCTCACAGTGTGACCCAGTAGCAGAGTCAGCACCGTGGCCCAGGTCCCCAGCATCCCTGAGGGGGGCCACGCCCTCTACACCAGTGCCCCCTGCCTCTCCCTTCACTTCAGTCCCAACTTCACCCCAGCTTACCTAACCAGGCCTCGCCATGTCCACGGCAGGGCTCTGGAGCCCACCTGCCACCTCTGTCTCCACCTCCAGGAGGGGACATCAAACCTCAGGGGTCATGGCAGCAACCCGTGGGGCCTGGCGCCCCAGAATCCCCAGGGGCTGCTTTCTCCCGCAAGGAGCAAGGCCCAATCTGGGCCTGCACAGGCTGCATTTGGGGCCGCCTCCTCCCTGCTCTCTGTCCTCAGGCTGCTACTTAACATGCGCACAGGAACCTCAACGCTGAGCGTATAGATTTCTCTTTGTCTTTGGTGGTAATTATTAGCTGTCTCGGCGGGTGAATGCAGGCAGAAACAAAGGCAGCAAGGGTTGTAAAACCTTTTATCTCGATCAGGCCGCATTATTTGATAAGGTGCTAAGCTAATAGCAACGCATGTCAAATTGTGTTTAGACAGATCGAGGGGCTGGGAATGGAGGGTATATTTGTCTCCGGGAAGCTGCACCTGCAAGGATAAGAAGGGAAGCACGCTGATATTCACAGCCCCGTGCAAAACGCAGACGGCCCCGTTTCTGGGGCTCCCGGCACAGAAGCTCCTGGGAAAGGGGGCAAAACAAGAGGCTGGGAAGGGAGCGTGTGGGCCCATGTTGTGCTCATTTCCATTTAAGACTATCTCAGGGTCTTTGCCCCGAGCCCACTGGTCCCCACAGGGGTCAGCTGCCAAGGTAGGATTCAAATCCAGGTCCCCTGGTTCCCAAGCCAGAGCTCTACCACAAGCATTTACTCAACCCCAAGTATGTAAATCTGTCCTTCATAAGTTTGACCCTTACACACAGAATCCCTACCCACAGAGACGACATGGACCATATAGAATTAGTACTAAATCAAGGGCAGCCTTGAGAAGAGGCTCGCAAGGGCCGCATCAATCAAGGAAGGCTTCCTGGGAAAGGTAGAGTTTCATGTGGGCCTTGCAGGATGAGAAGAGTTTGGAACACAAACCTAAGGAGAAGCACCCCTAACGTCCAAGCTCCGAACCCCTTACTGAGAACTCCCAGGTGGACATCTGTTTGTCTTTCTGGATCCTGCCAGGCGCTTCCTCCGGTTTGCCCTCCCAGACCCTTTAAGAGAGCGTCCCTGCACCTCCGATCTCCAGAGCACCCCCATGGCTGACCATTCCATGCCCTGGAAGGTGGGCGGGAAGGAAGGTGAGGATGCACATGTCGCAAATAGTTACCAAAGCCCTAAAAGAAAAGTGCACAACCATTGAAACAGTGGGTTTATGTCTAGGAAGAGTCCCTAAGGAAATCATCGAGAATGTGTACAGCTCTCAAGCCTTCAGGATGCCCACCACAGGACTGTTTATATTAGCAAAATATTGGAAGCAACCCGTAATGTCCAACAATGCAGGACTGGTTGAAAGAAATACTTGGGACATTCTCATGAAACCATTAAGAAGTAATCATTGATCAGAGTCTTTGCTGGGGTTCTCCCTGGAGCAGACCTGGGGCTCAAATGTAGGAAGGTGGAGGCAGAGGAGTGGGGAAGTGACACAGGAAGGAAGGCAGGCAGTCACGACTGTGTTTTCAAACCAGCTATCAGGGTGGGTGATCGGAGCCTAAGTCCTCTGGGTAAACTCTGGGACCAATGTAACACACTTGTTCCTTGGGGAGGGAGTTGGGATATCTAAGCACCAGCTTGCTTGGGTCATGGACTGAGAGCTGCTGGAGGCAGGAGAGGCCAATGTTGAGTCCCTCCCCCCACCCCCCCGGCAGCTGAGCAGGGTCCTGCATCAAGAGAAAGCCCTCAGCAAACAAAATGCAGGTGCTGGCAGGTGGACTGGGGAGCAGCAGTGCGCTGAAGTGTGAGGGCCAAGGGCATGTGGGCGGGGCACTGCCTCTTTTGCTACAGTCTGGGCTTCCTACAGCTCTCAAATTGGGAAAAGCCAGGCTAGATGAAAACAAACTTATTTCTTTGCTTCCAGACGTCTACTGGCGCACTGATGCGCACTGGTGAATCTCCGAGCCCTCGACTATATATACCGTGTCGACTATACACCTGCCCAGATTTTTTTCCTCCCGAAGTGCACCCATTAGTGGCTCTAGGGACGTCACTGCCGTCCAGAACAGAGCTGGAGAAATGCTGTCACAGCTGCCTTCTTAGTAACATGGAGAAATGGAGAAAGCAGTTTTCTATGGCAGTTGGTGCAAGAGGCTCCCATTTTCTTAATGTGTGTGAAAAGAAACTGACCAGCAATTTCTCTGCTCAGCTTTGATCCCGGAAAAGTATCCTCACCCCAGAAGGCCTGTCCAAGAGCATCGAAGGCAGCACTGTAACAGTGCTGAAAAAAAAAAAAATGCAGAAGCAATCTAAAAGCCCATCACCAGGGAATGGCTAAATAAACTCTGATGTATCTATGTAAGGAATTCCACCCAGCAGTAAGAACGAACGACTTACAGCTATAAGTACTGACATGGAGAAAACCCCAAGACTAATAGTGAGGTGACAAAATCCAAGTACAGAACAATACATACTGTGTGATACCATTTCTGTTGAAGAAAAAACATCCAAACACACTAAAAATAAAACCATGTATCTCTATAGGTACAGATATAAATGTGTGTGCGCACTTAGAGCAAGATCAGGAATGATACGCATCAAAATTGCAGCCGTGGTTCCCTCAGTGGGAGAGGGACAGAAGACCTTAGCCTGGTCCGTACCGTGCTAACAAGAATCCATTCCTATAGTGCGTGTGTAATTAAAAATAAATGAAAATGTTTTCAAGAAGGAAAAGGGAAAGCCTGGCAGTATATCCACCAAAATACCAAAATATTTACAGGGTTTATCTCTGAGTGCTGGGATTAGGGGTGCTTTTAATTTTCTTCTGTTCGCTTATCTGTATTTTTAAATTTTCTACAAAGAGCTTGCATGTTTTTGTAATAAGAGGAAGAAAACCTGAAGTAACATTTAATTAAGTACCCGCTACACCAGCCCCCGGTAGGACGCTGTCCCCTCCTCCAAGCAGGGTCTGTGTCTGCTGTTTTAGATTTCCACCCCAGGCTTCCTAGACATTACATTCTGGGTTGGACACTCCAAGGACTGAGGTGCTAGCTTTCCTGATCATGGCTGTGATTCTCTGCCTGTGCAACCTCAGGCCACACAACATGCTCTCTGGGCCTCAGTGCCATCCTCGACTGGCAGGAATTCTAGAACCCGCACAGCCTTCTCCACACTGCAGCTGGGAGGCCTGGGAGGTGATAGCTGGGCTTGTCTTGTGTAGAAGGCCCTACTTGTGTACAACTCACGTAAGGAAGACAGTCTGACCAGAAGCCACCACCGCCGGCCGAGTCCCAGGAGCCCAGGACCCCAGCCCCTGTCGCGGAGGCTTCGGGTCAGCTCCGGAGAATCCACTGGAATTCAAAGTCAGGCTGTGCACAGAAACGTGAACAATGCGCATCAGGCCACGTGAGTGGCGGGCGGGAGGAGCTGGGTCTCCCTCGAAGCAGGGCTCTGAGTGTCAGATTTTCCACTCTATTTCTCTGTAGCATGTTCTGCACATCCCAGTGCTAAAAATAACCGTGGCATGGGGGTGGGGGCTGGGTGGCTCCAACAGCCTTTGGAGCTGGTTTGGCACGGCAGCCTCCCTTCATCTGGGGAGGACAGGACCCGGCTCCACAGAGCCCTCTCCACCCCCCTCTCCTCGCCCACCCTTCCTCTCCTGTCCATAACCTCACCTCCTGCCTGGGGACCCCGGGGACCCTGGGAGGTGGTGGCCTAGAAATCACAGGGATGGAAAGTCCCCAAAGAGGTCATCTCTTCTACCGCCTGGGGGGTGGGGCACAGTCACCCCTAAGTCCTTAAGGACGACAGAGAAGACCCCTACATCTAAGGCAGGTCCCTGAAATCTAATCCATCAATGACCCACCTTCTTCTCTTTGTGGAAAGACATTCCTAAGCCTGCCTGGGGTCTCTGCCGCTCCAACAGAGGCCAGTTCCTACTGTTCTCGCCCTAGAGGGAGTTAGAAGAGAAGTGCTGGTTCCAGGTTCTAATCCAACCGAACACAGGGGCGGAGGCGCAGAGCAGGGGTATGTCTACTGTCTTCCGTGCTCCGGGCCCTCCCCACCTAGGCAGAAACTCCAGCCACGCTGTCTGGTTGCAAGGTAGCAGAGTGCCTACCTCACCCCTACACTTTCCCTAGTGCCGCCATCCGCCAACACGGCCGTGAGGCTGGATCGTGCGTGCACCCACGCCAGCCCAGGAGGCGGTCAGGAGCCCTGGGGGACACCTGTGCCCTGGAAGAGCTTCTATTTAGTTCAGGGCACAAGAAAGGCGCACAAAAAGGCGACTAAGCCTGTATGTGACCCGTGGTATGGGGAGGCGCGGCCATCAGAGCGTGGTCTCCCCGGAGGAGTGAGTTGTGAGCTCTGAGCAGAAGCAGGGAGGCCTGAAGCCGCAGGTCCCGTGTGCACCAGGGAAGGACTAAGGAGAAGGACTCTCTGGGATCCGAAGGAGATAAAATCGAAAATGGGATTGAGATCCCACAATGAAGCCCCACCTCTGAATGCCAAGAGCAGAGATTTGGACCTTAGCCCCTAGGCTACATTTCTTAAAAAGTATTCCAAAAGAGGGTGTTAAAAAGTGATTCTGTGAAAGGACGGGTGTGGCGTGCGGTGTCCGTACACCCAGCAGGGACTGGGCGGCCCAGAGGAGAAACGGCGGCAAGCACGTGGCCCGGGAGGAGTCAGAAGAGCTGCGGGGCAGCCCTGGGAGCTCGGGGAGCCAGGCCACTTCCCCCAAGCCTCAGTTTCCCCTCCTGTGGCGTGGGGTGGCGGCCCTCGCGGGGCCGCTGGGAGGAGTCTGGCGCTGGTCCCACCCCAGCTCCCGGGGGCAGGCGCTGGACTCAGAGTGGTAGAATGGAGGCAGAGAGCCCAACGACGGAGCCGGTGGGCAGCAACACGAGCCTGGGAGTCCCAGCACACGCAACCGAGAACTTGAGACAGGACGACGTCCCTCCAACCTCTCTCTTCCGCCTGTTGCTTCCGCCTCCCCAGCCCCTCGGACTCTTCTGACAACACAGAGCCTCCGTGGGAACAGAGGACGGAATTGAGAGGGACAATTCGGGTGTTCCGGGCCCAGCTCCAGCATTTCCAAACTGTATGGCCCTGGGCAAGTTCCTTAACTTCTCTGAGGCTGTCTCCTCATCTGTGAGGGGACAAGAAGGATGATGACCACAATGACATACCTGAGGTGTTCATCATGTGCCAAGCCATGCTTTACAACTCCTTGTGGGGAGCTCTACTGTGATCATCCTATTTCACGCATGCAAACCGACCCAGAGACGTCAAGAAAGCTGCCCAAGGTCACACAGCAAGTCAAGAAGCCAGGACAGACCTGCTGAAGAAGGTGTTGAGAGGACTGAAGAGGATGGAGAAGAAATGCTCTTAACACTGGAATTTGATAGTCATCTTCCAACGTTATCACGATGCGGTGGCAGGCTGCCCTCTCAAAGGTGTCCATTCCCATCAGCCAGGCTCTTTGACCACAAGACCTTGCTCTCCTCCATGAGGAAGTGGGTTCTGTTTCACCTCCTTCTTGAATCTGGGTGGGCCCATGACGGCTCTGCACATCAGAGCGCGGCAAAAGGGCACCCCCGGTTCAAGGTGTAGCCCGGCCCTTCCCTCACCCAGCTGCCTCCACTTTGTGTGAACTGGGAGCCAGCTGCCATATGAAAAGTGCGACCACCCTGAGCCCACCGTGCTGGGAGAGGCCCAAGTTATGCAGAGGGCCCTGGAGAAGGAGACACTGCCCAGGGAGACCGAGGACACTGAGGGGCCAGGCCTGGGAGGCAAGCGACCATCCCTCGTGTGACTTGCAGCCCAGCCCATGAAGTGAGCCCCCAAGTGAGAGCTGCCCAGCAGAGCCCAGTCGCCCCCCAGGATTGGGCAGAAGAACACATCGCTGAAGCCCCTGGCGGCGGGGGGCGGGGATGAGGATCACACCTGAGTACAGAATCAGAACAGATGTCTCCCTCCTCCTCTCTCAGCTTTGAGAGAGAAGGTCATCACAGAGGGATGGGGAAGAGGGAGGACAGAGACGAGGGGGCAGGCCTCAGGGTGACAAGCAGCTGAGATGTACAGCTCCCTTCTGCTCTGCCTCCGGGCCCCAGCCAGGGCTCAGCCTGCCCGAGCGCCCTCAGACGCTGGCCTACATGCCAGGCCCGAGCAGCCCCGGCTCCCCTGACCTGCCCCTCCCCCTCTGCTAAGTGAGAAACTGAGATGCCGACCTCTGCGCTCCCTTCCAGCTCTTGCCTCTCTAGCCCCTCCACCGTGGGGCTCGTTCCCGCCCAGTCTGTCCGCCACAGCGGGGACGTGGTGCACCCGCTCAGATCTCCGAGGCCCTCCGGAAGCCGCCACCCTACCCCAGGCCCCAGGGAAGAGAACCACCGCGAGCCCCTGGGACCAGCAGACTCAGCCCTGCCACCAGTCCGGTGGCGCGGGACCGAGGAGGCCGTGCCCTCTCAACCCTCGTGGGCTCACCGTGCCCGGTGCCCCGACGGGCCCGTGACATCCTCCCAGGCATCCAAAGAGGTAGAGATTGCTATCGGCTCATTTTGCTGATGAGGAATTTGAGGCTCAGAGATGTTAGGCGACTCGGTCAAAATCACACAGCTGTAAGTTCACACGGAGTTGAAACCCGGAGGCCTGATTCCCTGGCTCTCCCTGTCTTGCCCACGACACTGAGCCGCTGCCAGTGAGAGCATGGGTGGAAACAGATACGTCACCCTGTGCTCCCCCAGCAACCCCTCTCTACACGGTCACCACACCTGCAGCCGCGCACGCACATGGGCACAGACCGGGGTGTCCAGCGCGGACGGGGGCGCAGGTAGAGACAGGCCTCACGCTGGTCCACACCCGTCCGTATTTGAAAACCCACGTTCACACGGAGGCACACAAACACTCCCCCGGACCCATGTTCCAGCATCCTGACACACAGACGCTCATGGTCTGGGCATGTGCTCACACACACACACCCCTACACTACTAGCGCCCCGGACTCACGAGCAGTTATCTGCATCCATACATCCTCACAACACACACACACACACACACACACACACTGCACCTTGTTTAATGATGCCCGGGAAATGAGAGTCATTATTTTTATTTAAAAAAAAAAAGAAGAAGAAGAAGAAGTCTCTCAAATGCCAATAGATTCTAGTGTGTTTTTTCAGTGTTAAAAGGTTTCTCAAGCAAAAGTCGCCCAACAGTGCCACCTGCTGAAGGCTGGCTGTTCTCTGTCCTCTCCCCTTGTGCCCCTCCTGCCCTCAGAAGAGACCCTTCCTCAGTTTCCCTCAAAGTGCTCAGGACGCAGGAGCCGGGTGGGGGAGCAGGGGAGAGAATGCAGATGGGGATACAGGAGGTGCTGAGTCGGAGAGACACAGGGAGAAGGGCAGAGGGAAGCCGACTTCCAGACCCAGGCAAGGAGAGGAAGAGGGAGGGAGAGCGGCCCCCGGGGGAGACGGAGAGGCAGGAGCGGAGGGAGGAGGACACAGGCAATTCGAGACAGAGAGCACAGGAAGAACCAGACCTGGAGGATGAGTCAGGCCTGCCAGGAGGAGACACGGGAGAGACAGGGAGAGAGCAGGGCGTGCAGAACAAGCCGCCGGCCACCGCCACGGGGCCCCTCGGGCTCCCAAGTGCAGCAAGCCTCACCGCGAGCCGAGGCCGGCCTCCCTCTAGGGGACAGCAGGGAACAGGGGCTGCAGCGTCACTCTGGAGACCAGGATACCCATGACACCCCGCAACCCCTCAAAATGCTTGTCCAGCAGCCTCTGCCCCCAAAACAGCTCAGCTCCCCCCAATCCTGGGACGGGATGAGCTGACTCTCCCCAGGGAAGGCTTCTCCTATGAAATGTCTGGGCTGATGCGAGGAACACTGTGGAGGGGACTTATTCAAGGTCACATAGCACAGTGGGAAAAGTCAGCCCTGGAAGCTTCCAGGGGCCAGGCAATGACCTCCACCCCCTACGTACTGTGAGGCCACGACAAACCCTGAGGCAAAACAGAGCTTTGGATAGAAAACTCCTTTGGGTCATGTCCCCAGCTTTGACTCTCCGTTCTCCGTGGGCCCAGGACCCTCCACCCACAGCAGCTCCTCAGCAATGGCTCAAGGCATAGTGGGGCAGGGGGCTGGGCCCCAAGTCCCCCGTAAAGAGAATCAGCCTCACCACCTCCAAGTCAATCATCACCCCTCTGGGGCTCGAAGGGGTCAGAGCTGAACAATCAGCAGAAAACCCTCAAACAGACCCTCAAACCATAGGACATTATTATTATTCTGGAAGATGCTCTAAATCCCCCTGGTCCCTTCCTGAGGGGACACTGCCCAGAGGACTGAGTGTGTAGAAGGGATGAGAATTCCAGCCCCGCCAGGCCAGCCTCCCATGCCAATCTCTTGGCATCTCTGAAAACCAAGTCCTCGAAATCCTAAGACCTGGGCTCCCTACAGAGGCCATCTTGGGGGCTTCCTCCTGCCCTTGGAGGCCCTCCATGCTGGGCCTTCCCTCTCCCAGTGGGACACTCCCTCCAATAGAAAGGCCCTGACAGGGCAAGTCATGGGGCAATTTCCCTGCTAAGCAGCCTCCTGTGTGTCCTGTAGCTCAGCCCAGGCTACCAGGAGACATGTCTCTCACCTTTGTTAAAACGCACGGGACCTTTCCTGCAGCAGAAAGCCGCCCAAGCACCGCACAGAGCAGGTGCTAGCTGGCATCTAATTTGCATGCGATTTGCATATGCTTCCTGACTTCTCAAAATACCAGGAAACCCTCCTCCATCCTATAACTTCTCGGCATTCAGAATCCCTCCCGACTTCACAGGAATCATTTCAGTGCCGTGGACTTCCATTTGCTTAGCTAGAAAAAGGGGTTCACTCGGAAACCAGAGGGACTCTAAACTCCTTCCAAGGTGAGTCCTGGCCCCCACCCACTCTGGCTGCCCCCTTCCCCTCCTGCTGGGCCAGAGCACACAGCCCCTCACTGAAAGCACCCTGCTCTCCCACGTCTACGGGACCTGATGCTCTTCCCGGACCCCGAGCGCCCTTTCCTCTACACGAAAAACTCCTATTTACCCTCAAGACCCAGTTCAAATGGACCTTCTGCAAAGCTCCTGCTTTGCATCTTCCCTACCTCCATGCCGCTGAGCAAAATTATCGCCACTCAGTGGGTCCCAGCACTTTAGCTCATGAACAGCCAATAATTAAGGGGATGATTTATTATATGACAGCAAGGTGTTGGCTAGCACTTATCTTTCCCAGTGGACTGCGGACTCACTGAGGGCAGGAACTCAAGGCAGCCATCGCTGCACGCCCGCAGCTCCTCGCCGAACACACTCTGAGTTTCCCTCCTTACTGGCTAGCCCAGATTGCATTAAATAGCAGTGATACCCCACTCGGGCTTTCAGAACACGCAACAGCAAGGAGCAGAGGGTGCCCGGAGACCCTGCTCCCTAGAGAGCCCTGTCTACTGTTAAGCACCCAGCTCATCACAGACAAAACCCCGCATCGGCACGCACAACCCCAGGCACAGCCTTGTGCCCACAGGTGAGTGAGGCAAGGGAACCAAGGCTGCTGCTTAAGAAGCAAATAACCAAGCAGGGAAATTTACAGTCAGATAATTGGCAGCTCTGGTGCATAGGCAAATGCAGTAAATTAAGTGTTTTCCTGTAAATCAAGTTTATGATTTGCACTGGAGATGTAATTGTTAAAACTGTTCATTTTACCCGCAAATAGCAGTTGAAAGAAACCAATTTAGGAGTGACAGATTGGTTTTGATTCTAAATGTAGTGCTAAAACAGTTAATTTTAATAACATCCATCGGACAGGAGTCTGCCTGTTACTTAATATCATAGTCAACAATTTGAAAACTGCGCGATCAGCCACTGCTGCTTCCCCTAAAAATTAATCCCATTTTTCCCCCAAATGGAGGCATTTCTCAGCAGGAAGTAGCATCTCCACGCAGGAGGGCTTTCCTCATTCACGAGGTTACGGCCTTCCCACGCTGCGGAAGAAAGGCCACGAGAAGGTCAGCTGTAGCTCGAACAAAAGGCACACACCCGGGAATATTGGGACAGAAAGGGACCCTTCCCGGTGTCGGAGTGCCTGGAGGGCAAGCAGGATCTCGGTCCTCTGCGCATGCCTGCATGCCTCTGGTGCCGGTGTGCTCATGCTCACCCATGCCTCCTTTCCCCCAGAGGCATCTCTGAAACTGCGGGGAGGTCCACTCCAGTTTCCATGGTCCAGCCCACCAGTAACTGGAAGACAGTCCCCAAGTGTCCACCGCTCCCATGTGGCTTTCTTCCTCCCCTGGGTCGTACCTGCCTGGCCCATCCCCGGGGCAGCATACTGTGCCAGAGGGCCGTGGACACCAACGGGTAGTTAGTGGGTCTTTCTGAACGAACAGGACAAAATTTTATCTTCTGCACCTGTCACCATGCTTCTTGTCATCCCAAGACACACACGCCCCTCTGTCAATGTCCAACGTTGGTTTGCGGTGCCCAGGACTGGACCTGCAATTTTTGCCATAAGCTGATCTGGGTCCTGAGCACACGGTGGGCCTCCAACTTCCCAGCACCTCCCCTTTGGCTAAGGGGAGCCCATGAATTGCTTGAGGGGCTCACTCTGATCTTGAGCTGGGTCCCCAGGCTTCTCAAATTTCAGCATGCATCAGGACCATCTGGAGGGCTAGTAAAAATGGGGTGCTGGTCCCCCCCGCACGCCCTCCCCCTGCCGAGATTCCAGTTCAGTAGGTCTGGACAGAGCCAGGGAATCTGCATTTCTAGCAAGCTCTCAGGTGTACTGACGCTGTCAGCCCACACACCTCACTGAGTGGCACCCATATACGGGGTCCATATTATCATCAAGACCACCAACCTGCCACAGAGGAGGAAGCTGGGGCCCCGAGAGGCAAGACAACAGAGGGGAGCACAGACAGACCCCCCTGCACGCCCATGCAACAGCTCCCCCAAAGACTCGTTCTCTTCCAAGGCGTTCCTGGAGCTCCAGATTCCCAGCAAGGAAGATGCACAAATCAGCCCATTTACCCAGCTTTCGTTCAATAATTTCAAGAGGTATTAAAAAGGGAAACTTCCGTAAAAGAAGGAAAAGCCTGTTCATTTTCATGGCCACCACTTGGAGGAATGGTTTTCTGGAGTCTAGGCAACCGCTTCTAAGAGTCTATTATAAAGGGAAGTCTAAATCACATTTATGGCTCATACTGTAAGGCAAATGTAGGTATTAAAATTGTTCCTTTTAAATGATAAACACCCGCTGAAATGGCGCAATAGAGCCACATCAGAGACTGTTTTCACCCAAAACAAACTGACTCAGGAAAGGCAGTAAATAGCAAATTTGACTACAGACCCCATCACTGCTGTTGATCTAAGGAGGGAGGAGGGAGAGGGTGATGCAGAGAAGCTGAGGGGGGGGACCAGGTCTGTCTCAGCAAGGTGCAGCACCTCGCCAGGCCCTGTCTTCTCCAAGGCCTGAGAGGTAGGATTTCTCCCCAGAAGGGACCCTGGCTCCTTGTTTTCTCGCCTGGTTTTAGAGACTAGGGCCTCCATTTTACTGTGCATATTACAATTGTTGTGGTTTTGATTTCGAGAGGGAAGTAATGGAAAAAATAGTTAATCACCCATTCATAATCTCTTAAACATTATTTTCAAGCTGATAGTTGCAAAACAAAATGCAATCTTTCTAGCATCTTCAAGCAATTACTTGTCATTTTCCCTGTTTCCATAATAAAAGGAAATTAGTCGGGGGGGGGGGGGGGGGGTTTG
>CM052812.1:31546774-31598098 GCA_028533885.1 Nasua narica | reverse complement strand
CCCCTGAAGGAATTCAGGGGATATACCCACTCTCTCTCTTGCCCTAAATAAACTCAATAAATGAGGAGTCCTAGCCAGGAGTCAATTTACCTCTTCTGATCATCATAGTGAGAGCTTAATTCATGATGGATGGTTAGATGGATGGATGGATGGATGAATGGATTGATGGATGGATGGATGGATGATTGGACAGATGGTTGGATGGATGGTTGGGTGGGTAGATGGCTGGATGGATGGACAGATGCATAGATGGATAGATGGATGGATGGATGGATGCATAGATGATTGGACAGATGGTTGGATGGTTGGATGGATGGATGGTTGAGTGGGTGGATGGATGGATGGATGGATGGACAGATGCATAGACAAATAGATGGGTGGATGGATACATGCATGCATAGAAAGATGGGTGGATCAAAGGATGAATGGATGGACAGACAGACAAATAAATAAACAAATGAAAATAGACACCATTTCTTGAGATTTCTTCCATGCTGAGACAAAGCTTCCCAAACTCAGTGTGAAAACACATTTTTTATTTTGAATCAGTTCACTTTCTAATCTGTTAAAGATTTTTTGTTAAAGATACTTTTATAAAACAAGCTAAAATGTCATGGTAATGCCATGTTGCTGAACAGGTTTCTAACTCTAACTCTCAATTTCTGTAATCAGTAGTGGGAGAATGGTGCTGGTCCTGGGCCAGGCCTAGAGCAGAACTGCCCTTGGGTTCACCAAGAAGTACGTCACACATGCTAATCCTCTCCTTCCTCTAGCCACACTCTGAGGTGGATGCTTCTAGCCCTACATTCCAGATGGGGAACCTGAAACCCAGGGAGGGTTAGTGATTTACCCAGTTTCCAAAAGCTAACAGCTAGAGAGCTAAGCATTATACCCAGATCCGTCAGGCTCCAAGCCTTCGTATTTGCCTGACTCGGGGCTCGAGAGATGGCCTCCCAGCTAGGATGTGGGGAGGGACACCGTTAGAAGTTAGGAGAGCAGAGAGATGCTAGGCAGGAGGCAGGACCCCCAGGTTCCAGAGGCAGCAGTGTGCCTGGGGTGAGACAAGGACCATGGAGGAGCCACAGCAGGTGGGGAGAGGGGACAGGAGCCTCCCCAGGCTGGCCTGGTGGCTCTCATTGCTGGGCAGCTGGGCAGACAGTGGCCCTCAGCCCAGAGTAGGGAGTGGGGAGAGAAGCGGGCACTGGAGTCGCTCCCTGCGCTTGATCCTCACCGTGGAGCCTGGGTTTCCCATTTTGAAACCCATGGAGCAGCAGCTGGCATTAAAAAAATGTAAATCTGACAGAAGACACTCTCATCATAGTATTTCTCCTTTACAAGAGTTTGAGAGACTAGAGGGGTCAGAGCAGCTCCTGCTCCTGCTGAGCTGCTTCAGTGAAGCTTTGAGCGCGGAGGGCCAAGGGCGCAGGGCAGCGTGTTCACAGAGGCCGGAATGAAAGGGAGGATCAGGGAGGACGTGCCAGCGGCCCCCGCCTGTGCCGGCCGTGCTCCCGGGAGCCCGGAGCCTGGAGCAGGACGCAGCAGGGCACACCGAGGCCTCCGGCAAGATGCACACACGGGATCGGGCTGGAAATGCAGGTTTAATCTCACGGCTCTCAGAGGGGGAGCAGCTTGTCCCTCTCGTCCTGGACACCCATCCAGCTCTGTCATTTAAAGATTCTCCCAGAAAGCAGGATCTTCCACTCTTCCTGGCCCCCTGGGAGAATGCCCTGGTCCAAGAGTCCAGAATCTCCTCCCGTTTGACTCATATTGAGTGAGGTTTTCTCTGACCAGGGTCTGGGCTAGGGATAGAAATTCCAAGATGGAAGACATCTAGCGCTGGCCCCCAGGATGCTCCTAATCTGGGCAAAAACAGTTACACCACAGAGAGATGAATATTTTGATGTAGGGAAGTCCAAGATTATATGGGTACCCAGAGGAGAGGCCCTGACTCAGCCACGAAGGGTGGTCAAGGAAGGCTTCCTGGAGGAAGAAGGCATACCTGAAGTGAGCCCTCCCTGAGCAAAGGAGGGCAGGTGGCAAACACATACGTAAGAGTAACAGCAACAACTTTGAATGAAAGACTCCATTTTGCTTTCCTGATCAAGAGGAAGAGATTTTCATAGTTTCTTGGGGCTGGAGTCCAAGCCCCTTATTTCTGAGTAAGGAGACTGAAGTTCAGAGGGGTGAGGTGCTATGCCTGAGGTCACACAGCAAACGGTTGGGTGTGGGGGAGGGGTGGGCCAGAGGATCTCCCAGCGGCCAGGCCAGCTCCTCTCTGCTCCACATCGTGTGACTTGAGCTATGCTCTTCCCCAGCCCGGCATCACCTTGCAGAAAGTAGAGAGAGGGCTGTGGAGGGAGCAGAGGGATCACTCTACCCTCCACCCACTGGACGCACTCCCAGAAGCTCCCCTGGGGGAAGGTAACTCAAGGGGGCCAACCTTGAGTTCCCCAAGATCCCCCAGGGGCACATCTGCCTCGTGAGACACAAGAAACAAGGCAGAAGCAAGGCACTGATCTTAAGGTCCCTCAGGGGAAAAAGGAGGCTCTGGCGTCCCAACATCACCCCCCACTCACCAGCCCCCCTTCTCCACAGCCACCCCCATGGGCTGGAAGGGCACTGCCGACTCCCAGCGGGCTCTCCTTTCCCCTTGGGAGATCCCAGCAAATGACCCACTTGTAAACTCTGGTTGCTGGGCCCACCTCAGAGGCAAACTGGCTGGACACGGCATCCGGCGACCCATTCCAGCCAGGAGGCCCCACTTCCCTGAGCTATGCGGCCCTGGGGGAGCTAGTGGTCACAGCAACCAGACTCCAGCAATAGCTGCAGCTAACTCGTAGCCCTGAGAAGCTGCCTTCGGACGGCAATGCACCTGACCCCCACACCCCTGCCAGGCAGGTGTCGCTGGCACCGTCCCCGTGGCACAGAAGGGGACACTGAAGCTCAAAGATGGGAGGTCATTTGGCCCAGCCTCCAGAGGTGGGGAGTGGCAGAGCTGGGAATTAAACCTAGCATTTTAACCCTCTTGATCTCAGTTCCCTGCCCCTGAAGAACGGGGCTGACCACCTCCTGGGGCTGGGGAGATAACGGGCCTGGTCCAGGCACTTGCGCCCTTGGGGAAATGAAGCCAGGGAGAGACAGGAGCACCTGTGCTGGACGGGGTGTGCAGCGAGAGAGAAGGGAAGGCCCTGACAGTGGTGGGGCGAGAGCAGATGGTACCCAGGGGAGGGAGGGCCGGCACCATGGGGCACCAGGCCCTCGGGGACACCCAGAGGAAAGAACACTCAATCTGAGGGATTCTGAGAAGCAGGGCAGGCCAGTGTGGCTGAGCCTTGAAGGGCAGGCAGGTGGGTCCAACCCACAGGGGCTGCGGTGGGCAGCACAGGCCAGAGATTGCACGTGCTCGGGCTTGGGGACGAGATGCTCCAGCACAGGATGAAGCACTTTATCTTTGGAGCTCCTGGCACCAGGATGAGGGCAATGACACTGGAAAGGTGAAAAAGCAATGGCCGTGCTTCGGGAACAAGTCCGTGCTAGGCACCGTGCCAGGTACTTGCCATGCACGATGTCATTTAGTCCCCACCTGGATGAGAGGGAGGCTGGGTGACTTGCCCCATCTGACCGGGGAGGAGCCCGAGGCTCATAGACCTGAGCAGCCAGCCCCTAGGTCACGCAGCTGGTCAGGGCTGGGGCAGGACCTGGACCTAGGCTGTAGGGCTCTGCGTCTGGCCTTGGCTCCTCATACTGTCCCCCTCCCACCCCAAAAGCAACACTGAAGCACATCGGTTGGAGTGGAGAAACCAAGGCACAGCGAAGGGAAGGGAAGGGAAGGGACTGGCCCAAGGACACACGGTCAATGAGTGCAGCATCAGGGTCCCTCACCCGGGGTGGTGGGAAGGAGAAGGGCTTCCTCCATGCCTGTCTGAGGGTTCGGTGAAGGTGTGGGGAGCAAGCTGGCTGCAGGCAGTGGGGGCACCCTCGGTATCATCCATGGGGGCCACGGTGAGTGGGGCAACCAACTCGGCCAGAGGTTTGGAAAGGTGACCCACGCCTGCAAAAGCGAGAAGCTGCACCTCTCTCTGGACACTCCCGCCCTGCCAGCAGCACTTGGTCTGGTCGGGGAGGAAGGGGTCCCACAGAGGCAGGCTGGCCCAGAGCCCTGTGTCGGGCAGGGCAACTAGTTCATTCATCCAGCCGCCATCTTCGGAGGCTCTGCTATTTGCTGGCCCCGGGCCCACCAGCTGTGCAGCCTAGTCCAAGCGCCTGCCTTCTCTGGTCTTCGTGAAAGGGCTGGGCCAGACCACCTCATTCAGTGACTCCCGGAGGGCAGCCCCGACCACAAGACCCAGGCCCTGCTCTCAGACTTCGTACTGCACCAGCGCGATGCTGATACTCATTCCCAGCATGCTGGACAATCACAAACAGGGTGGCTTAAAACAACAGAAATGCCTTCTCTCGTAGAGTTCTGGGGCCAGAAGTCTGAGATCAAGGCGTCGGCAGGGCTTTGTTCCCTCCAAGGCTCTACGAAGAACCTGGGCTTCCCCTGGCTTCTGGTCGTGCGCACCAATCCCCGGGCTCCCTGGGCTTCGGGCAGCGCAGCCACTCATCTGCTGCCACCCCCACATGGAATTCATCCCTGTGCACCCCCCGTGGCTTCAACTCTCTCTCTTCTTATAATGACATCAGGCATCGGACTGACGGCCGATGTGGCCCACTGGCCCTCCCTAATCCAGGAGGACTTCATTTCAATTTGCTTCCATCTCCAAAGACCCTGATCTCCACATCGCCAGGTACCAGGGAGTTAGGACTCCCTTTTTGGAGGAGGCAAAGGCAAACAATTGAACCAACAACATTCGGGCTCCATCCTGGCCCCAGGAGTCTCGGTTTCCTGGTGTGATAGGTGGACCCCAGTTTAAGGGTCCAGAGACTTGACTTCCCATCTGGCTGTCCCTAGCTTCCCATGTGACCTTATTTATTCATGCATTCAACTAACACTGACGCGTACCTACCATGTACCAGAGATGTGTAGCTGAGGCATGCTAGTTCACAACACATAGTTCCTAGAGCCTGCCTCCCTAGAACCAATGACCGAGAGGGAAGGCTGACTATAAAGAAATTAACAGCTAATCTGTCCTCCAAACCTGACCCTGAGACACTCTCTGGTGGAACCGATGAAGCCCATACGATATAGCAGAACAAGATGACGCCAGGAGGAGTTAAGAGATCTTCTATGCCCGAACTGGATGTGTGATCTTGGGCAAGTCACTTCACTTCTCTGTGCCTCTGTTTTTGAATCTGAGAAGTGGAGACGTTGCAATCTCATATCCAGCCTAAAAATATATCATTATTCTTTATCACCTGAGAAATGCATGAGTCCGAGTGCATGAGGTCTGGGCCCACTGCAAGCACTTTTAAGGACCCTCTGCTCCTCTGTGTCTCTAAAATCTGACCCCATACCTTTTCTATCAGCTTTCCTGCCTCAGGACATTTGTACATGCTGGTTCTTCCACCCAGAATTATCATCCCTGTCTCTTTTCTTTGTCTGGGAGCTCCTTTATAGCCTCTTTCGTTAACTCTCTTAGCTCCTACTTTACTCCAGACAGAAATAGCTTCCTCCTCTGTAGGGTGTGTATGTGTGTGTATGTTTAACTGATTTTGAAATAAAAGTAAAAATGCCTCTTTAAAAATTTTTAACTGTTCATAAAGGTAGTTATTGAAATAAAAAGGAAGTCTTACCTCCCACAAAGACCCCCCTCAATACCCCAACTAGCCTCTGGTAACATTTTGTGTGTTTTTGTGTGGGCTCCCGGAAAAAAAATTATAGAAGCATAATAATAATAATAATAATAATATAATGACTTACTCTGGGCCCAGTCCTGTTCATGCTTTATGTTTTAACACAGTGAATCCTCACAAGAACCCTAAGATCAGGTGCTATTATTAGCTCCTTTTGACAACTGAGGTAACTACACCCAGAGAGCTTAAGCGACTTTCCGAGTCGCACAGTGGCTGAGTGGCACAGCAGGAACCCACACTCAGGTGGGCTGTGCCAAAGGCCATGCTTCCACCGCCCCTTCTCACACACACGAGTGTGCTCGGATGTGCACTGCTCTGCTCCTTGCTTTATGTTGCCGGACATGCATCTCCGAGCCTCTCCGCAGCCACTCGGCACGGAAGCACCGCGTCTTCTGTCCTCAGGCCCCTGACGGACATGTTGGTGGCTCCTAGTTGCTGCTATAAACATCTCTGTGTTAACTCAGGCTCGCGTCCCCTCTCTCTCTCTGTCAGGACCCGTTTGCAAGCACATCTGTGGAATGTGGCCCCGGGACAGCTGCACCAGAGGGCATAGGCTTTTCGAATGCCGAGAGAAGCGGCCCTGACGCCCTCCAGAGGGTCGGGCAAGCTTGCACGCTCACCAAGGCGGCCGTGCCCACGGTGCCGTGCCCCCGCCTCTCCGAGAATACCTGAAGCGGGTGTCGGTCCATCAGGTTCCCTCCCCAATGTGGGCTCCCTTGGGGGGGGGGGTGGGCAGCGGGGGACGTGGACCAAGTTGTGGAAATGTCGAAGGAAGAACAGGACCTTTTAAGCAAAACCATCTAGAGTCTGTTCATTCAACAAACAGTTCGGATTTCATTGGCATCCATCGTATGCTCTGTTTGGGTACAGGAAGCAGAGACTAACCAGAGTTCTCAAAGTCAAGTGCCTGCAGGGGCCAGGCAGGCTGCACAGAGGTGGGACTTGGGCTCGGTGAAGGTGATGCTAGGGAGAGCAGCCGGAACCTCAGGCTGTGAGCCAGGTCTTGTGATTTTTCTAGAAAGCCAGAAACCTGGATTTTTGGGTGAAATTTTCCTGAGTCTGAGCAGAACACCTGGCCCTTAAGGATTTCATATTTCTTAAGTGAATAAAGAAAAGAACGAAGGGGTCTGAAGTCTGTCTTCTTTCTTCGGCAGCTCAGCCTGGAAAAGGGACCCGCCTCTCTAGGAAGACGTGCAAGGCCCTGGCCTCACTCTGGACAGGTGGGCAGGGCAAGGCCCTGGCTTCCCGCGTCCCCAGCCGCAGCACCTCCCTCTGGCCACCAACCCCACCTGCCCCAACATGGGCGCACCCCCCCATCGAGCAGATAGGCGTCTCCCTGGGGGCAGCAGGGGGAGACAACTCTTCCCCTGTTTGGAAGGTAACTTTTGGGTTTAAACTCAGCTTTGTTCAGCAAAGCCCACACCCTGACCTGACCTGCTCATGCTCGGAACTCCTGCCTTGCTGAATTCCTCCACCATCCCCAGCAAGGGCACAGGGACGTGAATAAGTGAACTGAAAGAATCAGCCACTATAAGTTGAGGGACAGTCAACTTACAGTCAAGGTGAGAGACAATTCCTATCTCCATCCTACCTTCAGTAAGCTTCAAGAAGGCAGGGATCAGACCTTACTCCAATTTTTAACAGTCAGTAAGACTAATGCGTGCTCAGTATGTGTTCCTAATTTCCATGTACATGCTATGGGTGATTGAGACTGATGGGGCAGGGGGGTACGGTGGCTCAGGGCCAGGGTGGGCTATGGATAGGTTTGCTGACCCTTCCTGAGGAGTCATCATGCCAGGAAGCAGGGGACAGGAACAAGGTGTGCCCCTGAGGTTTGCCTTTCTAAGGGGCACCCAGAAGCTCTTGGAGCTAAAGGCACAAGAAAAGGCAAGAGCTGGACAAGCCGAGGCCGAGAGCAGGCAAGTAGCATTAGGCACATTCTGAAAGGAAAACCTGGGCTGGGACCAGGAGCACGGGATGCCTGGTGTGTGACTCCTACGGGCCTCAGTTTCCTCCCCTCTAGAGTAAAGGGCATATTTAGCATGTGACATCATTTACTTCACAAACTGGGAAACTATGTTTAGATTTAACCATATGAGATTGCTATCTTGTAGGTCCAAAAATGGATGGATATTGGCAATGCCTCTTGATCCAAATTCGGAATAATGACTCCGGGACACTGGGCACAAAGCAAACTGGGACACGCTGTCAGCCACCCTGCGACTCGTGACCACACTGACTGTTTCTCCCCACTTACTTGTAATACAAAGCCCCCTCCCGCCCCCCAGCCCCTCTGTCATTAGGCTGAGGTATAAAGATTAAGTTAATGGCGGGCGGAGAAAATCAGCTTTGTTGGCAAATTGTCTCTGATATTTATTTTGAACATTAAAACGAATCATTCCGACTAAAGAGGGCTGTAGTGCGCGGCCCATTAAAATGCATGCATTATGTATAACTCTCTCGGCTTCACCTCCAAGTATTATCAGCCTAAAAAGCAAACATGGTTTTTAAAGCCCCTTGTTTACGACATCCCGTGACAGCTGATTAATGGCCACAGTTTCCAGATCTGAAAGCTTAGTAACCCAAGCTAGAAAATTCAATCTTATTCTAATATACGTTGGGGGGAGGGGGGAGCGCAAATGGGAACAGAGCACCGATCCTCAAAGGCACCCGCGCCGTGGGTTGTAACCGTCACGGCCACATCAGCTGGGCTTTCTTGGGGACACTGTGTTAGTTTCCTAGGGCTGCCGCAGCAAATGACCACAAACTGGGTGGCTTTTAACACAGCAGAAATGCATTCTCCCACAGTTCTGGAGGCCAGAAGCCTGAAACCAACATATCGGCAGAGCCAAGCTCCCTCCGAAGTCTCTAGGGGGTGACTTGGCCTCGCCTCTTCTAGCTTCCGGAGGCTCCGGGCATTCCTTGGCTTGTGGGTTCATCCCTCCAATCTCAACCACTGTCTTCACAAGGCAGGTTTCTGGGTTGTTCTGTCTCTTATGAGGATACTTGTCATGAGATTTAGGGCCTAGTCTAATTCAGAATAATCCCACCTTGAGACCTGTACCTTAACTACACCTACAAAGACCCTTATTCCAAATATGATCACAATCTGCGGTTCCGGGTAGACCTGTCTTTTGTGGCAGGATACCTTTCAACCTGCTACCGGTCTCCTTCCCTCTCCCAGGGTGTCCCCTTTCTCCTTAGGAAGGTTGCGAGACCAACCCCACCTGCAGATCCGACAGGATCCCAGGAAGCTGTCGGGTCTGTCCATGGTGATGCTCTGTGGCTGCCACCCACCCTCCCGGGGCCTCTGCTGGTACCCTGCTGTCACGCCCACCCTTCCGTGGGTTCCAGCCAGAGCACTCCCTCTAAAGAGCCCTGCTGACCCTGTCACTCCCCCCTTGGCCCTCAGGGGCCCCCCAGGACCAGTAAGTCTCCTCGTCATGGTCAGGAGGCCCCGCCCAATCCGCCCTCCGACCATCCTGCCCACCTTACTCACAGGATGCATCCCCGCTGGGTTTCACCCACACTGTCCCACTTCCAGCAGGAGCGACGCACCCCAGTGTCCCTGCCTAGTTGCCTGAAGATCTCAACTCAACGTCACCTTTTCTGATGGAGTCAAGTCCCCCACAGTCACCACCATGACATCCTTTACTTCTCCTTCTTAGCGATGAGCACACTTAAATCATTATGAGTGGATCTTCTTAACTTTTCAACACTGCAACATGCAAATGTTGCGATTGGCCTGCCCAAAACGCTCCTGCAGCATTTACAAAAAGCTCTGACCGCTTTTTGGTCAGACCGGTAGGTCCCACCTACCATCTGCCTTCTCTCCTCTCTCCTCTCACTTGATCACTCACTAGGGCTCCAGCCATAGCAGCTTCCTTCTGTCCCTCCGGAATGTAGGCCCCAGCTTGCCTCAGGACCTTTGCACATGTCCTACCTGAAAGAAATTTCCTCCAGATCTTCCTGATCTAGTCCATTTGCACCTAGTAGGACTCAATTCAAATGGTGCCTGTCACGTGGCTATGGTCCATGCAGTGGAGCAGCAGATACAGAAGCTTCTGGAGGAGAGCCAGATGAACGAGAATGAGTTTGACCTGCTGCAGCCCATCACATGCACTAGAGATGCCATCTCAGCTGGGCAGACCTGGGTGTGTAGCAACGCCAAGTCCCCCCACACTGGGAGCTGATGGCGGGCCACGTCCAGAACTACATCCCAGCTGTGGCTGCACCTCATCGGCTGCCTCCCTGGGCCCTGATGTGTGGAAGTCTCTCTCTCGCGGCCAGCGCAAGCAGGCCAGGGAGCTGCTGGGCACCATGCAGAAAGGCCTGGTGCCCATCTATTGCACCGGCTTCTTGGCTATGGAGGAGAACAAGCAGCTAAAGATCGCACACCTCCCGCAGCTCTGGAACGTTGACAGCTGTCACCCAGCAGCTCCAGAGCCCAGCCCTGGGGCTCGGCCAGCACTGGGGGACACTCATCAGTGAGTCCTCCTCGGTGGTCCAGCTAGTGCAGCTGGCCTTCCAGCAGCAGATCCAGCCCCTCAAGACATAGCACAAGGAGTCTGTCGATGGCCTGGCCCAGCAGCAGCAGCGGCGGCAAATCCAAATGCCACAAATGGAAACCGAAGTCAAGGGCATCCCACCACCACCAGCCCCGCCTCCAACCCCCACACCCACCCACGTGATCCCACCAACCACCCATCCAAATGCCTGGCTCCTCTAGGGGAGGAGCACCTAGGGGAGACCAGGATCCTACCACTGCCGTCCACCCCAGGCCCTGGGCCCCATAGTCAGATCCCACCTAACAAGTCCCCGTGGTTGGACCAGCCTCATCCCATTGCTCCTTGGGCCCAACAGCAGCCTCCTGAGCAGGCCCCCTCCCCATACCATCGGGGTGGACCACCCCACTGCCCCCCGGGGAACAACAGCCACGGGGGCCTGTGGGGCAAGCAGTGCGAGGACCCTGTCCGGAAGGGTCAGCATGATGCCCCCTGGAACAGCCAGCCCGACCCAGCTGGAACAGCCAGTTTGAGGGCCCCTGGAACAGCAGCACAAGGGGCCACTGGGGGCAGAGGCTAGCAGCAGGAGCCACCCTTCCAAATGCAGCGGCCACCGCCCTCCAGAGGGCCCGCCCGCCCCACCAGCAGCACCCGCAGTGCGACAAGCCATCACGCCCCCATAGCTTCCGTTGCTCCCCGCCCCGCCTCATGCAGGAAGTTCCCTCCACGGCACCTTTTGGAGGGGCCACCCTAGCCTCAGCACGTTGACTCCCCCCAGTGGGACTTCCCTGCTGAGATGGGACTCCCTCACCATCTCCCAGGCACCTCCTGCCTCTTCCTGGGATCAACGAGCACCCACCCTGGGCCCCAGCACCCTGACTTTGGCCCTCCTCCCCATGGTTTCAAGGGGCAGCACCCCCACATGCAGCAACAAGGTCCTCCCCATGTAACCACAATGACCCCGGCCTGGTCCCCAGTGTGCCCTAGTACCATCTCCCCGCCAGGCTGAAGGCCCCCCTCACGAAAAAAGAAAAAAGAGACAAATGGCACTGGTCAAGAGAGGCCTTCCCTTACCCCGCTTTCCAAAACACCCAGACAGACCGCTCTTCCCTCCTTTGTTGTTTTCATAGCAATTATTAGCAAAAGTCCTCTCCCTCCTGTTTTGGGGTTGTTTTTGCTTCTCTGTGTTCCCCCAACTAGGAAGAAAGCTCCCTGAGGACAGGGACCTTGACTGTCTCCTTCACTGATGTATCCCCAAGGTCTAGGATCCTGCTGCCTGGTTCCCACCACTGGTTGGATAAACTAGTGTCCCAGAGCCCAGCACAGTGCCCAAGACAGAACACGGCCTTAGGAAATTGGCTCCCTGTAGCTCTCTGTGTGTTGTGGGGGAAGAACGTGCCCTTCCTAGAACTTCTAAGGTCAGCTGGGTCTTGAGTTAAGGGCAGCACTGCCAACTTCACACACACACACAGGCACACAGGCATGCAATGCTTGGACAGCGCCCAAATTTACTCATTTGTTAGTTCTTTTGTTCATTCATTCATTCATTCATTCATTCTGCAATCATTTACGGAACCCTTGCTGTGAGCCAGGCCGTGTCCCGGCCCTGGAGGTATGGTGGAAACAAGCTGGCCCCATCTCCACGCTCCCTGAGCTGACATTGTGGTGGAAGCACCCCCATTCTCTCCGTGCCTATCCTAAGCGGTCTGCAGCAGAGGAGCAGAGCCCACTCTTTTTGAGTCTCAGTCTTCTCATCTGCCCAATGGGCAGCAAGATCTAACCCACTGGCCTCAAAGTCCTGGTGAGTGAGGACAGGGAAACAATCTTTGGTTGTGGGGTATGGCCTGTAGTAGCCCTGTCCCATCTCCCCCTGGTCCCCCTGCTGCTCACCAACCGTGCCCGTTCCCTCCTCTGCCCATGGCCAGGGGTCCCCCTGCCTGCCTGGGAGCATGGCCCCGGGCCCAAGACACACCTGAGCTCCAACTCAGTCCTGTGCATGACCATGGAAAATCACCTAACCTGGCGAAGCCAGAATTCACTCACCGGGAAGATGGTGACGCTAATATGTACAAACCACTGGTGCAAGGACAGAATAGGATATGCTTCCTCGACACTGTGCACTCCCCAGGCGCCGAGGGATGTCTGTGACTCCCCCTGGAATGTCCCCATTCTTCCCAGCTGCCGGCCTAACTCTTGTCTGTCCCCACAGACAGGACAAGTGCCCCGAGTCCCTCGTGCACCCACCCTCTGTTCACACCGCTCCCCTCTGTTGGCCCCTCTTGGTTTTCCTCCTGGGCACACACTTGGGGCAAGGACCAGACCCGTCCCTGGGATTCTCGCGGGGCTTGACGCAGCAGGCCCTACAACACGGGCTCAGCCAAGAGTCTGAACTGCCTATTCAAGGGGCACCTCCTCCCACCCGGCCCTGTACCAGGGTCTGGGGGACGGCAACCACTTGGCTGCTAGGCCGGAGGAATCCACGGTCTGGGAGGAACACAGGTACGGGAGCAAACACCTCCCACGCACAGCCGTGAGCAGGAGGGCGAATTTGGGGGCCTTCCTGGAGGAGCTGGACCTTAAAGGGGCTGCCCTCCTTGCCCGAGTGGGAACGTTGGCTTGATGAGTGTGTTCCTGGAAAGGTTTGCGGGGGTCGGCATCCCCACTGGCATCTATGTCCGTCTACCAGGCCTAAGTCCTGACTTACGACGACTCCTTTAACTGGCAATGGCTGACTTTTGGTTACTCTGTTCCCAGTTCCTGCTCATCTAATTCAAGATCTGTGAACCAATACAAAAACGGGGTGAGATCTGAGGCCTCCTGTTCAGGGACCCCTTGATGTGGGGAGGAGGGTGACTGGCCTCCATTACCCCTTCCACACTAAGTTTGTTTTGACAGACTAGAATTTTATTGCTTATAAATTTTCCAAAACACTCAAAAGACAGAACATTTGTCTTGAAAGCTCTTTCTTATCCAATATCAAAATATTTGATTACTGCAATAGATGTCACTTTCCCTGTTTGTTAGAGAAAAAAATGAGGCTCAGAGAACAACGCTGGGCCCACGCTCCCTCGGTGCTGGGCCGGGATTAGAACCCTGGCTCCCACGCCCGGACCACGATCCTGCCTAGGGCCTCTGGGCCTCACTCCTGGGCCTCTGAGAGGGGTCACCCTTGCTGTGGGCAGGAGTCCTAAACAACCTTCCACCTCCCTCCCCTACAGGAGAGCCTTTTCTGTCCCAGCAGATGGGGGAAAACAACCCTTTCACCTTTCAAGGGCCAGGGAGGAAGGCCTGTGGGGCCAAGCGTATGAGCTGAGCTCCTGGAGAGGTCTGAGAAGTGAAGGCAGCTGGGTGCCTCCCCGCCCGCTGCAGAGGTGGTCATTTAACTTAATAACTGAATTTGGGACTGTGGCTGAGATCTTAGCAGAGACACTCCTCCCTGCTCTTTATGTCAAGAACAACAGTTGCCTGCCCTCCATGTCTGTTCTTATCTAGTTGCTCAAACTTTGATCCTAGCAGTCATCGCATGGTCTCCACCTGGCAATTCGGAAGGTGGGGGGCATTTGCACCAACCCCCGCTGGTCTCCGCAGGACGGGGGCTGCACATGATTAGGGCATGCTGCCATGCTAGCCAAGCCCAGGGCATCTCCAATTGTAGGGCCTTGCACACAGTCTGCCCTGAAGAAGAATACAAGCATACAGACCCTCGGATGGCACGAGATCCAACCTCCCAGGCTGCCACTCTTCTCCAACAGCAGCCTGGCTCCCAGCAATCCTGGCTAGGCTGTTCCCATGTCTAAAATCCCATTCCCGTCTCCTTTCTCTACATAACCAAGCCCTCTGTCAAATCCCAACACCCAGAGTCCCCCTCTTTCAGGAAGCCTGCCAAGGTTTCCTCAGTCCCCCACGCCAAATCTCATAAATGGCTGTAAGGTTCCATGCTCTTCCGCTCACTTCAAACTTACAAGTTTCTTATACTAACTTTCTTGGTTACATTTTCATGTAGGCCCATTGTGTGAGTACCTGCGCTATGAGCTCCCAGGAAGTAGGGGCTCTTTTATTAGTCTCTGAGCCCCTGGGGGAAAGCCTGTTGCCCATCACGAAGTAGTTCTCAATCCATATTTGTTCTTTGCCTCTAATTGGGCAGTCAGCTCTTGGCGATTTAGACTCAAAGGAGGAAGATCGAATTAGGGCGCCAACTGGATTCCAGGATAGAAAGAAAACACAGGTCCTGCCTTTAGTGTACCACATGTGGTAGAGCTAGAACATCAGGCCTCTGGCCGCAATTCCCTTTCTGCCCCTCCACCTAGCGCATCCCCACCAATCCTCACTGCCCAGCTTACACATTACCCTCTCTGGAAATCTGGAGGCAGACTCTTTATGCCTTGCTCACGACCTTCCAATATACCCGGGTTTGAATTGTTATGGGTTGACTTGCAGCCCAAAAAAAGATGCTGAGGTCCTAGTCCCCAGGACCTGTGAGTGTGACCTTATTCGGAAAGAGGGTCCCACAATCAAACACATGATTGAGTTAAGATGTGGTCACTGGGCTGGGCCCTACTCCCCTGTGACTGGTGTCCTTACAGAAGGGAGAAATTTGGACACACACAGAAGCAAGGCCAGACGAACACACAATAAGAATGCTACCTTAAGCCTGAGGTTACCAAGAGCTAGGAGACAGGCAGCTTCTCTCTCCTGGCCCCCAGAAGGGACCAATCCTGGCAACGACAAGAGTGTACTATCTCACAGCTCTCGTGGCCAGCTTTGATTTCGGACTTCCAGGCTCCAGACTGGCCATGAAACTATCACTTCCTGTTGTGGAAGCAACCCAGTGTGTAGTACTTTGTTATGGCAGCCCTAGCAAATTCTGGCTCCGCCTCTCACTGGCTGGGAGGCCTCAGGCCAGCGAGTTAAAGCTGAGTCTCTCGTCTTCCTCTTTAGAGTGGGAATAATCCATCGACTGCAAACCCCTTTTCGTCTCCTGTCTTCACACCTCCAGCCTACCTTCCACGTTCTGGCCCGTGAACCATGGGTGGGAGCGACATGCCCCAGCTGACCCAGAAACCTCCCACCGTCCTCCACACTCACTTCCCTCCCCTTCTGCCAGGAGACAGCAGTGGGGCCCTGGGAGGTAACAGAGCCACCAGATGGAAAGAAACTGAGTGCCTGCTGGACTGCCGGGAGGCCCCACCCTGGAACATGCCTTAAATGTGCAGTACAGAAAAGGTTGAGGGTTTTCGCACACAGTTACCTAACGTGACTCACAGAAAGACTGGTCACATAGTACTTCATGAGATTAGAAATATTATGGTAGGAAGTTAACAGTAAGTTTTTAATAGCATGACACTCCTTCTAACTGCCCTACCACCTAACACAGAGCCTGGCATAAGGAAACCAAAAAGCAAAAAACAAAACAAAACAAAAAAACACGGAATTGTTTCAATCAAAGAGCACTGGCGCCAAGAGTCCTTGGCTAGTCTAGCTCTGCCTCAACTTTAGGCAAAAAGCCTAAACCCCTGGGCCTCAGTTTAATTTAACTTAATTTAAGATGGGATTATTAAATATGCTACAGCTCGCTAATAATGAAAGCTTGCTTTCCCCTGATCCAAGACTTCCTCAGAATCTTTCTCAACACAGAGCCCTAGACAGGCCCTCCAGGTGAGCTATCCTGACCCACCTGCGATGTGATTCTGGAACTGATCTGCTTTACTATCTGTCCTGAGGACAAGAATTGCAGTCCCCAAACTCAAGCTTATAGGAAAAATAATTGAACCTCCCTACAGATTATTTTCATTTTGAATTCTGGAGCCCTGATCCTGCTGGCTAGAAAAGTGACCCAGTCACTTATGGCCAGGAGTTCTCCCTCCCAGGCAGAGTTCCCTGGGTCTACACAAGGTGTGGGCTCGGGGAACCCCTCCAGGGCTCGGCAGCTCTGCACGCTGCAGCTAGAGCCCCTGTCCCCACCCCGGCCCCTTCAGGTGTACGGCCTTCTGCCTGCGTCTCGCACTGGGGTTAGAACCCTTGGGGAGGCTGAAAACCACCCAGCTCTTCCTCCTGGGGCCTCTGCAGGGAGAGGCCCTGTGGCAGGCACCCTCCACTCTGGTCTGGAGATACCTCCTGGGAAGTGGGGGAGGCTCCCTTCCTTTCTTTCCCTGTTTCTCTAGGGGCTCTCCCATCCTCCTCCTTCCTCGCCCACCTCCCAACACCGCTGCCTCAGGATGACTTTAGAAAGGAAAGCCTGACAGAATTGCCTTCCAGACAGTTTCTCTTTCCTCCCAGCCACAGGGACTCTTGAAGGCAGAAAGCCCCGAGCTGCTGCCTGAGCTGGGGAGAGTGAAAGCGCGTGTATCTGGGACTGAAAACTGCAGGGCCTCCGAGAACCTGTGCAACTCGGCTCTGGGGAAGGCCAGAGGCTGCTGGGGCAGAGTCTGCACAGAGCTTTCATGCCCCCGAAATGCCGCTGAGGGGCAGAGCCAAGCACAGTGTGTGGCGATGCTTTGTGCCGCGAGCTCTCGTGTCACATCTCAAGGGGCAGCCCGCTCAGGTGCGATGTGAGTCACGGTCATTTTAAAACAAATGCCAATGTTTGTGAATGAGTCACCTCCCTCACAAGTGTCACTCTTGCTTCCATTCTGACACACTCTCCTGAGAGGGTGTGAAAGGGTTAATGGTGTCTTACAGCCACTCACAGGGAAATTCCACAGGACCCAGCCACAGAGACCCAGTGGTGTCAAAGTCAAGTGCCTCCGGGGCCCAGGTAGATTCTAAATGTCTCCATGGACAGGAGGCGGGGGGCACACATTGATCACAGGGGATGACCACCACGCTGCCCCAGGCCACAGGCCAGTTGCTAGAGGGACTTCACATTTTTCTAGAGAAGGCAAAAAACATGGCATTTTTAATATGCAACTTCCTGACTTTTAAATTATTGTAGCTAGCTCAGAGTTTTTTTAAGGCTGCGAGCCAAACAGAATCTAGATGGAGTCAGGTTTGACCCGTGGCTTGTTTTGACGGCTGCTGTCAGGACTGAGGGAACAGCTGGTACAGGGGAAACTCCTGGGCCTGGCAGGGAGCAGGGCGGATGGTTTGGGTGCTGTGTATGTGGGCGCTGGTGTGCGGGCAAGACTGCAAGGCTTAAGAGAGAACGGGTGAGAGTGGGGGTTAAGGTTCTTTAAGATGCTAGGAAAATGTCACCTCTTCCTTGAAGCCCTCCTGCACCCCACACCAACATCATCGTTAACCATGGGTCAGTGAGCACACGGAGGACAGCACGGAAGAATGAATGGCCATGAACGAATGCGTGAATTCTAACTGAAGCATCTACGAAAGGCAAGAGCCCCGCTTGCCCCTCAAGCACCTGCTCCTGGTTGCGGCGGGTACTGCACACTCAGGGCGACGTGGCTGACCGGCGTGCTGAGGCAGGTGGGACCAGGCCTGGTGGTAACAGAGCCATTTCCCACTCGTTTGTGCAGAACGACCTCCCTGGGAGGTGAAGGAGAAGAAGGCTTTCTCCTAACTCAGTTCTACCCCATGTGAGCCCTGGCAGGGCCGAGGAGCAGGCCTGACAAGGCCACGAAGCCGCCTCCCCTGGCC
Source organism: Nasua narica (assembly GCA_028533885.1). Classification (NCBI taxonomy): domain Eukaryota; kingdom Metazoa; phylum Chordata; class Mammalia; order Carnivora; family Procyonidae; genus Nasua; species Nasua narica. The sequence goes on along the minus strand of CM052812.1, from coordinate 31,580,207 downwards.
ACCCTGGGGCAGGGCCGCAGGGGTGGAAGCTGGCCCACAGTCAGACGGAATGAGAAGACTAACGACCCCTCGCCGCCGCCACTCAGCCTCGCTGGCAGATGTCACCCCCTAGTGTCAAGTGTCCTACAAGCTCTGTGCCTCAGCTTCTCGCCTGTGGATCGGGGGTAATTTAGGAACCTTAGAGCCAATGTGAAGATGAAGTCAGACAGTATCTCTACAGTACTTGGTCCAGGCCTGACATATAGTGGGTGCTCAATAAAATATACCGATGGGAGTCTCATGGTTCTAACTCTTCACACATTGTTTCATTTGCCCCGGAAAGGCTGTGAGGCAGCCCCATCACCCACTTTAGGAATTTGTCAACTGAGGCTAAGGGAGACGGCTGCCCTGGGCTGCCCAGCACTTCACCTGATTCCGCTGAGCCAGTGTTTGCCGCCTCCCATCACTGTCTGGCCACTCTCTTCCACCCCTGCTAAGACACCGCGGCACCCCGTCTCCTGTGGCCCCTGCATGCTCCCCCTGTGGGTCGGTCAGTTTTGCCCCAACCCCCAGCTCTATGAGTGTTCCCCCATTCACCTCTCACCCCATTCACTGCCTCCATGTCGCTCGCCACGACTGGATACGGCAGCACCCACAAAGATTCGCCCATGGGCCAGACACCCCGCATCCCACCCTTAAGACACGATTTCCCGATATTTCTGATTCAGTAGGCCTGAGCTGAGGAGGTCACATCTCTAACAAGTTCCCTGGTGACATCGGGGAGGCTGGCCCAGACTACAGCTCGTGGGACAGACAGGCCTAGAAACTGTGCAGCCATCAGACGAAGACGCAGACTCGGGATGGATGACCATGAAGGACACTAACAGCAGCTGACAGTGACAGGGAGTGCGTACTGCACACAGGCTAGTCGGTGACGGTGATGGAAGAAGAATGAGCCACGCCGAGACGGGACAAAGCATTTCAGGCAGAGGGAACAGCACCTCTACAGGCCCGAGGTAGGAAGGGCATGGGGAGATCAGCGGCCGGAACCCGGTACGTGAGGAGGAGAGTGGGGGCGGCGGTGGGAAGGGAGTGGGACGCGTGGCTGTCTGGCTAGCCGCCAGCTCCCAGCCTCCCCTGCACAGGAGTAGGTTCTGGAATGTGGGTGACAGTGATGTGTGCCACCTGCAATCTAGCACGGTAAGCATGTTCTGGGTTCCTTCCCTGGAGAGATGAGAACAATGCCCCATGGGGTGGGAGAGAAACCAGAGAGCGCCGGAACCACTGGACGTTACCGTCTTAGCTACTGAGTCATGGCACCTCCTTGTGAGAGCAGCTGAGCTTGCCATCCCTGGCAGAGGCCCAGCTCACCCAGCCCTAGCCTAGGGACCTGGCTCTTAAAGCTGGGCAGGAACAGGAATCCCAGCATGGCAGCTCCATGCTGGGTCGGACTGCGGCCCCTGGTGACTCACACCTCCTCTCTGGGACAGGGTTTGCAAAACAGGCTCCAGTGCCTCCTAGTCTGGGATGGCTCCGACTTCAGAGGGCAGGGCGTCGGAATCCCCTGGAGACTTGTTAAAGCCGAGATCACTGGGCCCTATCCTCAGACTATCCAATTCGGCACTTCCAGGGCAAGAACTAACAGTCCTCATTTCTAACAAGTTCCCAGGGGCCGTGGATGCTGCCGGTCCGGGATGCTCTGAGAACCGGTCTCAGGTCACTCCAGCCAAGTACAGCGTAACTCAGAGCATAAACACTGTACGCTTAGGGCCTGCACTGAAGGAGACGGAAAAATTCACCCAGGGCTGAGCTGTGGGGGGCCTCTGACAGCCGAGGAACGGATGCGGCCCCTCAACACCCTGCACCATTCAGAGTCGGAAGTCCTGCATCCCGGCCCGAGCTCTGGACTCACCCTGCAAGTGCTCAAGCCTCAGTTACTTCATCCGTAAAATGGATACAGAAGAGCCGCTCTGTACTCCTTACAGAGCTGCCATGGAGTCAAGCTGGAGCCCCAGGCGCGGGGGCCACTCCCGAGGCTGTCCCTGGGGCCGCTCCACGCCTCCCTGCACCACAGCAGGGAGGCCTGTGCTGGGGAGGACAGAGCTCGAAGCATATGCTGAGTATAGCTCACAACCACAGGGAAACTTCCACATGGCATGCATCCCTCTCAGCACTTGTTGTTCCGGGTGATTACTCCCTGCTGGGGGGCGGGGGGGGGCCCTGTGCATCCCAGGAGGGTTAGCAGTGCCCCGCTGCTATCCACTGAATGCTAGGAGCAATCAGATATGTCTCCAGACATTGCACATACCCCTCGGGGATCAAATTGGCCCAGGGTCAAGACCCATTACTCTGGAGTGCCAGTACTCCCCCTGGACTACACAACGAAATCACCTAGGGAGCTTTAAAAACTATCCACTCATGCCTGGGACTCTCCCCAAGACAATGACTTCATTAGTCAAGGCTGCAGCCTGGGCGCGGGGTCTGTAAACCCCACCAAGCGGGTTCGACCAGGCAGCCTCTGACTCTCACTGGGGGCGCCAGTGGTTATGGGGACAGGAGAGAAGGCAGAAACGGGTCTGTGGTGTGCTGCGCTAGGGAAGAGGGTCAGTTCTACAAACTGGTGCTGCAAGGGACCCATGAGAGCCAGGCCAGAGACAGGCTATTACCTGCCCCCAGGGCGTCAGCCTCCTTTAGAACACAAAGTATGCTAAGATTCTGGACAATGACTTAGCTCTGCTTTCTTTCAGTTAACCCAGGACCCAGATGAACCAGAGTTAACCCAACGGACGGGGTTCTGGTTAAAGTAATCGACTTGGCCCGGCTGAGACCATTCCTTCACCTTTGAAATAAGGGCTAAACAAGATTTAGACCTGACATCCCAGGTCTTCCTGGGCTGGTAAGTGAAGATACTTTGACTAGCCACTGATGAGTCCGGTGTGGCCCATTTTTCAGCTGCTAGAAGCCCTCCCCCTTTGCTCTCTACAAGGCTCCCAGGCAGGTGACATGGCAATCTAGGTGAGAATGGTGCGGAGGACAATGACCCCAGCCAGAGCTGGCCAGGAGCCAGGGTTTAGCCAGTGTGTGCCCAGCAGATGGACCACAGGCCCAAACACCCACAAGCTTCCGGTAGGGGCGCTAAGTGTGGCCTCGAGGCAAATGAAGAAAGGGGTTGTGCCCTTGTTCTCATGGAAGTACAGCATCTTAGAGCCAAACGGATAACCCAGTCGCATAAATGCAGAGTGTGGAAAACCAAATGCTGGAACACCTGCCTCCGGATCACCTGGGAGCTTACGGAAGAGAGTCCCTAGCCTCCCCCCAGAAATCTAGAGGCCTGGAGTAATGCCAGGGAATCTGATTTTTCAAACTCTCAGGTGCTTCCGATAACAGGGTTTAGGGAGAGCTGAACCCTAATACACCCTTACCAAAGAAAAACTGTTTTGGCCTCAACATACCCAGCGTGTTGGTGGCCTGAGCTCGAGCCCCGCTCGGCCCGTGCAGACCTCTGTGTAGCACAGCATCTCATTTTCCCTGGACACAGAAGCCCTCTCTGTCCGTAAGGACTACGCTGTCTTCACTTGGCTCAGAGAGTACAGGCCACTTGTCCAGCAAAGCAGATGCAGAGTCGGGACCAGGAGCGGGTCCTCCTTTCTCCCAGGCCGGCCCAGTGCAGCTCCGCTGGCCAGGTGGGAGCCCGAGCCCCTGCCCCGGGCCGGGACCCGAAGCAGCCCGGCCGGCTCCGACGCGCACGAGGCTGTTTATGCAAGCTGACAGCTCTGATCCACCAAAGGCGCCTGCTTCCAGCTCAGCCTCTAATAATAGCTCTTCCTCGGAATCCCTCCCGTCTTGGTGGGAGCGGAATATTTAGACATATCAAAGATTCCTTCCCCTTCTTTCATCGAGCCAACAGTGATATGAAAGGAGTACAATGAAAAGACGGGTCTCTATGACAAGCTTTAGAGAGCAGCCAATTCCCTGACATCCCTCAAGACTCCAATTGACTCTGTGCTTCTCAGATGGGAGTCAGTGTGGTTACATAATAATAACACCTTCCATCTCTCTGGCGCTATTATGGGCCTTTTGCCAAAGTGCTTTCACAGGCATTAGCTTTTGAGCCCACAAAGTATCCGGGAGGTGGGTAGGGCAGGGATCCTTCTCCTCAGATTATAAATAAGAAAATTGCTATGTGGAGGGGTTAAATGACTTGCCTAGGGTCATACAGCAAGTTAGCGGCTCAGCTTGGAATCCTCAGGCAAGCAGGGAATCTGGAGAGCAGGAATTTTAAATGGCCTTCCCTGAAAGACACAGAAGGGCCTTTGCTGGCTGGCAGATGGGCCCCGCCTACCCCCCACTCTCTCCTCTCCGCTCTGCTCCTCTCTCCCTCACGTTCCCTCCCCACCTGTACTCTGGTTATGCGGATTCCTCTCTGGGCCTCCAGACCCACCTTCCTTTTAACACTTCGGTGTCTGCACATTCTGTCCCTGCCCACCTGGCACATCCCTTCCCGTCCCCAGGACTCGCTCCTTCTCGCCCTCCTGCATCTACCTCTAGCACTCCCACCTCCTCCAGGGAGACCGCCCTGGTGCCCACCTAGCAGAACCAAGTGCTTTCTCGCTGTGCACACCCCCACTGTGTCCCGTATTGTGCTGCATTATAATTAGCAGCCTTAGCGTCTCCGGCACCAGACTATAAGCCTCCATATTGGTCTATTCGGGCTGACTTCACCAAGTCCCACAGACCGAGCGGCTTAAACAAGAGAAATTTATTTGCTTACAGCTCCGGAGGCCAGAAGTCCAAAATCAAGTTGCAGTCAGGGTTGGTTTGTGGTGAGGGCTCTCTCCCCGGCTTGTAGGTGACCGCTCTCTGCTTCTCACATGGCCTCTTCTCTGTGTATTCTTGGGGAGAGCGGTCTCTGGGGTCTATGCCTCCTTTTATGAGGACAGCAGTCCTATTGGATTAGGGCCCATGCTTATAACCTCGTGGAATCTTAATTCCCATCTTAAAGGTCTCATCTCCAAACACAGTTCCTTTGAGAGCTAACAAAGGAATTTGGGGAGACACAATTCAGTCCATTACACCTCTCGAGGACAACAAGCAGGTTGGCTCTCCTTCAAGGAGACAGTATCTAGCCAGGCCTGTCCACAGCAGGGCTGGACAAATGTCCCACGCAGGAATCCCTTTTACGAGTCCTGGGCATGCAACCCACCATCTGCTTGACACCCTCAGAACAGGGAGCCCGCCATTCATTCTCAGATAAGGAGATAACAACTTAAAAGTCCTAACACCTAACTACAAAGCCCAGTTGTTCCTACTGAAATCATCAAAAGAATCCCTCCTTCATTCCCATTATTTGAAAACATCATTCTTCCCCTCAGTCTCTGCTTTCCTAGGTTCTTCACCGCTAGCCACCCAACTGCCAGCAACTGGCTGCTCCAATCATCCTGTCACCCCTGCCCCCGGTCGGTGTGCAGGGCTAGAGAGCCAGACAGAACCCCCGTCAGACCAGAGAAACGGACTGCAGACCCTCTTTGGCTCTTAAAGGTTTATATAAGGCTAGACGTTGGAGATGACCTGTCCCCTTGTTCAGTGACTGCCTGGTTCAAAGGGTCAACGCCGATGCCACCTCCTCCAGAAAGTGCTCCTGATTCCCTCTTCAATGCTCCCAGGATACCAGCACTCCCTTCTCCCGTAGAGCACACACCCCCACTCTAGAGTACATTTTCCCGATCACCTCCTCCACCACAGGAAGGTAGAGGGTATGTCACATCCATCTCTTTGCCTCAAGCACCCAGCCCAGCCGAGAGGTCTCTGCGCCCACGCCCCGGGAACCACACGGCTGCACACAGGGCCTCACCACTTACCCGCTGCTGAATTTTAACAAACACTCCAAGAGATAATGGTTAATTTCACAGAGCCATGAGTGGAGGCTGTTAAAATGTTAATATTATTTAAATTGTTTTACATTTTCGACAGTTTGAGCCGCAAATATAAATGTTTCCCATGCTTTCCACGGAGCTGAGCTCACAGAAATGATTGATGAGGCACCCAATGTGGAATTTCCCACTTTAAATTAAGAAATGCAACGTGAAGGTGATGAGAAAAATACTCCACACCCACGTGCAATACGCTGGCGGTTCTGGAGGCCCAACTCCCTGGCTTGTGGCCGCGCTAGGTCATCTGTCCTTCTGGCCCACAGTGGCCGTGTGGGCGAGGCTCCTCACTTCACCCCACTGGGGCTAACGTCATCAACCGGAGCCGGGGAGAATAAGATCTGCCCCAACTTTCCACAGCGGGCTTCCATTCAGGGGTGCTGGGAGTTTCCTCCACAATGTGTTCCCTGAGCTCACTGCAGTGGTTGAGAGGGTACCACCTCATACCTGTTTTATACAATGTATGTGCAGTCACACACCCAGAGCGGGGGGAGCCTATCTGACATTAAAGCCAGGGCTCTGAATCACCATATTTTTTTTTAAAGATTTTTATTTATTCATTTTGACAGAGAGTGAGAGAGAGACACAGAGAGAGGGAACACAAGCAGGGGGAGTGGGAGAGGGAGAAGCAGGCTTTCCCGCCGAGCAGGGAGCCTGATGCAGGGCCCGATCCCAGGACGCCGGGATCTGACCTGAGCCCAAGGCAGCCGCCCAACGACTGAGCCACCCAGGCGCCCCTGAATCACCATATTTTTTTAAGATCTTATTTGTTTATTTCAGAGAGACAGAGAAAGAGAACATGAGCAGGGGGAGGGACAGAGGACACAGGACTCAATCCCAGGATCCTGAGATCATGACCCAAGCGGATAACCAACTGAGCCACCCAGGCTCCCCTACGAATCACCATATTGAGTAAGATTACAAAGTGCCTGCTTCATGGGATGCAAGGATGACTCAGTTGGTTAAGCGTCCAACTCTTGATTTAGGCTCAGGTCATGATCTCAGGGTCATGAGATCAAGCCCCGCATGGGGCTCTGCTCTGGGCATGGAACTTGCTTAAGATATTCTCTCTCCCTTCCTTGGGATGTCTGGGTATCTCATGACCTCTAAATCTTAGTGAATTGTTTTTTTTTTGAGGCTAACCTAGTCCCTTAGGGTTAGCGAACGCTTGTTAATGTCTAAACTTTTTAAAAATGAGTACATTTAAATTAAGTTCTAATTGTAAGGCGAATTTCTCAGTGCAGACTTAAATTTGCGTTTGTAACTATCAAAAAGGATCTCCTTTCTCTGAAGAAGGCCTTGTTAGTTAATTTGAAATAATTCTTTATAGACAAGTATGTCTTTGGTTACTGAGGTTATAAGGCAAAATTATAAGGTAGTAATCAGATGAGAACTAGTCCTGGCTTCGATGTTATTTTATCACATAAGAAATATTCAGTTTTTCTAATGTTACATCTGAGGAAGTATGTAATTTGAGAATTGCATCTTCTTCTAAGGAGTCACTGCATCATAGCTATGCCTATGTGAAGTGCAACATTTGACCCACCATAATCCAGCTGAACAAAGTAATGGTAACATGATTTGAGTGGTGCTTTTCCTTGCTTTGTTAACCATCACTATAATAATCTACAGCACAACTTTTCTTTTAACAAAGCTAGAACAGTTTCGGCTTCTTAAACTTCATACTTGGGTAGGTCAAGCTGCCATACGTGTTCAGTGTGAATAGTGTTTAAGTTGAAAATATTGTAAAAAAATTATATTTTTTCAAAAATATTTTAAAAAATAAATAATAGTAGAACTGAAAAAAAAAATATAAGAGTGGTTAAGAGTCCGACTCTTGGTTTAAGCTCAGGTCATGATCTCTGGGACATGAGATGGAGCCCCGAGTCTTTCCCTCTCCCTCTGCTCCTCCCCCTACTCTCGCTGTCTCTCTCTCTCTCATAAATAAAATCTTTTAAAAAGACTCTCTCTCTCCCTATGCCCCTTCCCCTCCAAAGAAAGTGCCTGCCTCACAAGAGCGATAACTAATACATGGCGTTTTGCCTCACCACCCCCACCTCCCTTCCTCCACACCCGGTACTCCAAACCCTCTGGGTGAGATTCCTCACTCCCTGGGCCTCACTGGGAGGTCCTCCCCACACTGGGAAATCTCCACACCTGCCAGTTCTAACGTTGGCCAAATGGTGAGAGCCCAGCCTCGAAGGCCAGCCTTTGCGCAGGGTGGGGAGCTATATGCTTTGGGTCTCCATTTTTTCCTCTCCCTCTGGATCCAGGCCTCAAGACCTTCCCGATTGGACAGCACAGGTTCACCACCAGGCCTCATATCCGGGGGGAGACCTGGGCTCCCCGCTCAGTGCCCAGAGAGGGCCCTGCCTTATCCTCTCTGGGCCCAGCACGGGGCTAGGTACCGCACATGAATCATCTCCGGGGCCTGTCTCCACACGTTCTCTGCCAAGGAGGTACTAGGAGCACTGTGTTGCAAGTGAACAAACTGAGGCTCGGAGAGGCCAAGCCAAAGGACACACCGCTTGTGAGCGGTGGGGTCTGGTCTTAAATCGAGGTGTTCAAAACGCCAAAAAACACACTGTTCCTCCTGCAGGGAGCCACCTGGATTAGAGCCCTGGCCCCTGTCACACCTTCAGGGCTTCATCTCCACCTTATTAGGCACCGCTCATTCATCCCATCAGTCATTCATTTGTGCAGTGCCCGCTCTGGAACCGGTCCCGTGCTAAACCCTGGAGGAACGGGAGTCAGGGGGACACATTTCACGGTCTCCCTGGAGTTGACAAGCCGGTAGAGGGTAACGAGCAGGGAAGCAAGTGGGGACAGTGTAGTTTGTGCTGTGATGGAGGGAAACACAGATGAGGGCCCCCTAAGCCCAGCCTGGCATATCAGGGAAGGCTCCCTGGAAGAGCTTACATCTAAGTCGAGGTCTGAATGGTAAGTAGGAGTTAGCCAGGCGAGGGGAGAGATGGTGCTCCTGCTGAGAGCAAAGCAGGGAGGCACGGGGCAGGGGTGAGGGGCAAAGGGGGCCTGGAGAGGAGAGGAGCCCTGTAAGACAAGCCACAGAAGCCCTGTGGGCTTTACCCCAAGTGAAGAGTCACGGTTTACCAGCAGAGGAGTGAGCAAGCAGATGTGGGCTCTGGAACCGTCCCTTTGGCTACAATGCAGAGAGGACACGGAACAGGGGCAGGACAAGCAGGCGCTCAGGTAGTCCTCGGTGAGCAGGCTGTGGCAGGAAAGGGGGGACTGGCATCCTCGAACGGTCAGCAGGGAGAGCTACGGGACTGGCCACTCAGTGACTAGGACACTGAGGGGGTGGGAGGTGCCAGGAGGAGCAACTGGACGGGGCCCACCACCTGTGGCCAGATGTCCTGTGGCTCATTCCGTGCGGGAGCCCTCAGCCCTGCCCTGGCCAGGGCCATCCTCCCCTGGGCACTGTGACCACCAGGTACGCTGGGAGCCTGGGGCTCCACCTCCGCCTCCCTGCTGAGCTCCTGTCCTCCCCACCCCATCCCAGGGTGCAGAGGGCTGAGGGGGTCCTGACCTCACACACCCGAGCTGAGTGTGGCTCTAGCACCTTCAGAGTGACTGTGGGCAGGGGAACAAACTTTCTCAAAGGTTGGGCTCCACACCTATCAAATGCAACTGTCATTGGACCTGTCGGTGGTCGGGGGGGTTCAATGAGATGAGACACGTGAGGCCTTCCGGTCTGCCCAGAACACACCAAGCCTTCACCGAGTGGTGCTCTTGTTATTATCATGGCTCAGCCAAGCCTGCAGCTCCTTCTCAGACCCCCGTCCAGGGGAAGGGAGCAGCTCCTGGGGCCCGTGGCAGGGTCCCTGTGGTCCCCTCTCCTGCCCCCTGCTTGCCGAGCGCCTGCGAACACAGGCGGAGGCCCCCTCTCTGGGAATAGGTCAGGAAGGCGGGGGGAGGGGGCGGCCGTGATGGATGGCTTTCGGCAGTTCTACGATGCGTCAAACGTTTAATGGAAGTCAGCGGAGTGAGCCAGCGCTTCCCGCACTGCGGGGCGCGGGTTTGGGGGCCCTCTTCTCCCGCCTTGCTGATGTTCCCTGACGTTCTGGGAGCGTGGAGGGCACTTAGGTGCTTTGCTGAGAAGGAAGAGAATACCAAATGAAGCTGAGACCTCCTTTCCTCATCTCTGACAAGGACACGTTCTTCAGGATAGGAGAGGAAGGGGGCCAAGCACCCTGAGAGGCAAGCCGGCAGAAGAGCTCCAGCGCCAGGCGCCGAGGCTCGCCTTTCCCGGGCTCGTGACCTCCGCAAGACTCAAAACGACTCCGGGCCTCAGCTTCTTCGTCCCTAAAATAGGGATCATAACAATAATCCCGACTTCATAGGGCCGTTGTGAGATTAAACAGGGAAATAGGCGCACACGGAGAGCTAGAACAGTGCCGGGCACACCGCAGACACACAGTCAGAGCTGGCTGTAGTAACGGGGAAAGAAACGCATGGGCCCTCGGGGCCACCGTCCTGCCCCACTGCTGACTTGCTGGGGTCACACCCGAGTTCAGTGTGGCTTTTCCAGAGAACCTTCTCAAAGCTGGCCACCTCAAAGCCAAATCCATCCTGAGATGAGCAATGATGCCCAGATAGTTGAAAGCTACATACACAGGAGGGGCTGCCTTGCCTCATCTCCCCTCCTACTTTCCTTCGTCTCCCCTGCATGGCAGGTCCCCACAGGCTGGCTTCCTTGACCCTCCCCTTCTGCTCATCCTTACCTCCAAGCCTTTTCTTTACTCCCCTCCTTCATCGGCTCCCCGATCCTTCCCATCCCTCCAGCCCAGTTCAATCCACACCTCCTCCTGGCAGCCTGCCAGCTCCCCTTCGTGGCCCCTCCCAGGACAGACCGTCGGCATCACATGTCTCAGAAAGAACACGGTCAACTGGAACGAATTGACGCGAACACGACGAGGCAAAGTGGGCAGAGCCGTGACCAGAAATGCCGCGCCCGAACGAGGGCAGGGCATCATGTCTGACAAGCCACGAGCAGAGGCACAGCACTCCATCGGCCCGGTACAGTCACCGCCACCCTGTGGGGGTACAGTCCAGCTGCCGCGCGTTACGCCTTCGGACCCATTTTGCAGATGAGGAAAACTGAGGCTCTGGCTGAGCGACGTGTGGATTAGAAAGTCAGTGAGTGGCAGAACCAGGATTCCCACGGGTCCTGGCCTTCAAGTCCAGGGGCCACACCAATAACCCAGTCACGGGCTTTTCAGGCTCCCCCTCCGGAATCCACAGGGAGGGAAGGCTGGAGCTCAGAAACACAGCTGGTCCTAGAAGGAGAGCCCTGAGCTCTGGCAGGGCCCCTTAGTCAAGTCACCCCACCCTGCTCTGCACGAGGCCCTGTTTTCTTAGGGACATACTCTCCCCTGGGTCTTGACAACACTCGGCCTCTGATCAATCCTGCTCCAGTGATGGAACTTAGTAGGTACTCAAAAGGATGATTCCAGACAGGTGACAGTCAGGCCTAAGTCTGCCGGGAAGCCCTCCTGGGCCCAAGCAGGCACACCCCAGGCCACAGCAAGTTCACAGAGCATCGCCCTGGCTGGAGGTGGTTCTCCGAGAACCCGCGGGCTGTCCCACCTCCTCCGTGTAGGACACCAGTGCGTGGGGTGGGGTTCACCCCTCGAGCTGCTGACAGCCTGGATTTCTAACAGCCGACTTCAATTCCCTCCCCTCCTTCGCCAGCACTGCTCTCTCCCCCAGTAAATAGCCCCGAGCCGGCTGTCCTGATAAACTGGGGCTTTGGGGACTTTCTTCAAGTGCCTTGTAAATGGAAGCGTCTCAGACCGACAGCTCTCAGTGTTCAATGAGATTATATTTCTTATTTAAATAGCTGATTGGAGAATTGGTTTCAAAGTAAGGCGCTGTATGCCCATGGCCTCCTCCGGGCTCCCGGGGAGAAGCAATAGCGTGCGGCATTGTGCGCCGGAGCCGCTCCTAGCCGCTCAGGCTCCCATTCAGATGCCTCCGGGATGGGGGGAGCCGGTCGGGGTGGGGGATAAAAGCCGCCTCCCCTCTTGGTTTGGGGAGCCGGAGATTATGCCTTTCATTCAAGAGCGCCTTCTCCGGGGCTCCCCACCACGCTCTGCACCAGTTGTCTCCCCTCTCAAAGCGACGAGGAGATAAAAGGCAATGTGTTCGCTTCATCCCACCTCCGGGGAGAGCTCAAATCAGTCTTTTGTCAGCGGAGGATAAGCGCCACCATTTTAGGAAGGGTCGTTGTTCAGCGTGCTCTGTTGGAAGGTTTTGTGCTGGCTCTTCCCCCCGTTTGTGCCGTGGTTTCCCTGGCCCCGTGCTGGGCCCCGGGCAGGCTGATGCATGCTTTCTGATTCGGAACCCACACCTAGCCCCAAAAGAGGTAGCATCATCGTGGGTAGCAGGTGACCCCCAGCCCTTCGGGAAGGACGAGGTTTGCATGGGACCAATTTTGCCTGAACAGTGCCACGCAGCCCCTGCGAGGGCCCGAGCTCTTCGCTTAGAGCAAAATTGCAATTAATTGTGTGTCAAAATAACATATTAGCAACAGCAGCATTGGACCATGTGCAATCCCTCTCCTTTCAAGCTTTTGTCTGCCCGGGACCGGAGGGGCTTGTCAGGGCATCTTTGAGACAGGCTGGCGGCCCCCATCAGAAGCAGCTCCAGAATCTCGGTGACTGTCCCAGAGCCCTGGACAAGATAAAAGGCCAGTGGTGGCCTTGCTGGATGCCCGGCTCTGTTTATGGGGCCGGGCGGGGCCAGCGATCTCGGCTCCTGGCAGCTGCGGCGCCAGGGCGGGTGGTTTGGTATGCCAGGCACATCCGGTGCCTCGTGCATCCAGGGACTGCAATCAGGTAGCTGATGGGGATGCAAGTCACATCGCCTGGACCATTGCCGCAGTGAACTGATTCATGCTGCTACTTGAGGCAGGGAGAAGGGACAGCGGGGCCCGGAGATGAACCAGCCTGGCTTTATTATACAGCTGCTGTTTTCAAGCTGGAATATTCCAGCCTCTCCTGCTCCCTCTTTTTCCGCAGAGCCGGCACTGGCTGCCTACCTGCAAAGACAGTGCTCATTCTGGCCCCTGGCTTTGTCTGAACAATGGCATTATGCAATGCATAAAGAGTACCCGGGCAACGGAGACAGGCATGGCTTAATTCGCTCAGTGCCCAGTGGCTTTTGAACGCCCCTGCATTCAGCCTTTATCCCGAGCGGCCCCAGGCCTCCCTACCCTTTATTCCCCACCCCTCCCCATCACAAGCCTCCCTACACAGGCCTGCAATGGAGCTGATGGCCATGAAATGAGGAACACAAAGGCAAGGGGCGACAAGCGCGCTCTGTAACTGGGAAAGACTCTGGCTCTGGGTAAGGAGACCTGGCCATCAACTCACCGGGTGGCCTTAGCCAGTCCCTTCCCAGCTCAGAGTTCCAGGTCTGTCTACAAAAGAGAGATGAGAACCAAGTCCTAGAAGGGCTTTTGCAACTCCGATATTCTACAATCTGGATAGACACAACTCAAAGCCATTGTTCTGGCCTCACTTACAGATCGTGTAGGTCCTGCGGCATATCCATGATACTCACCTTGACTGCGACCTAGGGCCAGGCGACAGGTCAGGACAGTAAACGCCCGATGATGCTGGTGGCACGCTGGTGCCCGCCTGGCCTGTCTACAGCAGCCCCCGTGGCCCAGCTGCAGCTTGTAGTTGCCCTGGAGGACTAGGAAGTCCAGTTCTGTGAGGTCCCCCAATTCTTAAAAAAAAAGAAAAGAAAAGAAATGTAAAATTTTATGCCAAGTCTCATAATCTTAAAATGTTCACCCAATTTCTTGCAAACACTGTCAAGTCAAACAAAACTTATCAGGGACCTTATCTGCTCGACAGGCTTTCAGATTACAAAGTCAGGACCTGACGGGATACCAGGTGTCTGGACTCCAGGGGCACCATACAATAGAAGCCTGGAGTCGGGTAATGGGTGTTCCTGGGACTGGACAAGTTCTAGAGGGCAAGGGTACCCTATTATGCTTTGAGAAGAGAAGAGGAAAGGAGGAGAGAGAGAAACCAAAACTGAGCCCAATGTCCAGGCTAACTGGACGGTCCCCTTTCCAGAAGTAAGAGAAATATTCCGGAGGAGGCTGCTGGCTCTCACTTCCTCGCTGGCCCTGCCACATCACCAAATAGGGCCAGATGGCAAGCCTAGACTCCCGGCTCCCCCATCCCCGTGTGGCTGAGAGAGTGATTCTACCATGTAGGTTACCACCTGCCCACCCAGACCCTGGCTTGCTACACTTCGGACCTCAGTCTCCAAATCCTGCCCTCCTGATGCAAGCCCTCCCGGCAGAGAGCATGCGCGGACACTTTCGTGTAAAGATCCCAGGACGAACAGGAGAGCTTCAAGCAGACATCTGCCCACAGAATCCCAAACCAGCGACAATGTCCCATCAGCCCAGCTTATAAAAACATATCCTAAAGAAGAGAAGCCACATCTTAATAACATACCTGCAAGTCTCTGAAGGCACAAGTTCCTATTATTTCAACAAGAACTGAACAACTAATATTTGCCAGCAGCAAGGGAAAATATTAGGTACGAGGAGCTCCTTGAGGGCCAGGAGAAAGGACATACTCATATACACGTTCAGTTAGATGAAAACCAGGGAGAAGGTGGTCTGGGGCTGAAAGCAACCATCTTTTGTACTGACTGAGAGAACACTCCATTACAGCACCAGGCTTGCTGTCAAAAACATCTTCACAGACACAGCATTAATACGGGAGGCATGAGGCCAACTCCCTACTCATCACTGTGATACAAAATCAAAATCCTCTGTCGGATGTAGATCAGACTGCCGTGGTCGTCAAGAGGAGAAAGAAGTGGTATCTGATTTGTCCTCTAAACACACATGTGGAGATGTAGGAAGGGTGTCTCTCCCCTCCAAATAAAGGGGAAGGGCATCCGTGACAGCAAAGATGGGGGTGTGCAGAAAGCGGGAGGGATAGAGGGCCGAGTGAGTGGATAGTCAGCTGGGCAAGTGGTCCCCAACTCCAGGGAAGTTCAGGCTGGCTGCAGCCGAGGGGACATGGGAGGAGACAGTTGGAAAAAGATGAAAGAAGTTGATTAAAGGCCAATTGTGATGAGCCCCCGGCAGATGGAAGTTTATGCTTTATTTTATAAGCAATAGGGAGCCACTGGATATTCATGGAGAGAGGGATTCTGTTAAAACTGAGTTTCAGGGGAGCCTGGGTGGCTCAGCTGGTTGAGCGACTGCCTTCGGCTCAGGTCATGATCCTGGAGTCCCGGGATCGAGTCCTGCACCGGGCTCCCTGCTCTGAGGGGAGCCTGCTTCTCCCTCTGACCTCTCCCCTTTCATTCTCTCTCTCTCTCTCTCTCTGTCTCAATTAAATAGAATAAATCTTTAAAAAAAAGAAAAAACTGCGTTTCAGAATGAGCCTCCGATGGCTACACGGAGAGTAGACTAGAAGCTAGGAGACTGACCATGAGACGGGAACAAGGGGTTCGGAGAGATGACAGCCTGAACCAGAGCAGGGGCGATGGGGTGGCAGAGAGGAGACAGTCATCATAATCAGCAAGAAGAGTCTCAAGAGCTTGGTAAGTGAATGGCTACCAACAGTTAATGATGGAAGCTTCCTGCAAGGTTGAGAGGATTATGGCGCCACCTTCAGAAGGAGGGGGAACAGGTTGGGGAGGGAAGAAGATGGTCTCAGACCCATGCTCTGAATGGACAACCAGTCGAAAACCAATAAGCAACCTCTGGGCTTCGCTGTGTGGGTTGGAGGGTCCTGGCACAGATGAGTGGGGTGTGGAACTGGCGGATCCCAGGCAGCCGAATTCCCAAGGAGGCACTGTGGAGGAGTCACAAGCCCACCAACATTCCCCAAAGCCCCGTCCACCTGGCCAGAGGCCCGGCCGTGAGCTCCAGCCTCTAGGTCCTGGGAGGTCCCGAGTGCCGTATGGGGACCATAAATATTTGCCTGGTTAAGAGCCCTAACTGGAGACTCCGCAACAGCTTCTCCGCTGTGGTAATTGACACATCTTTCATGGCGGGCTTAAGGAGGGAAACTGTCTCAAGTGATGGCACTTCACACTCGGTACTTGACATTTCCGAGGCACTCCACAGGCATTAGCTAATTAATCCTTGAGTCTGTTTAGCCCCCAAAAGAACTCCCAGAGGCTGCACTTGTACCCCATGGGCAGGAGTCTCACATCCTCCCGAGGCTCAGGATACCGGGCTTCGGTGTGGCAGCCTTGGAGATAGCCACTCGCCCGCTCCCTCCCCTGATGGATCCCAAGGCTACAGACTGCCACCAAGAGAGCCTGAGAGAAGAGGCCTTCTGTGCAGGTGTTTCCTGGGAAAGAGACGGGAAGGTGGGGCGAGGGCCAGGAGACTGACACACACTCAGCCCAACCGGGTGCTGCCCCACTGCGCACTTTACTTTTCGCTGATCATTTTTAGTGACTACTCATTTCACCCTCAAAATGATCCTCGTCTTAGGTTGATTTCCCCCAGGAGGAGCCCCTGAGACAAAGATTCAAGGTCAAGCAGGATTTTAAGGATGCGATCCCAGAAAGCGCCAGTTGGGGAGGGGAAAGAGAGACAAAGAAGGGACAGAAGCCTGCGTGGGATGTGTTGTGGGGCACAGGCAGGTCCCCCCACTGGGGCCTACAGAGCACAGGAAGCTCCCGCCAGCCACAGGTTGAGGGTTGCGACCAGAGCATTAACTGCCTCCACTTGCCCGCGCCGCCTGTGCGTTCAGATCCGCCAGAAAGCCCTTCAGTGAACATCCCAGGTGCTTGTTTCAGACGCTGCCAGGATGAAGAGCCCGGGAACCGTCAGTGCCCACAGACACGGGCAAAGCACCAGCAGCATCGAGCACAACACCTCTATTCCTGTTTTCAGACAGGAGGCTCCTGAGGCTCCGAGGTGGGACCTGTGGCCAAGCTCACACAAGTAGGAAGCGGTGGAGCCTGTGACCCAAGTCCCTCTGCCTCGAAAGCCTGGGTTCTTTCCATGATGTCCCGCTGTCTTCCAGGTCCAGCTTCTACTCTCCTCCCTCCTTCCTCCTCATCCTAGACCCACTAAACAAGGGACGGGCTGTCTGCGAAAGGCGTCGGCTTCCCCCAAATCAGTCTCTCAGACACCAGACTCTTGAGCAGGTTTCCCTGCAATAAAGGCTTAGAGACAGACCTGTCTGTTGACAAGTTAACAAGGTCTGGAACCAAGCGGTAACCCTCCCTCCGCAGCATCTATACCTCCACTTGCAAGTCCCGTTTTTTACCTGGCCCTTTAATTCATTTGATAACTTTGTGAAGTGCAGATCTGCAGGGTATCAAAGAGCTGCAAATTCTCCATCCCAATGCCACAGCTCCTGCTGCTGGGTTTGTGCTTTGTTTTTGCTTGCACAAGCCAGTGGTAAGCACTTATTGCTGGTTGGAGAATTGAATTTGGCAGGAGAGATTTCTGTGCCTTTGGGGGACTAATTTGCCAAGCACCTTCCCCAGCAGAAATTCCAAAGACAGTAGCCAAGTGTAGAGGGGTGCAGGTAGCCTGGCAATCACGAGCCAAACCCCGTTCTGTAGGTGGCTCTCTCCAGCCTTGAGAAGAAATGCAACATTTCCCTGGATTCATATCCCAGAAGGCACTGTCTCCTCCTCCTCCAATGAGCACTGTCCCATTAGAGTCCAGCCCAGGAGGGAAGCTGAGGGTCAAGGAGGTGATGGGGTGGCCAGGTGGAAAAGGGAAAGGTCCTGGGACAAGGCATGTCCCCGACAGTGAGGCACACACTTAGCCCAGCTACCAGGACTGGAAAACTCACCGGTACGCAGGTGCAGCAGTAAGTGAAGATGGCCAGCCACAAGGATCAGTAGGAGCAGCTATAGGCAATAAGCAAGAGAGTGACCAGAAGTCTCAGAAAGGAAAATAGGCAGAGATCTGGCAGGTAGATTGGCAGCTATAATGTTGAGGGTGTGCTGGAGGGGCACCTGGGTGGCACAGTTGGTTAAGCGTCTGACTCTTGGTTTAAGCTCAGGTTGTGATCTCAGGGTTGTGAGATTGAGCCCTGTGATGAGCTCTGTGCTGAGCACGGATTCTGCTTGAGATTGTCTCCCTCTCCCTCTGCCCCTCCCACTCATGCTTGCTCTCTCTCTCTCTCAAATAAATAAATAAGTCTTCAAAGGTGTGCTAGGAATGGCTTACACAGCCCTCAAAAGGCAATTGTTACATTTCCAGAACGTCTACAAGTAGTTGTTAAACACAGCCATTATTAAAAACTAAATTATATAAACTTAAAATTAAATGATTTATATTAAGAACAGAAGTAAACAAAAAGGTACTCGAAACTTATTACTCCTAATTCTTTTACTACATCTTACTATCATCTATACTGTTGACTTTATGTACATCTATTGTGTCTGTACGATGGAGATTCTTCATCCTAAGGGCTGCTGCATGTCTCCTAAAGTTAACCATGTTGGTAGTCTTTACACCACAGAAATTGGCAAACACTAAATATTTGGGCTTCATTTTCTCCCCCTAGAAAACCAGTGTTTGGTAGCATTTGCCAATACACTACTGGAAATTGCTACCCTAAATCAAACCCTTCCTCTCTCCCCGGCACCACCTATGCCCCTCATGTCTATTACATTACAGCCTGGGCGGCACACACCTGTATGGCATGCCAGCGAGTAGGACACTGATTGACTTCCAGTTGGGTTGGTAAATAGCTGCTGTCCCACGGCCCCTGTGAAAAGGACATCCTTTCTCCAGCCACCAGCCCTTCCCCCAATGCCACTAACAGTTAGTGCCCAAGCCTATTCGGGCATTAGGTGAGGCCGGTGTTCATGTGTACACGTTGTCAATATTTGTACCATAACCTCTTACGGCTAGCCTACGAATTAGGTATTATTATCATTCCCATCCTACAGAGAAGGAAACTGAGGATCTGAGGGGAAAACAAACCTCAGCTAACTAAAAAAACAGAGCTAGGATGACCCCAAAGTTGGCCTGAGCCCAGCCAGGGTCCCCAGCCATGGGGCCACACCATTTCTCACTGGCCTAGAGATCTGAGGGCTAGTGGCAGGGGCCGGGCTCGAAGCCCTGGGGGATGAGTAGAGTGAGGTGAGCATCTGCTCAGCCTAGCTGAGTCGGGCCGGCGCTTGAGGGAATGGGGCATGAGAAGGACCCACTTCATAAAACAGTTGGGCTTGTCTCATGAACAAGGCAAGCCCTGGTTACTAGAGCCGGACAGCACACCAGAGAGGGCCCAACAGCAAAGATATCCTGGAGCTAGAAGCACTGAGATCCAGCCTAGAACTCCTGAGGTCTCAAAATGAGACTGACCCAGGAGGGTCACGTGGCTCAGGAGTCCTCACAGCTGAGTCACTAGACATTATGAGGACCCTCCCTTCTCTTCCTCTTTATTTCCGGGTCCAATCTGAGTCCTTGAACAGTGGAGTATAAGACCCTATGTCTCTCAGGAAGCTCACAATCTGTGCTAAGGAGAAGCCGCGGGTACATATGAACAATATAAATGCTAAATATTTGGTTAACGTAACACAGGTGAAGTCACAAAGCAGGTGTCATGGCCAAGAGAAAGCTTCCAAAACTGAGACAGATGCCTTCCTCTGTAAGACATGCCATCTATTGGACAACACAAAGATTTTCCTATCACTGTAATTCCCAGACATAGCATGTGCCATTGTAAGACAGAATCATGAAGTTAGCAGTTTTCTGGAGGAAAAATACTGCCGCATAAAATTTGCAAGATTATAAGAGCCATCCTGATTTCAGAAATGTGCATTGTAAGACAGAAAAATAGATCCTCATGTTCCAAGGTCACTAGGACAAGGGATATGGCAAAAAGCCAGTCCCCTCGAAGCTTCCCTTTGGAGTCAGTCAGTCATTCAGTCATTCAACAAACAGGCATTGAGAAGCCAGTGCTAGGGACACAGCACAGAGCGGTAAATGCAGATTTGCTCCCTGCTCTCCTACAGCTCTCAGCAAAGCGGAGGAGGTGGCCATTGCCTTCGTAAAACAAACATGTACGCACTTACGAATAGGAGCATCTGCTGCGGCTATGTGGAGGCTGCAAGGATGTTGGAGAGAAGAGACTCTCTTTAAACAAGCAGTCAGGGAAGTCCTCTCTGAAGAAGCCCCTCTACAGAGGAGGATGGGGTAGGGAGGGGGCTCCAGGGAAAGGGGAAGGCAGCCAGCCCAGCGGGGGCAGAGGGTACAAAGGGAGCGTAATACAGAACAAGGTCAGAGAGCTCAGCAGAAGTCAGACCAGGCACAGCAGGGTCGGCCATGGCAATGGGGATGGCTCTAATCTCAGCTCAACTGGGAGACCGTGGAGAAAACTTTCCTGCAAGGAAGTGACATATGCTGATATAGGTCTTAGAAGGATCCCTCTGGATGCTGGGTTGAGAACAGACCAGTCAGGGGTGGTGGGCAAAGAGATATAGGGAAACCAGCGACAGGGCTACCGGAGTGACCCAGGCATGCAGTGGTATCAGCTGGACTAGGGTTGTGGCCATAGAGAAGGAGAAAGTAGACTGATTCAGGATTTGGACAGAGCCAAGAGTATATTGTGACTGACAGGATGGGGGAGAGGGGTGCTTTCATGGGTGATGCACTTGGGTAGGTAGTGGTGCTGTTAACAAGAGATACTAGTATGGGCAAACCTCTGTCTAACCCAAGAAGAGATGGGAAAGCGCCAGGACCAGAGTCACCACTTATCGAAGTCTCGAGAGAAACTGAGAGAGCAAGTTCTGGTGCTGGACTGAGCCCTTCTTAACTTATTTGTCCTTGAATCAGCAAGACACACAGTCAATGATCTGAGTAGCAACATGCAAATGAAGCTGCACAACTATGTGAAATGAAGAAAACACAAGTCAGGTGTGGTCAGGGAGGCTTCATGGAGGAGGCGATTTCTCCTCTAGATCAAGAAAGACAAGTAGCACCTAAACAGGTCAGGAGAATTGAGAAGACATGCCCTGGCAGAGGGGGCAGAGGGGCCAAAGGTGGACAAATACAAACAGAGGGAGACATCGGAGCCAGGAGCCTATTCCATCTCTCCCCTCCCCTGGGCAGGGCAGCAGTTTTCTTGGGGTGCCTCACCTGGTCCGAGGGTTGTTGGTAGAACCATGTCCTCCTTTTCTTTTTAAAACAGCATTATTAAGACATAATTGACATACAATAAACTGCACGTAACTAAAGTGTATACTTCAGGAAGTTTCGATATATATAGACACCCATGAAACCATCACTGCAAGTTAGATAATGAACATATTCATCACCTCCAGAAATTTCTTCCTGCCCCTCCCGAAAAGCCCCCTGCCCTCAATCCCCAAAAAGCACTGATCTGCTTCCTATCACTATCCATTAGTTTGTATTTTCCAGAATTGTATATAAATACAATCATACAGTATTACTCTTTTTTTTTTTCCTGGCTTCTTTCACTCAAGACAATTATTTTGAGATTCATCCATGTTAGAGCATGTATCAGTAAGTTCTATTACTGAGTTGTTTACTCAGTTGTTTACTCTATTACTCTGTTGTATAGCAATGCTACAGTTTGTAGATCTATCCATCCACCAAAAAGCATTGAGGTTGTTTCCAGTGTGGGACTCCTACAAATCAAGCTGCTATGAACATTTGTGTGCATGGTTTTGGCTGGACATATGTTTTCTTTCTTCTTGGGGAAAGAGCTGGCCGTGGGCTGGCTGGATCATATGGCAGGTGTGTGATTAACTTTCTAAGAAACCACCCAACTGTTTTCCACAGTGTTGTAGCAATTTACTTCCCACCCACAGAGTTCCAGGTCCTCCACATCCTCACCAACATGTGGTATGGTCAGTCTTTAATTTCAGCTGCTCTGAGAGGATGTGTAACAGGATCTCATTACAGTTTTAATTTGTATGTCTCTCGTGGTTAATATGTTGAGCACCTTTTCATGTGCTTATTGGCTATTTGTGTGTCTTCTTTAGTGAAATGTCTATTTAAATCTTTTGTCCACTTTTAATTAGTTCATCTTATTATTATTGCAATCTCCTGCTATATTGGGATATAAGTCCTGCATCAGACATACAGTGTACACTGCTTTCCCCACTGGAGGCTTGCCTTTTTAATTCCCCTGATAGTATCCTTCAAAAAGCAGAAATTTTACATTTTTGTAAAGTCCAATTTATATTTTTTTCTTATGGATTATGCTTTTGGTGTCATATTTAAGAACTCTGCCTAAACAAAGGTCACAGAGTTTTTCTTCTGTTTTCCTCTAGGGTTATCATCCATTTTGAGCTCATTTTTGTTTGTGGCACAAGTTTTGGATCCAAGTTTATTTTTCTGGCATATGACTATCCCACTGTTCATGCCGTTTGTTTAAAAAAGACTTTCTGCACTGAATTATCTCTGCACCTTTGTCAAAAATCAGTTGCCCGTGTATGCGTGGGTCTACTTCCGCACCCCCAAATCCACTCCGTTGGTCTCTTTGTCTATCATGATGCCAATGCCACACTGTCTTGATTACTGTAGCTTAACAGTGAGCCTTAAAATCAGGCAGTCTTAGTCCTCCAACTTTGTTCGTTTTCAAAATTGTTTTGGTTATTCTAGGTCCCTTTCATTTCCATATGAATTGTAGAATCAGCTTGCCAATTTCTACAATTTCCATGCGGCGGCACACCCCCTTTTTCTACTTGGAAGCGTTTGACAAGAAAACAAATAGGGAAAATCGGAGCTGGGGTTGGTACCGCAACTCTGAACAAAGTAAGTACTCAGGAAGACTGAAATGAATTGAAGGAATTCATCTCCACCTCCAAGATGGAACAAGGGTGGTTTTGTGCTTCTAACAAAGCATCCCAGGGCCAAAGGTGATGAATACATAAGCCCTCAGCCAGCCTGTCCCCTAACTCTGGGCATAGAGCATTGTCTCTTGCTCCTCCGTTAAAACATACTCTCTTCCGTTCTGCTCTTCTTTGGTCATTGGGTGTAGTTCCTGCCCATAAGGAGCTCCCCTACTGTATCGGTATTTTCTGTATCTGGGTAACCACAGAGTCCAGGACAGAAAAAATCCAGCCCTCAGTAGACATGGCAGGGGGAGCAGAGATAAAAGGGAAAGGAAATAGGCATGCCCACTGGGAAATCCAATGGAATAACAATTGCTGTGCATTGCTTTTATAGCTTTAAAAGCTGTTTGGTGGGTTTTCTAGAAATAATTATAGCTCCCATATAGATGCTAGGCCATGGGCTAAGCTCTGCTGCTCTGTGTGAATTTTCGCATTTAGTCCTCAAAAGCATCCAGTGAGCAAGGAGTATAATTATACCCATTTTCCAGATGAATTGAAGTCTACGGACATTGAATCCTGCCCAGGTCATCACCAGCAAGTGACAGAACAAGAACAAGAATCCAGGTGTGTCTGATTCCAAAGCTCACACTCTGGACTGAACCCCAGGATGATTCTGCCTTTAGGGATGGGAAGTGGAAAAGCCCCATAAATGTGGGTAGTCAGATCATCAACACGACTTAATAAGCTCCTGCTATGAGCCAGGGTCAGCCTCAGGACCCGTCTGACATATCCATATGTGATACAACACTCAGAGAAGGTGCCCGACTCTCTTCTCACCGGCGTGGGAAGACACATCCTGACGAGAGGGAGGAGGCCTTCAGTGATGGATTTGATTACAGAAAGGAAAGACCTAGAGGTGCCAATTTCTGTGCGAAGAGGCCACCTGGCAGAATCTTAACTCCTAGAGGCTTCTCGAACTGGCTTAGACACAAAAGAGAATTTATGGGCTCTGGTACCAAGCGGCCAGAGACGGTGGAGCATTGAGCCAAAGGGAGTCGTTCTCAGCAGCTTCTCTCCAGGTGGCACCTTTATGACCACCCATACTTCCAGAGTTACATTTCTCCGACCTAAAACTTCTCCTAAAGAGTCCCATCAAAAAGCTTAAGGCGGACTCTTATTGCCATTCCAGAACTCATCCATGAGACTCCTGGGCCAGACCCAAGTTCCACATCCCTCCTGGAGTCAGAGGATGGCAGCTGGCACAGTGAAACTCCCCTGCCAGAGAGCAGGCGAGTGGTGGATCCCCAGAGGAAAAAGGAGAGCTCAGGAGGCAGAAGACAGATGAACTCTGAATCTCTCTGACTCGGATACGCAGGGCAGACCCACCCGGTCCGCAAAGCACTGACTGATAATGCTGTCTGCTTTGTCGGACCCTGTGGTAGGGACCCACAGCTGGTGTATGAAGTTAAGAATATGCAGATTACAGCCTGCTGAAGGAGGGGACACAAGCCACTCACGTGGGGTTGACAGGTAGCTCCCTCGGCATCTGAGCTCCCACTGCAGAGAAGTGAAAACCGCAAGGTCTCAGTACACTCACAAAGAAAATAGAGTCACAAGATTTATTACTTACAAATCCCAGAAATGGGGAGATGAAAAAAGCAGGAGGAAGGGCGGTCCCCATCCCGGGGCAAGAGCGAGAACTTTTCATGGGCTCAACTCTAAGCTGTGGTTTTAAAAGGTGCCCTGAGAAAAGCAAGGCCAGCCCATGGGGCAAGAATCCTGAGCTCTGGTCCTTACCAAAGTGTCCAGACTTGGGGCGTGAGCAGGACTGTCATACTGCCAAATGCCTAGGAAGCAACTCAAAACAGTGTCACACTTTTCTGATATTGATCCTCACAAACAGAGACATGTGTCTCCTTCCAGCAGCTGGCTCCTCCCTTTGTCCTCTACCAGCCAATGAATCTCAAGGCCTGGCACCTACCTACATGCCTGCAGGAGGCAGGGGCTTCCTTCTGCTCTAGCGGTGATCCTCTTTCAAATTTATACATTCCTGCGTCTTCTTCCCCAGAATCTAGGTCTGTATTCTGATATGCACCACTAGGGACAATGAAAAGGGCATGTGGAAGTGGAAATGTCCCCAAGCACCTGGGTTATATGGTCATCGTACCCACCGTCCTCTACCAAACAGCATGGGAACGAGGTCAGGAAACAATGCTTAGGCTGGCAACTGTACCCTCTCACTGGGTGCCCTTGCAGAATGACACCTTGTCTCGGGTCCCACTAGGACAAAGGGGCTACTCCAAAAGCTACTGTTGGCTCTAATTAACTGGACAATTTAACACAGGACAGATGAGATGCCCACCAGAACATCCAGGATACGTGACTTGGCCCCAAGCTCCCAGGTCTCCTCTGGCCCACTGATGTCCAGCCCCAAACAGGGTAAGGCAGACCCTGCTTTTCTAGGGAGTTACTGGGGTGCAAGATGTTTCACAATGCAGCAGCAGCAGCCACTGCACCAAAAAAGGCAAGTTCAAAGGTAATTGGACAAGGAATTTTAAGCACCGCTGTTCCCGTGGCAAACTGCTTCATGAATACCCATTGGGATCTGTCCATATGGACAGCAGAAGGGCTCCTGCTGTTCTTTTGCTAATAAAAACTGTTGTGATTACATTTCCAATCCTCTCGGAACAGGGTCTCCATGGGGCTGCAGCACGGCGTGCCGAAAACGTGTCTTCCAGGCTGAAGAGGCAGCTCCCACCCCGCTAGAGAGGGGTGCAAAGAGCAGCACCCACTGGATGTGGAGGGAGCATCCTTAAGGGGGCTGGGGCTGAACAGGTGTGTGAGTGTATCTCTGACTATGCAGTTTCACACATACCACACATACACACACACACACACACACACACACACACAGAGGAAAATCTTAATTAATGGAACAATCTTCCATAAGTGGTTCCAGTTACTAGCATTTTCCGGTTAATGAGAGGTTAACCTACAATCACTTTTTTATTTCAACCTCCTTGTTGAAGTACATTAGTCTAATTTCACCCCTACCCTTGTGCCTGAGTTCCAGCCATTATCTGTGTAAGGCATGCCCTACCAGCCCCCCCATTCCCTGTCAGTCAAAATCCTACCCATGCTTTCTTCCCCACAAGAATTCAAACACTGCCTCCACCATGAGGCTTTCCCTGATTCCCAACCTGGGAGAAAATTTCTCTCCTGAATTTCCTAGCCCTCTGGGACCTCCCCTTACAAAATACTTACACTTCCTATCTTTTCCCCTAGGAATGTCCAGACTCCGACAGACAGGTCACCATCAGGGACTTGCCTCTGAAACCCCAATGCCAAAAGCATAGGACCAAGATCCCAGCAGGTGCATGATAGCTGTTCGTTAAACAAACAAATTAATGTAACCTAAAGGTTTAGGAGACTGGGATGAATCAAAATTCAAGACTTCTAGAATACTGAAAATGTTATAGTTTAAAAAAAACAAATTTCTGCTTTTCTTTATTTTCTTTGTCTCATAAAAGGACTAAAAAATGTTAAAAAGCTCAATTAATCAGAGGAAAGGGTAAAAAAGATGGGGTATAGAGAGAGAGAATGGAATACTACTTGGCCATCAAAAAGAATGAAATCTTGCTATTTGCAATCATGTGGATGGAACTAGAGGATATTATGCCAAGTGAAACAAGTCAGTCAGAGAAAGATAATTGTCATACAATTTCAGTCATACGTGGATTTAAGAAACCAAACAGATGAACATAGGGGAAGGGAAAGAAAAATAAAATAAGATGAAAATTGAGAAGGAGGCAAAACATAAGAGACACTGAACTCTAGGTTTACTGCCGTGCTCACAGAGTCTGAGGCAGGCTCTGCTCCACATCGTCACTCAGGGACCCTGGTTGACGGTTTTCACTGCCATAAATCTGCACCACCTAAAACTCCTGGCCTCCTCCACCACTGCAACAAGGAGATGGCTGCAGGGTTGCACACCGATCTCCTACGCTTCATCCCAGAAGCGGCCCCCTCACTCCTGTTCGCAGCCATTGGCCAGAGGAGCACATGGTCCTGGGGGAGCAGACGGACCCTCGGTGAGATGACCACCACGGTCTCTGCCGCATTCTAAGACACTCCTCGCTCCCACTCTTCCATCTACTTAGGGTAAATCCAGACTCTTCTCCATAAAATTGTCCTCCATAAGAAAGCCAACAGGACATCTGTGTCCCCACCATAGGGCCAGTGTTGCCAGCCCTCGCCGTAGGCCAAAGGAGCCCTCTCCCTGTGGCAAAAAGGGCCTGGTTTGATGCCAATTCAGAAGTGAGCCAACCCAGCCGTCTCCAGGCTCCAGAGCAGCCCCAACCCCCACTGCCGTGGGATTGACCTGGTTAGGCCCAGCTGAGCATTCTCTACTGACCACGTCACCCTGATGAAAAGAGCTACCCCAGCCAGACCACTTCTCCAGCCCCTGCTATCCCTGCCAGCTGCCAGCCTCTGGCCACTGCAGGCCTTTGTGCCCCCAGCACACACTGGCCATCCCTTTGCCTCAGACGGCAGCTTCCTAGGACAGATCCTCCTCACAGGCCACCAAGACCGTCCCTCCCGCATAGTCCCCAGTCTTCAGCCCCCAGTGCTGGTGGGGCAGGGAACAGCTGGAAAGAGGGACACATTCGGAGCCCATCAGACCTTTGGGGGAGTTTCTGAAATATATTTTTATTCTTCCTACTTTGCTGGTCCACCTAGAGGCCACATTCCTCAAGTTCACAATAAAGAAAGGCTGAAAGGAAATGACTGACTTCATCAATAAAGTAGAGAATCTCCCCTGCCCCACCTTCTTGAGCCAGAGGACAGCTTTGATCATGAGACAGGGAAGAAATGGAGTAGTCCCACCCTTTTCTGATGCCCCCAGGCGACTTATGTCAACTCTGAATGGTAAGAAAATGAGTGAATGAATGAATGAAGGTCACATGACAAGTGCTTAATGAATATCCCTTTGTGTATTCATCATAGTGTTAGCTGATGCCACATGGCAACAGATACTTGATCTTTCCAAGAGAATTAGGCAAGATTGCTGAGTAAAGAACAAGAAATCTCCTCCCCTATTTTTTTTTATAATTCCTTATGCACCAGAATGTATAATACACATGGTCTTTATTTTCATTAGCTCTTTTGACCCTTACAACAACCTTACAAAATAGATTATTCTTACATTATTATTATTATCATTCCTATGATATGTTATTCCTATGATTATTCCTACATTACATATTGAGCAAACTGAGGCCTAGGGATGGTTTTAAGAACAGCCTAGCTCATCCAGCTTGCAAAGGGCGGAGCCAGGCTATGAGCTCAAAGGTCTGTTTGATGTCAAACATTGCTCAGGCTCTGAGAAATGTCCAGCTCTAGAATTTGATTGGAATTCAGTTCAATCGGAACTTCGTAGACACCTCTAGGGATGAGCTCCTACAGTCTATACCGTGTGATGTGGGGAATATGAATGAGTCAGGATCCCTACCCTAAAGGAGCTGTGATCTAGCAGAGGAGATACGATGAGGCCCTACGAGCTGTGCCAAACCACATCCCTTCCCCCGTTGCATTCTGCACAGCATCGTGAAATGTCCATGGGTTCATGTTCACCCATAGGAATAAGAGAGGCTTTCCCACAGAAGGAGGCATTTGAGCCAAGTGCTGGGCCTCAAAGGAGAAAGAGGATTTGGGCAGGCAGAAAATGGGGCAGAATAGAGCAGGGGCTATGAGATTGCAAAATCAGAACAACAACGATGGTTTAACAGAGATTCCCGGTGTTGGAAGCCCACAGCCTGGGTTCATGTCCTCGCTCACACAGTAACTCTAAGCAGCTCCCTGTGTTCCTGGAGCCTCAGGTTCCTTAGCTAGAACACTAGGATACTGGCGGTGATGCCACACCCCAAACCCATCTAGAGGATGCCATAGGTGACAGCTGTAAAAAGCACTGGGTAAACGGGGAAATGCTGAACAAAAATGGAGCATGGTGGTTGCCATGGCTACACACAGGGCATCCAGGGAAGCCACACTCCCAGCCATGAGCATCACAATGAGGCAAAACCCACTGCTGCTCCAAGGAGGGCGGATTGCCCCCTTCTGCTACCCTCCTCTCAGAGAGCTCAAGACAAAGGTTGAGTAAGGAGGGCCTGCTGCTCCTAGGGGACTCACAGACAACAAACACAGTTGAGGCAAAAGTGGTGTGTCCTCTCCCAACACTATGATGACTAAGACCCAGTGACATGGGAGGGACACTTGTGTCTCCTAAATATAGCCTGACTTCAGCCCCCCACGGAGTCAGGAGCCTCAGCCATCTTTCAGTAGCGGCTCTGAAAAAGAAAGCTGCAAACAGGCCTCTTGCTCCCCTTGGCTGCTCTGGGCCCGTAGGTGGGGTGTCTGCACCCGAAGCATTGGTGGAGAGGGTGGAAATGAGGCAGTGGGCTGGGGGCTGGCCTCACAGCCCCTGAGACCCTTCTGGAACCCACACGTGGATCATGTGGTCCTGTCTAAAGAGCACAACTGGTGAATGAATCAATGTCACTGACTTGGAAGTTTATTGAGCATCGTGATTTGGCTAAGTGCTGGCAAAACATCTCAGTTCATCCAAAATATTCATTATTCCCACTTCCCAGATGAAAAAACCAAGGCTTCTCAGAGAGGGAACATGATTGGGCCCGTCACACTAATAATAAACAGGAGACCCAGGATATCTTGGCATCTTTCTATGTCAGGCCCACTAATGTGGGGCTGGCTTCACTCTCACCCCCTCCCTCTTCACTGCCCCCATCACCTGCATTGCCCCTCCTTCGGCTTCTCATCCTACCCTCAGCAGAGCCCCACGTGCCACCCTCATCCTCCCAAAACAGGCAAAGGAGAGTGTGGAGTGTAGGATCCATGAGAGATGGGATTGTATCTACTTTATGCTTCACCATTCCTTCAGCCTCTAGAATAATGCAGAATAGAGAAGGCACTCGATTCCTATCTGTTAAATAAATATCTCCTTTTCTTTTTCCCGTAGCCCGGATCCAATCCATTAAAATTCCACAGGACCTGCATTTCCAGGGCATATCCAGAATATTTATTTGAATGGCTCCAATAAAAAAGACTGACCATACGAAGCGTTGGTGAAGACATGAGGAATTGAAACTCTCATACGCTTCTAGATGGAAAACAGTTTGGCTGTTTCTTACAAAATTACCCCTAGCGTAGGATCCAGGCGCCCCACAGCCGGCCATGTACCCCCAAGAAAAGGAAGCATTTGTCCGTACAAAGATCTGTACACACGTGTTCATCACAGCTTGATTTGTGAAAGCCAAAAACCAGAAACAGTGCAAATGTCCGAGAGCAGGTGAATGGGTCCACAAACTGTGGTTTTGTGGAGTTCGACTCCGCAAGGAGAGGGGATAAACGTGCGATGACGGGAATGAGTCTCAAGATAATTGTGATGAGTGAGAACAGTAAAAACAAAGAAAAGAGTACATATTTTTTGCATGATTTCATCTGTACGAAATTCTAGAAAGTGCCAAGCAACTTGTTGTGGCAGAAGGATGGGATGGGAGGGGCGGTGGGCCTCCCAGCGGGGGGAGAAGGAGCAGGAGGGAGGGTCGTCGAGGGCCACGATGAAGCCTTTAGGCATCAGGGATATATGTCCCTTGTCTTAATTATTAGATGGTTTCAGGGAGGTATACACCTGTCAAGACGCATCCAGTGGTACACTACATGCAGTTGTCTGTGCATCAATTCTATTGCAGTAAGCTGTTTGTTGTGCTAAAAAAACATACATCCAAAATCCAACCAGTTCTCACCATTTCCATTGCTAACCACCCTGGTCCAAGGGCTACTACCATCTGGACGTCTCACTCTGTATGAACCGGCCCTGCTGAAATTTCTCCTGTGCCAGAATATTCCATCTTCTCTGTGGTACATGCGGCAGTTCCCAGCTCGCCAGGTCTGCCCACCCCAAGCTGTTCTGCTAGTCGGCCGCCGGCAATTCAGAGCTGCCCTGCCTCCAGAGCACTGCTCTCGCCTGACAGAAGTCGCCTCGCTAGGGAGGTTACACTATCGTCTCAGGGACACCGATAGCCAGTAGCTAGCTGACTGACGGAGGGTCCAGAAGTCTAGTCCCCTTCCTTCAAAAGCAGATGGCTTTGCAGTGTGGTTTATACTCCAGAGTCCCACCATCATGGGTCAGGCCAAAGCTAGACTTTATCTGCAACCACATCCTTGCTCGGCTCCTTCCCATTCCTTATCCTAATTTATTCCCTTCTCCTATAGCTTTGTTGGTGTTGTTGTTGTTGTTGTTGTTGTTGTTGTTATCGTTTTAAGTAGGCTCCATGCTCAGCGTGGAGCCTGATTCAGGGCTTGAACTCACAACCCTGACATCAAGACCCGAACTGAGAGCAAGTCGGACACTTAGGAGACTCAGCCACCCAGGCGCACCCCCACCACTACCATAGGTTTTTCCTAAAGGGCACTCCCCCAATAAATCACGGAAACCCGTGATTTCTCAGGCTCTGGGAACCCAGACTAAGACAGTCAGTGCCAGGGTGGACCCAGGCAGCAGATCTGAGCATAGGATCTGGAGGGGACCCCCCATGGGCCCCGTGGCAGTCCAGAGTAAGTGGTGGCAGTGCGAGTGCTAAGCCTTCCCCCTGCGGTAACTGGGGGGAGGGGGGGGGCGGGGGAAGGCCGCCTACTGTGTTATCTCTGGAGTTTGAGAGATAAGGGAAAAAAGGTGTAAGGACTAGCAAACTGGTGGCTACTGCTGAACACTGATGCTCTTTGTAGAGAAAATGACAAGCTTGGGACAATCAAGCAATAATTTAAAGCAACTGTGAGGGGCAAGGAACTTCTTCAACAGCATTTAAAGAGGGGCGCCTGGGTGGCTCAGTGGGTTAAAGCCTCTGCCTTGGGCTCGGGCCATGATCTCAGGGTCCTGGGATTGAGCCCCGCATGGGGCTCTCTGCTCAGCAGGGAGCCTGCTTACCCCTCTTTCTCTGCCTGCCTCTCTGCCTACTTGTGATTGCTCCCTCTGTCAAATAAATAAATAAATCTTTAAAAAAAAAAAAACAGCATTTAAAGAGAGCCTCACCTCCAGCAGTTAGTGGACAGAGTGGAAACTAAATCCAGGACAGAATTGTAAGAGAAGCCTTCTTAGCCCCAGCAATTCGGATAGGCCAGCTCAAGGTCCTGAGAGGAAGAAGTAGGGCCCTGTGATTTGCAATAGAGATATCCCAGTAGATACACTTGAACCCCCAATTCCCTTGAACCCCTGGGCCTGCTGAAAAGGCCCAACCCCTGCCCCCTTGCTTTAAGTCTGAATAGAAGCCTCAGCTGAGGGGGGTGCCTTTGAAGATAACGCTGGCCTTCTTCATGATGCTCCCCATCTCCTTTCCTGGCCACCAGAGCCATAACCAGGGCCAAAATGCAGCCCAGGCTCACCAGCAAGTGCTCAGCCTGCTAGGGGAGGGAGATGTCGCACATCAGCTCATAGGAACCAGGAGAACATGTATGAAAGTGGATGCTGAAGGAAGGAAGCAAAATCTCAAGCTGGAACAAGAAATGTCTATCAAAGAATGCCAGGGTGGCTCAGTCAGTTAAGTATCTGCCTTCAGCTCAGGTCATGATCCCAGGGTCCTGGGATCGATTCCCACATTGGGCTCCCTGCTCAGTGGGGAGCCTGCTTCTTCCTCTGCAGCTCTCCCTGCTTGTGCTTGCTCTCTCTCTCTCTCTCTCTCTCTGACAAATAGGTAAAATCTTTTTTTTTTTTTAGATTTTTTATTTATTTATTTCACACAGAGAGAGAGATCACAAGTCAGCAGACAGGCAGGCAGAGAGAGGTAAAATCTTTAAAAAAGAAAAGAAAAGAAAAGAAAAGAAATGTCTATCAATATGGAGGCAGCCTCCACATTGCAGGATTCAACACCCTGGCAAAGAGCCCTGGAGGGTGGCCCTCTACACGGCTGGTATAGCTATTGGAAGACTGTGCTATCAAAGACTGTGAGGAAAGAGGTCCAAAGCCTCAAACTGAAAG
This sequence comes from Nasua narica, assembly GCA_028533885.1. NCBI lineage: Eukaryota > Metazoa > Chordata > Mammalia > Carnivora > Procyonidae > Nasua > Nasua narica. Next base: position 31,547,459 of record CM052812.1, on the reverse strand, counting down.
CTTCAATTCAACTAATGTTGAAGGCCCTTATCCTTATCCATGTGGCCCTTAAAGCCTAAAATATTTACTGTCTGGTCCTTTACAGAAAAATTCTGCTGACCTCTGATGGATGGCTATGGCTAATAATTAACATCATGTCCAGGGGCACCTGGCTGGCTCAGTCAGAGTCAGAGGCAGTCAGGTGACTCTTGACCACAGGATCATGAGTTCGAGCCCCAAATTGGGTGAAGAGGTTACTAAAAAAATAAATAAAAACTTTTTAAAAAATAACATACTGTCCTCAAGAGTCAACAAGGGTATGATCTATGTATAGAATCAAACAAGATGAAGCATGAACAGAAGGCTGAGATTAGATACCCCAATGGAAAATCAGTCCTTTGCTCAATTTCTAGAATTGACTTAGTTCTCAGACCCAGAATGCTAGCTGAAAAAGAGGACTGGTCTTCATAAGGTAGTACCTTGCAACGGTATTGTAAATATGGGTAGTAGTCATTCCCAACTAGAACTGCTTTCATGCTCAAGGGAAAAGAGAATTACCATAAGAAATGGAATGTGCGGGCCTTTAAAGGGACATTAGAGGGTATAAGCTAGTGTGGATACCCCAAAACCCAAAGTCCCATCATGGCTCCTTCATTAGGGTAGAGGCATACGGAGGTCAGATAAATAATGAAGTCATAGCCCAAGA